>JBAMMX010000006.1:4499944-5204944 GCA_037126225.1 Dillenia turbinata
AGCCTAAAGATCAGCTGCAAAAGCTTTGGTTTTGTTGTTTTTTTATTGCCTCTATGGTCTCAAGTTTGGTGGTGTATGTTAAGATTTTTAGATTTTGTTTTTCTTTGAATTGTGCACCATATTTTGTTTTTCCAAGTACAAAGTACAATTTTTGTTATAGGTTTGTTTGTAATTTTTGTTTTTGTCCTTACCCGTGTTTGACAAAAAAGAAAAAAAAAATCCATTATATTGTGCTTACATAAGTTTCCATTTATATCAACTAATCTTATCTAACACTCTCAAACGACACCAAATGACTTGAAGCTTTGTCCACACAAGTAGAGGACAAAGCTATGCATCAAATGATATCAATTCTAAACTGTTTAGGATCCCTCTAGGTTGCCCTAAAGGCCCTCTTGCGAAAGGCTACTATGAGATTTCAAAGCCGCCTCGTTGCCTTAGGCCACACTGAGACTAGTATTAGATCTACAGCATCTTGGAGTTGATTGAACATTTTAGGGAACTTGAGCCCCTAATCTTCTTGACATTTAAAGGGCAAATCATCGCCCTCAAAAGACTAGTTTACTTTGAATATTATACTGGGGTTGCTCCCAGATCTACATGGATGCCTTTGTTAATGACAAATAGAGTTCTATTTTACGTCGCACACCATTTTGACCAAACAGTCATTGCTTAAAGAAGGAATTCGCCATTGTTAAATGCTTGATCTGTTCCTAATCCTTGCCATGCATGTTTTATTTTGTTTTGTTTTGTATTTTTTTAACTGTATAATCAACTATGTAGAATATAGATTTCGTGTAAACATTAACAGTATAATCAACTATGTAGAATATAGATTTCGTGTAAACATTAACAAAACTAAGAGAAGGACTAATCCATGTGAGATCAAAAGATCCATCTCATTCTAACTACTGCAAAATGGACAGGATAACAAGTCACTTAATCATAGAACCTAATTTTGCTTAATGGCTAAAATGGAATTCATAGAGTTTCTATTCAACTGGAGTCCAACATTCAAGTGATACAAGCAAAAGAACTAAATGTAGTAGAGACTAACATTCAAGCTGGAAACTTTCTAGTTTGTGCAAAAAAGACTCCCCAAGTTTTTTTATTTTTTGTAGCTTACCTCATTTTTAGTTTATTGGGCAGGGAAATATGCTTCTAAAAGGCCTTGCCCTATTTCCTCATTTACTCAACCCACTAGCAAGTTTTTATTTATTTATTTATTTATTTCTGGCTCCAGATCCAGAGCCAGTCACAAGTTCTAAAAGAGAATTTTTTGTATTTAATTGAGTTTACAGGATCAACTTGGGATGCTAAATTGAGAAACAGCTTTTGTTGTTCAATTCCTCTTAAACACGGGCAAGAAATGAGCCTAAGACTCAGAACAATTAATGGTTATCATGTTGAAGTTGAAGTTAAAATTTGATCTCTATGCCTTGTGTTAGATTTATTTTATGCATTCGGAAGCGATAAATGAGAATAGGATTTCGGGATAAATACCTTGATGTGTAGGTTTTCAAAAATCTGTGATTGCGAACTCTTGAGCAAAACGCACGATTGAGCTGGCGATCACGAAATCGAATAATTATCACAATATTACGACACCACAATCCAAAATCCGGTGACACGATGATGAGAAAATTTTCTACTCAAAATTTTCTAGATCCCCCGATAGTTTGCTCACTGTAGAGAATGTATGTCTCACACTATCTCTATAAGCAATTCTCAATTGCGCTTGATACACTGAATCCCCAATTCCTTGAGTGTCCCTTACATGAGTGATTATTATGGGGAGTTGTGAGAAGTTATAGGGATAATTGGAGTTATTCTATTATCCTAAATTTAAATTTAAATGATTTGAATTATGTCCTCAATTAACCAAAAAATGCCTCGCATATTAACCAACACCTTGCATAATTTCTTGTCATGTTTTTCCAAAGTTTCCATTTGGCACAAGGTATTGTTTATGGAAAAAAATAGTGTACATAGAATATCCACGAGTAATGTGTACAATGTATTGACATTAAATAATTAATTCTAAATTACACATTTTAAAATAATCACACACATGAATTCTAAATTACACATTTTGTATACACTTTCCAACAGGTATTCACTATTAGTCATCTGGTATGACTGCCAAGGCAGAATCAGAAAGGCTTTGATGACTCAAGGTTCATATTAGGGAAAGGAGAGTGAGGGGAAGAGGGGGCAGCCCTCGGCCCGATCATCCAATTGTCTCATGATTATGCATATAGACATGAAAGCTTTGCAAGCTAATGTGTCCCTAGAACGATTTTCACTTGAATTGTTTCTCTTTGACCATGTTTAATTAATTTGAACCCAAGATGCATATATTTGTTAGGAAGATCTAAAGGCCTGATTGTCAAAGAACTCTTGGTCTCTCTGCAGTTTGTGAGATACTCCATCATTATTAGATGTGCCAGTCAAAGGGTGAGAGAAGAATCAAATTGCTTATTGGGTGGCCCTGCATGTCTCTAGTTCAAATTTGCGATTTCTCTAACTAGTGTCATTTGATATGGCTAGAGAAGTCTAAATTTTCATTTAGTTGTCTTCAAATTACAATTAAGATACATATTACTACATGATTTGAAGCTTTCTTTTTATGGATCTAGAGAACCATATTAAGAAAATTGGGTTTTTAAGAGGATAACCTCAAGTTTCCCTTCAAATGCAACATTATGTTAAGGTGAACGCAAGGATGCTAAGAGGGACACTGAAGGAGAGATAAACATTCCTTTGGGCATTCTAGGAGGACACTGGGAAAATATTGAGCTAAACTATTAGTTAAAGAAATGATTTACTGTATGCCCCTCAGAAGAAAAAGAAGATGGCGCAAATGAATGGCATGCTATGACATACAGTGGCATCTTAATCCTACAGGAAAGCCCATCAACAGAACTCGGGCAGAGGCAAAAAATTCCTTTACCAGAAAGCCCGTCAACTCAGCTGTGGCATGCAGGCATGTCATCTCTCCAAGAATGGGCCATCATCCACTGTCATTGAAGTCTCAATAGTCAACTCGTCTAGAACCGGATTTAGTTAGATCTAACTTAGTTATCGGATATCTATGATTTATACAAAAAATAGAAAAAGAAGTGTCAATAGTCGTGCTTATGTTTGTTCATGGTGAGGTGTTACTGCAAAGCACAATGAACCAATTCCCTTCTCTTTTCTGTGTTCCCCTTTGCATTTGTAGACCTTCCCTTTCGTTTATATTGTGTTTTTCTTTTGCTTAGCCCAAAACAAATGAGTTTATGTAGGGATGTGTATGCCTTCCATGACAAAACATCACATTCAATGGATGGCTTGTATGGATGTGAGCGCATATATAACACTTCAGTGAGATATGGTGGTCCAAACAACATATGTCAAAATCGATATTTTGTTTGCCTAGTTGAAAGGTTAGAAATAAAATCAATCGTAGAACCACAAAGTTGCCCATGTAAAATCAATATTTTCGCTAACATCCTAGACAATTGTATGCAAATGTGCCGTGAATGACAAAGGGATGGCCATGCCTTGAGGCGTTATGTGGGCAACATTTATGATGGTGAACTACTGCCGAAGGTGTACGCTCTATACACAACATAACATGTGCATTATTGTTGCAGTCACATTATGATTACCATGAAGTATTATCTTCATACAATCTTTGTAAGAACCTCGAGACGATATGAAGAACTGCTTTTAGACATAGATGGTCACATTGAGGCATGAAATTGTGGGTGTCAGCTACCATAGTCAAAAGGGTTTTTGGGCAAAGATTATAAATCACTCTAGGTTGAATTCCTTTTTATTTGATTGGTATAAATGAAACTTATCTCTTGTGTTCTTTCATGTGTAAGATCTTGTGTTTCCTCGGAGCAAGACTACATCAAGATCAAAGAACTCCTTTGGTCCTGGAATGGTGTGATAGAAAAATCAGTATCAAAGGGAAACTAACTTGATTTTCCATCTATTTTCGTATGGAGAATGTGTGAATTTTTTTAAGACTAACAACGTATAAGATAGAATATGACTATAGATGATATTGAAGGATGTGTGGACAATAGTGAGGCATTCACATTCATAAGAGAAGAAACATAGTAGGTCAAGTTTCCTTTACAGAATCCAAGAATCCATAGGAGCATACCCCAGAAATTTTACATTTAACAATGAAACTATACAAGACTTCCAAAGGCAGCTTTCCTTACTTATCATGTTGTGCACTGTCTTTCGATCCTTTTTTTTTTCTTTGTTCACAAATTTTGGTTGGCATAACATTGAGATTTTCTGTTGAGGCTATGGTCTCGGTGCAATACTAAGCATATAGTCTTGAATCTAATTGATGGTCTGCAATATAAATTTGCAGACTCCATTGCTGATGCATGGGAAACAAGAAGTAAAATATTTGAAGTTTCTCTTGCGTTCATCCATGTCTCGCCTTCATGAAGACTAGAATACTTTGAAGGCTTGAATTTCATAGTTTTACGCCCTTACTTGTTACATGTCTACAAAGCTCTCACAAGAGAAAAAATGGAAGAAAGAAAATCAATGTCATCACATGGTGAAAAATATTTTCCAATTGAACCCATATTTTCTCTGGTTCTATCTGGACATACACTCAATACCCTGTGCTTATTGTGATGTTGGGGCAAATGACTTGTGGGCCTGATCTGTGATTGAATTGTTTGAAGTACATTTTGTGAGCTTGGTAGCTGAAAAACAGCAATTCAATGAATGACATGCCGTGGGTAGCTTTTATATATCTTGGCCCTATTCACTTCTATAACACTTGGTGGTGCAGTTGAATGGCCAATTAATTAACCGGCGAAACCTCTGCCCTGGCCTTGTATGGGAACCAAAATCGCTCCATGTTGTTGATTAATCATCGGTGTTGTTGTGGTTGATAACATTGCCAAGCTATTGCAAAAGGGAAAGAACATTGAAAGAAGCTACCACATGGAATGGACACAAATTGGTTAGGTTAGGGCACATATTTGTTATTGGTACTTGAATTCATCTAAGCGTATAGTTTTTAATAGCACTACCAATTGATTTAATAGATCATCCTGTGTGAATAAAAAAAATTTTGTAATAGAGATTTCTTTTCTTTTTTTCTTTAAAACTGAAAATAAATTTTTTAAAAAACAGTATTATATATAACATTTGCATGTTCAACTTTAATGACATTTAAACCAATATTTGGATATCCAAATCTTATCAAATTTTTCTAATTCTTGGTTGTTAACAATCCTTTGTTAACTTAGCTCTGGATCCAATCTTGAAATCTCATTGCCCTTGCGTACATTCTCCTAAAATCCCCTTAAATCAGGTTAAACTCAACCAAAACCCTAATTTTGACCCTTGAAGCTTCAAATCCAAATATCTCTCAACTCCCTGGTAGACACAATCCGGGCAAATACTCAATAGAAAGCTCATAAAAAAATCTTTCTAACTATACAAGAATCAGAATTTTCCATTACGTGCAGCCCAAGTTATGGCCTCAGAAATTGAGGTAAAAAACACACCCAAAGCGACCAAACAACACATCCACATCCCCCAGCCATCCGAAGCGCGTACACCTAGCAACAACAGCCGTTGATAAGGTGAAAATCCAAGGGCAAATATTTAAAATTTCAAACCTTAGCGATCCGTGTGACGAGAGTCTCAGCCAATCGGAGAGCAACTTTTGGATATCATTCTGAGACATATGGACTATTTAAATCCTTCCATTTCCCCTCTTCTTCTCTCACAACCAAAAAGAATCACTAGTCGATTTAGATTTAGCCACGCATTCTCTCTCCTTAGATCTCATCGCGCGCGCGCGCTCTCCCTCTTTCTCTCTCTTCCTTCCTCCCTCGAGAAAACCCTAACTCTAGTTTTTCAGTTTTTTTTTTTTTTTGAGATTTTGAGTTTGTTTTTCTGAAGCTGAAATGGCGACCGTGGAGGAAGTGACTGTAGCGGTGGAGCCGGTGGAGGATCCGACTGAGGGAAAGGCGGCGGCGGAGGAGAAACCGGCGACGACGAAAGGAGGGAAGTCGAAGAAAGCGAAAGAACCGAAGGCGAAGAAGGCGTCTGGTCCGAGGAAGCCTCGGAATCCTCGTTCTCATCCTCCATACATAGATGTAATTGATGAGAAACTTTGCTGGATAATTTTTTTTTTTTATATATTTTTTGATTTCTGATTTTGATCTGATTGGGTTTTTTCTTTTTTTTTTTTAATTTTTGAAATGCTTGTGTTGTGTAGATGATCAAGGACGCGATTGTGACCCTTAAGGAGAGGGGCGGATCGAGTCAGCACGCGATTGCGAAATTCGTCGAAGAGAAGCACAAGGCTCTGCCTCCGAACTTCAAGAAGCGTTTGCACTTGGGTTTGAAAAAGTTCGTCGCTTCTAAGACGCTCGTCAAAGTGAAAGCCTCTTACAAGCTCCCTCCGGCTAGAGCTCCAGCAGCTGCGCCGGCCTCTTCTTCTCCGGCGAAGAAGAAACCAGCTGCATCTTCGAAGAAGCCAAAGGCAAAGGCTACAAAGCCGAAGAAGGAAACTAAGCCGAAACCGACTAAAGCTCCGGCCAAGTCTAAAGCCGTAGCCACTAAGCCGAAACCCGCAGCCAAGCCAAAAGCAGCAGAGAAGCCAAAGCCAAAGTCGAAACCTGCTGCGAAGCCGAAGGCTTCTCCATCCAAGACAAAGGCAGCTCCAAAGGCTAAAGCAGCGCCCAAGCCAAAAGCTGCAGCGAAGAAGCCGGCTAAGGCAGCCAGGACTTCGACAAGAACTTCACCGGGAAAGAAAGCGACGGCAGCGGCTCCTAAGCCGGCTCCAAAGAAGGCACCGGCTACGACTAAGAAGACTCCGACGAAGACTGCGAAGTCGAAGAGTGTGAAGGCGCCGACTAGGAAGCCAGCTACGAGAAAGGCTAAGAAGTGAAGATTAGAGGGCCTTGTTTGTTAGTAGGGGCAGTTGTGTAAATTTGCTTATATTTGTGGGTGTACGTGGATATTCAGAAAAATTAGAGTAATGTGTTAACCCTAGTCATCCATCTGCTCTAACCCCCCCCCCCCCTTTTTCTACTGAGGCTTTACGCCCATGAAGGTAATAGCCTTGACAGCGGATTTCACATTCCCCTTTTTTATTTTTTTGCGTCTCCGGGGTTATGAGGTAGCTAGGGTTCTAGATGTGTAATTCTCAGTTTAAATGGGTTTAATGAGATATGGGATCTGGCTTATGGGTTTATTTTCAATTAGTTGGTTTACGATCTTTTTTTTTTTTTTTTTGTTTTTGGGGTTTTCCTGTCTAGATTGGACCTTCTATTTTTGCAGGTACACCACTGTTTGCTCTCTCTTATGTTATCTTTGAGGTGGTTGTTCCTAATTTAGGTCTATCTTTTTTGTGATTATAGGTCCTGAACTCTGCAATTGTTAACTAATGATTTGCACAGAAGGTACTTGTCAATGTCTCCATTTGTTATGTATGTGTTTTGGAATGGCATGCGAATTGCAATGTGGGCTCATTGATTTATTCTTCATTTTTGCTGCCTAGTTTTCTTCAGAGATGCATTTGTTGCTGGTTGAGGAGATGAATTGAATGTATGGGTGCTCTGAATGTGGAAAGTTGTTGAAGTTTGAAAGGTAAGAAGATTCAAAGTAGTTATAATTAGAGTTGAGTGTTCTGTTATTATCAGTCCTCTTGACATGCTTTTGGCAATTGGGTCGCAGTGTTATCCATAGTCTATATTATCTTTCAAAGATTTAAAGAATTTATGATATGGTCAAAGTTCCAAATAGGGTAGTTTTAGTTCTAATGCCATGTCATATTTTCTTAAGTGTGCATTGCTCCTGGCTCCCCCCTCCCAAAATGCCCCATATACATCTCTAGTTGCCTCAAATGGCAAGTATAAACCACCTCCTTTACATATAATGTAAAAGAGTGGAGGTGACTGTTGATTGGTGGCTTCAGTGAATGTACGGCCAATTTGTTTGTTTGTTTGTGTGTTTTGTTTTCATGTGGGGGTGGCTGAATTGTTGTTCTGCCATATGGGTTGGCTTATGTGAGGGAGATTTTCAGTCATCATGTTTTTTTTGGAATGTTGAAGATGGTTTCAATGTGTTCTTTCTTCCATTCTTTTCTTACTTGTGGGGGGTTGTGTTTGGGGAATGGGGGAGATATGTGAAGTAGTGGCTATCTTAGGTCGAACTTGTGCCTTGAGCAGGAAGATGTGATTTTGAGGTCTACGGTGAGATACCTTGCTTGCAAGGTAGGTCCCAACATGGTTAGATTTTCAACTTTGTTTATATGCAACCCTGGTGGTTTTTAGGTAGCAAGATTTTCTCTTTGTCAAATGATCAATTGCAGCTTGTCATCTGGAGTATATTTGAATGTGTAAAGTCCTTGGATTGATATTTCTGGGAGGCATGTCAAGGTAGGCTTTCTTAGTAGTAACAGTAACTTCTATTTATTTGGAATCGAAGAAAGATAATTTTATTCATTAAAGTGTTTGTTTTTTTATTTTTTAATAACCAAGGGGAAAAGAGCCCAGGAAAGTTGTTAATCACCTAAGCTACATCATCAAGGAATCTACAATGTTAGCAACCTCTGAAAAAAGATTCAAAGGACTTAAGAGGCCAACCAAGAAAATTAACACTTTATGAAGTCTTCACCTTCAAAGGCCCTTCTGTTCCCATTTCTCTACATTGTCGAAACATGACTAGAGTG
Organism: Dillenia turbinata; assembly: GCA_037126225.1. Lineage (NCBI taxonomy): Eukaryota > Viridiplantae > Streptophyta > Magnoliopsida > Dilleniales > Dilleniaceae > Dillenia > Dillenia turbinata. The sequence continues at coordinate 4,508,661 of JBAMMX010000006.1, forward strand.
GCTTCCTAAGATTTACCTCCTCTCTATACAAACTCTTATGCCATTCCAAGCCCATAATACAATCTGTATATAAATTGAAATAGCTTGGTGAATGTGCATAAAAGTGAAAGCCTTCAGCATTTTGAGTCCAAGCACAAGGAAGTAGAAAGTGATCTATGGACTCCGTATCACCTTCACATAGAACACATCCATTAAGCAAGATAATATGTCTCATCGGAAGATTATCTTAAGTTTAAATCCTACCCAATGTAGCCTCTCAAGCAAAAAACATCACTCTTGAAGGGGTCAAAGAGTTTTCAATGAATCTACACAAAAAATAGCCCAGGCCTTCTTCCTTATTTGTTGTAATTAGCCAATCATAGGAGCTTTTAACCTTAAGGATATTAGCGGTTGAACTGCTCTATCCACCATATTATCCATACAAAATCCAATTTTCTAGCAATAGATTGACAATAAAGAAACTCTAATATTCAATCAGTTGTTTGCTTGATGAAATCTTCATTCCAATGGAACTGCATACCCTGATGTCACTAAAGCTCATTATCTGCCAACAATTCAAAAAGATTAGAGAATTGACTCTTTAAAGGACATGAGGTACACCACATAGCATGCCAATAGGAAATTCTCTAGCCATTCTTCACCTTAAAAGCCACACAACTCAAAAAAGCTTCCCGTGCTCTCCTAATCTCCTCCCATGTTGCCACACCATAAGTTCTATCAACGCTGTTGGAGATTTATCTGTTACGGGTAGTTCCACGCTTGGCTATGATCACCACCTTGCAAAGAGGATAATGTTCAACTATGAATCTCCACAATAGTTTCCCTATAAAAGCTCTAAATTCTCTCATGGACCTCACTCCAAGCCCGCCTCTTGCAAAGGTTACTCCTCCGCTTCCTGTTTACCTAACTAAACTCCTCTATCCTCATTGGTTCCTACAAAACCTCCTTTGAATACTCGAGATTCTATTTACTACTGATGCATGGATTGGGGAAAGGGAATGAATTATATAGGGAGGTTGAGTAGTTGTTTTCATGACAATTAATCGTCCACCCTTTGAAAGATATCCCCACTTCCACCTTTGCTAGCCTTTGCTAAAAAATTTCTGCTACTCATCTCAAATGGCTTTCTTCTTGTGTTTTGCACTATGGGGAAAGCCCAAGATGTACAACTCGGAGGCTTCGAATCTTCCACCCAAGAATGGATGCCAATAATTGCTGTCCACAACCTGTCCAACTGAGATGATCTCACATTTAGACAAATTCATCTTTAGCCCATGAACCATGGCAAAACATGAAAGGATGCACTTGAGGAGAGTTTGCAGGATAATATTGCCATAAATGATGATGTGTCATCTGAAAACAAAAGGTGGGAAATAGAGATAGCTTCCCTCTCCTTGTCATTCACATTAATGCACAATTCCACCGCTTTAGATAGCATCCTTCTCAAGACATCCACTTAATGTAAAAGAAAGGAGAGAGGTTCCGCTTGCCTCACACAACGAGAGGACTAAAAGTAACCTTTTGAAAAGCCATTTACCAATATTGAAAAGGAAGGAGGGGACATACACTTTCTTATCCAGCCTCTCTGCTTCTCTCCAAAGCCCATTCTCTCCATGAAGTGCAAAGGAAAGGGTTATTTCTGTAAATATTGTGAAAAATGCACAAAATCCGAAAAATGTGATTTTTTCCCCCCAAATTAGAGAAGTGATGTTAACTTCGTAATTGACATCCTTGATGTTAACTTCAATGTTGTCCAATCACACTATCTGTGAAGCCTAAAATTGAAAAAAAAAAAAGAAAAAAAATATGAAGTTGACATTTGTAAAGTTGATTTTGAAGTTGACATCTTCAATATCAAGTTCAGAGGAATCTCTGAAAAGCTGGATATTCTTGGCGGTCAAAGCTGAAGATTCTTGTCCGATCATGTGAGACTCTTGACCACTCTAAAGTTGATATCAGAAAAGTCAACTTTGAAGTTGATTTCTTTGATATGAACTTCAGAGCTATATAAACACAACCCAACTGAGGAGTCATTTGAACTCGAAACTTCTTTTTATCCATTTACTTCTCTGTGGCCAAGAAACTTTCATCTATCTTTTCGATCATTGTGTAACATTTTTTCAATGTGTCATTTCAGTTTCCGGTCGGGCAATCAACAAAAAAATATTTTGTAAATATATTGTTATTATTATTATTTTTTTAATTTTTTTAGAAGTTATAAAATTTGAATTTTTTTCTCAATGAAATCCATGTCTCGGTGCTTTTTCGGCTACTTTAAACACTGTTTTGACATTGACAAGCAAGCATAAGGCGAGTCTTGTCATTTTTTTTTTGTTTGAACGATTATTTATTATTGTTATTATATATATATCTTTAAATGTTGTTGTTGGTTGTTTTGTGGAATGTTTTTTGGGTCGAGGGATGGAGAGGGGAGGAGAGGGGCCAGAGAGAGGGAGAGGGTGGGAGATAGAGAGATGGGAGAGTAAGGGAGACGAGGAGGAGGCAGTGGCGGGATAGAGAGGGAGAGTGAGAGTGAGGGAGGTAGTGGGGGGGATACAGAGAAGGGGAGAGTGAGGGAGGGGGAGATGGAGAGACATGGGAGATAGCAGGAGGGGGAGAGAGAGAAAGAGAAAAAGGTGGAATTAATGTTGGGGTAGTAGTTGGGTGTAATTAATAAACTATTTAATAACATTAAATTATTAAATAATATATTAATTTATTAAATATTTAATTATATAATAAAGTGTTACTAAAATTATAACAAAATGTTATTTGTAATATTTACATAAACTAAAGTGTTATTTATATTATTTATAGAAATTAATATATTAAATTATTAAATGTTTTATTAAATAATTAAATTTTTAATAATTAAATTTTTTAATAAACTATTAATTTACATTGTTTTACTTATATTAAGTGATTTTAAAATTTAATATATTAAATAAATAAAAAACATTAATATAAAACAATGTATTTAATTATTAGATTAAGTTTTTTTATTAAATTTATCTAAGATAATCATTAAATTTACATGAACTAAAATGTTATTTATAATATCTTAAAAATAATATGTTAAATTATTAAATAATATATTAATTTATTAAATTTATAAGTTTTTAATAAAGTGTTATTAGAATTGTAACAAAGTGTTATTTGTAATATTTACATAAACTAATGTGTTATTTAAATTACTAATATAAAATAATATATATATTACATTATTATTTAATATATATTTTATTAAATTTAAAATTACTAAGAATTTTAATAAAATATTAATTTACATTTTTCTTCTTTTTATCTTCAATTATTATAGAAGTTAACATATTAAATAAATAAAAAACATTAATGTAAAATAATATATCAAATTATTAGATTAAGTTATTTATATTAAACTTATATAAAATAATTATTAAAATTACTTAAAATGATGTGTATTTAGATATCACAACCATAGTGGTCAAAAGCGTGCTTTAAGCGCTAGGCGTAGCTTCAGAGCTTTTTTCGAAAAAAGCCCAACACAGATGGAAAAGCGCAAAGCGCAAAAAGGTGGGGCTTTTTCATATTATTTATTTATTTATTTATTTTTAATTTAATAAGTCATAATTTCAACCATTGGATGAAGTTATTAATGGTGAAGATGAGATGATCTATGCTATTTTTCATGGAACACATGCATTGGATTGCAATTTTGTATTTGAGTACCCTATTTGGAAGCAAGACAGATCTGATCTCTGGGACAACTGACGAAGCAAACTGTGGAGCTGGAAGCGAAGCAACGCAGATCTGATCTCTTGGCCAATTGACGAAGCAAACTGTGGAAGCAAAGTACGTGGGTTTCTCTTCTCTTTTTCTTCTTCTTCTTTCTTTTTTTCTTTCTTCCTTCCTTCTTGGCTCTTCTTCTTCTTCTTCTTTCTTCCTTTCTTCCTTTCTTCCTTTCTTTCTTTCTCTCTCTCGCTCTCTTTCTTATCGGTTAGTATTTCTCTTCTTCTTCAGGCCCCTCTGTTTTTTTCAGGCGCCTTTTTTTTTTCCAGACACCCCTATTTTTTTACCCAATTGCTGTTTTCTAATTTTCTTTCCTTAGTGTCATTTCTGCAATTTTTTTCTTTGTTATTCTTCTTTGGTTTGGTCATATGTATTTTATAAGCATGCAACTTCCATTTTGGAATTTAAGGAAGCTATGTGTAAGTAAACGAGACATCGTTTGAAGAAATTTATGACAAGTAGCATCATAGTTAAAAAGCTAGAGATAGATGGTTTATGGTTGTGAGTTATACTAATATCTTGGGTACAAAAAGCATTTTACAAAGGATAGGGGCTGCATGATATTTATTAAAACATTATCTATTTAGAGCTGCGCAAACGAGTTAGCATACTTTTTTTTACAATAGAAGTTCTTTACAAGTCCATTAAATGGAATTTGGCTTCTACCAAGGTGCGCCTATTATTTTCTAATTGATTTGAATGTCTTACAAAATTATTCGTTCTTGATTTCATTGGAGTTGATTTGGAAAAGGAACATTTGCTGTAGTTCTATTTTTATATGTCTATCATTGGTTAATGATTCCCTTTTATAATACTTTGTTAGGTGAGTTTATATTTTCAGATTGAATGCCTTTAGTTCTTCACTGCTTTTCTTGAAGGCTCTGTTTAAGATGAATTTCTTTTTCATTTGTGTTATTCTATAGGTAAAATGTCATTAGTTATCATCTGATGCCTCCACTGCTTCTACTAAAATTGAGATTTATATCAAAAATTAAAATTATTTTTATGAGACATTTTATGTACTATTATTTTATATCCAAATATATATTTTGATTTTATATTTTAAGTGCGCTTTATATGAAAAAGCCCACGTTTCGCTTTGCCCTTTGCGCTTAAGCCCCATGAGGGTTTATCGTTTTTTGGCACTTTTTGCTTTTAACTACTATGATCACAACATATTAAATTATTAAATATTAAAATATTAAAATATTTAATATAATGTTATTAAATAGTTTATTAATTGCACCCTACATAGAGATGTCACCAGGCCGGTTTGGGCCCAAAAATCGGCCCAGCCGACTTGGGTACTGTAGCGGGTCGGTTCAACCCTTTTTGGAATCGGGAACCTGCCCAGGACCGGAACCGGCCTGTCGGTTCCAAAAAGGGTAGAGCAAAAAAAAGGCAATGGAGAAAAAAAAAATTTCTAAGCCGGCCTGCCTGGTTCACCGGGCTGGGCCGGCTCCACTTAAAAAAAATTTGGAACAGCCTGGCTCGGACCGGACTGGCCTATGAATCGCTGCCAGCTTGGCCCGCGGTTCTGTGAACTGGCAATGAACCGGCCCGATTCCATGTTTAACCCTACAATCACCTCAACATTAATTCTCCCTCTTTCTCTCTTTCTCCCTCTCGCCCCATCTCCCAGGTCTCTCCATGTCCCCTAGACCTCAATCTCCCTTTCTCTCTATCTCCCCCCAACTACCTCCCTCTCTATCTCTCCACTGCCTCCCTCTCGTGTCCCTCACTCTCCTTGTCTCTCTGTCTCCTCACAAGCTGCCTCCTTCTAACCTCCCTCACTCTCCCGTCTCTCTTATCTCCCACTTTCTTTTCATCTCCCCCTCTCAGCCCCCTCTCACCATCTCTCTCTCCGTACCTCAACCCAAAAAAATCCCACAAAACAACAAACATTTAAATATATATATATATACATATATGTATATATATATTGGCAACAATAAATAATAGTTCCAAAAAAAAGATAAGACTCACTTCATGCTTGCTTGTCAATACTGAAATAGCGTTTGGAACAACTAGAAAAGCATTGGGATATGAGTTCCATTGAGCCAAAAAAAAAAAAATCTGATTTTGTTACTTCTGAAAATTGAAAATAATAATAATAATAACAATAACAATAATAATAATAATATATTTACAAAATACTTTTTTATTGATTGTCCGAAATTGAAATAACCTGTTGGAAAATTGTTATACAGTCGTCGGAAAGATGGAAGAGTGTGAAAGTTTCTTGGCTGCAGAGAGATAAGTGGAGAAAAAGTTTCGGTTTTAAATTTTTTCTTGACTTTTTTAAATCAACTTTAAAGTTGATTTCTCTAATGTCAACTTTAAGGTGTCAAAGTCCCACATGACCAGTCAGCTTTTGACCGGTCATATTCTTTTGAAGTTAATATTGAGGATGTCAACTTCAAAGTCGACTTTACAAATGTCAATTTTCTTTTTTTTTTCCCCCCAATTTTAGGATTTACGGGTAGTGTGGTTAGGTTGACATCATGAATGTCAATTTCACTAGTTTGGGATGAAAAAAAAGCCACATTTCTCGGATTTTGTGTGTTTTTTACAATATTTATGGAAATAACCCGCAAAGGTAATCGTAACAAATATTGTAGTATCCCCTTTTAATATCTATTCTACATATGACACCATCCCTTCCTGGTTTTGCATCATTAAATTCATTGGCAATTAGAATTGTATCAAGAATGGTCTACCATCCCCGTGCACAAAAGCATGTTGATACTTTCCCACAACTCTCTGTATAAGTTCTTACAACCCCTAAGCTAATACTTTATAAATACACTATCAAGTGATCGTAGTATTTTATAAGTGATGGTATTAGAATAGTTAGGGCCTTGCTTAATTTCTGGGTAATCATCATGTCATGGACGATATTATTACAGGAAATTCTCTTTGTAAAATAAATTTCTGAAACGATGTAATGTCGTTTGGGGAAAATATTAAATAGTGTTCTATTATATTATCATGTCACTCAAACAAGGTGCATTTGCTAGCAGTAAGTAAAGAAAAAGATGAATTCTGGATCGACTTTCTTGAAGTTGTTCTTTTGAGATTTGATTTTTTTTTTCCATAGACCAAAAAATGATTCTTGTGGGCAAGATTATTTTTCGATTGCCCAGCTGTGGAACATAGGGAAAATGTTTGTTTGAATTTTTTTTTTTTTTTTTTGGGTGTGTGTGGAACAAATGGAGCCTAAGTTTGCTTTTTCATTCCAAGAATATGTTTGAGGATGAATATTTTGCAAGTATGGTCCATTGGTGTATCTATGTGGTACTGGAAGGATCTGATTCAGTTAAGGTGATAAAGCGAAAACTTTGCAACGAGTGAGTAGTTGTACGAGGGCTTATTGCTAATGGGAAGAGGCTTTTAATGAAATTGTTGCACCACATGCAAGAGAAGGATGATGCTTTTTTTCCCCCCTCGAGAGTATGGTTAGGAAAGTAGTTCAAAATAAATTTATCATCGATATTGAAGTTAGAGATCTCTTAAATGTGTATGAAGATTGAGGGCTGCACTAGGAGAGACCATCAATTAAATTTGTGCCCTTATGTGAGAGAAGGATGATGTGCTATTATTGGGAAAATGGTTGTGGATGAGTTCAAAATAGATTTATCAAAGGTGTTGAAGGAAGAGATCTCTGAGGGGGATGAACTCTATGGCATGGTTTGTGCTTAGGTGTGGATGATGATCATAAGCAACATTTGCACGCTATGCCAACTTAATTGGCATTTAGACTTCATAAATATAAGTAGATAGTGCAACTTCTCCATGAAGCGTCCGGAGAAAGTTGTTCAATCTTTATCACTACTAAGACTTGACTTGTTTCAGTTGCTAGTTTCATCTCTATTTTAGAGAATAGATGCATAATAGTGTGGCTAAAAGTGCTACGTGCTTGTAAAGCAATAGTACTTCCTAGCTTAGGGTGTAAGGCAACAGTAGGTGCTCCCCTCTATAAATTGAGGCATTTGGAAACTTATGTCCGTAAATGTCCAATCCTTGGCAAACCAAGATACTAGCTGCAATTTTAATAAAATGAAGCTATACGCACACACCCCCCATATATATATCTCCTATACGTGTTTTGATAAGTACAAAAAACCCTCTTAATGTGTGTCGACTTCAGACAATTTCAGGCAACCTGACAAATGCATTTTCAAGGTGGATGGTAGCATGGTGTTTGCAGGATAGTTTGCAACATGGTTAGATTCTCAAGAGGGAGGGTTGAATGTTATTAGAAGAACCACAAATAATTCCTTCAACTTCAGGTATATTTTCAAATAACCTTCTGAAGTTTTATTGTAATAAATTAGCCCACAAAACTTATAAAATAAAAAGTCAATTAGTTTCTTGAGTGGACAGTCTTAGGATCTCTTCCACTTAAAGGTACATGCAAGGCATTTGACTCAAGTGTCTTTCTTTTTATCCTCTTGTCTATGAAAAAGAACGCACTCTAAAGGGAAAGGCAACACAAGAACAGATGAACAAAGGATTTATTAGGAGACTAAATATAAATTCTTGAGGGGAGTCAAATTTCATGAAAATTTACTAAAAAATGTTAGTTAATGCCAAAAATTTCATGAATTTTAGTTGGAAAGAGAAAAAGAGGAAGAAAAAGAATCACGAGTACAGCTTGAAGGTTGGATTTGGATTTGTTGCAAAAAATTGAAGGGCAAGGTCGGATGCAAAATCTTAATGCCACCTACATATATGGCAGATGTCAGGGGTGACTCTTGAAAGTTGGATCTAAAGAAGGGGTTATTTTTGGTTTTGGCCTTAATTTTACAAATAAATAATGAATTTCGTGATTTTATTTATATGCGACATTGTTTCTTATGTGGTCTGTTTTTTCATGGTTGAAGATTAGTTGCTTTTAATTGAGAGTAGATTTGATCATGCTTGGATGGTTCTTCAGAGCATGTTTTAGATAGATCATAGGGGTAGGTTGATCTTTTGAAAGTGATGGCATAAGAACGGTGAAGGCTTTGCTTGATGGAAAATATTTTACCAGAAGTTTCTCTCTCTCTTGTTTGCATAAAATATCAGATATCACTGTATCATATTAATTTGACTCTCAAACAAGTAACACTTGTTAAAAGGGATATGACAGAAAAATGAATTCATTTTTAAATACTAGAAGTTATTACTTTTGAGGTTTGATATATTTTCATGTTAATTGGAAAATGTTTTCAATTGGGTGTGCAGTAGCCAAACTGGGAAAACGTATTCTGGAAGTAAATTTTATTTTATTCTATTTTTCCTAAAGGGGAATGCAGCCTGAGTTAACTGTTTGATTCTAAGAACATTTTGAAAAATGAATGCTTTCCAATATGGTCTATTGGTGTATTTATGTGGTGCTGGTTGGATTTGGTTTGGTTTTGCTGAGAAAGCTAAAATATTTGTGGTGAATGAGAGCAGGTGTATGAAGAGGCAACCAAAGAAATTGCCCTCCTGATGTAAGAAAGGTTGATAGTGTTATTTTTGAGACAATGGTGAAGGGAGTCATTGATTTATTGAAGATATTGAAGTTGAAAGAGATTTTTGGGAGGAAATCTAAGAGATGGGATTGAGGGTTGCAATTGCAAGCAATTTATGCAAAGAAAATGTATGATGGAGAAGATTGTCTAATCTTATCACTACCAAGACTGGGATATGTGACTTCTTCCATGTTCTGCTTTGACCTCCTTTAGTGAATGGATGAATAAAGTGTGATTAGAATGCTAGGAGCCAGAAAAGGAAATAGGGCTTCCATAGCTTGAGGCACTAGTTGCTCCCTAAAAAGGCAAAATGCGACTAAGGAATTTATTAGGAAAAACAATGTTAGAAGCAGTCAACATTAACAAACCTGGACATTCATTGTGTATTTTGTTATAATCATAGTAGTTAAAAGCAAAAAGCGTAAAAAAAACGATAGACCTTCCTAGGGGTTAAGCGCAAAGCGAAGCGCGAATTTTTTCATATAAAGCACATTTAGAATATAAAATCAAAATATATGTTTGGATATAAAATAATAGTACATAAAATATATAAGTCTCATAAAAATAATTTTAATTTTTTATATAAATCTCATTTTAGTAGAAGCAGTGGAGGCATCAGATGATGACATTTTACCTATAGAACAACACAAATGAAAAAGAAATTCATCTTCAACAGAGCCTTCAAGAAAAGTAGTGAAGGACTGAAGGTATTCAATCTGAAAATATAAACTCATCTAACAAAGTATTATAAAAGGGAATCATTAATCGATGATTGATATATAAAAATAGAATTATAACAAATGCTCCTTTTCCAAATCAATTCCAATGAAATCAAGAACAAATAATTTTGTAGGACATTCAAATCAATCAGAAAATAATAGGCGCATCTTGATAGAAACCAAATTCCATTTAATGGACTTGTAAAGAATTTCTATTGTAAACAAAAGTATGCTAATTCGTTTGCACAGCTCTAAATGGACAATGTTTTAATAAATATCATGCAGTCGTTATCCTTTGTAAAATGCTTTTTGTACCCAAGATATTAGTATAACTCACAACCATGAACCATCTATCTCTAGCTTTTTAACTATGATGCTACTTGTCACAAATTTCTACAAACAATGTCTCGTTTACTTACACATAGCTTTCTTAAATTCCAAAATGGAAGTTGCATGCATATAAAATAAATATGACTAAACTGAAGAACAACAAAGAAAAAAATTACAGAAATGACACTAAGGAAAGAAAATTGCAGAACAGTAATTGGGTAAAAAAAAGGGGGCGACTGAAAAAAAAAGAGGTGCCTGAAAAAAGAAAAAACAAAGGCGCCTGAAAAAAACAGAGGCGCTTGAAGAAAGAGGAAGAATAACCGATAAGAAAGAAAGAAAGGAAGAAAGAAGAAGAAAAAGAAGAGGAGTCAAGAAGGAATAAAGAAAGAAGAAGAAGAAGAAAAAGAGAAGAGAAACCCACCTGCTTTGCTTCCACAGTTTGCTTCGTCAGTTGGTCGAGAGATCAGATCTGTTTTGTTTTGCTTCTAGCTCCACAGTTCGCTTCGTCAGTTGGCCGAGAGATCAGATCTGTTTTGCTTCCAAATAGGGTACCCAAATACAAAATTGCAATTCAGTGCATATGTTCCATTAAAAATAGCATAAATCATCTCATCTTCACCATTAATAACATCATCCAATAGTTGAAATTATATAAGAGTTATTAAATTAAATAAATAAATAAAAAATATGAAAAAGCCTCGTTTTTTTGTGCTTTGCGCTTTGGCTGTTCTTTTTTATTTGCGCTGGGCTTTTTTTGAAAAAAGCTCTGTCGCTACGTCTAGCACTTAAAGCGTGTTTTTGACCACTATGATTATAATAAAGGTATTTAATATCTTATGTGCATTATGATAAGCCCCTCAAAACTCCATGGTTTTTTTGTGTGTGTGTGTGTCAGAGTTAACACAAAATTAATAAACTTCATTCCTACCGATAATATGATAATGCTGTTTCAGATTTTGATATCAAACGAATAGAAATAGAAGCTTTTTACAACTATGGAGGATTCGCTGAGGACCCCTTGAGGTACAAAAAACCTCTAATGAAACACCTTCAGTATTTTTGATGGGTATAGATTGTGTTTCCTGAATTCATTCAGGGCTGTAAAGCTTTTCCTGAATTCATTCCTAATGGATGTTTCTGATATCAGGCAATATCTGAAGATATTAGCTTAGGTAAAAGCAGCACCAGAAAGTGGGTATCATCTTTTCGCGAGCTAAAGAAAAAAGAACCTTGGGATCTGGTTTTTCAAGATAAATCATGCATCTCTTGCCCCTCTGATTTCTTTGTTTAAGACGTGGATTAAAATATTGATCCATTGGTTCTACTGCGACCATCGTGAGGAGTATATTGCCGATACATCTGAAATCATAGATTTAAAAAATGGTGGACATCAACTGTATTGGCCAATACGCATTGCTGGAGCTGATATGGGTATTGCCGGAGCTGATATGGATACAGGGTGATATAGGGGAAAACGAGGATTTTTGTGTTATTTCTAAAATTGACTGTACTGGATGTTATGTAAGTATTAAGGGTCTCGTAAGTCCATAATGACTTAAAAGAGCAGAATGTTTTTTTAGTCTGATTCACTGATTTCCATTTTGTCTCCATTACCGTTGATATGTTTAAGGCTGCAAGGGGTCCCACGGTGGATTTAGTACAAACTGAATGCACAATCATACTAAAATGGGTCGATCTCTTAAGTTGTCCATACACTTTGTATGTATTGTCTTTGTTTGATGAAGTTAGGCTAATTCTAATGTTGATTTTTAATGTGGTACAAAAATTGAAAAAGAATGTCATGGGTTGATTTTGTTAGGGCCGCTATTGCATGGTACATTGATTTAAGTCTATGATGCGGGTGGGATATTTTTTTGGGGGGGGGGGTTTTCTATTTGTTCTCTCTCCAAGATAAATCCAAGTCTCTCTCTCTCTCTCTCTCTCCCTCTCTTTCTCGCTCTATCTCTTCCCTTAAAACCTACCCTACTATGACCCTAGGCGATATAGATCTATCCTCCTCCGATTGTAACCTCTAGCCAAGATCTATACTCACATTTACATTCTCAAAAACCTAAATAGTAGCCTCAATCTCCCTCTCAAAAACCCAGATCTACCCTCTGATCTACCCATAGATCTATCCTCAGAATGTAACCTCCAACCGTAACATCCTCAGATCTATCTAACTCCGGGCCATATCTACCCTCTCTCTCTCTCTCTCTCTCTCTCTTTCTATCTTCCAGACAATACATTCGACCACAACCCGCCCTCTCTGCCTCCGATCGTAACCCCCTCATTCTATCCCGAAGATACCATCTCTCTCCGTCTCTCTCCCTCCCTTTCTTATTGTTGACTTGGCGATACCTCTGCTACCTCCACCATCGCATGAAATCTGAAACTCACCGGATATACTTCTCTATCTGTCTCCCTCTCTACCCTCTCTGCCTACGGTATTAGTATAGTTATTATTATTATAACTATTATAAATATTATTATTATTATTATTACTATTATTATTATTATTATTACAATTACTATTATTATTATTGTTATTATCACTACTAGTAGTATTCTTATTATTATTAATATAATATAAAATATATTACTATGAATTTAAAGTTATTAAAATTTAAAATATTTCAAATTCATAGCAGTATAATTGTAATATAAAGTTTACTATTTTATTGTTATTCTATATATATTTTTAACTCGTTTTATATATTATTATTTGTAAAACTTTGCCACGACCAGTACTAGATCCGGTTAATGGAGTAGGGTTGCGGTAGGTTGACAGTTAATGTAAAATTTTTTATCAAAATAAAAAAATGGGAGACAAATATAGAATAACTTTTGGTACGTTTCCCCCTCAACGATTCACTACATCGGATCCCAGGTGTAGTGATAAATTAGCAAGAAACCCTAGGGTGTGGGTAAATAAATTACTCCATAAAGATAGGATTTGCCTAACCACTTGAAACATAGGATTTTTAACAGACAAGTTAGGAGAAATAGAAGAAATAATGAATATGTGAAAAATTAATATCATGTGTTTTCAAGAAACTAAGTGGGTGGGAAACAAGACTAAAGTAATAGAGATTTATGGCCATTAGATTTGATATACAGATAGGGATAAAACTAATAATGGAGTAAAAATAATCATACATAAGGACTTGAGGATGTAATAGAGATAAAGAGGAAGGGAGATAAAATTATACTTGTCAAATTAGTTAATGGAGAAAACGTAATTAATATAGTTAGTGTATATATACCCTAAATAAATATAAATGCAATTAGTAAAAATCAAGAAAAACGAGTCGCATATAGTCATATATAGAAGTGGGTTGAATACTAGCTAAATAGATTTTTTCTTTACTATGAGAGGTGATAAAATGACTTGTAAAGATTGCAAAGTTATATTAGGGGAGAGTGTAGCGAATCAACATAGACTTTTAGTTTTAGATGTATGTGTGCCTAAGATACAAAAGCAGTATCGTCCATTTATGGAGTCAAGAATTCAGTGGTGGAATCAAAAAATAGAAAAGGTGACGACTTTTAGAAATAAATTAATTCAATTAACAATTTGGTCTGTTAATGATAATTCGGAAACAATATGAAAAGAGATATCTAAAAATATTAAAAATATAGTTAGGGAGATTCTAGGTGTATCTAAGGGTTGGATTCTAATATGCAAAGATTCATGGTGGTGGAACAAGGAAATACAAATCAAACGAGAGTGTTATAGGAACCTTAAAAGTAATAGAAATAGCAATGTATATGAAAAGTATAAAAATGCAAAAAAGAGGTGAAAAAGATTATTTATGAATCTAAGAGTAAGATGTATGACGAATTGTAAAAGAAATTGAAAACTAAAAAGAGAGAGAGATCTATAGAATTGCTAAATTAAGGGCGAAGAAGAGAAAAGATCTAAATGATGTTAGATATATTAAGAGTGAAACCAATAGTATATTTGTAAGGAATGAGGATATAAGAAAATGCCAGAAGGATTATTTTAATAATTTCTTTAATGTTGAAAGTACAAGAGACATAGAAAATATCGCGAAATCTGTAGAAGAGATTAATGGAGATTTTAAATGTAAATTCGTCCCCATGAAATAAATGAGGTCTTAAAGAAAATGAAGAATAATAAGGTTATGGGACTTGATGACATTTCTATTGAAATGTGGAAATGTTTGGGTGAATTTGGTATAATAATATTAGCGAATCTTTTTAACAAAATTTGACAAATTAAGAAAATGTTTCAAATATAGAGAGAGAACACACTTATATAACTATGTAAGAATAAAGAAGATATAGAAGATTGATCTAATTATAGAGAAATTAAACTTATGAGTCACATTATGGAGTTATAAGAGAGTAATAGAGTATAGATTAAAATTATAGATAAGTGTGTCAGAATCAATTTGAATTTATGCTAGGATGAACCGTCACTGAAATAATTCATTTGTTAAGACATTTGATGGAGGCATTTAGAGTCCAGAAGAGAGACTTACATATGGTATTCATTGATCTAGAAAAAACATATGATAGGGTCTCTAGAGACGTAATGTGGTGGGCGGCGTTGAAGAAAAAGATCTCATTGAAATATATTAATCTCATTAGAGATATGTATAAGGGAGGTATAACCAATGTAAGAACTTGTAGGGGTCTGATTGATAGCTTTCCTATTAACATTAGGTTTCATCAAAATTCGACATTAAGTTTCGTCTTTTTTACAATAGTGAAGATGAAGTTACAAAAAAAACATTTAAGATAAAATATCATGGTGTATGTTGTTTGCAGATGATATAGTGTAGGTCGATAAAACTAGAGAGAGTATATCGCTAAATTAGAATTATGGAAAGACACTGAAATTTAGATGATTTAAATTGAGTAAGTTAAAAATTGAGTATATGAGATATAGATTTAGTAGCAATCATCAGAATGGTGAAGAAATGATTAGCTTAGAAGGAAAAGACATATCAAAAAGTGAACGTTTTAAATATTTTGGTTTCATCATTTAGAACGATGGTAATATAGATGAGGATGTGAATCATAGGATTCAAGTAAGTCGGATGAAATAGAAAAGAGCATTTGGAGTTCTTTGCGATCACATTATGTCATTGCATTTGAAGGGAAAATTTTATAGAATCGCAGTAAAACCAAAACTATTGTGTGGTACCGAGTGTTGGACTATTAAACAACAATAAGAGCAAAAAATGGTTATAGCTGAAATGAGGATGATTAGGTGAATGTATGGTATAACTTGAGAAGATAGAATTAGAAATAAAAAAATATGTAATAAGTTGGGAATTAGTTCAATTGTGGAGAAAATACGAGGACATCGTTTGAGGTGGTTTGAGCATGTATAACGAAAAACCCCGATAACTTAAATATAAGAGATTTAGTAAAATGTAGAGATAAATCGTTAAAAACTTGGATGCAAATTATACATAAGGATATGATAGTAAAGGGTTTAGTCGAGAAGATGGTCTTCGAAAGGAGTGGCGTAGGAGAATTCACATCAATTAAATTGTCAATTTTTTTCTCAATATTTATCTCTTATGGCCGATCCCAAATTTTAGTAGTAAAGTTAAGGTTGTTATTATTGTTATTGTAGAGTCCGCCAATATCACTATGAATAAGAGAAAAAGAATGGAGAGTTTTTTGTATTGCTTATTGGAAATAACGCAAGTTTGTAACGGTAAGTTCATAATCATCACGATAAAAAGACTCAAGAGTAGACCATTAAATAATGATAGAAACATCAACTTAAGGACATTAAACGATGGATGACGTAAACGATGACGTTAAAGCCATATTTTGTCCTTATTTGACTTGACAGACTCATAAAGAAGTGATGCAGATAAAGAATTCTTAACTATAGTTCTTTCATTTTGATTTTCTAGGTAGTAAAGACTCACTAACACGTCCAATCATCCTCTTCATGCGGTTCTCCTAAAATACATAGTATGAAGGAAAAAAGATTACACTGCAATTGAAATTGCGACGCTTTTGAATGGAAACAAGATTTGCAAAGAGTTTAGGAATATGTAGGACATTTTTTAGCATGAGAGAATACGGCCGATCCCAGGGTTTGGGATTAAAACTCAAGTTGTTGTTGTATTTTTTAGCATGAGAGAATTGTTTATATAAATGTCCCCTTGTCCAGCTATAGTGGTAATGGACCCATTAGATATAGTTATTTTCTTATGACCAGAGCAAGGAGTATATAAAGAAAATAGGTTGGAGGAACAAGTCATGTGATCACTAGCTCTAGAATCTATTACTCACATATTTGGAGAGATTTTTTCTGAGACATTAAAACACAAGAGGAAGAAGAGATACATGAAAATGCCAGAGAACATGTTCCTTGATGACTCCCTTCGTTGCTTGATTGAGTGCTCACCATATGTGCTTGGCTTCTGTCATTGGGGTTTCGGTTGGGCCTGCCATGAAGTTTCCAGCATTGCTTCTTAGTATGGCTATGCTTCTTGCAATATGTGCAAAATAGGGAATCTCGATTGGTGGACTTGAATGGATTTGCTTGATTGACCGGAGTGTTGGATTCCTTTAAATTGAGTGCTTTGGTCACAAGAGCTGAACTATCTCCTTTGTGGGTCTCAAGCATAACACTCTGTTGTCCCTTATTTGCTCGAATGATTGAAATGTCTCATTCAAGGAGGACAAGCCCTCTTATCCCAAAATTTGCACCCTAACAACATCAAATTTGGCATTTAGACTGGCAAGAAAGTCATAAATGCAATCCTTCTCCACAAATCGCTTCAGTGTTGCGGCATCCTCACTAAAGCGCATTTGAATACATTGGTAATGGTTCAACTCCTGTCGCAAGCCTTACAAGAAACTTGAATATTCCATGACAATTTGAGTCTCTTGTTTGGTTGTTGAAATTTTTGTCTTAATTTTGTAAATTTGGGCAGCGTCGTGGACCTTGGAGTGTGTTTGTTGGATAACATCCCAAATCTCCTTGGTGGTTTAGAGAAATATACACGAATTGCTAATTTTCGGAAGCATTAAATTCCACAACAATGACATCACCATGGAATCTTGTTCATCCTATGCATCAAATTTAGGATCCCTTTTTAGGCCCAGTGCCCAACAAATGGCTCAGTTTGCCTCTTCTCTTCAGAAACGAATGGACCAACTGTGACCACATTTGGTAGTTCTTCCCATTCAATTGATATGTAGCTTGTATATTTTGTAATTTTCCGATTGAGATGGTAGGAGAACTCTCGGTGGCAAGCACTTCTTAAACAAGGTTGGTTTCGGTTGACTCAGACATGGTGATTTGAAAGGATTCGTGGGAAAAGAAGGGTGAAACAGAGAATCAAGTATTCAGGTAAAAAACCGGGAATCTTAACAAGAGAGGAATTTGAAGAAGAAGAAGAGCAGATGAGAAAACAACTATGAAGGTTGCACAAACACAGTGAAATATACTTTGTTTGTGGACTAAAAAACAGATCAAAAAACAAAGACAAAAAAATTGCAGTTTGATCTCCTAGAAAAAACCAAGAGCTCTGGTACTATGACACTAATCAGGGATGAATAATTTTTTTGTGTTTTTCATTAATTGAATATCATTATAGATGACAATTTATAGACTATTCTAGATTACGAGAATTATAAAACTATCTAGTCAAATTATACAAAAATAGGAAACTATTCTAGATTACAAAAAATAGAAAACAATTGAATCCTACAAAATAGAAAACCACCAAAAGTCAATTCTATATCAATTCATAATTCAATGAGTCAAAAAGTCATGCAATCACACGACTTTCTTAATAAGGCCACATAATTTGACAATATCTACTTTTGTGATCATAGGGGCTATTGCAAACCCATTAAGCTCTATGTCAACCTGTTTGAGTGTTGTAAGAGGAGTGTCATTGGAGCGCATGAAAACTAAACCCTAGATTTAATGGCTCATGAACTAATGTTATGCATCCACTTTAGTTACTTCACATAATACCTTAAACCAAAAAATTGATGGCCAAACAATTACAAGCATTAAGCACAAAGACATTTAATTAACCTGACAATCACTCAAACACAATCAATGCATAGCAACCCATATGGAAAACCAAAGACTGCATCTAAACCTGAGACAAAAGAGTCAAAAAAATCATAGAGAAAGAAGAAATCAACATATTTATACCATTAATTCCAAAATACATTGTCTTTTACACAAGATTTATAAAACTAAAACACAAAGACAATGAAGGCAAGTCATGCTTGAAGGAAAACCCCAATCTTTAGGCTTGTTGCTTGTATTTTCAGAAGCCCTCTCCTTTTCTTCTCCTTTTCTCTCTTCTTCTATGTAGTTCTCTCTCTAAATAAATAAATAAATAAAAAACAAAGGATGAAGAATGAGGCAAAAGCCTCCAACATGAGCTTTTATGGCTCGCTAGCAAGGGGGTAAGGTTTTGGGACACAAGACTATAATACCCAATCCAAAGAGTCAAGAAAATTGCTGCTTCTTGGTGACACCTTTTGTAATGCCAGTGCACAGTGCTCAATTTCAATGAGATTTTTCCTAACTTCCATTTGAATGAGACTTCGATCGGACATGATAGTTGTACCCCTATGTTTTATCTTTCCTTAGCAACTTGAATTGCCTCAATCGGATACTCAAATTATGTCTATTATTCCATCATAGAGTCAGGATGTGAAACAGGGGCAACAACTAGGGTCTCTCTTTAATTTTCTTCTTTTGGTTTTATTTCAGCCTCCTTATTGTTAGTAGGAGATTCAATTAATAAAGCCAATCAAGGAATTAAAATCAAATTAAGAAAATTCAAAAAAGTGGGAGATTCAATTAATAGAGTCAATCAAGGAATCAGAATCAAATTGAGAAAGTCAATTTGAAAATCAAGGAGATTTCATCAATTTAGAAATCAAAGGAATTTCATCAATTTGCAAATCAACAGAATTCTATCAATTTGTTCAATCATACCATATACATAATTAGATTATGAAAATTAGAATATACAGATTAAAAATAAGAATAGATCAGAATTGTAATTTAAAAATTTTTCTTGAATTATTCCTGTGTAATTTTCTATATATATGGAATAATAGATGAGAAGAAATTCATTTAGGCAAATAGATATGGTATTAGAGCCTTTTATCACAATCTAAACAGTTGTGCCCTTGTTTTAGCCCTAGGAGCTCTCGATTATCTTTGGTTCGATCCTAGGGACTCTAGTGTCCTTCTTACTTCAACCCTAAGGGGTCTCGAATATTTGATCTTCTCCTTTGATTTCAGTAGTTCTGATTCTGAAATTACTTCGAGATCACATATTCTGGTTTTCATTTCAGAAAGTTATAATTTTTTTACACACTTTTTAAGTTTTTTTTTTCCCAGATCGTTATGGTAACAGAGAATTTCTCTGTTTGGTTCAATGGAAAGAACTATTTAGTTTAAGGTTTCAATTTAGAATGTATATCAAAGGCAAAGGATTATGGGTTATATTGATGGGTCTTCTATTGCACCAAATGACAAAACTCGCCTTGCTACATGGGAGACAAAGGATGCTCAGATTATTTCCTGAATTTTAGAATCTATTAAATCACATTTGATCAACAATTTGTGCTCCTTTACAACAGCCAAGGAGATGTGGGAATATTTGAATTGTATTTATAAATAAAGCAACAATGCAAAATATTTTCAGTTGGAGCTAAACATTGCAAATTACAGTCAGGATAATTTTTCAATTCAAGAATACTATTTTGGTATTCTTAATTTATGGATAGAATATTCGACCATTATACATGATAAAATACCACGAGAGGACTACTTGTCTTTAAAGAAGGTCATCACACTAGTCGATGGACTCAGTTTCTCATGAAATTTAGATTAGAATTTGATGTTACAAGGGCTGCTTTGTTGAATCGAGATCCAATTCCCTCTTTGGATGTCTGTTGGAGAATTACTTCGGTTTGGGCAGTGATTAATCATGCGAGAAGTTATGGCACAAGACAAACTCACCTCAAAGGCTATGACAATTGTTTATGCTGCTCAAGGGAAGAGAAAATGAAGAGATATGAAGTAGGTCCAGTACTATTCGTGCAAAGATTTCGGGCATATTGCTCAAAATTGTAACAAAAAATTCTACAACTACTGAAGACAATGTGGTCACATTATTAAGGAATGTCCAACACGACCAGAGAATCGTCCAACCAAAGCCTTCGATGTAGCGGTTCATTGCTCTTCCCCTATAAAGCAAGCAGGTCAGGGCCCATGACAGCTCTTCTGGCAGTCTCTAATCAAGTTGTCTCGACTCTGAAAATAGTGTAACAAATGATTATCTCTGCATTCACTGCCTTGGGTATTCATAGTAAAACTAAACACACTTTTCAACCTTGATTTGTTGACTCTCCCGTTTCGAATCATATGTTGATATTTCTGATTATTTGCACAATGTTCGACCCTATTGTGGTGCACAACATATTCAAATTGCGGATGGTAGTTCTCTTCTTATTGTTGTTGTTGGGGATAATGATTCATCTTTTTGTAATGTGTTTGTCTCCTCTAGGTTTTCGTCTAGTTTAATTTCAATTGATCAATTGGTAGATAACAATTGTAATATGTATTTCTCTCATGATGGTTATCTTGTGCAGGATTAGGGATCCTAGAAAGTGATCGCGAAGGGGTCTAAAATGGGAAGATTGTTTCCTATACATTTTCTTAGTCTTGGTATTTTCTCTTTGACTTGTAACATTATAACAAATCAAAGTGAGGTTTGTTATAAACATTTAGACCATCCTAATTCACTTGTTTTGTTTCTCTTATCGAAACTTGGATTTTCGGACAATAAAAATCAATCTCTCTCTTTATTTTTTGACTGCTTTGCATGCAAATTTGCTAAGACTATGATTTTATCATTTCCTTTTACTGGTCATCATGCAAATAAGTGTTTTGATATTATTCATAGTGATATTTGGGGTGTTTCACCTGTACTCTTTCATACAAATCACGAATATTTCGTAACATTTATTGATGACTATAGTCGATTTACTTGGATTTATTTTCTTCACTTTAAAGCCGAGATCTTTTCCATGTTTCAAAGTTTTTTAGCATATGTTGAGAACCAATTTTCCACTAGTATTAAGATCTTACAATCTAACTCCGGGGGAGAATATATGTCAAATGAATTCCAAGTCTTCTTACAGTGCAAAAGTATTATTTCACATGGCTCTTATTTTTATACATCTCAACATGTTGCTGAATGTAAGTATCGATATTTGTTAGATGTCACTCGTGCCTTGCTATTGGAATCTTTTGTTCCCCATCGGTTTTGGGCTAAGGCAATGTCCACAGTTGTCTATCTAATTAATTGTCTCCCATCTCAGGTCTTGAACTTTAACTCACCGTTTTTTTATCTCTATAACACTCATCCTAGTTATCGCACTCTTCATACTTTTGGATGCGTCTGCTTTGTTCACTTACCGTCCACTAAACGTCACAAACTTGGTGCTTAAGCTGTAAAGTGTGCATTTCTGGGTTATAGTAGCACTTAAAAAGGATTTGTATGTTATAATGCTACTGTTAATCGTATTCATACCTCTCGAAATGTGATTTTCTTTGAAAATCACCATTTTTTCAGTCTAATATAGTATTTCCTACTACTTCTTCTATATTTTCTCACTTTGATAATGTTCCATGCCCTATTGAGTATTTCAAACTAAGTGTTATGTATAAGAGATGTAAGACCACTATAACTCAATCTGATGCTGGCCTACCACTTGAGCCTATACTTCCGGCACCTTAAAGATCTACAGATGTCTCTCATCCACTAGATAGGTATGGGTTTTCACATATATCTCTCAATGAAACTCTATTGAGTATTTCTATTTGTACTTGTTATTTTGAGGCAGCCTAACATGCGTGTTGGAAACAAGCCAGGCAAGATAAGCTCCAGGCACTTCAAGAAAATCATACTTGGGATATTGTTCCATGCCTTTGTGGTGTTAAACCCATTGGTTGTAAGTGGGTGTGTTCTATGAAGCTTAATTTCGATAGTTTTCTTGATTGCTATGAGGCTCGGTTGATTGCTCTTGATAATAGGCAGGAATATGAGGTGGATTATGATGAGACATTTGTTCCGGTAGCCAAAATGACTATCATCCGAACCGTTATTGTTATTGCTATTGCTACTTCTAAGGAATTGTTTCTTCATCAAATAGATATCAAGAATGCATTTTTGCACGGAGATCTTAAGGAAGAAATTTTTATGATTCCTCCTCCAAGTTTATTCTCTTCCTCCTTTGGTGTGTGTGTGCAAGCTTAGACATTCTCTTTACGGCTTGAAATAGCCACCTCGGACGTTGTTTGAGAAATTTCGTTTTACTTTACTCGGTTTTTCTTTCACTCCGAGTCAATATGATTCTTCTTTGTTCTTTTACAAAACAGTGAGCGGTGTTGTTTTTCTTCTTGTCTATGTTAATGATATTGCCATTACTAACACAAATATTGCTTTAATCTAACAGCTTAGATAGTAGCTCCAAGCTTCATTTCATATGAACGATCTTGGTTCCCTCCACTATTTCTTAGGTCTTGAGGTCCGTTTGGATCCAAATGGTATTTTTTTACATCAACACAAATATACACAGGACTTGATCTCTTTAGCTAGACTTCAATCTGTTTCTCTTATTGACGCCCCTCTTGAGGTTAATGTGAAATTTAGTTGTGAGGAGGGTGACCTTCTTCCTAATCTTATACTGTATCGTCAGTTGGTTGGAAGTCTTAATTATTTGATAATTACATGTCTTGACATTTCTTTCGCTATTCAACAAGTTAGTCAATTTATGCACACCCCTCGATATCGTCACTTAGCTACTGTTCGTCATATCATCCGCTACTTGAAAGGTACTTCTAGTTGTAGCTTATTCTTTTATATTGGATTCTTCCTTTGATTAATTGTTACAATGATGCTAATTGGGCAGATTGTCCCAACACTCTACGCTTTGTTACTGGTTGGTGTATGTTTTTTGGCTGCTCATTTCTTGAAAAAGTAAGAAACAAACTCAGATATCCAAATCTTCTACCGAATCTGAATATCGTGATATGTCTACTGCTTGTTCTGAGATTTTCTGGTTTTGTGGTTTATCGACTAAAATTGGATTTTTTGAATTTGGTTTCACACCTCTTTATGCAGATAATACTAGTGGTATTTAAATTGCTTCTAATCCTATTTTTCATGAATATACCAAGTACATTGAAGTGGATTGTCATTCTATTTATGAAACTTTTACAAAATTAGGTTGTCTCACTATCGCATATTACCTCAGATCTTCAACTAGCTGATGTCCTTAACAAGGCACTATCACGTCCTCGCCACGAGTTTCTCATAAACAAATTGATATTTCTTGATTAGTTGCATCAATTTGACGAAGGATATTAGTAGGAGATTCACTCAACAGAACCAATCAAGAAATTAAAATCAATTCACTTGTTAAGATAGTTGATGAAGACATTTAGAGTGCAAAAGAGAGACCCATATATGGTATTCATTGACCTTGATAAAGTATATGATAGGATTCTGAGAGACGTGTTGTGGGCGCTGATAAAAAAGTGATCTATTTGAAATACATTAACCTTATTAGGGATATGTATAAAGGAGTTGTAACCAATGTAAGGACTTTGGAGGGCTGAGCGATAACTTCCCTATTAACATTAGGTTTTATCAAGATTCGGCATTGAGTTTCATATTATTTGCAATAGAGATAGATGAAATAAAAAAAAATATTCAAGATAAAATACTATGGTGCATGCTATTTGCAGATGATATAGTTTTGGTGGATGAAATTAGAAAATGTATCAGTACTAAATTAGAGTTATGGATGGACATATTAGAATTTAAAATATTTAGATTGAGTAGATCTAAAACTGAGTATATAAGATGTAAGTTTAGTGACAACTATCAAGATAATGAAGAAACGATTAGATTAGAAGGAAGAAAAGTCTCAAAAAGTGAACGATTTAGATATATTTGTTCCATCATCCAGAATGATGACAATGTAGATGAAAATGTAAAAAATAGAATTCAAGCGGATTTGGTGAAACGGAGAAAGACATCCGGAGTTTTCTGTGATCGCATGATACCATTACATTTAAAAGGAAAATTTTACAGAATCACAATAAGACATGTTCTATTATAAGCCACCGAGTGTTGGGCCATTAAATAGCAATAAGAGAAAAAAATGGTTGTAGCTGAAATGAGAATGTTTAGGTGGATGTGTGGCAAAACTAGAAATGATAGAATTAGAAACGATGAGATACGTAATAAATTAGGAGTTAGCTCAATTGTAGATAAGATACGAGAGTACTGTCTGAGATGATTTGGACATGTGCACCGAAGACATAAAGACACATCTGTTAGGAAGGCGGAGAACTTAAATATAGGAGATGCAACAAAACGTAGAGATAGACCGTTGAAAACTTAGATGCAATGCATTCGTAAAGATATGATAGTTATGGATTTAGTTGAGTAGATGGTCTTAGATAGGAATGAGTGAAATAGGAGAATCCGTATAAACTAAATCAATTTTTATTTATTTATTTATTTATCTATTTATTTTTTATTTTTTATTTTTATTTATTTATAAATATTTTTATATATTTTATATATATATATATATTTTTTTTTCCGATATTTGTCTCTCATATAGCCGACTCCAAATTTTGGGATAAAGAAAAGGCCTAAGTTGTTGTTGTTTGTATAATTAGATTATAAAAATTAAAGTGTACAGATTAGGAATAAGAGTCGATTACGATTGTAATTTAAAAACATTTCTTGAATTATTTCTGTATAATTTTCTATATATATAGAATAATAGAGGAGAAAAAATTCATTTAGACGAATTGACACTTATTACCTACAAAAACAAAAACAACAACAACAATAACAATTTAAAATTTAATCCCAACAATTGAGGTCGGCCCTATAAAAACAAAAACAAAGAGAAATAAACTAGAAAAACATAATTTTGAGGCAAAAACAAGAGGGAAACTTAATAGAAATCCAAGTAAATATATATAAAAAAGTGTGCAAAATTTAGGACCTATCTGTTTTCCTAGGTGCTTACTTTTTACTCAATTTGCCATAAATCCCAAACGTTAATGCCATGAACTTTGATTTGGCAGGTGCAACATAGTTCCTAACATAGCCCAAAGTTTCTAGGATTTCTACAGCGTGATGTTGAGTATGAAGCATAATGATGAGAATCATGCAATGGTTGCTTTTAACTATAATTAGAGTATTTCACACACCTAGAGGAAATAGAATATATGTTAAATTCATTTTTTGTAAATTTATTTCTTATTAATGATTAGTATGAGTTATTGTTAGAAGTCCGTCGTAGAATTTCCCTAAGTTTTTAGAGATCTATATGAGGGTTCTCTTAATAATAGTTATTCATCACGGTGAAACTCGCTCTATTTTATAAGAGTAAATAAATTTAGTATAAATGGGTATTTTAAATTTAAAAATAGACAATAATTTGTTATATACTAAAATTGTCTATATTATTATGGGTGGGAAAGGACAATTAATTGGATTTTTTGTATTTATGGATCTCAATGTCAGATCATTTATATTCTGTTGCAAAATCATTTTCTGCGGTTATTTGATCATGATCATGAATCATAATTTCATTTTCATTTTCTTTTGTAAAACATTATTCATTTGTTTCATATTTTTAATTATATTATCATCAATGCATAGGTCATAATTATTTAATTTTACTACTTATTTTTTTGTGGTAAATACTTCATATTTCTACTCTAATAGAGTACTAAATATTTTTCTTTGTATTTTATTGGACAACTCAAAAATAGAAATGGATGAAGAGGTAGACCCGTCAAAGAAAAGAGCAAAAAAAAAAAAATAAAAAAAAAATAAATAAATAAAGATGAGGTTTGTTAAATTAAATGTGTTTGTTTGTTTTTGTTTTTCTTTTTCTTTTTGTGGGGGGTGGGGGAGAGTAGGAGGCTGAACTTTGCTCCAAACTGGAAGTGCCTTATATATAGAGATTATAGTAATTAATTTTTTTGTATTTTATGATCCAATAGCACAAGGGACTTCAATCCTATCAGCAGATATAGTAATTAATTTTTTTTAATATGTCTTGATATTCTCATTTTGTAAATACAACTGCCTTATATATAGAGATTATGGAAAGAACACAGTTTTTACTCTATCAAAATACAAGTTAACTTCCCAAATCAATCGCTTAGCATATTCCTTGATTTGTTCTTCAAATATCCATTTATGGCTTTTATTCCCCTTTGATTTGTTTTTCAAATGTTATTGTTTCTTGATTGTCTTCCAAATCTGCTCTTGCCATGATTGATTTAGATCACCATCTTCATAGTCTTCAAATGTTAAATATAGAGATTGATGACAACATATCCCATGATAAAAGGTCTTTTATCTGTGGCAGAATTATTCTTGATGCCATCCTTATAGGAAACGGGGTCGTGGGGGACACTAAGAGAAGAAACAAGATGAAAATCATTTTCAAGCTTGATTAATTGAGGTCTTCTGATCTTACTAAAGGAGGGGTCTGTCGAGGGTTATGTCATGAAATCTGAGGACCATTTTTCAAGTTGGAGGAGGTGGATAGAAGACTCTCTCTCTTTTGCTGCACTCACAATGTTAATGGGAAGTTCAAGTTCTAGTTCATTGGATCTAGTGGATTTCATCTTGGTGTTGAGCTTCCCTCACTTGTGGATGCCTTCAGTAGATTGTTAGACAGAGGACTAGAGGACTGGATTGGGATAAAAATGAGATTGTTGTTTCTCATATGCAATTCATGAACATATTATCCTTTCCCACTTTCATGTTGAAGAGAATTTTTGTTCTTTAGATCTTTGAGAAAAATTTTCTCAAGGCTAAACATGGGAAACAGGAGACCTTTTCCTCTTGGTTGGTTGTGGTATTCAAGATCTTCACATCACCTATCTAAAAGTCCCATTAAGTGGTAATCCTACTTCATTTTGGGATCTAGGTGTAAACTTGATTTTCAGAAGATCAGATGGTTGCAAGGAGCACTTTTAAGCTCCAAGAGCGCGTAATACTCATCCAAGCTTCTTCAGTATGCTTCTTTAATGTGTGTATTTTTCAAGATCCTTGTTAGGATTTCCTCTTCAATAGTGAAGATTCTGCAGGTATTCAGGGGTTGGAAGTGATAGAAAGGACCACTTGGTTAGATGGAATGTATTTAGACATACATCCTCTCTCTCCCCCCTCCCTTCCCTTTTTTTTTTGGTGGGGGGATCTATTTTTTGGATATAAATTTTGTAGGTGAGAAAATAGTTTTGGAGCTTTCGGCACAGGCTGAAGTATAGACTTATGTAATGGATAGGAATGTTGTTCATGTGAGTCCCTTCTGTTGAATTTCCGCTAAGGAGGGAAAAAATCTTACATCCAACAACCCATTGAATTCTCCTGTTACATTCTGTGGAGGAGAAAAATTCATCATCCATAAACATGTACTTTATAATGCTTCCATCTCTTGTACATTTCAGAATGAGGCACAGTTTTTCTTTTCTTACAAAACCTTGACTAATCAAACCGAAAGTTCTTGAATATTGTTGTACTTTTTTAAAGTGTCCAGGTCCATTGCCCACATTTACCCCGATTGCTTCCCAACTAAAGGAAAAGTTCTCTTCATTGAGACAAGGTAAAACTCATTTTTCATTTGTTCATAGTTCAAATACATAAAAAAAAAACAGAGATTATGGAATCGGAATTGCTGGCTATAAAGATTATAAGCAATGCCAGGGTTATGGAGAACTGACTCTAAGACAAGCAAAAAGTTGAGCATTTCCTTTTCAGATTAGAATAGAGATGTGTCTGTGATCTTTGCTTTTCCTCACCTTTTTTGGCAACATGATTATGGTGCTTCACCATTCATTTGCAGCAATGGGAATTGTGACACTATGTGAAATTGCTGGACTGAAGAATTTGCACAGGATGGAAGCTGTCTGAATTTTGTTATTTGTAGATGTCAGGATAAACACTTAGCTAATTCAGATAATGTTTTGTTTTTTAGTTTATTTTTTTAATAAGGATACAAGTAAAATCCAAGTACTCTAGTTCTCTCTTACAGGCAGTGCTATCTGGCATCTGTAAAAATGGTGCCCGACTTTAGCTAATTCAGAAAATGTTTTGTTTTTTTGGTTTTTTTATTTTATTTTATTATTTTATAACAAGGATGCAAGTAAAATCTAGTACTCTGGTTCTCTGTTACAGGCGATGCCATCTGGAAAAAGTAAAAATGGTGCCCGATTTTCACTGCCATGATATATTCTCCTGAGATTTGCATGTAAATACCATTACACATGTTATCATCATCCCCTTGGTATGAACGGTATCAATATATCCAAATGACAAACTAGCAAAAACCTGAATTCTTCTGGAGTCTTCATCTTTTTGGTTGTGAATCCTTAAAAAATGAAGCTGCATGTACTTTACTATTATTGCATCATATCAGTTTCAATTTTCTGAATGGAATACTTTAGCTCCTATTGAATATTCATCCTTGAAGGTGACATGACAATGTCATTCCAAACTGACCCGGCTTTCCGTGCTGGGCTTGGGCGCTTGTAGAGTTCATATATGGAGCTTGCTTCCTCATTTAACTGGGCCACCATCTTCAGGCAGTGTATTTCATCTGGATCTACAAGCAAGGTCTTATCTCTGTCTTTCGATCCTATCAACTTCAGAATTGCTATTATGTTAGAAATATACCTGATTAACAACAAAATTTTGAAACTACTGTGTGACTATTTTTTGGCAGATATAGTCCTGCAGGACATAATTTTTCTGCTGCAATACACTGCAGCTCCAAGAATTTTTTTGGTCCTTTAGGAGCAGCCCTTCAAATTGCGAATTTTTATTCGTTTTACCATTTAATAACTCATAATCAGATCTTGGTAATTAAATATTACCAACTTGACAATTTAAAACAGGCTGAGAGAGGTTCGACATTTAATATATTGAGCATCACCTATCAGCTTTATCTTAGCTTATCATTCTTATAATTGTTGATAAAACCAGAATTATAGCCAATTTCATTGAAGCTTTGAGTTCCTGATAGTGGACTCTTCAAGAAACAGTAAAATCTCAAACCAGGTAAAAATAAATTGATAAAGGAGAATATCAGATGAATGGTTCGTGGGTTACCTTAGCAGGGCCATCTAATGCATTTGTACAATATAGCCTGGCGTTGTCAACTAAGTGGCAATATGTTGTAAATGCATTGGCAAATCTCTTGTGAGATCTCAACTGTGACCTCACCCTTACAGCTCTTCTTGTCATTATGGCTCTCCTGCAAGCATTTCTCATTGTTTTTTAGCCAAAGTATAGGTAATTTTGTGTATTTTTGTTCATGTAAATGGCCATCAAGTGACGTCATCTTAAGGAAAATAGAAAGGGAGAAACCACTATACAGCATACCTAATACCACTTATTACTGCTAAATAAGCATCACAAACAACTCCAACCAGCTCTATCCTGTATGGTCTTCTCTTTTTAGTTCCTTCTTGTTCTTGTTCTTGTTCTTCATCAATTTGTTCCCAGTAGTTCTCAGTTACAGTCCCATCCTCCCCTACCTTGTAACCAACTCCCATTCGGTAGCGACGGCGATGAACATTCCGTGCCATTGTTATTGTCTGCACAACAAAGGGTTCCCAGGAAAGGGTGCCATCCATGATCACGTCCCGTCCTTCATTTAGTGCTGTCACTAGCAGGGAAGATGCTGCATTGGTTGATGATTGGTGCCCCTGTTCAAAGTCATTTTCCTAGCTTTACCTTCTAAAGAGTAATCACTCCATCCAGATTAACACAAAAGGAATTATGATCCTGAGCCAACTCAATCAGTTTGTAGCTATTGAGTTGAAGTATGAATTGGCTTAAAATGCATAGTATATTAATTAACTTCAATTGGGCTCGTCCTTGGATGAATCGTGATAATTGCTTTTTTGTTTTTGACTGAAAATATCATGCAACTTCTCAATTTGTGAATGGGGATCCATATGAAAATATATACTGTGTACATCCCTTTGAGTTCGCAGATGAAACTAGCAGTTAAATTGAATCAGGAATGTTCAAGTCCAAGTTGCAGTGCAGCTGCTATAGTGATCTGAAGAGTATGGTGGCTCTAGCTCTTGATCTTGTTGTGAAAGTGGTAACAGTGGTATAGTTTGGGTTTGTCTTGGAAGAATATTTTTTTTTTTTTTTTTTCAGAGATTTGTTTCTTTAGAGATTTAAAGATTTTGGAGGGCAAAAAGATGCTTGACTGCTTTGGTGACATGCGCTTATAGTGATCCCTTGGTGGAAACGTCAGAATCTTTAGAAATTAGACCAATCTATGGGATAAGGTGGTGTTTTATACTTATCCCCGGGAGGGGGTGTTGGTCTTGGGGATTTAAAAAGACTGTAGCTCAGAAATGTTGAGAGATTGCAGAACAATTATCCATTAGTTGATCTATTGTTCTTTTTCCACTTCTGATAATTTTTCATTCCCAGAGGTTTTGTATATTTTTCAATACATCTAATGCAATAACTTTTTCATTTAAAAAAAGGGAGTCACAGTGGTATAGTTTGTGGTGTTAGATTTCTTATTTACAGACTCAATTATCGCTGATCAGATGACTAACTAGTTTGCGTTCACTTGTTTGTTTTCCCACTCGGTATGTCTTACTCCTTGCATTTATTTTTTATTTTTTAATTGGTATTGGCATATGAAGTAACCAACCTATTCTTTCTTACATTTAACTCTTCCTTTTGTTGATTTAGTCTACAAACATTCTTGTTTGATGATTCTCAGTACTTTGTTTCCTAGTTGACATGTGAAAGATTCATGTTCATGCATGCACATCTCTACCCCCAAGCCTAAGAAGAAGGAAAACAACCACACTCGCATGAAGATTCTGTTGGTATATTTTGTTTACCAGCTCAGCAGTACGAAGCATGTCATGGTGATGACCTCTGGAGCTGAGAGCTTTGTAGATGACATCGGATTCTTTAAATGCATCTGCCTCCACAATCACTGCACTGCCTGCTGCTCCTGACCAGAATGGCCTGTTTTGTTCATTTTTTTCAACTCATAAGGTCATATAATGTTTGTCTGGCTATGGTGTTTGTCAGGATTCATTTGGTCGGAGTTTTTATTTGCTTACTCTTTAAGAATTTGTTTGAGCACAGTGCTTTTCCCAGCTCCCATTCCACCCCCCATCAGCAGTAGAACCGGACTTCTTTCACTGTGAGCCATTGGTACCATCACATCCGTGCATGAGTCATCATTGCCTACAAGTCCAATGGCTTTCATCTCTTCCACCAGTGTTGTGAACACTCTGGCCACCTTAAGGTTCTTTGCTACTGTTTCAAATCTCCTTTCCCTGTAAGATATTGTCGTTAAATAAAGACACCATCATTATGGTTTAAGTGGAGTGAGTCCTAGAACAGGAGTTATTTTGTTTGTTAGTCACGGGCAACGGGAGGGGAGCATCCCCCCCCCCCCCCCAAAAGCATCTTTGGCAAAGGTGAAGAGGATAAACTGATGCTTCTTTTAATTTTGAACGTTCATGGTGACAGTATTTTGGGGGGCTGGTTTTTACTTGCAATCATTACAAGTCTGTGACTGTCATGAAGGGAACATATGAAAAGAGCCCAACAAATTATTTCTCATTGGGACCCCTCTTATATGTTCATTCACCATATCACTTTCTAAATTATTTTTGGGCAAACCATCTTATGTTCACCATGGATCTGTTTGTTCTTCACTCCTGTTAGATATGAAATGTATTTTATAATATTGTAAAATTGAAAATTGGGATGCCTAAACGGGATCAAGAGGAGCAGCCCACCTGGTAGCAGCCAGGACAATGTGCTTGAGCTTCTTCTTTGGCTCGGAATGGTCGGTGGACATCACCTGAAATGTTCAAAATAATTTAACTTCACTGAAACATCTCATCGTAGAAAATACTCTCTCTCTCTCTCTCTCCTCCCCAAAAGTTAGGATCTTTCTGCATACCTGCATACCTGACTGACCATGACGGCAGCATTGCTCCAATGGAATGCAAAGTAACTAAGAATGCATCTCTCAAATTCCTCCAAGAGCTTTACAAACAATGAATCGGCATCGGGTTCGTTGGCGAAGAATGAATAAATATGGTCTTCACATTCTTCTGATTGCTTTACATACTCAGATGCCAACTTGCACAGTTGTGGACATTCTCCTATCTGTAAATCCCATTTGCCTGGCTGCATCCAGATCGTGTATAGAGAAACAGCATGAGAGAGAGAGAGAGAGAGAGAGAGAGAGAGAGAGAGATGCACAATGGGGGCGGGTACAGAAAAATAGGAACATATTGAATTAATTACCTACATAATGTGAGAACCTTTCAAGCCTTTAACACGGCCGTATATGAGGAATGGAATGATCTTTCCATCCTTGTATTTTCTAAACTTGTACTGCATTGCTTCAGCAATGGCCAGCCCGAGGGTTGAGGCCACCACGATTTGCAGGATGGATGGTGAATCGCGATCACCATCTGCATATCAGAATTGAGAAAAACCAATCAAATTTCTGAGGAATTTTGCTTTGCACGAATAAGTATAGAGAGAGAGAGAGTGAGAGAGAGGAGAAAAAAATGTTGGCATGGCTTACCTTTATGCATGCTTTTGAAATAAGAAAGATGAGATTTGAATAAAATGGACTTTTATTTCTTGAATTTCAGATGAGAGAAAAACGAAAAGTGTTGTCTTTGCTTTTGCTTTTGCTTTTGTTGCAGATTGAATCGAGTTTTGCTGGATGAAAGACAAGTGGGAGTGTGAATTTTGTTGGAGACCAGTGCCCATAAAATGGTGACACATGTGACTCTCCGGCTGCTTACTCCCGTAAGGTTAAGGTTATTCTATATGGGTATTTAATGTGGTCCATTGTCCCCTTTTCTTCTCGATATATACAATCATAGAAATAGTAAAAATATATAAATACATAAAAATTTAAATATTAAATTTTAAAAAAGAGTAAAAACTCTTTATCACTCAAATATCTCAACTCTATTATCCATTTTCTTACCGTAATTAATTGTTCATTCTTTTTAAATATAGTTTTTTTTTACTATATCAATCGATATTTAAAATTATATTCTGATTAATCCAATTTAAAACTTACAATAACTTTACTTAAAAAAATTTTTTTTTTTTTTTTTTTTTTTTATAATTTAAAACCCCCAAAAAAAAAAAAAAAAAAAAAAAAAAAAAAAAATAATAATAAATATTAAAAAAAAAAAAAAAAAAAAAAAAAAAAAAAAAAAAATTTTTTTTTTTTTTAAAAATAAATTTAAAAAAAAAAATTTTTTTCTTTTTTTTTTTTTTTTTTATATTTTGAAAAAAAAAAAAAAAAAAAAATATAAATATATATATATATAACTCTCGAAAGTTAAAAATGATTATTATTTTTAATTACTCAAAATAGAGGGTGAGGGTTTGTTTAACTCAATCAACCCTAACCTTCCCTTAGGACTCTCAATTCTCCCTAAAAAAAATAATTTAGTGTTATAATCCTCCTTTTCTAATTCAATTACCCCGTATTCAAATTTAAGAAAAAATAAAAAAGGTTGGCCTTTTCCATTTTCCCCCATGGGAGGGGGTCTGAAACGACATCGTTTTTGCTGGGACAGCAAGGACTCAAATCTCCGACACCGCACTGCTGTCAGAAGACTAGATTCCGCAACCCCTCTCTCTTCTCTCTCTCACACCTTCTAACTCGTGGTGCTTCTAATGCTGATGCAGAAACCGTTTCATGGTTAAGAAAGTTTGCAGGCACAACACGAGGTAATCTGTCTCTTTCCAAATTTCAATTTAGGTCCTCATTGTTATTCTGGAACGAAAAGATTATTAAACACAAAAAAATACATCTCTGTAAATTCCTCAAAGCGTTTTATTGCCCTGAATTTTTGTGGAGATTCCAGTTGATTCTGTTCTCATCTTTTTACTCTCAAAAACTGTATATGATGGTCGTTAAGAATTTGTTGAATAAGAAGTACATTTTTGAGGCTATTAGGTCGCTTCACATGTCTGATCAAGTTGGTTTCCAGAACTAATGTTGTTAGTTTAAGTTCTGGAAGCTCGTACATGATTTGATGTTGTATAGTAGCATCTTTGATTGTTTAAGCAATATGGGTAAGTGGGAAGAGGTCAAAGGCTTGCGTCAAAGTTATGGATTGAGGAGCGCTCCTAATGTAGTTATTTTTTATGTGCTTTCAGCATGTGATATGGTTTCCTAAAGTTGCACTTTCGATACGGGAGAAGTAAAAGCAATTGGATAGATTGGATGATTTAGAGAGCTTAGGATCCTGATTTGTGTATCAATGCGTGGTGATGTTATATGGGTCTTCAAGGATGGGATCAGTCTCGAGGTCCAGTTATCTCTAGATAAGATTTGTGCATCCGAGATTAATAGGAAAACAGTTGGCCAATGAGTTGCCCATAACAACTTAATGACATGCCTTCGTGGGACAACTTGGAGATGCTATGAGATCATTCAGTTGTACTTATCTTGTACATCTGTTCAGGATTTGCAAGAAGTATAGTCTTTTGGAGGAATTGAAGATTGTTGATGGTTTGAACAAGTGGAAGACTTCAAAACTGTTGAGGAGTTACGTTGCAGATGGTCTAGTGAAGGCTTTGCATCCGTTATACTGCATGTATACAAGTGGGATTTGGAAAAATGGTGACTAAAAACCATCATTGGCCTCCTTTGCTCAATAGATGGCATTTTATTAGTCGAAAGCATATGTGTTACTTATCTTTATGCTCTAAATTCCACTTAGTCCTGCTATTCTGTTTTAGGAGAAGGTCTTGTTCAAGCCATCGGTGTATAAATTCTATTATGTCAAGTTCCAACTATAACTTGTACTTGGTTTTCACTTGGCATGCATGCGAGCAAGATATATCTGACCAGGTATGTCAAACTGAATATTTTTGTGATATAGAGTACCTTGATTCTTCATTATGCATGCTCTATTTTTGTTTAGATTTCAATTGACCTATCTCTGCTTTGAGCTTTCTCTATATCTGTTGTTAACTCAAGAATAGCACTAATGTTTAGTGCAAACTTGATTTTTCTCCAATTTATTGTTTAAAGGTTTGTGTACCAAATTCTGTTTTCCTTTGTTATCTTGAAGTTTCTTTTCATAAAGAAAATACTATGCTTATTAAGAAATTCAGAACTTAGGTATTACTCCAACCAACATGACTGAACTCTAAGCAGCATTACTATGGCCCTTGAAGCACTTCTGAAACACCGTCTTGTGCCCATAAAGGAAAACATAAAATGCTTGAGCTTCCTAACAACAAGCCCCACTGACATGGAAAATTCAAAGGGCATGTGGCATAAAAGTAAAATTAAACACGGGACTCTAGCCAATTTAAGAACTCTCATAAAACAAAATTCCAACACAATTTAGCTATTAGCTTCAGTGAAAGCAGGTTTGACTCCATAAAATAGCTCATTTTTGGCTATTAACTCATGGGTTTTGGTAGCAATTAGAAGGCTAGGAGGGAATGTTATGACACATACTTTGCATCTAGACTTTGTAGATGGAAGAAATGCAAGAATAATGGCCAATACTGTTTGAGTAAAATTATGTGGGACACAGTCGCTTTCCTTACTATATTATGGTGCCATGCGTCTGATGCCTTTTACTGCTTCACTTTCAATGTGGTTGGCGTGATCTAATTGTTTAACACTTCCCTATTTACTTTTGTTTTCCTCTTTTACTTGATATTTTATCCTCTATGTCTCTCTCCATTTCTCTCTGTTTTGAGGAAGATGAATAAATTAGAATCTTATCCTCTTATTTCGTATTCTACTGTTCTAATGAAGTTTCTTTTTCTTAAAAAGAAATTAGCTTCAGGAAAAGGAACTAACCAACTTCTGAATGTATTTATTCTTCTTTGCCTATGTATATTAATCAAGACGAAAAAGATTATCCACGAATCAAAAAGTAAGGTGTATAACGAATTATACAAAAAAACTGGAGATTAAAGACAGAGAAAGAGAGATCTACAGAATTGCCATACTAAGGGAGAGAAAAGAAAAAGATCTAAATAATGTTACATGTATTAAGAGTGAAACCAATAGTAAACTTGTAAAGAATGAGGACCTAAGAAAGCGTGGAAAAGACTATTTTGATAATCTCTTTAATGTTTAGAGTATAATAGATATAAGAAACATTGCAATACCTGTAGAAGAGGTTAATAGAGATTTTAAACATAAAATTCGTCCATATGAAGTAAAGGAGGTCTTAAAAAAAATGAAAAATAATAAAGTCATTGGATCTTATGGCATTCCTAATGGAAATGTTTGGTGAATTTGGTATAATAATGTTAATGAATTTTTTCAACAAAATTTAGCAAACTAAGAAAATGCCTCAAACATATAGGATGAGCACACTTTTACCATTATGTAAAAATAAAAAAAGATATACAAGATTGTTCCAACTATAGAGGAATTAAATTTATGAGTCATACCATAAAGTTATGAGATAGAGTAATAGAATATAGATTGAGATTGAAAATAAGTGTGTTTCAGAATCAATTTAGATTTATGTAAGGAAGATCTACCACTGAATTAATTCACGTATTAACACATTTGATAGAGATATTTAGAGTATAGAAGATAGACTTACATATGGTATTAATTGACCTAGAAAAATTATATGATAGGGTTTCTAGAGACGTATTGTGATGGACACCGATGAAAAAAGGGATTTTCTTGAAATACATTAATCTTATTAGAAATATGTATAAATATGTATGAGAGAGTTATAACCAATATAAGAACTTGTGGGGTCTGAGTGATGGCTTATTTATTAACATTGAACTCCAACAAGACTAGGCATTAAGTCATCATTTTTTGTAATAATGATAGATGAAATCACAAAATTTTTTTGCATGATATAGTGTTGATTGATAAAATTAGAGAGGGTATTAATGCTAAATTAGAGTTATGGAGGGTCTCACTGAAACCCAGATGATTTAGATTGATCAGATCAAAAACCGAGTATATGAGATGTAGTTTTAACGGCAATCATTAGTGTGATGAAGAAACAATTAGGTTAGAAGGGAAAGACGTACCAAAAAGTGAACATTTTAGATATTTTGATTTCATCATTAAAAATGATGACAATATAGATGAGGATGTGAATCATAAGATTCAATCGGACGATCTAGAGTTCTTTGTGATCACACGATACCATTACATTTGAAGAGAAAATTATATAAAACCGCAGTAAGTCCTATACTGTTATATGATACTGAGTGTTGGGCAAAGTTGTAGCAGAAATAAGAATGTTTAGGTGAATATATGGCAAAACTAAAAGAGATAGAATTAGAAACAAAGAGATACGTAATAAATTAGGAGTTGGTTCAATTGTAGATAAAATACGAGAGTATCGTTTGAGGTGGCTTGAGCATGTGCAATAAAAACTCAAAGACGCACTGGTAAGGAGAACCCAGAACTTAAATATATGAGATTTAGTAAAACGTAGGGTAGACCATTGAAAAATCGGATGTAAATTATCCGTGAAGACATGATAACTAAGGATCTAACTGAGGAGATGGTCTTTGATAGGAATGAGTGGCATAGGAGAATCCGCGCAAATTAAACTAACATTCTTCCTTTTTTAAAAAAAATAAAATGATATTTGTTTCTCAAATGACCGACCCTAAAATTTGGGATTGAGTTCTAGGTTGTTATATATATTAATCAAGACATTGTCATGTGCAAATGGTTTGCATCTTGAAGTTTCATTCATTAGATCATTCATCAATAGTATGCAAGGACTTGATACTGATCTTTGATGTACAACTAAACTAATCCATTATCAGCTTTTATGATACATAGAGGTTGGTATGATTCATAGAAATGTTTTTTCCAAACTCAATATTACTTTTCTGAGGACTCTTCACACGTGCTTGTTCTTGAGAAAAGAAAACTATATCTATGTCTTTAGTTTTCTTGCTTTTTTCAAGTGCACGAGTATGTGAATATCTTCCATGGTTGACCTATTTTGCATCAACCAAATGAATTTTCAAATATCATTTATTTCTTCATTAAATCTCAATTTTCTGATTCTCACTAGAAGCTCAGTACCTTGATAGTTGAACAGTTTTGAATATCACCTTTCTTCCCTTATTTTGGTTTAAAGTGCTATTGCTCTATTCTGTAGGTAGTTTTCTAGTTTTCTATCTTACTGCATAAAGCCTCCAGAGCTTCCTAGTCCCTGCTCTGCTAAGTTAAAAGTTTCTCTTCTATCATTCCGGTTAACTACATCTGCAAACTGCTTGGACTACTCTTTTGTCATCACTATTTTAACTCCCTAATCTTGTGAAGAGTGTCATCATCTTGCTAATCCTGCAAAATGCATTTCCAGGATCACATTCATTGCCATTTCTAATCAGTTCATCACAGCCAAATCATCTTTATTGGAGTCTTTAATTTCATAGAGATAGAAAATATGGTCAGACGGAATTGTATTTTATTTTTGGTATCCTACTTTCAGAGTCTCCTACCATATTCATTCTGAAGCAGAAAATACAATCCACATTCCTGCTACTTCAACCAGGCTACATGAATGTTGCCAGGTTTTGATCCATAAACCATTTTTCATTACAGTATTTCTAACAACTCACTTATTTAGATCCCTCTGATCATTTCTTTTGGCTTGAACAAAGTTTTTTAATCTAAAAAGTCCAATGTCTAACCCCCTCCCCCAAAAAAAAAGAGGAGAATAACATCCTGCAGCTTTCTGCATCTTAGGTAATTAGCCCCAGGATTAGTTTAGCAGATCTTTACCTTTCTAGAAATAATGCAGATACGCCTTCACCTTGGCACATATTTACAAACAGCTGAGC
This sequence comes from Dillenia turbinata, assembly GCA_037126225.1. Taxonomy (NCBI): domain Eukaryota; kingdom Viridiplantae; phylum Streptophyta; class Magnoliopsida; order Dilleniales; family Dilleniaceae; genus Dillenia; species Dillenia turbinata. Next base: position 4,547,931 of record JBAMMX010000006.1, read on the forward strand.
TGCCAACTCCGTCACAGTACAATAATTGATGATCAACTTTGTCACCTTTTATTTTGCACGCGGGCGTACTACCCAATACATACATCCTCTATCAAATGACACTTGCCCCTTTTTCCTTTTTACCTTTGCTTGTACCAAAATAAGTGCTAGTCCCATGTGATTATTCACATTATCCTCAAAAAGATAGGAGAATCATTTCATAGAGGGTTATTTTCGGAAGAAATTGCACTTGAAAACCAAGAATTCTATGCAGTAATTGCATTTCTCTTGATATGTATTTTTCTTTTTACAAATCTGACAATTGGATAGGGACAGGAGGAATATCAGAGTAGTTAGAATTGCTTGCCATGCAAGCACATCCAATTATAAGAAGCTGCACACTTCCATATAGGTGGCTTTCTCTCAGATTAAATCTCGTCAGCGTACCCTGCGCACTAGCAAAAAGCCCTATTCTTAACAAAAAATTCTTCAGATGAATTTATTTCCTGCAAAAACTGCAATTTAGTGAGAAAGCGATTTCTATCAATAGAAAATTTTAAAAAGGAAAATCTCCGGCACTTCTGAGGAATTCTCAAGCCAAACTTTCTTCCATCTGCAAACCAACACACAAAGCATCACATTTTTCCTTCTCCACAATTCATTTCTGCCATCAGAAATTGAAAACACCTTTGAAAGAAGACTAGTTTTTGTACTGGTCTCAGAAAATTATAAACCGTGTGGATCCAAATTCCATTTATTTAACTCCTCCCAAAAAGATATTTTTGACAGCCAGATCTCCATAATAACTTGTGAGGTAGATTACAATATTTTTTTCCCCTTTTTGTTTAACCAATGAATGATGGCAGTGTCCCAGTCTCCCAAAAAAAAAAAAAAACCCCACTAATTTGAAATATACTTTGTTTCACTTTTTCTTCAACTTACAAAAGCTCTGTTTAACTTCACAGGCATCTTTACCAAACATTTAAGCTGTTTAAGAGGGTTGCAAGTATTCCAGTAGATGATCTTGTTTTCTTCAAAGACGATATCTCCCATAATGACAAAGGCTTGTAATTTCAGAAAGCCACTTTCTCAATTGACTAATATTAGGCTGCTAAGTTGAAGAGTTTCGTAGTCTCCAAGTAAGACCCACATATCTTCTTAAAATTTTTTCCACTCACCGTGGTTTTTAATATTGCCAGCACAATGGTGACATCTTTCCCAACAAATAATTGAAATTTCAAATATTAAGTTTTCAAGCTTGAAAGCAACCCATTGCATAGTATCTATTTTCAATTAAAATCTCTGTTTTTGCTAGGATGGAAAGAATGGCATCAGTTTATTGTAGGAAATGCTGTGAGAATTTTCGATTGATCCTGACTCCATGTCTTCAAGACCAATCTATGTAGCCTTTTGGTGGTAGAAGTTAAGGCTATTCTTCAAACCAAATGCAAAATGAGAGTTCAAATCATCTGAATAATGATGACTTCATTCCTAAATTAAATCTTCTCTTTGGAACCAAAATAACAAAATCTGGACTCCAAATGAATTCCTTTGCTTGAAAAACCAGAACAATAGTGAATTTAATTCCAGAATTTCTTGTTTACCTGCAATTATGTGGGACCCACAAACTCTAATAGATTGAGCTCATTTACAGATCCCTTGTTCGACAACTTACAAATCCACATTTCTTATGTTATTAGCATTGAACTGCACTTTTTTTAAGCAACAAAAATTAGAATTATCATTGTATTCTTTCTTGAATTCATCTGGTTTAAATCAGGCTGCAAAAGAAAAGGTAAATGGGAACTCCCCCTGCCTAATCACCTCAGTAAACTTGTTTTGGAATTGGCTGTCTAGACATTCAGATCTTCCCCCCCCCCCTCAAAATCTGTTCTTGGAAAAGGACAAATAGGTGGAAAGTGGTTATAACCCACTTAAATGTTAGCAATTCATTTGCCTTCGGCAAACACCATCGAGACATATCTATATTAAATTTGGCTTTTAAGGATTTGGACTTTTCAAGTGAGGTTTAAAATTCTAACCCTGAGAACCCCACCTAACAGCCTAGAAGCCCCTCCAGTTATTCCCAGTCTTTCTTTAATGTGACTTGCTTCCAAACCATTTAAAACTTTAATCTTTTCTGGTACAATTATCTTTACCAAAAGCTTAAGATCTAAGTTCAGCCAAGTTGGAGACAACCCGCCAACCTTGGACTTTCTTTCTTGTCGTGTAGACTAGTGCTCTGAGTTAATTTTCCAATGCCATGAAAGGATTTAACCTTATTTCCTTTTTCTTTAGGCGCCTTTTTCTTTTTGTCAATGAAAGGCTGTTGCAGTTGTATGTCATTTGACATTTCTGGCTGGAAAGGTTATTGAAACTCAAGAAAAGCTTTGAACAAACCTTGAAGATGCCTGGAGACTTACATTTCCTAAAATTTTGTTTCCCAAGATAAGTAATGAGCACTGTATATTTATTTACTATTTGACTCAAGGGCTCACAAATGGGGCTTAAAATAAAAATCCAGGAAGAAACCAACCGTGATAAGAAAGGAATAAATTATTTAGGGGTGACGATGACCCTAGATTTTCTCAAATGCCAGGAAGATTCCTATTGTCTACTTGAGCATGTGTTACCTGCTTGTACCTTACCAAATGGCTAACTGATTGCCCCCCAACTCTGTCTCTCTCTCTCTCTCTCTCCCCCAAACAGGACATAATAAAGTTTTAATGAAAATAAATTATCAGAGAAGCTACTGTTTCATTATCAATCCTGCACTTGGTACTACAAAACTGAATAAAAGATGGTTTGAGTGTATTAGGTTGAGTCCAGCTTTTACGGCAATTTGTTGTGATTGTGTTGCCAGCAAACGTGTCTCCTTTTTATGGATTTTTGTGCTTTTTATTAGATGCTTTTGAGCATAATAATTGGGTTAAGTCAAAAAAGTTGCAATTATATGCTTATCTAACTGTTACTTTGTGAGGGAACTTTGACTTGTTTGAAGCTTGCCTTTGTGTTTTAGCCTTCTGCTACAGTGTCTTCCTTTTGGACTACCTAGACGACATAAATATGTATTATGTACACCCTAGCTTGGTATGAAGTAGGACAAGTTGCATAAATGATATGTACAGGCATGGTTGCTGACAGGAAAATTTGGGTATCCTGGATTTAAGAAAGATGAATGAGCAAGAAAATCCCACATAAACAAACTCATTTCAAATTTTGTTATTATTATTATTATTAGTATTAGTATTATTATTATTTTTGGCGTGGGGAGATAGCATAGCCATTGTTTTGTTGCTTGGAAAATGAAGATTATGCCTTTTTTTGCATTATCATGGTGAAAGTTCCGTAATGCAATGGCATTGTTTTTCAGGCTTAGCATCTACTCGGGGTGGCAATCTCCAAATTAACGACATATGCACTTGAAAAGTACCATTCGTGTATCCTTTGTTGCTGGATCAAGTTGCACAGGCTAGTGAGTAAAGCAACTTCTGATGTACATACATTTCATTAAACCAACTTCACAGCCACGCAATTACGGGTCTGAATCAGGACCCTTGTCAAATAATTGCAGGGGTGCAAGGTTGTCTGGCTTGTATTAGGAAGCTTATTTAATTGAATGATCCGATCTCATGAGTTGAACAGTTGAATAATTATGATGTGTAGGTGGTAAATGAAACAAATGATATGGTGACTTATTGTACTTAATAAAGCCAAATCTTGAAGAGTTCGAATTACATTATGGTCTCTATGCTGAAACTGAGCTGTGCAGAAACTGTGTTACTAGCTGGACTTGAGTTGTTGAAAGCTGCAAATAGAGCTTCTGCAAGGTTAAAACTGAAGTATTACTATTTCTAGAGTAAGCTGAAAATGAACACAAAGTTTGTTGCTTGGGTTTGGTAAGGAAATGGTTAAACAGTAGTCTTGTGAACTTACTCATGTACTGTTAAGTTTCTGGCCGCTGGATCTTGACCCTCTTTCGTAATAATTACACAAATTAAAAATACCATTCCAGTAGCTTGTTCTGCTTGGAGAGAGAGAGAGAGAGAGAGAGAGAGAGAGAGACCACTTGGTAACTCCTTCCAGTCACACACACTATGGGAAAGACATGAATAGGCCCAGACCCGGTCCCAGTACTAGGCACCGACTTGCATTTTATGTTTATCTTTTCCATTTCAATCTTCTCCGTTGATTCTTCAAAAAAGTCCCATTTAAAGCAGCTTCCAGAGAGGTACCCAATCTTGCCCCAAAAATTTTCAACCTTGAAATCACAAACTAATTATTGGCATATTCACTATACAATGCAGATTTTGGCGTCAAAAAGACATATCAAATCATCAGCAGAGACAAATCCAAATATTTGTGCGCGTCCTCTATGTGTTTATTGTCCACAACATGAACATGCATTTCATGATGATTAGGTTTACTTATGCATCATCCCCCCCCCCCCCAAAAAAAAAAAAGCACTCAGAATATTATGATAATTTCCGGTCAATCTGAACCCGGTGTCTGTGACTTCATTATGAGCTTCACATGAATTTCGTGTCTTAGACCTTCAGGTCACACAGCAGTTTATTACACTTCTCTGAATACATTTTCCTCCTCTTGGGTTGACCCAGTAATTTTTTATGGCTGACCCACTTGCCAAAGATACGTTATGATTAACTTTTGAAGATCGAAGAAGCAAATTCAAACTTTTATGAACTCTCTCTCTCTCTCTCTCTCTCTCTCTCTCTCTCTCTCACACACACACACACACACAAAAAGGCGCAGAAGCTCCTTACTTTTATTCTTTGTTATTTCCATCTAAAACAAGTCCCAACATTTGAACAAAACCCAAAAGCCAAAAAGATAGTTACCCTATAAATCTTCGGACATTAGTTCACACTGAACACACTTTTTTTTCCTTTTTCCCCGTCAAAGTGTTAGGTGAAAAACAAGGAGAGAGATTGAAAACTAAAGCCACATACCTCCTAGCCTCTCGTATCTGGCTTTTGCCTCGCGTGTTTTGATACGTCATCTTCTTTGTTTTGACTATCACACACCAACACGGACACATTTTCTTCATTGTACTCTTCGGGATTTCAATGATGTCTTTGATCAAGCTGAAGATGATCAATCGTTGTTGATGATAATAAGAAGTCTTAAAAGTTGAATCAATCCCATGAACGTAAAGCTAAACAAGTTGGGGGGAATGAAGCCTGGTCCGAAATCATTCAGACAAAACTTGTTTATCTTCATATGAATGGTCTCGAACCAGACAACATTCCCCTCAACTCACTGAAAGAGAGGGGGGGGGGGTAGAGAGAGAGAGAACGGCCCAGGGTATTGATTTGGCCATGCATTATTCTTTATTTGGTCTTTTTATATACATAGAGAGAGAGAGAGAGAGATGACATGTGAGTCCACTTTCAACACCTCCTCTAACACGCTTTTCACACATAGGAATGTAGTGTAAATCAAAGTTTTTTGCTTTCCTTTTGGGGGAGTTGAAAAATGACATGTATAGAAACACAGCAATGTAGAATATTTGTCCTACATAAATATATAACGCATTTTAATACCTTGAGAGCATATACCACATAGACACATACGCAACCCCCACAAAAGCCAAGCCTTCCTTTTAATGATTTTAAGGTCAACTCGAATCACTACCTTAGCCCTTCATTTTATAGCATTTATCAAAAGTTTTGCATTTTTCTTCAGCCGCCCTCCTTTTGAATATACGACTCTTAACTAATTGATTGTCACATTTATCCAACTTTTCAATATCATTATTGCATTACTCAATTATAAATTTGAGAGAGAGAGAGGACAATTTAAAGGGTTAATGTTTAATGTCCATATGAGTGAGTTGTTATAGAATCTCTTAACTTTCAAAATTTTCAGAAATGTTGTTGAAAGAGTAAGCAAAAGCGGCCATAATCAGTGGAGGTGATGAGCCTTTTTTTAAGAGATTTGACTTGTTTTTAAGGATTTGTTTTCAGCCTTGCCAATGTTTTAGTTATATTGAAGGAAAGGATATATCTTTTGCTTCCCACTTGGATAAAGAAAAAGATGGTATGGTAGGGTGGAGAACCTTAATCAAATGATAGCATATGCATGCAGCTAGCTTGATGCCAATCTTATATTTGAAGCTTAATACATCTAGATTGCCATGTTTAAAAGATTTTATATGACACATATTGAAAAATACCATATCGTTGGTAATGATAATTTTTATTGTAATTATGTTTATGGTTGCAGAATAAATTCTTTATATACAAGTTTTTATAATTTTAAATTGAAAATGATTAACTATCAATTTAAAATAATCATTTTTAAAAGTAGGTGTATAAAAAAAAGAATATTATTCAAGAAATTTAGGTTTTCTTTTCTCACAAATTCCATAACTCTAAAGAATATTATGGAAAAAGAGAAGGAAATCATGGGAAATTGAGTTAATTAAATAAGGAAAAATTACCAACATCTAGTTGGTCTGGCGGTTGATCCGTGGTACTCCTTAAGCAATGTTTTAAATTTGAGTGTTGTGTATGACAAAAACAGATATCGAAAAAATTTTGTTCCTTAAGGGTCAAATCTGATTCAAATCAAATTTAATCGAATCTAATATAATTACTAGATATCGATTTTATTAAAAATTTTACCAAAAAAAAAAAAACAGAGAGAATAAAGTTGTACATTATGCGTGTTATTCTTCTAAATAAGCTAAAGCTCCGACAAAGTAAAAGGAAAAAAAAAGCTGGTAAAATCCCCAGTACTTGAACCAAAACACATTGATGTTGCTGTTCTGGTTTTGCTTTCTCTCAGATCAGACTTCAAATATTGTAAATTCAATTATATGCTCTGCAATATTATTGACTGTTATTCTGTGTCTGGAAAGCTCAATGATATGGTATTATTACTTATACCCAAAACTGTAAAACCTTGTACTCTTCTCATTGTTTCCCAATGCCAGCTAGAGTTCAAACGTAAATAGGGAATACAAGGACATGATTTTCAATGGGAGATAATGAAATTTTTGGGGAGGAAAAATGGGGTTTTCATGAAAAACATTGGTAAAAGCTTGCAAGGATATGTGTTTACACTGACTCCACATCTAGGGCAGTTGTCTAGACACCCTTTTGTCCCCTTGGAATAGAGTTTATGGATATCGAAAATTCAAGAGTTCAATAAATAAACAAATAAATAAAGTTGCATAAGTCTTTTATTTGATTTTGGTTTCCATCAATATTATCTGGAGTCGTGCTCGGACTAATCCAGTTCGAGTATCTACGGAGACCTTATTTAAGGAAGGGCTCTCCAGTATAATTTTTTGATTCTCAAGTTTCAAATCTGAGAATTGTTTAAGTAACCTAACACTCAATCTCATTCGACTCACTGTCCGTAAATAAATCTTTTATTAGAAAACTAGATAGTCAAATTTAGCTTTTCTCTATTGTGGAGTACCACATAGTTTGGAAATGAAGGCATGGAATAAAGCTCAATAACAACAGGTTAAAAAACCTATTGACCAATCCAAAAGGAGGAAGGCCTAAAATGATTTCAAGCAATGGAAATTATGAGAAGTCAAAAGTGCATCTTGGAATAGAATCCACTTTCACAATGCAATTTACTTTTTTTATATATAGGGAAACTCGAACTCGAATCTATTATAAAAAAAAAATGAATGGTGTCACTTGAGTTAAAATTCATTGACCACTTCCACGTTGCAATGCAAGCATGGCTATGCTCCAAAAAATGTTCAAACCTCTTTCGGTGAAGGTAACTTGTTTAGAGCAGAAATCTAGGTTGGCTTCAAATAGGCATATGTTCTGTGCTTTTGAGGCTTCCAGCACTCATCTTTTCACCGAAATCATACAAAGCAATCACTCCCACCCCCTAGCAAAGTCCATGTTGTTTTCAATGGGTAATGATTCCATTTTGCAAATCTTATATTTTATTAAAAAATTATTTTTAGATAAAAAGATATTATAAATAAAATAGCACAGAATAGAAATAAGTTTTATACATCACTCTCGATGGGACGCATTCCAAGGCTCAGTCCAAAAAGAGTCAACTCCCAAAAGGCCCCACGAAAAGGAGGTCTGCCGATCAATCTACCGAAAGGTCATAGTCGTCTTGAATATTCTACTGAAACGCTTTAGTTACCTGGATCTACCGAACGATAGGGTTTCAGTCGCCCTGATAACTGATCATGACCCATCGGGTAAGGACAGTCACCCCGACCAAGTAAGCAAACGTCAGTCTCCTGATCGGACCAGTCCCGAAGGTCCCTTATCAGTCGAGCAACCGATCGGTATGCGACACTCCAAACGATTCTAAAGGAAGGTCAAGATCTCTTTAATTTCGATTTTTTATTTTATAATGGTAAATCGCGGATCTCCCAGACAAGGAAGGCGTCCCTCCCGAAAATGAAGGTTTCCCGATATATGAGGATCGTAATCAATTCGTAATATTAATCTCCGAGATTTTCGGATCAATTCGATAATGAAAGTATGGTAAAAGTCCTTCAACGGCGCACGATTCTCACAGGTATAAGAGGTCTCAAAACTCTCGACACCAAGTACGCTCTCTATGCCTAACACATAGGGCACATTGATCGAAACTACTCTCCCTCTACTCTCAGTCTGTTTCACTCAAACGAAAACTGTACTTTACTGACTTGAGTGTTAGAGCCTTCCCGTCGGAATACCCTCTGGCGATTTTTGTAAGTATATCCACTATTGACGATAACCGTTCGAGTCAACAAGGAGCTAATATCTGAGGAGTCAAAACTCACCTCCATCAATTGCTAATTCCATCCGAAAAGAAGAAGCATTATTTTGTCTAATGAAAATAACTAAACAAAATAAGAGTGTACAATGGCCTGTTAGTTAAGATCTTTTTTTTTTTTTCTATCACCTGCATTTGGAGTCATGATACCATCAATTCGATTTGAGTATTTATAGAATCTTATATAGATAATAATTTTTTAATATAATTTTTTTTTTTTTTTTAAGTTTTGAATATTGAAAATCTCTTAGCACGGAGAAAAAAGAAAAGAAAAAATGGAAGTGGGATCAATTCTGCCTTACTGTGCTGCATTTGCAATCTTGTGTCATGATGTTGAAGGCTGTAGAGAAATACTGTCCTCATGTGACCAAAATTTTTTGGGGGGTCATTTTCTTCTTCCTATTAGAGCGTGATGAAGCCCAATGCATTATTGTGACCGAACGTCATTTGTAGTGGCCCAATAATATAGCTTTTGATTTTTGAAAAAATATTTTAATAATCACAGTCTCTTCCTTAATTTGATAATTTCAAACTCTTGTCGATATAATTAAAAAAAAAGAATATAGCTTTGAAATAAACTTGACAAGGGTACTGTACCATGATAAAAAATTGACAATAGTTCTTTGTTTTGAGTAAACTACAATTTATAGTGCAACAATTGATCATTAATTTCAAGATTTTTAAATTAGAAATTTGATCATATGTTGGAGTCAATAGTGATGTTTATAATCAAATTATTCGATGCAACTAAACTCTTTTTTAACTTTAAGTTATTTGAACGACAAAATAAAAATAATCTTCTTTGTTTATAAATTTTTTGTAATTTTCTTTATAATTGATTAAATTTTTACTCCACACCTATACTTGCAGCATTTAAATTTTCAAGAATTATAATATTGTCTTATTGATAAATAATTTTAGACATTAATTAACAAAATTACAACTAAACTCAATTACCTATTTAAAAAAATGTTAGTCGAATATTAACATGGTAAAATATATCATGTTGTGAATTTATGGGGAAATCATTTGGGATTATTTTTTAGAAAAATTCATAAAACCATACTACAAATTCTGTGGGTTTGAGCCATTGACATTTGAATACTTCTGACCTAATTGCTAATTCTATTTGAACCGCCTAACGTGCCAACTCAAATTCAAATTAATAGACATAGACTCGGATTCGGATTCGGATTCAGATTCAATAAAACCCGTCTGAGAAAAATGAACCGGTCTGTTTATTTGAAAAAACTGAACGGTCAAATTCTCGATAAAACCCCAGAAGACCAAATCCCCTCTCTCACCTCATCTCTCTCTCTCTCTCTGATGATGATGATGATGAATCATGCGGTTGCTGCTGGCTTCACTTCTCCAAAGCTGAATTCTTGTCTCTCGCCTAACAAGATCTGGGTAATAATCTCTCTCTCTCTCTCAAAAATCTTACCCTAAATGTTTGTGGCAGGCCAGAAATGGTGGATTAGTAGAGGAGCATGAAAACTTGTCAAACCCCAGTTTAGGAAGTGGTTATAAGTGGCGTTTGGTTATTTCATATGATGGAACTCAATATGCGGGTATATTATTGGACCCTCACTTTTTTTTTTTTTAAATTATATATTTTCTCTTCATTTAGGAAATTCACAAGTTCAAACCCTTCATATGAGAACTACTACCTTGCAACTCATGTAAATTTACCCAATAAACAAGTCTTCCCGCCATTTTCTATAAGCTTATAACAACAACGCAGCATACGATGCAACACAGATGCTCAATCAGAGTGGGACTTTTTGAAAAATGTGATTCATCTAACCCATCCATTCGTAACACCAAAAAATAATAAAAAAAAATAAAATACAATGATTGTTTGAGGTAGCGTAACCAGGGGCTCTGCTTAAATAGTCACTTGAATGATTTGAAATTCTTGCCTGTGGTCCAGGGTTCAAGTGTTGCTCCCTTTCTTGTTGCGGACTAATTGTTGTTTTGTTTTTTTTTTAAATGATGCTGTATGCCTTGATCTCAGATGTGCTTGTCAGGTTGGAAAGGGGGGAAAAATGGAGCTCAACCCCTGTGCTTTATGGGCTAATTGGGGGGCATAGGAGTACTTGTGTTGCATATTAACAAACCTCTATTTGAGGGAGGGGAAGCACAAGATTTGATCCAAGTTCTTTGTAAATAAATGCTCTCTTAGGTGCTCTGCAAAATCCTTCAATTTGCTACTTGGCCAACTGTCCTGTTCAAATTAGAGTTGGCCAGATCACTGGTATTCTAGAGAACAAACAGAAATCTATAAGCTTTGTACTTCCTTTTGTTTGGGGGCGGAGAGGAAGGGTGGAGCCATGTGGCTTAACCAGGAGACTGAGTTGAGTACTGATGTTGGAGAAGTGTCTCAATTAAGGCTTGTCTATTCAGCAATTAAGGGGAACGTATGAATGGGCCCTACTAAATACATACTAATCTTAAGCTTTGGTTATGACATAGTAGAGTAGCTTCTACATGCTTCCCATGAGTCACTTGACGTATCTGCTTACCATTGGAAGAATTATGGGAAGATCATGAAAGAGGTCATAGGCATGTATTCTCGAAGCTGTGAACAGAATTTTAAATTTTGCAAGGCTGGGGGTGGGGAATTTGCTTAGATTTGTTACAAAAACCTCAGCAAACAGCTTCCACTTAGATATACTAGTCAATCAGTTTATGCTTTTTATTCTTATTTGCATCATGAAGATAAGAGTGTCACGAACTAAAGTAGTTAGACAAGGCAGAATAAATCAAATAAAAGATTTTTTTCCCTCCCTCCCCCCCCCCAAAAAAAAAAAAAAACTTCATATACCTAGGCATCTTTTTAAGAATCTATTACCAATCAACATTGTTGGCTCAATTATAGCATTATGAAAAGTAAGGGGTGATTCTGATAAGGGAAATTAATGGGTCTCAAGCACTGATTGACCAGATTGAAGGTAAGCCACCTAGTATGAAGCTTCCAAAGAGGCTGTTTACATTTGTGTGGATCTTCTAGTTGAACCCTACATGGCACCAGCTCCCAGTTACAGCATCACGTTTGCTTTTTCCTAACTGAGTGAAAAAAAAAAAAAAAAAAAGGGCCGCATAAATGAATTCCATTCATGGTGCTGGATGCCTATCATTCAAATAACAAAATAATGGAGGTTGGGGTTGATGCAAGTCAAGGAACCCAATAACATGTGAAATTTCAAAAGTTAACATTTCTTATTGTGCTTTGGGCAACAAATGTGCCCGGAACTTCAAGGAACTGGCCGAGCCTTGTATATCCACCGATCTGGATGCTGCATTTGTTTCAGGTCGGCAATATCAACAATCTCCACCAACCATACTGTTCATTGTGGAGAAAGCTTTTACTCAAGTAACGAGGTTAGAAAGGAAGGACCTTTATTTAGTTGGGGCTGGCAGGACAGCTGCAGGAGTTCATGCATGGGGCCACGTCTGACTTTCTTATACCTAATACGAGGACTAAACCCGCTCCAATGGTCAAGTAAACAATCTTATTTTTAGTTATGCTTTCAGGTTGCCACTTTATCACACCTTTCAACTATGACAGCTTGGAAAGCATTCATGCAGCGGTAAATGGTCTACTTCCTTCTGATATCTGAGTTTGAGAAATTAGCCCTGCACTGCCTGAATTTCATGCCCAATTTTCAGCAAAAGGCAAGACATATCATTACTAGAGATTCAATGACATGATCATGGACCCATTTGGGTGCAGTTTTACTTACCATAGTGTTTATAAGCTCAACGTAGATGCAATGAGAAAAGCTGCAAAGCATTTTCTAGGGAGACATGATTTTTCTGCTTTCGCCAATGCACCGCACAATGGTCTGTATTCCAAATCCAGTGAAGAATATTTTCAGCTTTGATGTTATTAGTTGCATATGGCCAACAGGGGTATTATGGTAATTGTGAGGGGTTTGTGGGATAACTCTCGCTAACCGATAACTACCTCAATAATTCTCCATAATTCTCTGTGTGATTTGAGTTTCACAGTGAGACTAACCTCTCCTTCTGGGTTATGAGTTCACGATTGATTGATGATTTCCACGAGAGACTCTTGCATAGACTTGAAAGAAATAATATTCTTTAGAGAGAGAATAAAAATAAGGGTCGAGAAAAATTCCGCATATTGAATTTTTTCCATCACAACGATCGCCGGACTGAGGGTTGCAGCGTTGTGGTATTACGGTGGTGATTTGATTAACATTGTGATCACTATCCCGACCGTGAGATTCGTTTGAGGGACGTACGGTCGATTTTGGAAACTCTATACGTTGAGGTATTTATCTTATATCGGATCTGTTATTATTTTTTAAAAAATTATTGTGTATACTTTCTCTGTGAATGAGTCACTAAAATTATATCCATGGAAATGGTAATTGTCAAACACCCAAGAAATACTCTAACAACATATAGAATTGATGCATTTTGAGTTGTCTCACAGGCGATCCTAGGCACCGCAGATCAGGACTCACGCTGTTCCAACATCTCTCAACTTTGTATATCTACAGAGGAGTTAAACACAATTAAAGTTGACTTGTTATTTTAGGGAGTTCTTTTGCAGCTAGAAGGCCGGCGCTTTCTCTACAGAAAAAGTGCGGAACATGGTAAAGCATTTTCTCCTAGCAATCTATAGTCTTTTTTTTCCGCACCTTGGATTTGGTATACTGTCCATCATTCGAAGTTTTGCTCCAATTAACTTAAATCAAACTACTGTCAGATTCTCATTCAAAAAAAGTTCTTTAAATAGTTTTTTCAACGTCATTTTTGTCGAGACTCAGTGTTTAACACTGGATATGAGATTTTAATGTCTTTATCACTGAATCAGTAAATAGCAATCTATAGTCTATGCTCTCCTGAGTACTACCTACGTATAGTCTGAAGCATCTAAAAATGATTTTTTATAATGAAAACAAAGCTTTGAACTTTCTAACGGGTGAAAATTTAGTTATGTTCATGGAAGATTGGACACGTCAGGCTCATGTTATAAGTGATATTTTTGCGGGTTACCTTGTTGCTGCAGATTGGGTTTTGGGTCAAATATTGGTTTTAATCCGCTTTTAGGGCCAAGTCCAAATCGCCTATTGACAAAGATTTTGGAAACCCCCCCCCCCCCCGGGGGGATTGATCTGAAGCCAATATCTAAATCTCTTAACTTGCCCCTAATATTGATTTTTTCCCACGATCAACTCTTGTTGTAAGAGCAAAGGGGACTGATTCATCTAAATGAAAATGCCCTTGCTTCACAAAAGTAATGAAGTTAAATTTTCTCCCAAGCCTTTTTAGGGGAGGGGGATTTGGGTGTTCAAAAGCAGTAGTCCTCTCGCTCTCGAATACAATGCATATATTTAATGTGGGTGCGTGTGTATATATAAAACTATACTGCACCCCCACATCGGTAGTGCAGTGGATTACAAACAGATGTATGAGAAGAGAAATAAATTAGGTGTATGAACCGAAAGCATGAACAAGTGTTTTCCATTAAAGCATTTGGGTTGTAGAAACTGATATCCATGCAAATTCAATTGGAAAATGGAAGTGTGAAGAGAGAGAGGGGTCCCTTTTTATCTTTTTCATCAACCCTATTAATAAAACTATGAAATGAATGAGTTAACAGCATTCCCGTTAACCATAAAGTACTTTTTGGGTGTGGTAAGCTGATGACCCCAAAAGGGGTAGGAGGGAAGAGGTTGGCTAGACGTTATCTGCAGGCTTAGATGTAATGTCGTCCATCCAATCACCATCTCACCACCCCGTCGGTGCCTGTGCCTCTCTCCCCGCTTGCTCCCAACCAACCCAACCTATTTAATAATTGGCCCTGCTGCCCACCACTTCTCGTCCAATTCCCAAACCGCCCTTCTCATCCACATGGCCCCGTTCCAGAGCCTCAAATCATTAGTGTCAGTCTTTTTATGGTGACATTGGAATTTCAACATTTTAATATCCATGAAATGACATAATCGCCCCCTCTTTAAGTCAACCCACCACCATTATTTGAATATTTAAATACTAAACTCGACTTTTAATAACATTGGATATACGTGGCGTGCAGGGACCAGATGGGATTTATCACTCCTCATTTTTTTTTAATATATATCACCCAAAACATATGAAATCATATTTCGATTACGGAAATAAAAAATTACAGAAATCATATTTTAATGATAATTTATATATATATTAATTAATATTTAAAATTATATTTTGATTAATTCAATTTAAATATTTGTTAGATTCATTTTAAAAAATAATTCTCTTAACATATGTTTTTTTTTATTTTCAAATTATATCATTATTAATTAATTAAATAGAATGTTGGTTGCTATAACATGTAATTCATGGTGACAAAGTTGTACAAGTTACGACCAATGTTGGAGTGGAGAGCTCAAGTTAGGAAAAGCCGAATCAAAGTTATAGACATGCCGCTACAAATATTAATAACTACAGCTCCAGGGTAGGCATGGTGGCTCGGGATTGTCATGGAACCACGTTGGGAGCTCAATGGATGAGGATTTTGGGCAATGATCTTAGTTTTCCCAAAAATCAAAATTAAAACAAAAAAGAAATTTAATAGAGAATTTTAACTGTTGAAATATCTTCTTATCAAAAACTATTTTTAGGAATATTATTTATAAATATTTTATCGGAAAATCCTAATTGATATTTTGAAATTTTTGATTTAAACTAAAAATTTTAAATTAAAAAATGATTTTGACTGTTGATTTGAAAATTTAAATTGCGATTTGAATTATACAGTATACATAACTCTCTTTATACAATTATTAAATCCCAACTATATAAATTACACAAATATGGGGTTTACGACCCAATTCTAATTTTATATTATATTTTTATTTGGGTCTCGCTTATTCCAAATAAGAGAGCGAAAAAAATACCGAAAGAGAAATAAAAAATATTAAAATTTTGCATATAAGATTTCTTGATGTATAATAAATTTCCTTATCAGAAAGATTAAAAGTTGAGTGAGGTTGAGCATGAGGGAGGGAATGATTTATGTAGTTGGAACAAAAACATGCTATTTTTTTTATTTTTTGGTTATATCGCAATTTTAATTCAAGATTATCGAATTGAGAAAGAGTGGTTGTGACTACTAAATCATACCTTTGGGGCACGAAAACATGCTAATCAAAAAGGAGTTTGAGACCATATTGTTTAAGAAAGTGACATATTTTCATCAAAAGAAAGAACAACAACAACAATAATAATAATAATATAATAATAAAAAATAATAATAATAATAACAACAACATATTATAGGAGGGTGACAAAAAAAGAACATGTTAAAAGCTTTTATTTTTTATTTATAAGATAGTGTGAAAAATAAAAATTTAAAAATTTAAATAATAAGTCGTTTGACAATTTTATTAAAAGAAAAAAACTCTTTTATAATTTGTAAATTTAGTAAAATTATAATAAAAGGCAATTGATATTAAAGTTTTAATAAATAATTTATAAATTAAATAGTTTCATTAATAATTATAAAATATTTATAAATTAATTTTAAATATTTTAGTTCATAAATATTATAAACATTTAAAATTCATACTTTTTTGAAATATTTCCTAAATTGAAATAAATTATCAATTTATATTTTCCATCGATGTTGAAATAGTTTGGTTTTTTTAGATTTATATATGTGATAAAATTATAATATTTCAAATAATTATGGACAATTTTGCTAGCAAATATGTTTTTATTTTAAAAAAAAGGTCTGGTAAAAACTCTTCTAAAGAGTTTTTTCTTTTTCTCCTTTTTCTTCATTAAAAATCATTTTTGAATAATTTTTTAAAAATTCATTTGAAATAATTTATAATTTTAAACTGATTTTAAGTAAGAAAAAAAATTAAAACTAAACATGAACCTAATATGGTTTCCTTTAGGGAACAGATTCAAGTGATTTCAATTTATTTAATAATTGTAAAGGGAGAGTATTCATTGTTTACTTTAATTTTACAGATTTTATAAATAAATGCTAAAAGAGAGGGAAAAAAAGAATTTGTTTAATTTTCTTTTAACATGAAAATCATGAAATAGAGAAATAAGAAAATTTTCATCACAATTTTATTTAATTAGTGTCTGTGTAGCATAGATTGATAAAAGACTCATATTAAGATATTTTACCAATGGACAACTAGCTTTGTGGGAAAAACAAGAGGACTCACTCGAATTCAAATTTTAAAAATGGAAAGAATTACATTAATAGAACTCCTCTTAAAAGGGGTCTAATTATAGTTCGGATCGAATTAATCAGAATATGATTCCGAATACCGATTGATCTAAGTTAGGAAAAAAAAAGTGTCATATGATCCTTTTTATGCGAGAGAGAATTCATTTCTCTTATCTTTTGAAAAGTAAAATTTTGGTTGTTTGAGGGCATAGAGTTTTTGTAATCTTCTTTGTTTCCTCCACAAATCTGCTATTTTTGCGTCTGTACATGTAGAACAATAAATCCTATTAATTCTTTGTGCATATAATTTCGTGATGTATAAAACATAATCTATTGTTATTGAAGATTTTAATTTATTGCATTATTAGACATAGTGTAATAGTTGTATATTTGGTAAATTTCTTTTATGGATGGAAAGATTACCCTTATATAACTTTGAAACTTCAACATTATAATAAATAAAGTATATGTACTCGATATCCAAATTCAACATTCACTCTACTTTAGTCAGTGAAATAAAAAATTATATCTGATTATACAGAATTTTCACAAAAATTGACCTAATCCGTGACATAATTTTCTTTTCTTTTTTCCTTTTTTTGGTTTGTCTCTCTCTCTTTCGATGTAATTTTATTGGTTGGGTTGGGGAGGGACAGAGTGTAGTGGCTATGGCTGTGTGGGTAGAAAATGGATGAAGGTTGGGGAACGGATGTAGTGTGGTCGGTGATTACAACTCTGCCCGTCGATTTGTGAGTAGGGAAGGGATGAAGGGTGGGTTCTCTCTCTCTCTCTCCTTTTTTTTTTTTTTTTTAATTTCCAGCATGGTTATATGGATGGAAAAGAGATGAAGGGTGGGGTGGTCGTAGCTGTGTGGGTGGGGAAAAGATGAATGGGTGGCCGACGATTGTAATTTTTACCATCGGGATATGTCAACTGTTGTCATTGTTGGCTAACTCTTTCCTTGATTGTTGCCTGTTGACCTGTGTCCCTCCTTCGCATCAAGAACACACCAAAAGATGCCTCCCAAAAGTGCTTAAATAATAAGAATAGTAAGACTTTTCACACCATATGAAATTGTCACCTATTTTTGGGACAGTGGATAATGTATTATTTTTTTTTCCTATTTTTATGGGCAATTAATCATCATAAAATTATTTTTTTTATTACATCAAAATTCGAATATAAAATCGATTAGAGAAAAAGATTATAACCATGATGTTATCCCTCGGAAACAATCACCATAAAATTATAGAGTGTAAAGATTAAAATGTAGAGATGCCATTCACATCTTTAATCTAATTTAGGGGTTTTATTAATCACAAATAGTTTAGCTATTGTAAGAAAATTTTATATATAAACTACTTTGAAGTTTATAAAAAAAAATAAAAATAAAAAAAATTGGGTTTGTCCATTTCTATGAAAGATTTTGACTCTCAATCAACTGAATTTTGTAAAAGGTTATTTCGTATTTATCGATATTTAATAAAGATTATATTTTGTAATATGTTATTTTTCATGGTCTAGTCATGTAAGTCAAAATTTTATTTTGTATTTAATTAGTTCCTATTTTAAATTATTTTCTATTTATTTGGTAAAATTGTTTTTGCCACAAATATTAAGCTTTTGAAGGGTATTACATTTTGGTTGGAAAGCGTGATAGGAGTTGGCGTATATAGCCAAGGAAAAATGTGATCCAACAAAGCATGTTTTAAAAAGTATTTTTAAAATCGAATTGGATCCGATCAAAAACTATTTTATAATTTGATTTGATTTTTATCGTTAAATTAAATAAAATTAAATTCAGTTAAAATTATTTAAAATTGATTAAAATCTATAAAATTGATGAACCATTCAAATCGATATAAAGAATTTCACGTAATATTAATAAAATAAATTTATTTTTTTAATTTTAAAATATATAATATATAAATTATATATATAATATTAATATTATTCGATTCATAAAATAATCTGATTTAATCATCATCGAATCAATAAATTTATAAATAGATTTAATTATTTAATGATTTAGTTTTAAAAACATTAGTTTTAAGGGACTTTTGTTTGAGAGTTACGACATTAATGCATAGACCAGATTTACAACAGAATTGCAGAGGGAAACCACAACAACCCATTTTACATTTTTTGGGAATTTAGGATTTAGTTAGAGAAAATTGGGAAGCTCTTGTCGGGATGAACGAGAGGGGAGAGAGAGAGAGAGATTAAAATACCTTGAACAACATTATCCACGTGGCCGCAAAAGGAGAGAGAGGGAGAGGGCGCTCGCTCACAAACAAAATAAATTATAATCGAAGGGGGCAGTTTGGTAAATCAAGCACACAAACAGATACCTAGGGTGGACTGGCATTTGTGACGATTCTCTAGGACATTATGGTAATTTGGTCCTACTAAAGTACACAAAGTAGAATGCGTTCCTCTTCCTCTTGTTCAACCATTCTCTCTCTCTCTCTCTCTCTCTCTACTCCATAGAGGCATAGGCCTTGCCATTTCAGCCAGCCAGCCCGCCACCCCCTCCAAACAATAAACAAAAGACATGATGAGTGAGATAAAAACAAAAGGTGGTAGATGCATGACATGAACTCTCTCTCTCTCTCTCTACCCTCACTAGTTTTGCCACCTTCTGCATCTAATTCCACCATACCAACCTCCCCATCTTTGATTTCCCTCGTTTTCTACGCTTCTCTCCTCCTTCCCTGATTCAGGTTTGCACTCATACACCATCTCCATTTTTGCTTGTTGGAACTAGGGGAAAAAAAGGCGAGTCTTTTTCGCTTGTGCTGCTTCAATTGAGCTCTTGGTAATTTGGCTTTCGTGGGGTGTCATCGTTTCTGGGTTCTTCTTGATTTCTAGAGTTTTTTTGGTTTATTCTGGATTTGGGTTTTTGCTTTTTCTTTAGTGAACCCCTCTTTGTTTTGAGAAAGGTGGTAGGTTGGTGGAGTTGACTTAGGCATTTGTTTAACAAATGAGTCTTTTCACGCTCATCCATTGCATATTTTTTCTATTCCATATATGGTCTTCCTTTTCTTCTTAATTTCATGTAGGTGAATTTTTCTGGGTTAATTTTTTGGTGGGGTCTTTGGTTTACCACCGTTTCGTCCCCCATCCCTTCGAGCATTTTGACATAGAAACTGGGTGGAATAGTGAACATAAAAGATGATTTTTATGGAAAATTTTGGATATCTTGGTTTTCTTTTCATTGTAGTTTACCTAATACTAGCATATATTGTGTTCCTTTTTGTCCCTCTCAATTTTGAAATTTCATATATATAAGTTCGCCTTTATGTTTTAGTTCAATGTGGGTTTTTGCAGAACTTGGAGGAAGTTTTTTTCCGTTGGGTATTGATGAATTCTCATTCCTTTGCTCACATTGCGCATCGAAAAGTACTAAAAGCTTGACTCATTTTGCCTTGGTACTTGAAAACTGGTAAATGTTATGAATTTGACTTTTGTTGATCCGCCACTGATCTTTGTATGGACAAATCATAGGCATGGGCTCGTAAAATGGTGTTTGTTGATGAGCTCTGGGATTGGTATTTTCAGCCTATTTGGTAGCTATATATTGAAATCATTATGGGCTTAAGATATGTTTCGGCATTTTTGAAATTGTACATTCCACAAAGCTAAATTCATCCATCATACTTGTTGTCTCAAGTTTTTCCTTGGGTGTGTTTTGTAATGTTTGTGCAAGGGCAATAGAATGCTTGTGGACATGAGATGTCTTGTCTTAACAATAATCTGATGGAAATTTATTTTCTTTAAAATGGGGCAAATTTCCTCTGTGAACAGGTTTCTATGAATTGGCATAATGGAAAAGTTTTTAATTGTTATAGTATTTTCTTATTCTAGAGTTATATTGCCTTATTTGAAATCCCTATCTTTATGCATTTTAGTCATTACTGATCTACTTCTCATAGTTTGTGGGCATGGTGATAAATGACTTAAGGCCGCTAACAAAACATTTTGCCCTTCTATTAGCTACTTCAGAGTTGCCAATGGTGAGCTTAAGGAGACGCAAACTCTTGGGACTTTGTTCTGGTATGTTAAAGCTGAACTTTTCTTTTGCATTATCATAAAAAATGCTCTATTGCATTCACCTAAAACACAACGTAATGTGTTAATATAGCTTTTTTCCTTTGGTTGAAGTCCCAATTTTCACTCTGTTTTGTAATAGAACATTATACAGTACAGTTTTCATTATCTTGAAATCAGTTAAAATGCTAATGCTGCCATCATTAAATCCTTTACATGATTTGTATGGGCCTTTGCAGGGAGAAGTTCCTTCTTGGCTCCACTACCTAAGTTCTCTGAAAATGGAAATGCTTCTGAAAATCCCATCCGGAGCAGCAAGCCAGTTAGTGTTCATCCTATGCCTACAGTTGATTTTGGTCAGCCAGTTGGTGTAAGTGTTGCTCTGCTTGTAGTCTCAAGTGTCCATCCTGTGTTGATCTATTAATTAGTCCACCTGTTTATTTCAGGTCACCAATTATGTAGTTGATGATTGATTCTAAGTGAAGATTATCAATTCTTATTTTCTTGACCAGTATGGCATCGTGAGCATTAATATTTCTAACGAGTTGGCTTAGCAATATGAATGCAGTTATGCTCTGCTGAAGCCATCATGCAAACTATGATTTGTATATTTCCACAGCCTTAAATACATAACGAGGCTTTAGGACTTATTTTGAACCATCTTTTGGGTATTAATAGTGGCATGATTGAATTTGGCATGGAGGATGTCCAAACTTCGAGTATAAATAGTTTGTTCATTGCAGTCTGGAAGGGATCTGTTGACACTCTTACTATTATACTATTTCCTTTGTGGTAGAGCATCCAAGAAATAGTTGCACAGCAAAGGATCATGAAGTGGTTCTCTGATCTATCATAAAACTATGAGAATTGTTGGTGATGTTAAAGTAGATGATGTAGCTTGAGAAAAAATTGATTGAAGTTTGAAGCCAAAGTTATTGAAGGCAATGTACATTGACAGAAATCCAAGAATTCCTGTTACTTCACATAGTTCAATAATTGAGGATCTTAAACATAACTAGAGCTACAGCTAATATGCGGAATGAAGAAAATTTTGAAAATTGAGCCGTCTGTGGTATTGAGATAAATGCAAATAATGATTAAGGGAAAAAAAAAAAGATGATTATTTGATTCCTTTTTGCGTGTTGTAGACAACTACCGTAGAGTCTCACTAAATTGTCATCTGTGCCTAAGCAAATAGATACTTATTCCCTAATAGTTCCAAATCTTCTTTTACACAGTTCATCTGGTTTTGCCATAGTGGTGTCATGCATCTTGTGCTATAAATTTATTTTATTATTTGTAATTTTTTTCCCTCTTGAATTTCTACTTTACATTTGTTATAGTGTACAAAATGAATTCCAATGCTGGTTTAATCCTTCACTCATTGCTTGATGAGTGTCCGTGACTCTGACATTATTCTGCAATGTATGCAAGGAACGCAGAGGAGCTGTCAAATTTTTTCTTTTATTTTGATCATTTTTTTTTTTCAATGTTATTTTGATTAGCATGATTTGGATTTGGATGGTATTCATCATTCTAGTTTGTCAAAGTTGGATTTTCTTGGGGACAAACAAAATTCGAGATACAAGCTTTATGGAAGACCAAGAGTCATGCCCTTGGATCAGGGGTTTCTTTGCACCACTTGCACTGGGATATGTTGTTCAGTGGTTGGGGTCAGGGAAGCTTCTGATGCAATTTGCAATAAGCAGCCAATGGAAAAAAGTCATCTATCCATTTGTCATCATTGAAACAGAGATAGGATCTACATGAACTTTAGCTATTCTAATTCAAGAATATGATAGTAGATGATTAGAAATATTGACTCATGTTGCACAGAGGTTCATCAAGATTGAACTTTTGTATTTGGAGAACAATGGGAATGTTAAGCTGTCATGATGAAGGCATCACTGTTGCTTTGTAAGTTGAGCTCATAGGTTTATTTAAACAATGTCTCTGTGACAACAGTATATTGCTGGTTTTGAGCACAAATTTTTGGATACATGTCTATGATTTCAAGCTTCCATGTGTACAGTTATATTTCATTGTGGAGTAGTTAAAGCCTTATTTGGCAGCCAGCAGTTAGGAGAGTCTGGAATGGGCCCGAATTATGGAAGCTTTCTGGCCTCAAATCTACTTAGTTTCCGGTTTCCAGTCTAGTTTTAAGTTGCAAAACTTGGCCACTATGAAAAGATAAACGGGGGGTATTTCCTTGGAAATTGATTGGAGTGAACACTTTTTGTCTAAATCTTGTTTGTGCATGACCTGAATTAATGATAGATTGCAGAAGTATTTATAAAGTGCTTGGATCTGAAAATAAAACTGTTGTACACACAGTTTGTCTGTCATTTGTTTTGAGCTTATTTCTTTCATCTATGTCTTGTATTCATCTCAACTAGATTTTCATGGCTTATGATTTTTAATGCATAACAAATTTAGAGATGATATTCCTGGGAATGTTTTATAATGCCGGACCAAAGTTAGTAGTTTCTATTTATCATAGAGATAAGTTAATCAATCTTTGTGATTGCATGCGGATGGTCTTGTGTATCTAGACGTAGATCAAAAATAAGAGGCTGTTAAATCATTTTGAAGTTTCTTTTCCTAGGTGTTTCCCCTTTTTTGTCTCTCCTGGCATGCCAATGCGGTTTATGTCAAGAATGATTTGGATGATTATGGGATGTATGATGAATGAGCAGAATGAAATTTTGGTTTTCTAGTATCTTGATCATTTTTGTGTGTTATGCAGAAGTAGTGAAGACTATGTACATTGTGTGGCAGAAAGTATGAAAGGAAATAAAGTGGTTGGCAAGAAGCAAAAGAAAATCATAGTTGAGTTGTGTCTTTTAGTAGAAAGAGAATGGACGGAAAGACAAATGGTAGAAGAGAGATTGAGAACAGGGGATGGAACAAAGAGTGGAAAGAAACCTTACCCCATTTTCTCTCTGTTGTAAAGATAGTCTGGGGGAAGTATTTTCTATCCACTTTGCTGTCCACCTTTTTGCCCCATTTAACTGTTTAAGTTATGAAAATAATAGAATAACTCCCCCCATCAGCTTGAGCTTTGGCGTAGTTGCTTAACATTGTATGAGAGAGCAGGAGATGCTGAGTTCAAATTCTTCCAGGCCCCTATTCACCCCATTTAAAATTCCCACATGTTGGACATATGGGCTCTCTTATAAGTACCCAACAAGGGACAATTGTTTTCTGCACCCCTTTTTCTTCAGCTGCATTCCTATCTTCTTTTTCCACCGTTAGCCAGAGGGTTAAAGCTGGGTGGGGTCCATTGATTCCCTGTTTTCTTATTTGAAAAGGCTTACTGGAGAATGATTGCATTTTTGCTTTTATTTGCACATGGTGCAGCTTGTAATTTTGACTAGGTTTTCTCTTCAATTTTGAGGCAAAGAAATTAACTGATGAAGATTTCCTTATAGAATTTAGTGATTCATCCAATGTATGTGCGATGGCAGTTGAACTTTGGAGTGACTGTTTATAAATAGCTCTTGCCGGTGTTTTTATATTGGAGACAAATCGTGATGGCAATGACAATGTCTTGTGACCATCTGGGTTATTAATCTCTTGTTTCCTCATCTTGGCCAATGATGCTCTTGATTAGCAATATCACGAAAAAAATATTGAAAGCACATTAAAGGATGAACCATATATTTGTGTGCTGGATTAAATGGCTAGTGATTTTTCTGTGACTTTCTACTTTTGAAAACTTCATCTATTGTTACGCACATATTTTTCTCAATGATTTCAGAATATAATGGTATTATTTATGAGAATGTTTGTAATACAGATACCTACATACACCCCTAATGCTTTCAAGTAACTAATTTAAATGTTCTGTTTGCTTAGAGGCCTAACTTGAAAGCAAGTCCTCGAGCATCCCATCTATCTGCTTCTACACCAGCTGAGTGGAACACCCCACACTTTGCAGGTTATCTGCCCCCTCTCTCTCTCTCTCTCTCGTGCATGCACACTCAAGAAAAAGGCTGATAGACTGAGAACTGTCTTAATCTTTAGAAAAACAAATAAGCAAGCAAGCAAATAAACAAATGATTAAAAGACCTTGGGCCTTTCGTTGACCCTTTTTTTCAGCAGAAATTATTCAGGAAAGATTTTAAAAATCTCAGCTTCTTGGATCAATGAGGGTCGGTGCTTTCTGTGGTTAACCACACTGAGGCCGGTTTCACTCCCCAGTGAATAACTTTACTTGAACTGTCTCGAGACATTAACTTGATTGCTTTGTCTTTGGTTGGAGGCATAAGAACCCACCCCATGCTAACTTTGTGCTCATTAGTTTCAATCACGAAATAATCTTAAGCTTTGGAAAGGAAAATTTTGTCATTTGTAGTGAGAGAGATTGTAGAATTAAGTATTGTTGATCTTTCTAATCCACTAAAACTGTAGATATATATTCAGTATGTATGATTACCTGGCATTGCTGTGGTGAGATACATAAAATTAGGTTTTTTTTTCCTCCCTGAATATTGCTTAGTCATTATAATTTTGTTTACCAGATTAAAACCCTATGTTTTGAATATATGGTATTTCACTGTGATATGAAATCTTTTTTTTCTGTGAGCATTCATGTACCCCCCGCCCCAAAAACTAAAAGAGAAATTCTTCCGTAGGCTACTTCCAAGGCAAAAGAATCTTCCTTTCTTGGTGGGTTGATGCCTGTGTAGTGGCTTCCAATTCATCCATGGTTCCTGCATGGGACCAGGGGTATATCAATGTATATGTTTGTTGAGGCAATTGCCGCCACTAAAAAGTTCAAATTACTTTGCATCCTTATTTGGTCAGTGTGCTTGCTCCCTTTCACTTTCTTGAAATTTTCCCATAAAATTTAGGGGAAAAATGAATATTATTAGGCAAATATATTCAAGGAACAATTTATTTTGTAAATTATAAGTATGATTGTTTAGGAGTTACCCTTGTTTTAGGCATAGACAAACTAAAGCACACATATTGTATGCACCTTCATGTATATATTTGTGGGTAGCCCCTGGTCGTAATAGTTTTGGGATCTTGCATGACACAGGACAAGAAGTGAAGCGCAGAAAGCGGCATAAGAGAAAGCATCTTGAAAACCAGGAACCCTGTGTCATGAGAGGTGTATATTTCAAGAATATGAAGTGGCAGGCAGCAATAAAGGTGGACAAGAAGCAAATTCATTTGGGGACGGTTAATTCCCAAGAAGAGGCTGCCCGTTTATATGACAGGTATCATCTATTCGGTCATACCTATCCTCAAGGCTTTTTGCCTTATAGTCTTTCTCATTTGTTTGAAAACCTTGGCGTGCCTTCTTGTCGGCCAAGCCATTAATATTCACAAAACACGATAATGCTCATCTCTCAGTTAATTCATTTAAAATGTTTTCAATTTTGCTGTGGGAATGGAATAGAATTAGATCACCCTTTTTGGTTAATATTGTGTTTCTTAAAGGATTCCAGGATGGGCTAAGTTCAGGTGCCATAATGTCAAAGAGGTTCAAAGCTTTAAATAAAGTGAAATTGCCTATGGCTCTCTGATTGTGTAAGGCATTTTGAAAAGGGTATTGATGGTTGTATTTGCAAAGTTGCTTTCGATTGCTTTACTAATTCTTATATTTGAATGTAAGAGAAGTAGAATTTATATGTTTCTGCAAGGGCCTCCTCTCATGTTTGGCCTCATAATGTATAAACTATATTAGGCTTTCAATGTATTGACCAAGGTGAGGGCCAGTTTGGGGAGAAACAAACTAAATTCTTTTGGCGGGGGGGCAAGCCAGGAGTTGCATTTGTTACCCCCTGCCTGTAGGAACTTGTTTTGTTAAATTAACCCTTCCCTCTTCCGTTAGGTAACTAAAGTGCTTCATTGCAAGCAGTTGGGAAGCACCTAGTTAGTTGAACATATAATCTGGTCATTATCTTTGAAGGTTTATCATGGATGAGCAGTGACTTTGGCTAGTTGCTTCTGTTTGGTCATATCAATCTTGAATCCTTATTAGCAAAGTTTGAGAAATCAACCCTTGGGGGCAGAGGGGAGTGTGCAGTACTATATTAGAGAACTGCATGATAGGAAACTCCCCGAGATCAATTGTAGGGCTGGATATTGCAAGAGCTAGAGCACTGTCAATAACATTACCTCTGTCTCATCCTCTATATTCATGCTCTAATGTTCCGCAAGAGTGGTCAAAGTCAGGTTAAGCCACGTGTAAGAAAATTTGCATGCTTATCTTTTCCTTGGTAATTGCAGGGCTGCTTTTATGTGTGGGAGGGAACCAAACTTCGAGCTCTCAAAAGAGGAAAAGTTAGAACTGATGCAGTTCAATTGGGATGAGTTTTTGGCAATGACTCGCCAAGCCATAACCACAAAAAGTAACTTCCAGGGACTGTTTTATCAAATGCGTATATTTTTATATATAGGTCTTTATTCTTTTTTCTATTTTAAATGAATTTCAGAACATCAGAGAAGGGCAGGTGCAGGCTCACGTAGGAGACCTGAGCTTCCAGTGCCAAAGACTGAATTGGATGGCGATGGAGGAGTCGATGACTTCTCTGCATCAGAAGATGCTGAACCAGATACATAGATGTCTTAATGTTAGTTTCTGATGGTGCCAGGTTACCCTTTCCCTTTTTCTTTGGGATAAGATGTAACTATTGGCCTTCTCATTTTTTGAGCCTATAAAAGGCCCCTATTAGGGCAAAATGTGGTCAAATTTTTGGGTCTATTGGTGATAAAGTGTTCAATAATATTACATGCATATCAATTACTTAGCATTGGCTTGTACTGATCTCTCAGATTTTTGGGTCTATTGGTGATTAAAGTGTTCAAGTAGTGATGTCTTTACCGTGTCTCTCTTATGTTCTCACTCTTGGTTCTCGGCATTCGCTTGCCCTATGCGGTATGCTTTGTTGACTTTACAGCAGATGGAGGGGAGCCATTGTGAGCTTGGGTCCATTCATGACGACTTGATGAGGCACCAAGTCAACAAAATTGAGACCCATAAAAGTTAAACATTAATCCAACTTTGTGCCCCAAGGGCCTCATGTGGCAAAACCAGGTCCTAGATTGAGAGTGGCTCGAGTTTGAAGGAAGTACATATGGTAAACAAGCCTGGCGAGGATGGGAATGAATCCAGGTCAGGTATGCGTAGAAAGCCAGCAGAGGTTCCTGATGTGGAGACCCAATATGAGTTAGGTGTGCCTCTAAGTGGGATAGGAGGATCCATTAGGTGTCCACCAAAGCTGAAACATGTGTAAACTTCTGTAGGAGATGTGTTCCATTATATGTGAACTTTGGACTCCATACTGCGGTGCATATTCTGTGAGGAAGCCATGGGGATCAATGGTGTCAAAGGAGCCACTTTTATCACAAGGAAGATAACTCGGTGATCAAGGCATGATTTAGAGCTAATATTTTTTCTTTTTTTTTTTTTTTTTTCTTCTTTCTCCCTTCGTTTTCCCCCTCCTTATTTTTTCTTTTTTTTTTTTTCTTTTTTTTTCTTTTTTCTCCTTTTTCTCTCCCCTCTATTTTTTATTCCTTTTAACACCAAAAAACCCCCAACCCCAATTTATTATTTATATTAATATTAATATCACAATTTATTTATACTTTATTTTTATATATTTTTTTAAATTTTAAAATTTAAAAAACCCCCCCCCCCCCAAACAAAAAAAAAAAAAAAATTTTTTTTTTTTTATATAATATATTTTTTTTTTTTTTTTTTTTAAAAATATTTTTTTTTTAAAAAACCACAAAAAAAAAAAAAAAAAAAAAAAAAAAAAAAAAAAAAAAAAAAAAAAAAAGAAGAAAAAAAAAAAAAAAATATAAAAACTTCTTATATTTTTTTTTTTTTTTTTTTTTTTTTTTTTTTTTTTTTTTTTTTTTTTTTTTTTTTTTATTTTATCTCTCTCTCTCTCTCTCTCCCTCTTTTATTTAAAAAAAAAAAAAGTGATTTGGAAATGTGGAAAATGATATGGGAAATAAAATTGCTTTCAGCCTGAGACATGATATACAACAAACACATCTTTTTTTTTTTTAATTCACATAAACTTGGATTGCGTTGCACAACTCAACTAAGCCTTAATCTCAACTCGGTAACTAGCATTACATTGTTTGGACCGAAATTCTATGCGTTTCAATATATATCCCCCCAAGTACTTTGAAAGGTTTTCTTGTTGCTAAAGATTTTGATGTAGAAAACCATTTTCGATAATGGTCAATAACTTTGACAAACATGCTTGTCTGCTCAAGGTGATACACTTTTTTGCCTTTTTGAAAGGATTAAGGGGTTTGGAGAGTATGATTGTGTTTTCAAATGGGTCTAAATAGTATGCAAAATAAATCATAGTTTTTTTTTGTCATTATTGAAATTTAGAGAGATACATTTTTGATAGACAAGAGCAAAACAATTGACACTGAATGAGGGGACACCGAGTAGGTAATGTCCAATTGTATGATTATGTAACAGCTTTATTCCATTTGATCCATTAACAGAAAATGTTAAAACTTGAGGTATGGGAAGAAGGAAAAAGGTTATTGAAAATCATTTGGTTGACTTGTCTAGGTTGAACCAATTCCATCATGACATTGCAATTGCCTAAACCAGGACGGATATTCATATAGTTAATATGTATCGGTACAAAGATGGAAATCGGAACAGGTCTATAAAATTTAGTCATTTTAACTCCATTTGTTTCACAGAAAATTACTTGTAATTGGGTGGTGGAACTAGACTTAAATAGAAAATATATTTGTACCCAACATTGAAAAAACAAGTTGTATGTTGTTGGACAGGGAATGGGACCAGCTAGTGCATGATGTTATTGTAATTGATGGACCTGAGGAGGTCATCTGAGTGAAGCATTATCTGATCCCTGCTGGTAGAAATGGCTCAAATGCCTTGCCTCCCAAAATGTTGGAATTTATTC
This sequence comes from Dillenia turbinata, assembly GCA_037126225.1. Lineage (NCBI taxonomy): Eukaryota > Viridiplantae > Streptophyta > Magnoliopsida > Dilleniales > Dilleniaceae > Dillenia > Dillenia turbinata. Next base: position 4,577,865 of record JBAMMX010000006.1, read on the forward strand.
TTTGGAAAAGCTTTTTTGTAGAAAATATTTTTGGCATAGAAATTTGCTAATTTTTTTTTATTGGACCTGAGAGCTAAAAGTAACAAGCTACCATTCAACTCTTTCCCTGGTGCCAAATCATCAATCTCTCAATTTATTGCTCATTGTTGTCATTGAAGTCTTTCTTGCTTAGCTGTTTTTTTCCTTAATTTTGTATGAGTTGCCATTTGTAAGCCTTGTGAGCTCTAATTTTTCATGTGATTGATTTGTGTATTTAACCAACTTGATTCTTATTGTGGAAGTGCTTCAAATCTTCTGGATGTGCCTATTATTTAAATAATTGCCAATCTTATTGTGATGTTCCTGTGGAAGTTTTCTTTGATTATCATTTTCCACTTACCAATACAAAAGAATTGTAGAAGCCAGTAGTACGTACAGTTTGCTAAAACGAATGAATCATAGAGAGTTTTAAAATATAAAGCTACCATTCAACTCTTGCCCTATTACACCTTGGTGTCTATGCATCAATTTATCACCTTATTGTTAATCATCCTCATTGAAGTCATTCCTGCTTCTTTGTTTTACTTAAATTTGTCTGGGTTGCCGTATTACAAGCCTTGTAGACCTCTAAAATTTTGGATGTGATTGATTTGTGTAGTTAACCAACTTACCCTTATTGTGGGCATGCTCTGAATCTTCTGGATTTTCCTATTATTTAGATCTTTGTGTGCCTGCGGAGGTTATTCTCAATTTTGCATTTTCAGTATCAGTACAAAAGGATTGTTGAAGCTAGAAATAATACCTTGCTCGGAAAACATTGACAGCATATCATGTGAGGTTTATTGCATTTTCTGGACCAATTAAACTTTGTTATTTTACAGGAGCACGTGAATTTGTTAGAGCAAGTCGAGGTACTGGACCCGATGATCTAATTAACTCTGCAATTGGAGGTTTTGGCTGTGGTTCCCTTCTTGGCCGTCTTCAAGGTTCTCTCTTGCTGTCTCTCCCTCATGCATGCATACAGTATATAGAGTACAGAAAAGTGAACTCAAGCAGGTCAGGCACAGACACAAACACACACATGAATAGATTGTGTTTCACGTTTGATAATATTTTCAAGAATAATGGCCTTTCTATGTTTTCGGAATCCCCTTGGTGCTTTTAGCATAAAAATCCTTGCTGAAAAGTAGAAATTTAAATTTGCCAGAGTTAACTTTGTGGTTTTAAGAATATAAAGATGAATTATATTTTGAAACAGGAATTGGTTTTTTTTCCATATAATAGTGTTGTTTTTCTTTTCTTTTTTTTTTGTCTTTTTTCTTCTTCTTTTTTTTGCTAAATGTTCTTTGAGTCGGAATGAAAAGCATAAGTCTGGTTATATATGCGAAGAGTGAGATATATTTTCTGATGTGAGATCTTCTCTCTGGAACTGTATATTGGAGATCCCCCCTCCCCAAATATCCTGGTTTTTCTTAACAATAAACTGCTGTTCCTTGATCCCTGTACCCTTTGGGATGCCTAGAGTAGTTAAGCTAAAAAATTACATGTTAGTTTGCTCAAGTGTTGTTTGATGCCTTTCCCCATTTTCAGGTGGCCAATTAGGTGCAATTAAGTATTCGGTCATCTTTGCTGTTGCGGGAACTGCATTTGACTTTGTGATTCTTAAACTACAACCTTGGCTTAAGAGTTTCACCGTATTAAACAACAAAGATGGTAGTTTGTTCAAACTGCCAGAGTGGTCACCCATCCAAGTACTTGATGAGGAAGCACTGGCGGCCAAGCGTGCTCGGGAACAACGGTTCTATTCTCAGAGAGGTCTCAATAATTTGAACAAGGAAAAATCATAGAGAAGCTCCAATGGAATTCATCTTTGAAGGCTATCCTTGCTTTCTGCAAACTACCTGTGTTCCCTTCAAAGCGAACCACAGAATAACAGAGTCTGGTCAGAGATTAATGTTTTCTCTTGTACAAGAAACAAAATTTTGATTACTAGCCCCGTAACTGTGCTGTTGATGCGGTACACGGTTAAACTTGTGGGGAAGATTATTTGTATGGAATGAATGTTTTCCCTTTTTTTGGTACCAAAGGTAGAAGAAACAAACAAAAGGAAAACAAAGGAAACAAAAGAAGAAAACATCCTCAACCCCAGCCTAGGAGTCACATCTAGGCCCATTAGCCCCCTTTTCCCTTCCTCGTGAAATTGGCTCCATCCGAGTTCTCTCTGGTCAAACACAGCAACTCTGCTGGAGGTTCTGATAGCTCAGTTGCTCCCATACCCGCTTCGTGTCCTATACAGGCCAGCTTGTCCGCACATTGGTTGGCTTCCCTGTAGATGTCTTACTGTATTCACCTGCACCTCCATCACCATCAGCATTATTCTACGTTTCTTGAGTCAAAACCCTTAAAGGGCGATGGTCTGTCACCTCTTTGTTTAGCATATTTACCATCTATTAAGAATCCATCTCCACTACAAACTTCTTTAGGTTTATGCCTTCGGCAATTCTCAGCCCCTCTTGATCCCCCAAAGCCCTGCAATGTCTGCTTTGCCTTTTTCCGATGTTGTGTCCATAGACCCACTCACGAAAAATGCCTCCACACTTGCTTTTCCTGTCATCAAATTGGCTGCCCCGTCTGTGTTTAGCTTGATCACTCCTTACTCCGGTCTCTTCCAATTGACACCCTCCATCCTAGTATCGCTTTGCATCAAAGGCTTAGAATTTCTCCCTATCCTAGCAAGATTCACGGCTATTCTAGCTACCGCCTATGGGGTAAGGAGATTATTTTGGTGAACCATTTTGCATCTAGCATTCCATATGTTCCAAACTGCACCAATGAACACCTTGTATTCGTGCTGTTTGCTCGACGGGTAGTTTGTGGTAGCACCTGTTCTCTGCCTGGCTGTCACTGTTACAAATTGATTCTGTTGTGTAGCTTTTACCAGGTCTCTGGAATTGAGCAACAGTTTTTGTCCCTCAAATGATGCAAGAGCTGAGGCGGCATCTGTGCAACATGGTAGACCTCGATGTTGCAAAGCATTTAGCGCATGGTTCAAACTTGAGATTGTTTGCACTTGCAGATGGAAATACAATTACTCTTGCCCAGTTGACTTGACAGAGCTTGACTGTGCAAGATACTGCCATTTTAGACGCATTTTTTAACATGGTTTTGTGAAGTATTGACTTGATTTTCTTCCAGAAATTAGCATCTTGCCAAAAAGTGACTACACTTCCAAGTAAACAGGGTTGAGAAGCAACGATGAGAATTCTGCTGGCTTAGTGGAATAGTTGTCGGATGTCATTTATGGCAATCACAAGAACACGGGTTTGGATTCACTAGTAGAAGTGACCAATTGAAAGAGGCTACAGCCCAACAATCATAGATCACCTCAGAATTGTTAAATTCAAAATTTAACACATAATCTACAAGGTTTGTGCCCAAACCAGCCATGAGTACTGGCATCAAGTCCAAACTATGCTTGGGATGTACATACATTAAGTTCAGATCACTGACCAAAGATGGTAACTGAATACACATTTTTTGCCAGGCACAATTGAACCCGGTCCCAAAGAACAAGTCCACACATTTCACTACCTATGAGAGCAAGGAAACAAGAGAAACAAACTCCTGGGTGACCCGACCCTTGGACCTTGTGTTGATGACAAAATGTTCGGGGTATTTCCGGAGTAGCATCAGCAAGCCATACCATGGCTTTCCCTGTGATTCAGGGCCTGGCCAATCCTCAGATGAGAGATATCTTCTTACACGACTGTGATGCCATACATTGCCATATTGATCCAACAGCTGCACCATCAAGTAACATAAATACTAGTAATGTTAAGATACAGAGGCATCAAATTAAACATAAAAGCAAAAGTTATAACTACACTGAACAGTTTTGAATGGGAATCTAACAACAGGCGTTTTACTATTTAGCAAAGCTTGATCCTCTAAATTATGCTATTCCTGTTTACATGCAAACTTCAATTCTCAAGTACATCCTCACCAACAGCCATTCAATTATTCTCTCTTCTTGCCACGCATTGGAAAATTCAGATCATAAAAACAGTCTTCAGACATGTGATGTAAGACTGATTACATCTCACTCTTTTAATGCCCATAACGATGATCCACTTGAATTGATACAAAGCATAAAATGCAAAAGTTAGATGATAGTAACATGAAATAGATTAACTGGGAAAGTTAAATTGATGCATTTTAGTTACATGATATGCAAAAGCAATCTCCAGATCTTAATCAGATATAGGAAAATACTTTATTTCTCTTAATACTAGCACCAACCATATTGGAAAGATAAAAGGAGGAACCACAAGGGTTAGGCATTCAGGCTGGGGAAGGGAAAGAATACAAGGCCAGATTTTAATTAAAATGCAAAGTACACGTGCAGGACTACATTCAATAAAATCACTAAATCAGAAAACCGCTCATAACTGCTATTACATGGAATTCACTATTCAGAGAAAGTAGTTACATTACAGCAGATTTGAAAGCTTTGCGATTTCCTGAATGAGAGATGATTATTCTCCCTTCACCTCACCCCCCTTATCCCTTCAAATCTCCAAACTAAGCCTGAGAGGCTATATCTAGGTTTGCTGGCAGAGTAAAATTTTGTTATCTTGAGATAGTTTCTATGAAATCCATAATGGCTGTTACGTCTTCGTATCAGAATCACAATTGTAACTGCGTTTTCCAGTATCAGCTCATACAATCAATACCCCCTCCCCCCAAAAAAGGGTAAAATCGGCCAAGGCAAAGATTTCGGCCCTCATTGGGTGCAAAAATGGCTGGAAACAGATGCATATTCGATGTATGAAAAATACATAAATCCAAAAAAATTAAACCATACAGCCCACATATAGAAAATTTTGAGCAAAGAAATATATATATATATATATATATATATATATATATTTATAGCACCTTCATTGCAGCTTGTGCATGACAGCAAAATTGAAATTATATAACTTCCAATCACCAAAAGAAAAAAAGAAAAAATAAAAAAATAAAAAACCAGAAACAACAACGACAACAACGACAAAGGATAGTTGTTTAATACCCGGGAGTGAAGCTTCTCCATGGCCATCCAGTCTCCAGGACCACAAAGATCAGAAAGGACAGTAGCTACAGATGATACCACATCCTTTTCTTCCAACTGCAGAAGTTGATGATTATCAGCATCTCGGTCAAACCGAGATCTCCCGTCCGCCTTCTTCTCTACATAAACCAGGCATAGAAGCACATCAGGGATTAAGAATGTGATTTATTTGGCTGAAGTAGTTAGATGGAAGCAACAAGGACTAAAGAAAAACTTCTACAATCAATCCTACAATGGTGATTCAACTGAGAACGAAAGATACAGCAAAGAGAAGGGAAAAATAATTTACTTCTACTAAAGCATTGATAGCTTGTTCGACGGGTCAACTAGTAGAATTCTTGTACCTCTAAAGCAAAGCTGCAGAGATTTGTACGGAATTAACCATTTTTTAAAAAAAAATTCGTAAAACAACCTTCGCTAAAAATAATTTCGGTCTGTGACCTATGATGGTCGCATTTGGGGAAATCCACCAACTGTTGGTCGAATTCCCAGAACACGACGATTTCTCGCATAAACAGCCATCTCTTCCTTTTTCTTCCTTCTTCTTTCTTCTTCTTCTTCTCTCCACCTGCGCTCTCTTCTTCCTCCGCTCTCTCTGGTTCGCTTGCCTGCGCTCTCCTTCAGCTGTTATTCTCTCTTCCTCCTTGCTCGCTCCTTTCTTCTTCTTCGGTCCTTCATAGCAGCGCCTTCTCCTTCACTCCTTCGGTCCTTCATAGCAGCAGTGCGCCTTTCCTACCTCGCACCAGCAGCATCTCCATGATTATAATAAGGTAGTTTCTCTTGCTCGTCCTCACCTCATTGATGTTCAATTGATTAATTACATATGATTATTGAGAAATTTGGGCTGACTATGATTCTTGTTACATATGAATGATATTTGTTTGAAATTAGGGTTTTGAAATTAGGAATTTTGAAATTAAGGTTTTGAAATTAGGAATTTTGAAACTAGGAATTTTGAAATTAGGGTTTTTGAAATTAAGGTTTTGAAATTAGGAATTTTGAAATTAGGGTTTTGAAATTAAGAATTTTGAAATTAGGGTTTTGAAATTAGGAATTTTGAAATTAGAGTTTCTGAAATTATTAGTATTCTGAATAATATTCGTTTGAAATTAGAGTTTCTGAAATTAGAGTTTCTGAAAATGGAGTTTCTGAAATTATTAATGTTCTGAATGATGTTCGTTTGAAATTAAGATTTTGAAATTAGGGTTTCTGAAATTAGGATTGTTCTATTAAATATTAAATTGTTATAATAGTTGTTGAATTTACGATTGTTTAGTATGTTAATGATATGTTTGATTTTGTTGTTTAGAACAAAATGGCGGAAACGGTGAGATTGCTATGTTATATTGATGGTGATATTGTCATGGGTGTGAATGGAATTGGTTATAATCGTCGCGCTTCTAAGTTGATTCGGGTGAAAAATAATGTCTCATTTAATGAGTTGGTGTATGCGATATGTAAGAGTTTTTGGATAAATTCTACGACACAACATTTGGAAATTTATCATCGATGTACAATGTTAAACACTCAAACTGGGAATGCATGGTATGAATTGGTACCGATTAGTGATGATGATGATGTTGTTAATTTGACAGAGTTTGCGGGAACGATGAGATCGGGTTCTATATATGAATTATATGTAAAAACTGTCGATGGTGGAATATCTTTGCATCAAGTCGAGGTGAAATGTCATTGCATCAAGTCGATGATGGAATGTCTTTGCATTAAGTCGATGGTGGAATATCCTCACATCAAGTTGCAGGTGAAATGCTATTGCATGAAGGATGTGATTATACGTATGATTATCCACAAATCGAATCTCGAGTGAATTTTGTATTGGCAGAAATGAATAATGATGTAGATGAGAAGGAAATGGCGGAAGATGAGGCGGAGGAAGAGGATAATGATGAAGATGATAATGAAGTTGGTGGTGGTGGTGATAATGATGGTGTTGATGGTTATAACCACTGCACCCGAATAGACGAATCAATCCCCTTTCATGACCACTGCACCTGGAGGTAATGGTTATGTGACTTTCGAGAAAGAAAATAGATTAAAAGGCGATAATTTTAGTTTTATTTGATAAATTGAAGAAGGGGATGAGATTTGAGACGAAAGATGAACTTATTCATGTGGTGAAAATGCACCATGTCGAGCGTCACTACCAATTTCGTGTTGAAAAATCAACTCCTACACTTTGGACTGCAATATGCTTACAAAGGGATCAAGGCCCGTGGAGATTACGTGCTCGTAAAACAAAATTTGTCAGTGCATTTGTGATTTCCCGTGTTGACAGTCCGCACACATGTGTCAATGCTGGCTTGACGCAAGATCGTAGGCAACTAGATTCTAATTTGATTGCAAGACATATTCTTAACTATGTGAGGGAAGATCCAAGTGTCAAAGTATCTTTTTTGCGGACAGTTTTGACGGAGAAAACCACATATGCAATCTCACGTAAAAGAGTTTGGGAAGCAAAGAGAAAGGCCATAGAGATGGTATATGGGGATTGGGATGATTCATAGAAACAACTGCCTTAGCTGTTGGATGTTATAGCACAAAAAAATCCGGGGACACGAATTAGTTGGAAGCTGGGTGGACCAAATGCAGGTGGTGAAAGGATACTTCAATCTGTTTTTTGGGCATTTGCTCCTAGCATCGCAGCCTTCAAAAATTGTAGACCATTGATCAGTATAGATGAGAATCATCTTCATGGGAAATACAAGTACAAGTTATTGATTGCATGTAGTATGGATGGTGCCAACCACATTGTCCCATTAGCTTTTGGATTGGTTGATGGAGAGTCTCTTGCCTCATGGTCGTGGTTCTTATATTGCGTACGAGAGCAGGTTGTTGGGGATAGAGAGGGTCCAATCTGCTTAATTTTGGATCGGCATGAGGGGATTAGAGCAACAGTTGCTCGTTCTCAGTTTGGATGGGCACTTCCAAATACTATGTGACGATTTTGTGCACGTCATGTGGTTAGCAATTTCAACACACATCATAAAAATCAAGCTTGTAAGAGAATTGTCACTATTGCTGCGTTACAACCACAACCCAAAAAGTTTGCAGTATATATGACAAGAATGAAAGTAAAAAAGAAGATGTTCCTGATTACTTTGCAAATATTCCTCCAGAACATTAGACTCTCTCTCATGATGGTAGATTCCATTTCGGTTATATGACCACAAACATAAGGGAGAGCTATAATGCCGTCCTAAAAGGTGCTAGCAATCTACCTGTTTCAGCCTTAGTGCTTAAAACTTTTTACAACTCAGTGAACTATTTCGAGACTCGATTGGGTGAGGCAAGAGCAGGAATTGCAAGAGGAAAAAGGTATACAAAATATGCCCAGACTATGCTAGGGAGGTGGATGAGTACGACCAATATTCATACGGTTGTTGGTTTTAACCGAGAGCATGGGATATTTGAGATAGAGACCGGCCATCGACAAACACCGTTTGGCTACAAGGGAGGAAATAAACATATTGTAAATGTTAAGGATGAGAAGTGCACATGTCAAAAATGGCAAAGTTATAGAATCCCTTACTCTCATGCAGTTACTGCACTATCACGGACGATGACCGATGTCCATATGATTGTAGGAAAATTATATACATGGGAACACCAACTAAGGGTTTATGAGCGCCATTTCATGCCGCTCGGAGATGCAACGGGTTGGCCAGTGAGTTCCTATCCAATTGTCATTCCCGACGTATCACTTAGACATAAAAAAGGAAGATCTAAGTCATCTCGGTATCATAACGAGATGGATATTCGAGAATCATCATCGCGCACATCATGTGGAAGTTGTAGTGCAGAGGGTCACAATCGAAGGAAATGCACGAGACAAATGAGATGTAGTGTTAGTGGCAGACAGGGACACAATAGACGATATTGTCCGACCCAAAACAATGAATCTTGATTGTATTTCACTTTTAAGTTTATTTCATGTATTATTTAGCGTATTCGATATCATCGTGTACTTGTTAATCATTTGACGTACATTTTCTTGTGAATGTATTCCATATTTTCGTCCCTATATTTATCATTGTATTTGAATTTTAACATTGTCTTTTTTTTTTTAATCATTTTTATTTGTATTTCACTTCTTTGTCTTTATATTTATCATTTTTTTAGGTGTTTACTCAAGCATTTTAACTTTTAACCTTTTCCTTAATGCATGTAGATGGATCCTGGACCTTCTGACGAGACCGTTCTACGTTTACAGCGAGCTCACCGTTCGTCGAGTGTTTGGGCGGGAGATGCCCACAGCTTCCTTGTTTGTCGTCGTCGGGAGGCCGTTCTACGACGTTGGGAGCACGGTCATATTGATGATCGGGTTATCCCTTTTCTTGAGTGATCAGGGTTTATAGGAGTCGCTTGTCTACAGTTTGTTTCGCTCGATTGGCATTTGATTACGGCATTGGTTGAGAAATAGAGACGCGAGACTCATACATTCCACTTCCCACAGGGTGAGCTTACAGTCACCCTCCAGGGCGTTGAGGTTCTTTTGGGGTTGCCCGTCGATGGGTTACCAGTGGTGGGTAAATTGACGGGTGTGTCGTGGGCTGATGAGTGCGAGCGCTTATTGGGCGTTAGGCCGTCACGATCCGCATTTAAGAGCGGATCTTTGAGTATGCCCTGGTTGAGTTAGATGTTTGCGGACTTGTCTGGGGATGCTGATGAAGTTCATATTTTACAGTGGACTCGGGCATATATCCTGTTATTGATAGGAGATGTGCTGTTTTGTGATAAAACAGCATATTATGTACATTTACAGTTTTTATTACTTTTAGAGGATTTAGATAGCTCTGGTCACTATAGTTGGGGATCGACATGTTTGGCATTTTTCTATAGACAGTTGTGTATAGCCTCGCACGCTGGTTCACGTGAGATAGCTGGGCCTCTGATTCTTCTTCAGATTTGGGCTTGGGAGAGGTTTCCGTATATTGCTCCCATTAGACGAGATGTTGTAGATTTCAATGGTCCACCTGCTTTACGGTGGAGGACGCGAATTGATGTCACTACGTTTCCTACGCACATGGTTAGACCGTATAGGGAGGCGTTTGATAGACAGAGAGGTTATCTGATAGTTTGGGTACCGTATATTGAGGAGGTACTATCTTCTTTACCCGACTACTGTTATGATGGTAGAGATGTTTGGCATGCACGAGTACCTTTGATTTGCTTTAGTATCATTGAGTGACACTTTCCCGATAAAGTTATCCGCCAATTTGGAGCGATCCAGTTCATTCCCATTCCTTGTGACACAAAGGATCGTCTCCACGATACTACGACACACGGTCCGCAGGACGTTGATTGGTCGCTGGAGCACGCACTGTATATAGAGATTTGGACTGCGCAACAGGACCACTTAGCTAAGTTCGACACATCCTTTGGACCGACAGTTGACCCATCCTATTCGACATGATTTCGCGCGATTACACGCCGTTTCATAGGCCAACGGGGAGCTTACTTGAGTCACGTGGTAAGTTTTAATTTTATTTATTTTTTATCTATATCATATTTATATTTTTAACTTATTTAGGTATATATTTTTGTAGTGGGAGAGGTTGCACGAGATTCGAGACTCTGACGACGTCGAGGATATACATAACATGACGGATTTGGCTATTTCTGCCTTGGCTGACGATATAGACGAGATCATGACTATGAGGACAGGACCAGACGTACTTCCTAAGGGCGATCATGAGGGTGAGCATGATGACAGACAACATCGGCGACGAGGAGAGAGAGTGTCGTTCGAGACGAGCACCTGATGTCGCAGGGCCTTCGCATACCTACGATTCTCCACCTTCTCAGCCCTCCTCTTCTCAGCATCCGCTTGATGACGCAGAGCTTTCGAGCAGGTATGTATACTCCTCATCTTTCTTCACACCTGAGGTTGGTGACTTGCCCGATATTTCGACTCCGGGTTCTCCATATAGGGGAGTTCGTCCGGATGTTCACATGGATGAGAGAGTGACACGTTCAGGGAGGAGGTGGCCCACCATTCTTCCATGCACCAGCAGTTCCTTTTGCCCCCCAGGACGATGAGGGCCCTTCTCAGATTACACAGATAGATGATCAGGGACTTATACATCCCGATCCTAGTGTAGGTAGACCAGATGTTAGACATTATAGTAGGAGAAGACGACGACGTTGATTTACTAGACTTTGTATATCGTATTTTTCATTATATTAATGAAACTCATGTGTTTTACTATTTTGTTTGTGAGGGTATGAATTTATTTTGAAACGATATCTGTGAATTGAGATCAGTTTGAATGTGAATTTTGATCGTGGTTGTGTTTGGATTATGGAGGTTAAATTTGGTTTCTGATATATTTGGATTATGGAAGTTGAATTTGGTTTTTGTACTGCATTTTGGTGTTAGGGGTTTGCAGTGGGATTGTTGAAATTTGGTGTTTGCAAAGAGTTTGGTTTCGATTATTTGTTTTTTTGAGTTATGCAAGTTTTTGGGGTTATCACACAAGTAGGACGGGTTGGGGGGGTTAGGGCGTTGGTCGCGTGTTGAGAAGTAGGAGTCGACCAACAGTGTTGGTCGACTTCTCAGGACGCGACCAACACTGTTGGTTGACTTGTGGGAACTCAACCAATAATGGTCAAGTCTTGAAAACTCGACCATTGTTGGTTAAGTTCCCCAAATGCGACCATCATAGGTCACAAACTAAAATTTTTTTGGGCGAAAGTTGTTTTACGAATTTTTTTTTAAAAGGGTTAATTCCGTACAAATCTCCAAAGCTGCATGAAGAACAATAAGAAAAAGGAAAAGAAACAACAACAACCAAGCACTTATCCTACTAAGTGGGATCGGCTATATAGATCCTTCTACGCCATTGTACTCTATTTCGTATCGCGTGCTCACCTATATGATTGTTTTCTTTATACGATGACAAAAATCGTAGTTTTATCCCACTAAGTGGGGTTGGCAACATGAATATTTTTACGCCATTGTACTCTATTTTGTATCATTTCTTCATCTATATTTAAATAATTTATATCCTATTTTATTGTCGTTATCCAAATTTTCGTAGGTCTCCCTCTCTCTCGGTTAATATGAATACTTGTCAAAATCTCACACCGCCTAAAAAGGAAAAGAAACATAATCTTAAAAATTATCCATCACATTCAAACAAGTCCAGTTGATGCTCTAAAAATAAAAAATAAATTGGACCTTTTCAAACAAATAGAACAGAAGGTAACTGCATTCAAGTAATGTCCAAAAGCTCCCTAAACAAGCATTCATTCAAAAGTTATGCAATACAAAAGGCAGCTTCAACTTAATGGGGAGTTCAGAAGCCCCAAGGAGAGCAATCTAACATATAATAAACAAGATGAATCTAACATATAATAAACACGATGTTCTTTTAAATAATCAGAGGGTCAATTAAATCCTTTCCATATCAGTCTCCAGTAAAATTCGGTGCATCAAAACCATAAAGAAGACCGGATACACGAAATATTGCTCACAAACTGGACGAGGAAAAACATTTACAACATAGAAAATGACAATAAAACCACTAACTAATGGATGTTGGAGCCAAGAATTTAGGCTACTGCCCACATACCATTATCTATATTTATTTAATTCCATAAAGGGCCATCACAAGCCAGAATAAAATCAGGTGCAGCAAAACAAAGAATCTAGAACCCAGAAATACTACGGTTGTTGACCAATTTCATGCATAGATTATAAGCCTCTGGTGCTTCAAGGTCTGATGTTTTTCAAACCAACCAGAATGTTATTTTTCAATCAAAAATCTTCCAAATCAGAAACAATTTATGGAAGTTGTGCGGTATTTCTACTCCTGCTCCTCGCCCTCCTCCTCTAGCTCTTCCTTAAACTCTCTCAACCCCCCCAATTTTCTTAGTTTAACTTGGCAACTATTGTCTTAAACCAATTACTTCCAACCTGAGTTTTGTAGATCTAACATACTTTCAATCTTTACAATCTGGAATCAAATTTCAGTTGAATCTAATTATGCAGTGCATAAAGAAAATTAAATTTCTTAATATTAAATGTACAAAATAGATCCAAAGTCATTTCGAAGTCTTAGTCAAGCAAAGGTGATGTTGCCGTTGTGCTATAATATTGGTAAGAAGTAAAACATAATAGAATAAAGATAAATACAATAAGCACAAATCTTCTTACCCAACTTAGAAAGGAACTTGAACAGATTTTCCAATCAAAAGTTTCATGGCCAATGATTGCATGTTTGTGGAAAGTGTTCGTAAAGAAAATAATAATAATCACAATTTCTACTACCAAATGTAATGATGATTTTATATGATACAAGGTGAAAATCCATAAATAAAAAGGGGAGAGAATCCTAAATAGACCTCTTGCTCTCTCTCTCACACACACACATTGGAACATGAATCTTGTCTAGTCAAATGTGTGTGTGCACACACACGCACACACACACACACATATAACTTAGATTAAATTGCTACCTCACTCACAGTTCATTATACTAGGGTACAGATTCAGGAATATGGTATATTTCCTTCCCTAGTTCATGATACGTGGGATAGGTTTAGCTAGTTGCTTGGACTTACTATTTGAGGTGACAGATTCCTTTAATTAAAGTCCTTTACATGATACATGGGGACAGACTTATTGCTAAACAAGCATAGAATATTGTAGTTGTTCTTTGGATTAAAATAGGTCCATTCATTCAAACCTATACTAAATCAAGATTACCCTTGGTAATGACCTGGATCACTAAAGAACAACATTTTTGGCTTGCACAATCCTAGGAACAAATGTTGTAAGGTGGTAGAGTGGTTCTAGCAACTTTGAACTATCCAACAAGAAATAGGAGTAGGCTCCTTACTACTAGACATTTTTTTCCTTTTTATTTTTTGTCCAAGAAGCTGTACACCCAATACCATAAAACCACAAAATACCTTGCACTAGAACCACACACTTCAGGAGGGAGTGAATCTCTTTTAATTCAAATGTTTCAAAGAAAAGGAAAAGGTGCACAAGAAATTATCACCATGAATAGAAAAAGAAAAGCAAGAGAATGATGCTTAAAGAAACACTGATTGGTTCGTATTGTGGAGCTCAACTGCCAACAGCAAAGTTGAAGCCATACCGTTTTAACTTCATATCTTAAACTGCTCAACCCAATCTTTTCAATATGTAACATAAGCCCAACTAACATTAGGAACTACACTCGCAATGTGAACCCAAAATTTTAGTAGCATCTTTATATTGAAGAAACTAAAGCATCTAAACAAAAGAAACTTTGCCACAGTTTTTTGGATGAGATCCAGCAATTCATGTCTAATCATGTCAGAAACAATTTAAATGGCTCTGACACAAACACTACACGTGTCAATTTTTTGAAACACTAACATGACATGACACAATTAACATGGTTATTTTAATTTGATTCGACACGATTAACACGACATGACACGATTAACAAAATTGCCGGCAATTAATAGTATTAATTTGCTAATAATTTTATAATTATAACTTTATAAGTGATATTTTTAAAAGGCATCTTCTCGTTATGATTTATATCATATATGTAATATGTATCATGCATGTACATGCAACAAAAATCATGAATTGCTTATATATGCAACATGAAATTATGAATTGTTAGTAATTTTGAAATTACAATTGTTTGAACTTAGATTATTCATTATTTGTCTAATATCCATTTAATCATTTATCTTATAGTATACTTGAATACATAATCATTATGAATTGCATGTATGATTATATGTTAACGTAAAATACAATTTTTTGGACTTAGACCATTTATCTAATATCAATTTAATCCAGTATCTTTCTTATAGTGTATTTAATTATTATGAATTGCACTATTGCATATATGTAACATAAAATCATAATCTTTTTAAGTTTTCACTTTATTAACACTTAATAGCATATAATAATTGAATATTTAAAAAATATATCTATTTTCTAAAACTTGACATAAAAAAAATAAAATATTAACAATATAAATAATACATATTAAATAAGTTTGTTATGTGTGATATTAAATGTAATTTGAAATAAAATATTCTGATACAAAAATTAATAACTCAAAATAATATTAATCAATAATTTATAATGATTATAATATAAATATGTAATAATTATATTCGCGTCTAATCGTATTAATCGTGTCGAGTAAGACACAGGTAACGATTAGACTAAACATGAACATGGTTAACTCCATGACGAGCCATGGCATATAATAGTGCCCGTGTACAAAACTGCCAGCTTTATTTTGGACTCAAATATCCCTTCTCACTTTAGTTTAAACGCCTCTTAGGTTATTTATCTTCTCACCCACATCACTATGCCTCTCTCCTCCACAAACCAAATACCAAACCTTGCATTTCTCTCTCTAAAATCAGCTCTCCTTTTTTTCTTCTTTTGCACACCCATGTTGTGTGTGTGAAGCAAGTTATAGTTTTACATTAAAGAAAAATGACAGTTAGCTATTTAATTCATAGTTTCACGCTCATCCAAGTTTACAAAATGACTGAGGTTAAGTTGGGGTACCCTAGCCAATGCTCTACATATGCTTTGAAAACAGTTAGAATAAGAACAAACAATTTGGAGATGTGAAAACCCCTAAAGCAGATCTCACAAATCAATGTCCAAACAAATGCAGTTGCAGACACCATAAGAAAAAAATGCAACGCAAGATAATAACCCAAAAGCCCAATTAGTATAAACATACATCTCATTATCAACCTTTATGATGTCATATTGAAAAAGGAAGAACTCCCGCATTCTATTAACACTTTTAGCTTAAGCAATAAATCCAAATGACTAACCCAATTGACCAGACAATCCAGCCTTCGAGCCTCCGCCATAACCATAAACCTCATGCCCATCGCCAGGCAATCTCCGCTGCGACTTCTTACCACGCATCAAAACGGCATCATCCCCAGCATCGCCACCATCATCATCATACCCATCATCCTCCACATACTCCGACACAACCCTAGCCCTTGCCTTCTTCCCATACGCGGCCCCCGGCATAAACTGCGGCGTAATTGCCCGACCCGCTAATGCCGGAGTGATCGGCGGCGGAGGCAAATGATGATGCGTCGGAATATGATGTCTGGGCGCCAAAGCCCCACCCAGGATACTCCGAACGGGCAAGAGGAAATAGAATTCCTTGTCGCCAATTTGGAGGAGGTCCTGTGAGTCGAGCTTAACAGGAGGGTTTCCGGGGAGATGGAGAACGCCTTCGACGAGACAGCCATTCTTGCCGAGAACTTCAAGAGCGAAACGACGTCGTTGGAAATCGTAGAAGATGCGCGCGTGGTGGCGGGAGATGTTCATTCCGCCGCCAAGACTCGAGAGATCAACGTCCACCGTCGATTTCTTGCTGTTGCGACCGAGAATGATGGAGTAGGTTTGCATGTAGTATTCGAAGTCTTCACCTTGTAGCTTCGCGAAGCCAGCTTCCACATCGTTGCTGCTGCTTCCCATTCTCCGAATTCAAGCGAGAGAGAAACAAGGGTCTTCTCAATTACACTCAGTTTGGACGGAGAGAAAGGGGGAGAAAAAAAAAAGATTTTTAAAATCACTCCGTTACTTTCGTTTGGAAGTTTTTGGTGGAATAAAATTTTTCTTCCAAACAATGGAGGGAAAGAAAAGAAAACTAGTAAATATATCAAATTTATTTTAAAAAATAATAAAAAAAAATTTAATTTTCAATAAATTTTACGTCATTTTCTATTTTTTTCAAAACTCTAAAATAAAATTAAAAAAAAAAAAAAAAATCTCATTATCTCTTTCCTTCTCTTAATTTTTTTCTTCAGTTTTTTTCTTTCCTAAACTCAAAGTAAGCAGTGATCAAGATAGAATTCGACGGAAAAGAGAAAGGGGGTGAGGGAGGCCATCACTTTTCCGTCCTTTAGGACAACATTACCCCTATAAAACATAATTACAAAGAGTATGGGAGGGTAATGTTGTCAATTCAGAGAAACAAATTAAAACCAGGGGCATTGAATTCTCAGATGATCTAAAACATTTCTTCTGCTAAGTGCAAACACGAAAAGCACCTAGGTACGTTAAAACCCTAGATTTCATTTTTAATCCTGCCTCGATGAATTGATTTTTCTTACTTTTGATGTTTTGAAATCTTCGTATTTGCTTCAATCATGAAATTTGGAATTCTCTGAGTTGAGATTTAGCAACTGCAAGATGATGATTGAGACATTGCGCAAGGGCTTTGAGCTTCGTTTGCAAATGCAAAACAAATCATGAAAAAGAATTCACAATTATTCGTCTCTTCTGAATGCATCTATTTTTGGGTATTAGGACTATTTGCACTTTGCAGTTGTACATTTCTTTCTCTCACCCTCTCTCTCTGTCCCCCCCTTTTTTCTTTGTTAATTTTTAACGCTCTCATTTTTTCAGCCTGCCGGCTTGTTCCAATCTTGGTCTCTGCCATTGCAAATTCTAGTAGGCCAGTCAAGTCCCTAATCACCAGAGTGGTGTTACTAACCTGTACAGGCATTCATCTTTGAATTGGGCCTCTCTCTCTCTCTCTCTCGGGATTAGATTAGTCTTGTAAGAGCAGCATCTTTGCTTAACCCTTAACAACACCCTCGTGCCCAACATAAAGCAGCACCAATTCAGAAATTTGTATTTGTATTTGGTGATTATTGTCTGACTTGCTAATTTATGTGTCGTGCACATCATCTCTTCATAACCATGAACTTTAGCTGTGACTCTTTGTTGTTAACCTATGGTTTTGCCTGTACTTCTTTTTTTATTGCTATTATCCTAAAAGATTTAACGCGCATGTGTTTATGTTTTATCCTTCATATCCTTTAATCACATTGAAAACTTGAATTTGCTTGCAAAGAAATATAAGAGTCAACTATCTAGGCTAGGTTGACTAGGCGCATGAGAAGCTGGTAAAGGAGTGATTAACAACACACTAACAACAGGCATTGCATGAACCTTCATTGCTAAGGGCAAGAAATTTTATCATAGAGGCAGGAGACCATTCGAAGCGTAGGGAACATGAATGCTCCATGAATAATTACAATAAGGGTGGAATCAAAGGTTTGACCCTAACTTAGAACTACATGGTAGAGCTTGGCTCTCAATTGCCCAAACTAGAAAATGATTCAAACCACAAATAAGCCAACATACTGCCATCTCAGTTTCTACAAAAGATTTATTTCTGATCTCCATTTGCCAAATGATGTTGGGATATTATGCAAGGGCTTTGAGCTCCACTTTTTAAGCATAACATTGAAATATTCATTTTATTGATCCCTTCTAATGGCATCAACTTACTGGCTTTTGGACAAAACTTTTACTTTTTTCAATCTTCATAAGTTAACATTTGATTTAAAGTAATTTAAGTTACTTCATGAAACACATTTTCTTGTTATTTGGTCTAGAAAATGATTATTTTTTTTTCCTCAATTGGGGAGAGAAACTTTGGTATTGAATGACGTTTGATTATTTGACTGCCCTTTCAAAGAACTACATGAAACGTATTTCTTTTTTCTCTGCTTTTCGGCATGTGATTATTTTTTCTAGTATTTGCAAGCATATGAATTTTCCCCTCCCAATCTCCACCCTTGAATGATGAGAACCAACCTTCTGTGATCTCCATCTTGCAATCCTTAACCAAGCCCAGTCCACCTCTTCCTAACCCCTCTCATTTTGGCACCTGGTTTTTCCTAAAATATTACTCACAGAGACTCACAGACACACAGAAGCACAACTTATTCTAACAAAAGAAGGGGCCAAAATTTGTCTCACTATCAATGAAGTCCTTTTGTATTCATAGCATAGATATGACATGTAAACATAGGAACCACAAAAATTTATAAAGAAGAATATAAAGGCCCAAATGTAATTTCAGAAGTGAAGAGGGACGCAATGCTTGAAAATATCTAACCACAATGCCAAAAGAACAAAATCTCCTCCCGTATGGACCAAGTCCAAAGAATGCAATAAGAGAAAATAGAGAGTGATGGACCATATAATTAAAGGAGACTAATTGATGGTTTCAAGCTTTGGAGAGTTTTTCTCACATGATGGAAACTCTTAAAGTAGCCTAGATCCGGTTTCTTTCTCACTTCTAAACCGAGAAAATCAAGAATAGTGTACGACAGAAGTCCCTTGAACCTTTGGGCTTTGATTCTATGTAGGAGAAATATAGATCAATTCTATTTATTTATTTATGTAGTTTAGTTATTGTTATTTCTGCTGAGGCATATTCTTACAACTCGTTATAAAAGATCTTTTGCTAATTCATCCTCTTAGTGTCATTCTCTTTTTGAGATTATAATTCTTTGTTCTGGGTTTTCTTCTTTTGATTGTGTCCTTGCATCCCCCCTATCATGCTATCTTATGTTGACTTTTGTAAAGAATAAAAAAATTAAGAGGTTTTTATGCTAAAATTAAAAAAATAAAATAAAATAAAGAGATTTTTGTGCTAAGATTATTATTATTATTATTATTATTATTATTATTATTATTATTTTGGTAGTTGCACTGTACTAGTAAGCTTTGAAATATGGGCAGTTTACTTCTTGATTGTTACACTGTCATCATAATATCATATTAATATTGTATGTTACGGCATGATGGACGGATATGATGGAGTTCTCATTAAGGAGAATGTACAAAGTTTCTCCAGATTTTTTTCTCCAACCGAAATTCTAACTTGGTATGTTGTCTGATCTTATCCATGTAGGTTCAGAGGAGACTTCTTATTGCAATCCAATGAAACATATAATAAAAATACAGTCATTGCTGGTTGCAGTCTCTGCCTTTTGGGTTGGACTTCTACAGATGTCAATTGTTCCACAAAGCCATACTTGGTTGGTAAGGTCTTGCATCTGATTGTCTTATTTACTGAAGTATTTTTCTAGTTGTTTTATTTTACATCTTGTTACTGACATACCTCTTATGTTTTGGTATTATTCTTATGATAGTTGCCAATCTATTTAATTGTATCACTTGGTTGCTATGGTCTTCTAATGGTTGGAGTTGGTTTGATGAATTTTCCTACTTGTCCTCAGGAAGCATTGTTGCTACAACAGGTATCTTAACTTCTCTTCATCTGTTTCTGAGCTAAATTTTCTCTTATAAAAAGATGTAGCGATGTTTCTGTATAAGATATTCATTAAGGAATATCATGGGCAAAGACCATAGATCATAGGAATGACTTCTCAGCTTGTACTTCCATTCTCATACTATTTAAAGTCATTTTCTGCATACCTCTAGCTTAAATATCATTAGTTCTTTCTTCTTGTGGTCTGACCTGTGATGAAAATAAATTCCCTTTCTGTGTATAATGTTTTTATAAAAGGCTGAGGCTTCTTCTGATTAATAGACAGCTATCAGTAGATAGGACTAGGTGGTTCAAGTATTATTAATGACGATTTTGCTTGTTATCAACTGTTTAACACCATTTTTCTAGCATGCCAAAGTAACCATACATGATTGTGACCCCCACAAAATTTATGGGGTACGTACCAATTGCCACTATAAACTTAGCAAGCTCATTGGATCTTTATGTGTGAGATAAAATCCTTACTCCAGTAGCTATAACAGTGCAAGGGCTTTTTGCCGAATGAGGTCATGAGCAATTCTTTAAATAATATATAATATGTATGTGTGTGTGTGTCACTTGATCTCCTTTGACCTCAATGCCAGCAGTCTTTGATTGGAAGTATAGAACCTGAACAAATTGCTATATGGAGTTTTATAGCCACTTCTTTAATTCAGCTAAGCCATTTTTTCTTAAGTACTCTTTGTTATCAAATCCCATTTTTGGGTAAGTTGGTAGTATTAGTCCTTGTTTTCTCATTCAGCCACACCTACAGTAACACATCTTAGCTGATTGCCTCGTTGACAGTTTTCTGAAGTCTTCCTTTGCAACTTTCTTTGTCTTATGGTTTGTGGATTGATTAAAGGTATACTTTGATTTGTAGGACATCATAGAGGCTAAAGATTTTTTGAAGCAGAAAGGGGTCGACGTGGGTTCCGATTGATTTGATGATTAAATTTGCTGGTAGTTTTTTCCACCAGAGGTTGCAAAAGCGGTGTGCTTCATGAGTGACAAACAAACAGGGGCTGAGCCGTCTTCTTTGTGGGAGCTTGAGCTCAGTGTAAAGTCATACTACATATGAGTTGTTTTCTTTATTTTTTTACTAATTTTTCTAATTTTGACCCCTCTGAAATTATACTATTGAATGAAATGGTGAGTGTTGTTCTTAGGCTTTCTTTTAGCAAAAGGAAACTTAATTTGCCCTTTTGGGATATGCTCTTGAATTCAGTTACAGGATTAAGATTTATATTGAAATAAATGAGAAGATAATTACTAAAATATTAAAATTTGATGTGGCGTAATTTAATAGGTGCTATCATGTTAAAGGGTATTACAATGTGGCTTCAACTTAAAACTCAAAATCTTTGAAAGAGCAAAAGATGGGGAATTCATCTCAGCAAAATCTTTTTGGATATTTTTGTCTTTTTCCCCCCCCTTTTCTTCTCTTTTTCTTTTTTTTTTGGGGGGGGGGGGGGGAGAGAGAACGGTGGGCCCAATGTATTACAAGTATTTTTTTTGGACATATACCGATCGTTTTCCGGATTTATATTTTGATTAATTTGATTCGAAATTTGTAGTGACCTATTTAGAGGTTATCTTCTCAACATAATCTGTTTCATGTTCAAATCACGAGTCGAACTCGTGAGCTTGGTTGACGATTCTAACGTCATGTTCCACTGGATCAATTGGCCATTGGTATATTAAAAGTTTATAGACGTGCTAAGATGGGCAAAACTTTAAGTGTACTGAGTGTGAAATTCAATTTATGAGTTAATTTTTTTGATATTTTATTTTTTATTCTTAATATTTGAATTTGAGATTTTGATTTAAAGAATTTAATATTTCATCATTAAACTCTCAAATTAGTCGCAACATTTATTCAAAATTTAGCAAAAGTTTAACATTTTGTTAATTTAATGATAAAAATATTAAATTCTCTTAATCAAATTTTTTAATTTAAATTAAAAAAAAAAAAACAGATTTAATGAGAATTTGTCTCTTAATGGAAAATTAGCAAAGCTCTAGCCATGTAGAATTTGTTCTCAACCAAGCTCTTTAGCAATTGTTCTTTTTGAACGAATTTTATTATTAGCTTTGCTTTTAGTCTCGAGTTGTTCACTTGATTAATAAAATAACCCTCTAAAGTAACCATTTCACATGAAAAAAAATAATAATAATGTTATTAAGGAGACTAACAATTTTATTAACAAATTAAAAAAATCTTGATTTATTGTTCACAACTAGACAACCTCTCAAAATGGGACCTATAATCAAACATGTCCCCTTGATTAGTTAGTTGACTGGATATTAACTGTGCAACTCCTTTGATCTTTCAACTGCTATTGATAGGTGGCCATTGACGTTGAGCTTTGAAATAATGAAATATATGTCTGATATATAATATTTTAAATCGAGATTAAATTAAGTTTGAATCTATCTATTTGTTTGATATTTGTGTGAAATAAGAGTATACTTATACAAATTATTTATTTTATTCTATATTATAATGGAATAGATATACAAAAAAAATGATCTTCTTAGTATATTTACAATTTTATAAAATAAAAAAAAAATTATTTTAATTATAAATTAAGTTATCTTATTTTTAAAATAGCTCTTAAATAAAGAGTAACGACTTTTTTTTTATCAATAAAATACATAATAATGAATGATAAAAACTTTTATTTGATAAAATTAAATATTTATTATGTCATTCACTATTTTACTCTAATTAATTTTTATTTAAGTATTTATAATTGTCATCATAACAATAGGGTGAGATATCAAATTAGTCCTTGCGAGGCTCATTTTTTCTTTTTTTATTTTATGTCCAACATAAATGTAAATTTTGGTCCGATGTTGACGTTGAGAAATAAAGTTATATGATTATTAATTTTGTTAATTAAATTAAATTAATGAGTTGAATGAAGATGGAAGTCTTTAAATGAATGATGCTGGAACGGAATCTAAGATTCAGAGAGAGAGAGAGAGGAGTGAAACAAACAACCCAAAGACCAGTGGTCCCATAAATCCCATTTGGTCCCCCTCACATACAACTATACTCACTCACTCACTCACGCCCACGCGCTTCTTCTCTCTCTCTCTCATGCAGACAAAACACCCTTTCGTCCGCACTAAAATAATAACATAACCCCCTCGATTCTTTACGCATTTCACGACCCTCTCTCTCCAACACCAACGCGAGAGCTCCAGAACTGAAAATGTCGATCTATGTAGATCTCTCACCCTGCTGAATTAACACACTACACGACTGGCTCCTCATTTTTCACTTCCATCTTTTAGGTTTTGGGGGAAAAAATGAGGGTTTTGAGCGAGTCGTGGTGTTTCTGCACCGGAGGGGGCAAGTCCGAGCGTATCAAAGCTTCTATCTTTTCCTCCAAAGGTCCTGCTATGGCTAGAATCATTCCTGCCGCCGACCCCGGCGGACATTCCTCCGCCACCGGATTCCTCATCCATCGGAACCTCTTATTGACCGCTCACGTCAATCTTCCTTCCGTCTCCGCCGCTGTCTCCGCTGAGATCCGCTTGCAGGACGGCGTCGCTGCCGCTCTCCTTCCTCACAGGTTTCTGATTTGTTAGATTTCAAAGCTTGATTGGGTCTTTGAACGATATGAGGTTTAGATTTAATGGTATTTGGGAACTGCATTGCATTTATTTTGATGGATAATATACTTTTGTGCCAATAAAGATGCCGTGCAAACTGTGATAGATCTATTAGCATTTATAGTTGTATAAAACAGGTAAAGCTTGTTTGTTGGTAGTTGGAATCACAGATGGATATGCTTGTTTAGTTAGGAAATTAGGTGGATTCACCTTCCTTTCGTAGCTTATGTGCGCAACTGCTTGTTACTAGTTTTTTCATATGTTGCGAATCGATTACTGTATTTTTTTTCTCAATTTCGATCCAAAATGTTGTGTTTATCTTATAGATTAGTTTTATTTTTAGAAGCCGTAGAAGGTTTAAGAATTAAGGCATACGTTTTTTGGATGCCATATCAATTTTTATGTTCTGCTTGCCATGAGAGTTAAAGTTACTCTCAACTTGGGTTTCATGGGTGTGATAGTAAATGCGTACTGCCTATTTTGATAAGAAATAGAGGGAAACCACACTCTGGAATATCATGTGTTGGATATGTAATTTTTCAAGATGACTTGGATATTCTTGGTTTTTATACTGAAGACTTGGGACCAAATTTTGAACTTTAGGGTTGGAAAGGTTAGGACATGGGAGATGAGGAGCCCCAAATCCAAGTTGTGTAGAAGGAGATCATTATTTCTGAGTTTGTGGATTGCACCTGTGAAGAGACATGGTTTCTACAGGTATTAGAATCAGGGAGAAGGAAGGAAAAGTGATGGTTTCCAATAAAGAGGCAAATGAAAGACATGATCTGGCCCAGTTTGGCTCCTTATGTTCTCAACCTTGGAAGAGTAGTAAAATCCAGGAATTAGAAAGTTATTCTTAAGAATGAAAGTTAATCCAAATTCTACTTTGCCTTTGATTTCCAGACCAAAATGAACTAATAACCCCCCACAATCAGCTGTCTGGTCTCAAGAGGTAATAACACTTTCAAGAGGTATACATCAAGGCTAGGATTTCCAAGTATGTACTTCAGCAGCATTTGACCAATATTCCTATGCAACAAAAACATTTTCCCCGTACTCTTCAGAACTAGAGCAAGTCAGGATAATGCGGTGAGTAAAAAATATGATATCCTTAAGTGAAGACATGGCTGTAAACAAATTTGAATGGAAGGAAAGAATTCACATGACAGACCCAAACTGTTTTCAAATATGAGCCCAAGTGGACTGGAGTTGAGGATACTTCCACTTCATGTAACCTACCATTTTGATTCTGTTTTAAAGAACAGCCATGCTATTTTATTCCATTTGTTCAGACTTTGAAGTGGCTACAACTCCAAGTGCTACTTTTGATTTGTGTGACAGTCATCTTTTAGAAATTTGACCTGCATGATGCAATTAGGAATAGGCTTTTTCTACAATGATTTTACAATGACATACATCATGCTTCTTAAATTGAAGTCTAGATCTATCCCTGTGCCCTTGTGCATCTTTTTCTTTTCTTTTTCTTTATTTCAGTTAGTAAATGAGAAAAAGGTTTGTAGTTACTTCAAAAGTGTGTGTATGCAAACTTTTCTAGTTGGCACACGTAATTCTCCTTCTTCAATGTCAGACAAGGCTTCTTCCAGCCTCATTGCTGTTATTAGCTTCCTAAGATCAGAGGAATACATGATGGTTTCAGTTCTTTTTTTTTAATTATTATTTATAATAATAAAGGAAGGAAATCAATATATTATCACAAAATTCAAATTGATTTGAGTTTGGATTTTGGAGTTATATTAGTCTAGAGTCTGGGAGCATTCTGCGGTATTTCTTTCAGTTTGCTTAAATGTGCAAATACTTTGTGGCTCATTATTGATGCTGATTAACTTTATCTTGGGTTCTTTCAGTTCTTTGATAATCATAAACACGGGTCCAGTGAAACTTTTAGCAAGATGATGTTCTCTTTGTTAAAACAGGGATCTTTTTTTTTTTTTTTTTGATGTAAAAAAAGGGATCTTAACTATGGTAAAACTTGAGCTTTTCCTAATCTGGCTTCCGAAATTGGTATCTCATGGGTGATCTTGGGCCTTGATAGATGAGTTAGCTGTGTGGAGTGACAAATGTGATTTACATAGGAAGAAAAGGAAATTTCTTTGATTTCACTGTATGATTTGATTCTATTTAAGGGGGAGGAGACACCATTCTCTTTTGGCTAGCAAATTTGATGACTCTTTATTCTTCTTATTTTGAGTTTTAAAATTGCTTTTGGTTCTATGGCTGTTGTGAGTTCTTTTCTTGTGATTAGTTTTGTTTATGTTTTGGTTGCATTCCTGGCAGTCCCTTGGTGCTCTTGAAAGTATCTGTCTCCTAATCAAAAGAAAATTATCACTTCCAGCTTAGGCATCCCCTGTTACTTATACCATTCATGGTATTAGGCACATCTGAACATCATGTTCATGGGTTCACCGCAATCAAGTCATACTTATGTATTAGTAAGTTCTACAAGATATAATCAAGGGCATGCATTTGAAATGTCCTCAGGATATTTCTTGTGCTGTTGTTGCTCTACTATTTTCTAAAGCAGATTTCTTGGACAGTGTTCGTGAGGGGGGGGGGACTTGCTCACGAAAGCATGGACTTATAGATAGTCTGCTATTCCTGTGAAAATGCTGGCATATTTTAAACACCCCCGGCTCAAACCCGAAGAGAAAACCAAAAGAAGTTGGCTTACGACTTCAAGTATGAACTTTTGTAAAATTTGAAACTGGTGCTCCACATTGTGGTGTGAGTATTGTAACAGTTTTCATGTTGATGGAAGAGAATTGCTTAATCTTTAAAATGAGCAAAGCATCTTGTTCAAAGATTTGCCCTGGATAAAACTGATATCAAGGAGGGTGAGCTGCCGAACAATACAATGGGAGTAATGATCTCTTTGTTAGATTCCCCCGTATACGTGTGAAAATAACTAATATAAAGGTTGAAAATATTGGTATTTTGCTGGAGAGATATTAATGAGAGAAGTATGGTATGATTTCTATAGAAAAACCGTTGAAGTTTAAACTATTTTTGCCTCTGCTTTTTGATTTGCTCAATTTTCTGTTTTGCTATGGTTCTCAAAGTGAAAAACCACAACTTATGAGGTTCTGGTGTTGCTTAAATATTTTGAAACCTAAGAGATGGGAATCTCAATGCTGCCATATTTCTTTTGCAGGTTTTTCATCACCAGCTCTGTTCTTGATCTCACAATAGTGGGTTTGGATACTGAAGGAGACTCGAATTCCCCGGGACAACAGCCTCACTACTTAAAAACTTGTTCAAAACCAAATTTGGATCTTGGTAGCTTGGTTTACCTTTTAGGCTACACTGATAAAAAGGAGTTGACTGTTGGTGAAGGGAAGGTGGTTATAGCCACGGATAATCTTATAAAACTATCAACAGATGGAGTAACTTGGAGCCCTGGGTCTGCTGGATTTGATGTACAAGGAAATCTTGCATTCATGATCTGTGATCCTATGAAGCTAGCCACATCTCCACACGCAAAATCTTCTTCAACTTCATCATCATCCTCTTCATCATGGAAAAAGGATCTTCCTACACAGTTTGGCATTCCCATTCCTGTTATTTGTGATTGGTTAGGTCAACACTGGGAAGGCAGTCTAGATGAACTCAATAAACCTAAATTACCAATTATTAGGCTGATGTCTGCTGGCCAGAAAAGTGAGCATTCTTGTGCTTCATTTACAATGCGACGAGTCTTTAAATCAACAGAAGCCGAGGATGAAGGTACGCCAACGTCATCTAACATCATCTCAAAACCAAAAGATCTGCCTGGACCAAGCTATTCCCCAGCAGCAAATGTTTTGGAAGAGGAAACACTAAGCACTGATGCACCTGTTACTGCACATCAGCTGGGAATCCCAACTCCGGAAATATATGAATCCCCCAAGTTAACTGCAGGCCCTCTCCGGAAGAAGGAAAGCACCCCTATCCAGCTTTTGGATATTAACTTCCCTCCAAAGCTGGCCAGATCAACACTACCCTCTCAGCCTGTCAAAAGGCAGGCCCCATGCTCTGCTGAGAATTGTGCAGAAGAGATTTCATGGGCAAACTCATTTGGAGAGGATAGCCAACATTTGGATAGAATACCATCTAACCCAGGAGTTGTTGACATTGAATCAACAGCTTCTGTGAATGGGGCCCAAAGTTCAGTGCAGTCGAGTTCCTCCCCAGTAAATGTTTCTGAGGTTCGGAATGGTTATTGCAGTGAGGAAGAGACGATGTACTCTGCAGAAACTGCTGAGAGTAGAAACTATACAAGTCCTAGGGAGGGCAAGTTTTATCAAGTTGGGAGGAGCCAAAGCTGTGTGAATTATAACAGATGGGGAGCTGCACAAAGAGCTTCAACCGTGCGAAAGGCTTTGCTTGAAAATCAAAGGATGTTCGTCCCAGGACGAAAAGTGTACTCACACGGAGCAACTTCTCAGAGGAGTAACGATTACTTCAGCCCAACTGTCTCATCAATCATGAAGAAACGAAACAGCTCAGAGCACCCTAGTAAGCCTCAGCCAAGTGCAGCCCACTCATCCCCCAGATGGGTGTTTTAGTCGGTTCTTGCAAAGCAATTAACAAGGATTGATCTTATTTTGTTTTGGTGATCGAATTCAAGCCCACATTGATTTCCATTCACATATCATGTAACTAATTTGTTGTGACCCTGCAGAATGATTCAATACAAATAAGAAAAGTTAAACATAATTGTAGCTTTCACCGACTACATTAAACTCCTTAAGTATTAACTAATGACCATTCTCAGAGATTGAATTTCTGGTAGGAAGGTGGCAATGGGCTGCCCAAAAGTATTGGTTATAGATACCAATGTTGGGGTCCCACCCTTCCTCCCACCCCCCCCCCCCCGCCCCCCCGCCCCAGGGTTTATGAAGTGCCTTCTTGCAGAGAGAATCCTTCTTTTCTCGATCTAATTGAATATAAGACTGTGTGAGCAGGCCGAGTAAATTCATCAAGGGACGCACTTCATCATAGCATAGAACCTATTTTACAAGAGAGATACTTTTCGGCTTCGGTGACTTGCAGAATGAGTTGAATTTCTCTTGCAGGAAGAATGGGTGACTTCAAGGATGTTTGGGCCTGAAAGGATGTTTGGGTCTGTAGAAGGGTGAGGGCTGGCAAAGCGAGTCGGATGTTTTATTTATTTATTTATTTTTTCCAACAATCAATATTCAAAACATGCTCAGACTAATACGGTTTGAAACGAAAATCTTATTTAGAGGATAGTTTTCCTAATATAATCTTTTTTATTTCTAAGTTTCAAACCTAAAATTTAATTAATAAATTTAATATCTCATCTCATTAAATCAATAATTTATTGATGTCAAATGCTTTTTAATTAGCGTTTAGATGAATATAAAAGAAATACGTTATCTTTCAATATTTCTATTTTTTTCTTTCAAGCCTTTGAAATTTCTGTAGAGATGGTTAATTTGTAAATTCTGTGAGTTACAGTTTTTACTCTTCCCTGCTTGTTCTCGTTATCTTTTGGGATAATTTTCATTTCTTCCTTATGAAGGGGGGAAAGAAGAAAGGAAGAAGAACGTAGGTTCCTCTTTTTCAAAGTGTTTCGGACTACATTGAACTTGGAATCTGAAATGCAAGCCCAAGGTGGTCTATACTCGAGGAATATATATAAATATATAAATATATATATATACATATTTTCTTTCCAGTCCCACTACAGTATCCGGTGTAATGTTTCAATTAATCCGATTTGAGCGTTTGTGAGAATTTTATTTAAAAAGTAACTCTTCCAATATATTCTTTTTTATTTTAAATTTTAAAGTTAAGAATTAATTAAAAGATATAGCATTCAATCCCACTTGTTGATTTTCCATTTGTTATACTCCAGGAAGATGATGAAACCAGAGTAAAGTGTCCTCTTTTCTTGGTAACTTGCTGAAAATGGCAAATGGAAAATCAAACCGGCGATGGCAAAAATGCCCATGTTAGGTCTCCAATCAAAGAAATATAAATTTTCTACTCTTATTACCATATCACCAACGGCATGTGGGGTAGCTCTATCATAGCACAAGAGGACAAGACAATGGACATAACAAAGGCTGCAGTAGATATCTATCTTTAGTGGCCCTTCATGTTTGATCAGGTAAAATCAGATCAAAGAAAACTGTTTTAAACTGCACACAAGATGGCAAGTTAAGCAGCTACTCTGTTGACACACTTCTTTCACGTCTCTCTGAACTTGGCCCACTTTTTTTTTAAAAAAAAAAAAAAAATTTGAAAATGTCTAAAATTCTATTTCCAAGCACATTTTCAACGTCAAAGGGCTGCTTCCTGTGTGTGACAACTATTTGAAATATGAAAACATGGAATGGAAAATTCTGCCATCTTTGTTGAAATTAATAATGAAGACATTTAGTTTACTTTGACTTGATAACCTCTGCAATCCAATATTTTGGGAGTAAAATTAAATTCCCTGTTTTCTTCTTGGGCCCAAATGAGCAATGTAATGGAATAAATCACATATTGCTTGCACACATCTCCAATTTTAAGCAAGGTTTCTGATTCGAATCTTATATATAGAAAAATAAGTGTTTGAAAAGATTTATTTCTTAAGTGTCTAATTCGATTTGAACTAAATTTAGTTAGATTTAATATAATTATCAGATACTAGTAGTTTATTACTAAAAAAAAAAGTTCTCCAATGTTAACGTATTTAATTGGTATGAAACAGGACTCCCACTCTCCTTTTTTTTTTCTTTTTAAAAACCAAGTTTGTCATGACACTTTGATGATGCAAATGCAAAATTTTTTGTTAATGCAGTTATAGTGGCGGGCCTTAATCCTCGCACTTGGGCTGGTATGGTTCCAAATTTACATGGTTTATACTCACATGTGAACAAAACTTGGGATCAAAGCTCTTTTTTTTTTTTTTTTTTTGACATATCGATATTGAATCCAGAATCATTAGATTAAAAAAGAGAAGTTGTAATTACTGTGCTATCTTTGGAATCAAAGTTCAAAAGCATAGCATATACCGAAAAGAAAACCAACCGTAAGCATATACCTTTTAATATGTACTAAAACTAAGCAATTACAGTATCATATTAAAAACATTATTCAACATTCGAAAATGTTGATGTCTTCTGTTGACAAAGATTTGTGTCTAAATGACCATATTTAAGCACAAGTGACAGAAGTAGATCTCACAATGCACCAACCAATGATTGGAGACCATACGTGGTCCCTCAAATGTGACCTAAACTCTGTATTTCAAACAGTGATGCCACTCATACTCCCAAATAGGCCCTTTATAATATTTTTCTTCTCTCTAGAGTTTTTGGAAATGGGAATACTGATATGTCCCTTGCTGTCTTCATTGACTGTCAGCTTCACACAGCTTTCATCATTTATGGGGTTTAAAACGGCCAACCAATTCTGCATACAGAAAGCTTAAGGATCGCACATTCTTCTAATTTCTGAAGTAAAGGTATATGTAGTAATATATGCTTATTTTGCTGTTCTTGAAGTTGAAAATTTAAGCTCATTTCTATGCCTTCACATTTCAAAAGATGGTATAATCTTACCTCACTAAAATCACTTTTTGTTTTGCCTCCTCAGAAGTGTTTCTTAGCTATAAAATAAGTCAAAGTGGTACAACCAACTGCTATCTGGATTTAAATTTTAACTAATCAAGTTTAAATATTGTCAGGTACAATTTAAGAAAAACTCTTCTAATATAGTCATTTTTATTCTCAAAATTTTAAACTCAAAATTTAATTAAAAAATTTAACACTCTCACCTACCAAACTGACTATCCATCGATATAAATTCAGTAAAATGGTTTTCCCCTTCTCCCATCCCTCCACTTTGGAGGGAAGTGTTTTATGAGAAAAGAAATGTATCTGAGTCTTTTCTTCTTCCCTCTCCCAAACTCCATTCATTCCTATCTCCTAATAGAAGTTTTTTCCTTTTGGTAATAGTGGTAGTAAATGTTTTTAAATAAGAAAATGCAATCAAATGAAATCGAATCGAAAATAAAAGATGAAAATGAAAAAATTCTATTACTTAAACTGTCTGTGAAAGATTAGTAGTGATATTAAATAACATAATAAGAAATATATATATATTTTTTATTTTGTTTCTAAAGAGTACTCACAACTCCATGTTTGGTCACGATTATTTTTCTTTCGTGACAATCGTGCGACATAATGAAAATTCCTTATTGCTTTCCTGTGAACCTTATTGTTTATAACAGTGTTTCGAAAACCATAGGGTTTTCTGAGCACTCATAGACCCCATCTAAAAAATGTGTGGGAAAATTGCAACTACTGTGTCTGTTCAAACCGAGAATGGAATGAGACATACATAACCTTCACCATTTATTTATGTCATCATTCTATTTTTTTATTCAGTCTGATTGATTTGATTCATTAATGCATTGATTCTTTGACGTGACCGACTTGTATTTTAGTCAGAATTTCAAAAAACAAGTTTATAGAAGAGAAAATTCAAACTTAAAATCACTTCAAACCACATTATTATTTTTTTATTAATTTATTAAAATATCCAATTTAAGTAAAGTTCAATAAATTGGAGATATTTATATCCTTCTAGATTTTATTTTACGAGCTAAAAAGGTAGGGAGAGCATTTAACATTTTCCCATTTTTTTTAAGTGTTGTGCTAAGAAATTTAAAAAGAAAAAAATCATAATTATGATACTAAAAATATAAATAATTTTTACTTTGGGGTCATCTTTAAACTATCTCCGATTAAAGGGGTATGATATGATGGAACATGATTCAAAAACCTATTAAGATAGCGCCCAAAGTCCAGAAGGCTCATAACCTAGCGAACATTTCTCGTTATTGGTGTGACCGAAAGAAGGGATTTATCTCCTCAAGGGACAAACGTGGACCGACCCCTCGATTAGTCTCTAGCGGTGACAATCCAACCGGTTCATGACCCATAGAGGTATTCGGTGAGCTTAAATATACCCTTTTTTCGGTTGATGACTAGCAACTTTGTTAAAGATTTGATCGCTAACCCTTATCGGTTAAAGGTAATATTTGACTAAGACTCATATCGGCGCTAGTTTTCTATTCAGTCATGAAATATATCTATTAGATAAAAAAAGAAATCTTTAATAACCCTTCTTGACACAATAGGCTTTTCAAACGATAAGAACTTTAAATCTTTTGAAAATTTTTTACTATAGAGTCTCAAGATTTCAGGATAGCCTTACAAGAAAACTAGAATTGTAACGCCACGAATACGCACGACTCCCAGACTACCAACATATAAAAGGATTCTACATATCAGATCTCAGGTACGCTCTCTAGATACAATACACTTGACACACAAATCATAGGGCTCTCATTCTCAGCCCTTCTTCTCTCGTTCAATCTGTTTCATTCCTATCGCTCTTTCTAATTTGAGCGTCAGAGTCTCCCCATCGAAACACCCTCTAGCGATCTTTTGCAGATCTCTATTCATCTTTTGGAGCAGTCATTCAAGTCAAAAGAGTCAGAATCTGTAGAGTCAAAATCTACTTTCAACAGATTGACGTCATCTGTGGAAAACAAATTAACTATCTAGACAAACATACCATCCGTCTTTTGTTGCTATTCTAAACATGACAACCGTCAAGAGAAATGAACCAATCATTGGTTTCGATGATGATGATCTAATCAGAGTCGATCATAATCATAACGATCTTTTAGTTATCACCATAAAAGTGGGATCTTACGTTGTTAAGAGAGTTCTCATTAATCAATGAGCATATTACGATCTTCTCACTTGGGACGCCTTCTAGCAAATGAGTTTCAATTCATCTCACCTTCAATCTCCCACCAGATCCCTCAAGGGACTTTCTAACAAGTGCATCTATCTAGAAAATGTCATTCATCTCATTGTAACTTTGGGAACTCTCCCAATCATGCGACCATTAAAGTTGTCTTTCACATCATGAATTTGTTTTCTCCTTACAACGCTATCCTCGGTCGCCCTAGTCTGAATGAACTGGAGACACTATACAGTATGAAATACATGAAGATCAAGTTTAGAACATCAGAAGGAATTGCCTCTCTGCAGCAATCCCGACTCGTACGCTTTCCTCGCAGTCGAAGTTAAATTAGGAAACTTTTCCATCGAAACCCTAGAGTTCAGGGACAATGTCAAATCAATGAATAAGCATGAGCCTATTGAAGAAGTAATGGAGATTCTCCTAACTAGTAACCTAAACCAAACAATTCGAGTCGAGGCTAATCTGCCAACACATCTGCGGGAAGCAATTATCGATTACCTACAGCAACATTTGAAAGTCTTTACTTGGTCCCGTGAAAACATGCTAGGTTTTTATCCTTCAATTATAGTCCACAAGCTAACCGTCAACCCTAGGTACAAGCTGATCATACAAAAGAAGAGGGTGTTTACCCTATGACGTCAATGCGCCATACAAAAGAAATCCAGAGCCTGTTGACGGTTGGATTCATCCATGTGTTTAAGTACCCCGAATGATTAGCCAACGTGATCCTAGTTAAAAAGGCTAATAGTAAATGAAAGATGTGTATAGATTTCACCGATCTTAACAAGGCATATCTAAAGAATAGTTACCCGCTGCCTAACATTGAGAAGTTAGTGGACAACTCTTTGGGCCACCAACTTCTGAGTTTTATGGATACTATTTTGGTTACAATCAAATACGAATGGTGTCGGAAGACGAGGAAAAGACGAGTTTCATCATAGAGTTTAGCATGTACTGCTATTGGGTCATACCATTCGGCTTGAAGAATGCCAGAGCCACTGTTCAACGGTTGGTTAACAAGGTCTTTAAGGACCAGCTCGACAAAAATGTGAAAGCATACATTGACGACATACTCGTTAAGAGTACCAGTTTGGAAACCCATGTTGCTAATCTTGAAAAAAATTTTCAGATACTAGAGTATTATAACATGCGGCTGAACCCGGGAAACTGCACCTTCAAAATCGCATCCGAAAAGTTTTTGGGTTTATGATCACCAACCGAAGAATTGAGGCGAACCCTGAAAAAATACGAACCATACTAGACATGTCATCCCTACAGAAATTAAAGGAGGTACAACGTCTCACTGGTAGAATATCAGCCTTAAGCCAATTCATGTCGAAGTTAGGAAAAAAGTACAAACCCATCTTTGATGCCTTGAAGAGATCTTAGAAGTTCGCATGGACACCCGAGTGTCAAACGGCCTTCGAGCAACTTAAGGAATACCTCATGTCGCCCACACTGCTCTCTCATTTGGTTCTTGGTAAGAAACTATATCTATATCTCTCTATCTCTAACCAGACATTTTGCTCTATCCTTGTGAGACAGAAGTCAACCGTACAAAAGCTAGTCTACTACATCAGTCGAATACTCACAGAATCCAAAAAGATAGCTTATGCTCTAATTGTCTCTGCTAGGCGTCTTCGGTCGTACTTTCAAGTCCATATTATCATGGTATTTACCGATCAATCGTTGAAATAAATCCTTCAAAAAAGAGATATATCTGGCCGTCACATCAAATGGAGCGTGGAGTTCGACGAATTCAACATTCAATACCAATCGTAACCTACAATCAAATGCCAAGTCTTAGCAGACTTTATCCTCGAATGTATCTTATCGGTTCCAATTGAACATGAGTCTATCGGTAGCCATGAAAAATGGTCACTATTGGATTGGACGTTACATGTTGATGGGTCATTGAACTCTTCAGGGAGTGGTGCTGGACTCATACTGATGAGTCTAGATGATTTCAAGGCCAAAAACTTCATTCGTTTCAACTTCAAGGTTACAAATAATCAAGTAAAGTATGAAACTTTGCTGACAAGACTTCGAATCGCGATATCCATGGGGGCTCGAAGCGTTCGAGTGTTCACCAATAACTAATTAGTTGTCAAGCAGATCGAAGGGGTCTATGAAATTAAAGATCCAATCATAGCCAAATACTTGAGAAAACTGCACAAAACGATGAGCAAGCTAGATAAAGTGGATATACAATAAATCTCTCGATCATAAAATACATGAGTGGACACACTATCCAAGTTGGCCAGCTCAGACACGATTGCCTCTAGCTGAACAGTCTATATCGAAAGCCTGCCACGCCCTAACATCGACGAATTTGAAAGGATCCTTGCAATGGACCAGCCCACCAGCTGGAAAGATCCCATAAAAACCTATCTGAAGTATGATTGCCTATCAAATTCGCTATTGGAGGCAGTGAAGCTGAAACGAAAGGTCACTCATTACACAATCATTGACGGGAGTCTATATCAAAAATCTTTCAGTCACCCGTACCTAAGGTGCCTAACCCCTAAAGAAGGAAAATACGTCCTCTGAAAGATCCACAAAGGAATATGCAGCTGCTATTTGGGGGCTCAAAATCTAGTTCACAAGGCCCTGTGTTAAGGGCTATATTGACCAACCATGAAGATCAACTTAGACAACTATGTTAAGAGGTGTGATAAGGGCCAACGTTTATCTTCAGTATCTCGACTACCTTCCACTGAGCTCAGTCTCATGGCAAGTCCTTGGCCGTTTGCTTAGTGGGGAATGAACATTCTCAGACCATTCCTACCAGTCACAGGGCAGCGAAAGTTTCTCATAGTGGCTATTGACTATTTCACCAAGTAAGTGGAGGTCAAACCACTAACCCAGATAACAGCAGCCAAAGCCCAATTATTCATATGGATTCACATCATCACCAAATTTGACATACCTCACATTCTCATCACCGACAACTGGACGTAGTTTAACAACAAGAGTTTCTAAGAGTTCTGCAACAAATTGGAAATTCACTACTGATTTTCATCGGTCGCCCATCCACAACTAACAGACTCGCTGAGATAATGAATAGAACGATCTTACAAAGGTTAAAGACAACACTAGACAAAGCTAAGGGACGATAGGCAGAAGAACTTTATAGCATCCTTTGTTCATACCGCACTACACCTCGAAGAGCAACCAGCGAAACACCATTCATCCTGACGTATGGATACGAAACTGTCATACCTGTGGAAATAGAAATTCACTCACTCCAGGTAGATCAATACAATGCAATGCAAAACGAGTGCTCCTCATGAGAACGACTAGATCTGCTCTTAGAACTATGAGAATTTGCATTTGCTCAGATGGTCGCGTACTAGCAACAATGACTCAATATTACAACCAAAGGGTCAAAAATAGAACATTCAAACCAGGCAAACTAGTCTTAAGAAAAGTGGAGGCTACTGGTCAACCTCTACCCGGGGGCAAGTTTGCACCCAAGTAGGAAGACCTCTATTAGATACGCTCCATAATCCGCTTGCGGACTTATCATCTCAATAATCTAGACAGGTCGGCTGTGCCCAGAACTTGGAACTCAAAAAACCTATGCATCTACTATCAGTAGACCTCATCGCTTCCCTTGACCAGAAAAGACTCACATCAAGTAAGGTTTTTACACCATTTTTATTCTGATTTATCCTATTAGTTAATTCTTAACGAACGAACGTGTTATCAATAAGGGATATAACTCACAAACGGGTAGACACGACCCATCTTATCAATTAATTCCTAACGAATGTAATGTGTTGTCAATAAGGGATACAACTTCTAGACGAGTAGATACGGTCTATCCTATCGGTTCATTCCTAACGAACGTAACGTGTCGTCGATAAGGAATATGACTTCCAAATGGGTAGATACGACCCATCCTATCAGTTAATTCCTAACAAACGTAGTGTATCGTCAATAAAAGATGTGACTCCCAGATGGGTAGACACGACTCCTCCTATCAATTGATTCCTATCACACGTAACGTGTCATTAATAAGGGATGTAATTGCTAGATGGGTAGATACGGCCCATCCTATCGGTTAATTCTTATTAAAGGTAACGTGTCGACAATAGGGAAAGTAACTCCCAGACAGGTAGACACTACCAATTCTATCTATTTATCTCTAACGCATGAAACGAGAGATATGTTTCTCAGGAAAATATGCCCAACCTATCAGTTGAATTTTCTAACGAGTTTTCTATTGATCGCGGCTTATTGACATCTCCCGGTTGGGTACAACCTATCTCGTCGGTTGAACGAATGAAAAATAAGACATCTTTGTGGACAAGTATGATAAATATTTGCCGATTTGGGAGGCGGTTATCCTTATCGAGGCACATACGTTCATAATTAACTCTCACACTATCCGACAAGTCTATCGCATGGTCGTTTCGCAAATTACATCACACAACCATGCATACGGTCACCATCGGTGGAAACTTGGCAAGAGACAAAGATCGACAAGTAAGTAAAACAAGATTCATCTTTTATCTCCATATAATAAATACATATCAGATTACATGAACAGAAATGGTTTACAAGTCTCTGAATCAGGCCTAATTACATCAAGAAAAGTACATAAAAAATCTACAACATTGTCCCTGGACAAAGATGCCGCTAAACCACAGAAAATCAATAGAACTGGAGAGTACAAAAACAGTAAAAAGAAAAAACGGAAGAAAGAATTTTAAA
This sequence comes from Dillenia turbinata, assembly GCA_037126225.1. Taxonomy (NCBI): domain Eukaryota; kingdom Viridiplantae; phylum Streptophyta; class Magnoliopsida; order Dilleniales; family Dilleniaceae; genus Dillenia; species Dillenia turbinata. Next base: position 4,616,193 of record JBAMMX010000006.1, read on the forward strand.
AATTTTCGCTGCAAAATTGGGACAAGAAGACTACGGAAAATGGGTTTAAGAGGGTTACATATAGCTACAAAGAAACTGTGAGAGTGCATCGGTTTCAAACCCTCAGGCATTCACAGTTTCTTACCATCTCTCGACTCCTCTAATTGTCGACCAGAGAAAACACGAGTCAGACAACGAACTCAACCCAAAGTAGGTGCTTGTTCTGAAACTCCCCTATGAAGTTGAGAACCCCAATGAGAACCATGACAGAGCCTATCATGACGTATGAATACCGAATAACATGACGAGCCTTACTATCAAGCCTTGTGGCCCAAGGCACATTATTGGAAGATCTCTCAAAAAATAAACTCTTAGTGTAAAAGACTTGCAGATGTGAAAATATACAAATTTTCTCAGGGGCAGCACAGAGTCACATGACTCCTATTTATAGCCGTGGAGGCAAGATCATCACAAATCTTGAGCAGGCTAAACAGTTCAATAAGGATCGTGCACAATGAATGAAGGATTTAAATTCCTCCAACTTCCAACAAAATATTTATTTCGGAGACATTTGTTCAAAGATCAAATGTATTAACACCCTCAGGAGATGAAACGGTTGAGAGAAAAATGCATTCATCCCTAGTTCGTTTTAACATCACGCATTATGAAGCATATTAGAAATGATTTACAAGACTTGAAGCGATGCGTGCTGCATTAAGGGTTTTACACGTTTCCAATTTCTTACAGATGATCATTACTCATTGTGCATTTCTCACAAAATAGCACTATGAATCGGGAGCAAATGATGTGACGTGATTCAAAGGCTCGTTAAAGCAATGCTCAAGGTCTAGAAGGCCTATAATCTAGCGAACATTTCTCATTCTTGGTATGACCGCAACAAGGGATTTATCTCCCCAAATGACAAACATAGACTGACCCCTCGGTTAGCCTCTAGCGGTGATAATCCAACCGGTTTATGACCCATAGAAGCATTCAGTGAGCTCAAGTCGATACCTTGGATGACCAACAACTTTGTTAAAGATTTGATAGTTAACCCTCATCGGTTAAAGGCATATTCGACTAAGACTCGTATCAGCGCTAGTTTTCTGTTCCGTCACGAAATATATCTACTAGATAAGAAAGGAAATATTTAATAACTAATCAATAAGAAACGAATCTTCTTGGCACTATAGGCTTTCCAAACGATAGGAACTTTAAATCTTTTGAGAATTTTTTACTATAGAGTCCCAAGATTTCAGGACAGTCTCACAAGGAAACTAGGGTTGCAATGTTTTGAATATGCACGACTCCCGGACTATAAACATATAAAAGGATTCTGCATATCAAACCCCAGCTACATTCTCTGGATACAATACACCCAACACACATATTATAGGGTTCTCATTCTCAGCCCTCCTTCTCTCGTTCAATCTGTTTCATTTCTATTGAAAACATTATTTTTGATTTGAATATTGGAGTCTCCCTCGTCGGAGAATGTAGGTCTTCATTCACCTTTCAGAGCAATTGTTCATCTCAAAGGAATCAAAATCTATGAGTCAAAATCCATCTCCAACTTGATTAACCATGTCATTGCAGCATCAAAGCAATATCAATTTCAAATCAATTTATTACTAAATTATTTTCAATCAAGTGGGTTGGATCATCTTATATGGCGCCGAATTGATCTGTTAAATCTCTCTCACTAAAAATAAATTGAAAGTGATCTCAAAATTAGCATTACTTATATTTTTAATACTTTAATTAAGATTTTGTTGAGAAATCATGTCTATCAAATAATATTACATTTAAATCATAACTAATGCAATTAATACTATATTATATATATATATATATACATATATTTTACATTTTGCACTTGTCATTTTGAAATCAAAACATTTAAAAATTTATGTTTTGTAACAGGTTACACATAACATACTCAAGTACTATAACAGCCCTAACCCTAATTTCTTGAATAATAATTAAAAAAAAAACAAATTTTAGGGTTTTGGAAAATTTTTATATCTAGTAAGTTTTGGAAAGTTTTATATATATATATATATATATATATATATATATAATTATTTTAGAAATTAGTAACAAAAATACTTCACAAAAATTACCAAATCTCGGCCGATATTTTTTATTTGACAGAAATTTAGATTTGGGCTATATATTTTGAAATGTTACAATTATTAGAAATTCAAAATGATCTTCATTGTTGATTTGATGTCGAAAAGCTGAGTCTTGCAATCCAATCTAAGACATCTAGATGCAGAAAATTCTTTGCACACAGAGAATAGACACACGAATGAGAATTCATAAAACTCTACCCACCTGAGAAGAATTTGGTGTGAGGTCTTTAATGAAGGTTTTTGTATCAGAGAATCATTGGATACTTCATGAGATTGCACCAATCTCGTTGGGAATCACAGAACAAGTAATCCCTATTTATTTTAATATGATTTATCTTTAAAATCATATTCTATAAGGGTATTTTTTTTATTAAAATCATATTCAATCCGTCGTGTATTTAATTATTTGAATAATAAACTGTTTAATCATAAATCTAATACAAACGATGAAAGAGATGTTTTAAACTCAAATGACTGTAATTGAACATGAGAATTAAATGATTGAACAACGTCAATCTATAATTTTTTTAATCCTTTTATTTTTTATTATTCAATCACTTCACATTTTTTCACAATCAAACTAGTATAAACCATTCAAATATTCTAAGAAACATTGTTTTTGAGATTGATTACAAACTTTAGACATGTTTTATGATCGGCTCCTTTGTTGTTTATTTCTTAGTATTAAAAATTTTCAGATTTGATAATTGATATGTTGATTCAACTAATCTATACTTTATTTGATAATAAATGTTAATATTTTATATTACATTCATAAGTTCTGATCCACTTGTTTCATTTTTTCTAAATTCTCGTGGTGAGGTCATCATAAATACGTTATGCTAGTTTATTATTTGAATAATTACATATTTTAAGCACTCAATTAGGAGCACAACAAATTACTTAAATAAACAATTCTATCATCTAAGTTTTATTTTTTAGAATTTTGATGTTGATAATGAAGAAAAAATATAACATAATTTTTATAATTTTGACTATATTATACCTTTAGTCTCAACTTTTTATTTAAATAAAAAGGAAGGTAGATAAATTTTGTTTTCAATTTAAAATACTTACCCCATTTAAAATTGTTTTTTTTTTAACAAAAGTGTTGGTTGTGTAAAAAAAAAAAAAAAAAATTGTTGTTGGAAATAAAGTGAGATTATATTTAGGGAAAAGGGCAAAACAAGCACAACGTTGACATGAGGTGAGAATTCAGAAGTCAAAAGGAACAAGTGGCAATTACGTTGCAGCAACCCAGACGCCCCTACATCAATTTCATCGCCCGACATATGCACACGACATCACCATACGGTGACACGCGACACCCGCCCACCCTCCAGCTCCATTTTCTCTCTCCTCTCCTTTTTCTCATATTTGGAGAGAGAGAGAGGGAGACTGAAACGGAACAGAAAGAGAACCAGAGAAAAGCATCACTTCTCACGCATACAGATACAGAGAGAGAGGAAAAAATGTCGAGCGGAGCATACAATGTAGGACTAGGTGCAGTGACGACAGATAACAGCAATCTCCAAACCCTAACTCAATGTCGTCTCCTCTTCGCTCATAAGTCTCCTCCCCTTCTCTCCCTTCCTCAACGACGTCGTTCTGTGCCTTGCTCCTTGGCCTCGAAAGCCGTCGACATCGCAGTCTCCGCCGGTTCGGAGTTCAACCAGTCGTCGAATTCCGATCAATTAAGCGTGGCAGACCGGCTTAGATTGGGAAGTTTGACCGAAGATGGGCTTTCTTACAAAGAGAAGTTCATTGTGCGATGCTACGAAGTCGGGATTAACAAAACTGCCACTGTCGAAACCATCGCTAATCTCTTGCAGGTTTTCCCTCTCTCAATATTTTGTTGCAGAATTTAACAAGATTTGGTATTTTTTTTTTCTATTTTAGATGTAAGTCGTGCGGATCTCTATCTTTCGGTTCCTGAATCTAAATGCGTTTCGATTAGAATTGGTGAATTTTTGAGAAATCAAATGTTTTTTTAAGAATGATTTTTTTTTTTGGTGTCTCTTCGCATGTGTTGCATTTCTTTTTCCTATTATTATTATTTTGGCATATTCTACATTGTTTATCGTTAAGTATTTTTCATGGATGTTAGATTTCTCCCTCTAAATACAGTTTGCATCTGATTAGATTTTGAGGTGCAAGTAATTGTAGAATCCTGTTGAGCCTCTGTCTCTATGGTGGTCTATGTTTAAACTGAATGTCAAGTATTCTTAGTTGTTCATTAATCATTTTTTTTTTCCTTTTACTTTTGGAGGGGTGGGGGTTTAAACTGCATACCATTTGGTTTTCAAGTACTTAATTAATTAGTTTTAGTTATTAACAGTGGGGGATTTATGTAGCTTAATCTATGGATTCTATTCAAGTTGCTAGAACACATTTGATAACCATAAAAGAGATACCAATTTACGTTTTTCACCCCCCCCAAAACAAAAAAATTGTGAGCAGCCAAATGAAGCTTCACAGCTAAAATTTTGCAAGCTATTTGAGGTTTCCATTTTGGATGATAATATTCCTAAGCTGGAATTGACTCGATTTTAATTTCTATGTTTTTTTTTTCTTTTGTTTTTCTTTGTGTGTACAATTGTAAAGGTCTCTGAATTCCCAATTTATAAAGCCATGCCAGAAGTCAATAGCTTTGATTTGTACTTGTTCTTTAGTATTTTTGCTTATTCAATTACTTGAAAATTCAATAAGCAGGAGGTTGGAGGCAATCATGCTCAGAGTGTTGGGTTCTCGACAGATGGGTTTGCAACGACCCCCACCATGAGAAAGTTAGGTCTTATATGGGTTACTGCTCGCATGCACATTGAAATATACAAATACCCAGCCTGGTAAGGTTTTGGAGTCCCTTTCTCTAGAGAAAATGTCTGATGGTATTTTGTGACTTAACATATTAAGAGCTAATTTGCGACAGGAGTGATGTGGTTGAAATAGAGACCTGGTGCCAAGGAGAAGGAAGAATAGGAACAAGGCGCGATTGGATTATCAAGGACTATGCTACAGACCAAGTTATTGGGAGAGCTACAAGGTGCGGTTTTACCTGTATATGAAACTTATTCTTTACAAATTCAGACAGTGGTCATAGCTCTCCATTTATAAGTGTGATGATGAATGCATTAACATGTTGGAACCTCCTTTTTGTTCCTTAAAGTTGAAATATCTTGAGTCTCACCCATCTTAGCTTCTAGGTATGACCTTGTTTACCCTAAAGTGAGATTTCAACAATTACCCTCTCTCTCCCCATTTTTTGTTGGGGATAGGACAACTATGGGTTTGCTTGTTTTTCATTCTTGGAATGCATTCTTAAAAATGACAATTAGTTAAAGGTTTTTGTAATGCTTCTGGTCAAAATGCATTCTTCACTTTTCGATATTAAGATTTAATTGGGAAAAGTAACTTTTTGTTGCTTTTGCTCATTATCAATGTAAAATGCATTACTTTCTTCCCAAAAAAAGATTTTTTTTTGTTTTAATTTGAATCTAATATAATTTTAAATGCATTTTCCACTTAGATGATTTCCTTATGATTTCATAGTCTATTTTTATCTTTCGCAATACTACCCAATCACTAATTATGTTCATTTGAAGTTGAAACTTATCTGGGAGCACATTTGACGTGTGATGCTGAACACATGAATGTGTTGAAAGTTCAAATGTGTCCCTTGACACCAAAAGTTCAGATTTTGGTTTACCTTAATGTGAGACTTTTAATACTTACCAGCATAAACAGAATTCAAGATAAAAGGTCATCGCTATGGTATGGGTAGAATTTCCTGAAAATAGCAGCCAGTGTCTACCTTAAAAAAGTTATGAATATGGTAAAGGCCTTTTTTTATCACATAATCCCTTGATTGATGGATGTTGGTAGCCTGGTTCTGATACAGGTTTCCACCTTCCATGGATAAATTATTATTTGTAAAATCTTTTATTCCCCTAGATTCATTTTTACTATCAATTAATCTATGTTCTAGCATTCAAAATGAACAAAAAAATTTTCAAGTTTATGTAGATGCAAATACTGTACTGTTGGTTAATTCTATTGTTTGTCCTAGTTTTTCCAGTTTAAAGATAATGTAATGCTTTAGATGGTTCTATCACTTCCTAAGGGAAATAATGAATAAAGGGTTCATCTGGGATATGAGGATTTACAGCCTTGATAGCTCTGTTCCCTGTGGTCAATTTATTTGGAAAAGAAGATCTAACCAAAGTTAAAGGCTTTGGTCCCAGAGACCTTTCATAGCTCTCTCTCTCCTGAAATTTATGTTCTGCATTGTCATCATAGTCAGTCGGTTTCTACAGTGCCCCATGACTTTGGATATGTGGAGGTGGTTATTTGGAACATATGAGGAGCATTGGGTTATGCCAAAAGTGTGTGATGGATTCGTTTGTGATGAAGTTTAAAGGATTTGAGTGTTCCAAGAAAATTAAGCTACTATTGAGAACTTCCCATTATGCATATAAATTTGGTGCATTGGATGGAAGGGAATGTGATCATTTTCATAAACAAATTGACACAAAATTTTGTCTTGTGGGCTAAAGCTTGCTGCTTTTTTCAAATGCATCTTTGTGATCTTTGTTCCAGAGGTCTTAATTTGGAAGATATTAAAAGTGATCGGGGGCTTTACTTTTCTAGATATTTATTATTTTCCCTCTTTCTTGTTAATTCCTGCTTATAATTTCCTTGACTATCAAAAAAAACCAAAAAGCAAAATTGTCTAGACTGATGCTTCACCCTCCCCCCCCCCCCCCCGCCCCCAAGAAAAAAAACTTTTTTAGTGGATTAAGTTGCCTCCTCTGTTCATTCATAAACAAGCAAAGATGATAGCACCAGAGTTTATTTGTCATTGATGTTCCCCATTTTTCTTCTCAGGCATATGTACGATGCTTATTTGCACTCAGCATCTAAATAAACAGAGGATCTAACTGGAGTCTATTATTCTTTCTGCAGCCTTCGTTTCATATCTTTCATGATATTTTAGAAATTGAACTTTAGATGTACTTTACTCTTAATATATCCCTTGCATTCTCAAGATTGACAATCTGTATGGCTTGATTGTAGCAAGTGGGTGATGATGAACCAGCACACCAGACGGCTTCAAAAAGTCGATGATGATGTGAGGGAGGAGTACTTAGTCTTCTGTCCACGAGAACCCAGGTGAATCCTGGTTCTTATCCGAGCAATTATAGTCCAAATATGAACTTCAGTTTATGTGATTCAAGAATGAGCCAGATTTCACTCTCTATACGTAAAATAGAAGGAAAATTTTATCATTCCATTATTATTTTTTTTCCTAATCTGATTGTTCACTTATGATTTTGAACAACATCAAGTAGCCCACAGGGGCATGACTTTTGTCAACTAGTGATGGATAGCCAGAATTAGGATTTCTGGAACTGAGTCTTGGCTCTGGCTATAGGTAATCCAGACTTCTGAGTCCAACCTAGTTTTGACTCCATATTTTGGGCAATGAGGAAATAAATTTGTGTTGAGCCTCATGCATTCAAGAGTCTCTATATATCACGTCCTTCTTTGAAGCACTCTTATCATTAGTTTGTGTTGTCTATGCTATGCACACGAGAAATAAGCTGAAATTTAATCTTCTATTTCTTCTTCCCAATTTATTTTTCATCACTATTACTCTGGGTTTTTTCTGGCTGCAACCTAGAATATGATTGTAGATCAGTGAATGCTGATAATTAGGAGGCCACTGTTTCTTGTCAAACAGCAACTGCAACTTTTGCTTTGTAATGCTCAAACCCCCCTTGCAGTTACTTTCATTCTGTTCCTTGTTATGTAGGGAACATGTTCATGCATACGAGGCCATGTGCATAACTGTATTATCCCTGTTCGTTTGGGGAAGCAAAGCAAATCTGGGACTTTTGTGTGCTATAAAGGGGCCTGTTGTTATTGATTTCCAGCATTTTGTGTTATGTACACTTGACTAGTTTGCTTGATGCTTATCTTTGCTTTGTTCCTTTTGCTTTTGTGCAACTGTTTATATAGTTAGAAGTATGTTTTATAAGAGTTCTAATTGAGTAAGCTTTAAAAGTTGCAATGCATTGCCCAATATGTGCAACCTGGGTTGTGTAGTGTTTGATCCCAAAAATGGAGATGACTGACTTGGTAGTTACAAGAATATGCACTGAATTAAGATTTTTCTTCCTCTAAACAGAATCATTGCAGTTCCATTATTGATGTAAATATGCCATTCATCCAGTCTAATGCATGCACTTCTAAATGTCGTGGTTATGAATTATGAAACTGTATCTGAATGCACATAGCAGAGAGACTTCTTAATGAGGTGATTATGGGGATGCACAAATCTCTTACTGAGTCACTAAAGATACACATGCAAAACAACTTCGAAGTTTATCTCGAGGTCTATAGAGCTAGTTGGAGTTCAATCATCAAAAGCTTGCAATTTGGTGCTATTTTCAACTTCTTCTGTCATGTGGATGTCAAGCTTCTCCAGCAGATGCTTTCTTTGTGTTCTGCTGCACCGCATCACTTGTCAGGATTTCCATGCAACTTTTGGCACCTTCTATTTGCATATATTAATGGTTTCCAATGCAAAATTAGGATCAAACTGACAAGTATTTTATCAAGGGTTCAATATTTGGTGATGGTCTCTTTATAGATAATTGCTAAAGGTTAAAATTGTTTCCTATCTGGTTGCTTGAATCTCGTTGACAAATTTACTATGAAGTGGCTTCGCATTATCATGTGTTTTGACTTTTTGGACATTCATCTCTTACAAGTATCTTAAACTCCTATTTCTATGGACTCTAGGCATTTGCATAATTGGACTGCTTATAATTTAGCCCCACTTGAAATCTACTTTCCCAACATGAATGTAACATATATTTTTCTCACTTTCCTTTTTATTATTATTTTTTTTGGTCATTACACAAGGGGAGGGGAATACTTGAACCATCGACCTATGAGGTGGAGGGGAAATGTGGTACCACTAAGATAAAAGGGCTGGTGGTATTCTGTTCCCTTTTCTTGCTTCAGAGGATTGTACTCTTTGATGCATCAATTGGGATTGATGATTTAGATGTCTTTTTTTTCCCGTTTCAAAAGATTAAATTCTTAAAATTATGATGCTAGTGGTAGAAAGTTTTCCATTCAGTGAATTGCGTAGCCACCCTAAATGACATTATAGGTGGTGTTTTTTTTTTTTTTTTGCTTGTATTAATTGGTTTCTTGTTGTGTCCAGACTATCTTTTCCTGAGGAAAATAACAAAAGCCAGAAGAAAATAGCAAAACTAGAAGATCCTGCTCAGTATTCCAGGCTAAGGCTTGCGGTAAAATTATTTGGCTTCTGAGTCCCACCCTTTTCTCATTGAAAGGTTTTTTACCTTTTATTTTTTAAGTTCTCAATGAACTCATAAATCTGCAGCCTAGAAGAGCTGATTTGGACATGAACCATCATGTGAACAACGTCACCTATATTGGATGGGTACTAGAGGTTGGTTTTCTAATGCTTCCCTCTCTTGTGTTTTTGTTTTTCTAGTGACACATGGATCATTTAAAAGACTTTGCTTGCTCTTTGCTGAGGTAATCCTTCTGCGTCTGAGCAATACTAGCCTTATGAGCTTGCCCTGAATATGTAGTTTGCTGCTTCTTCCCTGTCCTAGATTCTGACTGGAATAGGATCAACAAAAACTTGCAGCACTACACTTGATAATAATATATCTGTGTTCTATAAGAGGATATCTAATTAGAAAATAGCAACAATTAATTGTTGTTAATGATGAGAATCTCTCTCTTAAACATTGTAAACAACTTTATTTAGATGCCAGGTTGTAATGTGTAGTCTCTCACTTGATTTTCCAGTGTCATATAGTGGTCCTGGTAGCAGGCTATAAAACCATTGGTTTTTGCTATGTAGTATAAGCCAGTATTCCCTAGGCGCAAATAGGCAGCACAAGTAAAAATGTATGCACGGTATGTGGTGCTTCCAACTGCCACTGGTATGTGCCTCTGACACTGAAGTAATGGACATGTCTAGTCTTCCGTTGAGTCTCACGTTTGATTTATATGTAAAACCTTTTCTGAATCTTTTTAACTAGAAGAGTTAATAATTCATTTTTTTTTTTGTGACAGAGCATGCCTGAAGAAATTATTGACACCCATGAACTTCAAACAATCACCTTAGACTATAGGCGAGAATGCCAACAAGATGACATAGTTGACTCTCTCACAAGCCTAGAACCTGTAGATGATGATAATGGAGCAGCGATTCTGGGAACAAATGGTTCTGCAAATGGAAGCTATGGTGAGCAAGACTGCTCTAACTTCTTGCATTTATTGAGATTATCTGAGAGTGGGCTTGAAATAAACCGAGGCCGAACCGAGTGGAGAAAGAAACCTGCAAGATGAGGTGGACTGTCCTCGGTGCTTAATCTTATGCTGTTCTTTTCCTTTTTGTCCTTTTTCTTCTCCTGAAAGGTTTTGTCTTGAGTTTGATGTTATTAGCAATCTTTGTCATGTGTTGTTGTGCTTTAGACCAAGGGAAAACACCAATTGGTTAGGAGCAGGCAGTGATGTTTGCCTATCAAGAACAATTAATCCATTCTTAGGTCTTGTTTATTTATCACCAACAAAGCCTGTTCTTTTGCTGAAGTTGCTCCTATTTTTTGCTTTATTTTATTATTGGCATTTTGGCCTGGCTTTGCATACTTAAAGAAATATCTCATCGAGTCACATATCATTTCATTTTGAGAGATTCAAGTAGTCAGGGAATGTTAAAAAGGGCAAGAAGGGCTTGGATTTTGAACTTTGGACTGCTAGGCTAAAACCAACTTTCTTTAATAATCCAGCCTTTTCTTGAGAAGTGGACCTCAGATCAAGGGGCGAGACCCTATCTTGCACCCAAGGTTCAGTGTCCCAAGAATAGATGGTCAGATTTTTTTTTTTCCCTTATTTTATTTATTTTTGAAGCGGTACCAGTTTTCATTTAGTGCCATGTGTTGAAGCTCAAAAGTCTCCGTAACAAAGCCAACAGGTGCACACCAAATCATTAAGGAGAGGAAAAAGAAAAAGAAAAAAACAAAAGGATCACCGACATAAAGGCATGCGATTGCGAACACAACTAAAACCGAAATACGTTGCTATAGAGAAATCTCATGGCCCTAGTTAAGAACACTACACAAATAATCTCTTATTTAACCTCTCTGTGGGGCTATATCTTCTTCGTCTCCACACGAAGCCGCCGCCGCCGCCTAGAAAATCTGGGAATGTATTGCCAATTTCTTCTCCCTACAATTTTTTGGGGATAAAATCATGGGTTTGAGAGACTTGAAACTACACGCTACAATCTTATTTGATATTATTAATTCTGATTAAAATAATAATTACGTTTTATTTTTTAAGACATAAGAAAGATTTTAACGATAAATTAGAAAAATAATCAAACTCTAAAACACATTATGTTGAGAATGAGATTAAGATATGGCAAAACTCCTAAAACTTCTTAAACATCATCCTTCATCCTTCATTCGCTGAATCATCATTTGGAAAAATAATGCATCCACCAAAATATCAAATGTGATTCAAACATATACAAGCTCAAGTACATGAGAAAAGGATTCCAACTACTCACCAAACCACTCATAATTAACTACTAGTTTTAAAATGAAAGACACTCCCTGCATAATAGAATTATTGCAGGTGCTTTGTCACTCTCAATAGGCACTATAAAACTGAAAAGGACCTGAACAATCATTTCCAACAAATTAGGGAGACAACTGAAAAAGGGAACACTATGAAAAGAGTGGCGAAAAGCTCTGCTTTGGCCATTGTTGTCTTGGTACTCATTTTTGCCGAGTACGCTGCAGGGGAAAGAGACATACCGGAGAATGAACGGATCTACTCGCCACAGCATTTCTGGCTGCCATTGTGGTGGCCATGGTTTGTCCTGCACCCCTTTGGAGCTAACCCTCGAGCCAACACTAAGTCTCAACATGAGACCAAAGCAAATGCCAGGTATGATGCCGTTCATTTTCATCAAAATAAAGGACGTGGGTGTTATGATGCAGTTCGTTTTCGTCATGATAATGGACGCGAGTTCCCATGACTGATGATCAATCATCTAATAAAGTATGTATGATGACAGGCTCCATCTGCTCCTTATCTAACTTCTATAGTGAGGGAAGCATTGTCTTGTCCTAGTTGTTATTCATAAATAATACGGCCTTAAGATTGCCAACACACAGCACTCTCTATCTAGTATTGGAAGATGACATTTCCATCATTTTTTGCACTTCGGGTATTCTAAGTTGGACATACACCAAGATTTTGACAAATAAAAGCACAAACCCAACTGCTGCACTTGATGAGATCTAATGCATGAAACAACCCATAGACGGTTTAGTAACTGTAGATTATAAACTCGACAAAAAAGGCTGACAATCAAATAAAATTGGCACCAGTAACCTCTGAATCAAGATTCTACACAACAGGTTGGCCTTTATCCCCTCTTTGTTTACTTTGGGCCTCCAAAGCCTTTTCTCCTCAACTTTTTTCCCAGGCAAGGAAAAACTAATAGGCTCATGGTTTGCTCTGAAGAGCAATATGCATCATAAAGCACAGCGTAAACATGAATCATCTTTAGGAAATCTTTAATTTTGCTTCAACAAAAGAAAACTGCTAAAAAACTAATAAAAATTCAATAATAAAAAAGTAGCATTGTCGTGTCTCAAACACCATCGGCCAAATCCATCCCATGGGAATAGCAAGTTGCAAAAAACAAGGTATATGCAGATTCTAAAACACATCAAACTAGAGCTGTGAACAAAAGCACATAAATTAAGCAGGGCTGAAAATTCATACTCTTTGTACCTGCCTAACTACAAGAATGACAGAGAACCACAGACGAAAGTTAGGTTAAACACATGCGCTCCATCCATCAAACTAAAAGATCTTGAGACATAGTTTCTCTTTCCTGATTTCTATTCACTATTGAGGACCAAAAGGAAAGGGTGTGGTTCCAATTTGGCATCTATTAAGAAAAAGAGAGGAGGAAAAAAAAAAGGTCAGGAATTGGATCCTCACTGTTTACATACTAAAAGAAAATTCAGATCCTGAGATGACAAGTTGCTCCAGACGACAGCTAACCAATAAAATCCAAAAACAATCCACTTGCTCCCTTTGCAGCACCTCAAGCTAGCTCATAATAGATCTTCTCTTTGGTGTTCAAGCAGCACCAGCGCCTGAAACATTGAGAAATGACATACAAACATCATAAGCAGGCTAATGCATAAAGTTTGCTTCATATGCATGTGAATCCATTTATGCCTTGCATGCTACAAAAGACTTACAAGCTTAAGCAAGTGAATGTCTGATGACAAGCTTAATCCAAATGACACAATTTTAGCAAAATCAAGACAAGAAAGTCTATGTTCTACCAGCACATGCCTTCAACCTAACAAATAAATCACCACTTTTAATGCAGAAACTCACTGCAGAAAGAACCAAAATTGATCCCTCAACATAGCTGTCATGTTTCACATCGACAGATTCTAGTCTAGCATTAAGAATACTTCAAAAATTGAGGTTATCATTTGATGCAGAAAAACTCCAAAAACTAGACACTCAACAACTTTAGTTTAATTTGCATATTTCAGCAACATAAGTGATGAATCCAAGATTAATAAGAACTATGAAGAGCAGGAGAATCACGAAGAACACAGTTAACAAAAGGGAATCTTGAAAGAAAAAAAGGCCACGAAATTCTAGTACCGAATCTGTAGAGCATGCAATTCACTAGTTATGGTGAATAGTGTTCTTGACGTTAGTTTGTTTCAATTCGGAAGCCAAGTCCTTGACCTGGTACAAAAGGATGCTGACCTTACATTTTTACAAGGACAAAAACAGAAGTTAGAAAGCCCAACAGATACACTATACTATGGTAACAATTATTTAAATAACTTATTACTTTCCGTATACTGCCATAACTTTTGCCCGTAAATCTTTTCAACTGGACAAAAGTTCCAAACAATTCAAATGCAACTGAGAACAGGGGGAAAAAAAGCCTGCCCTTTTGGAATTTCTAATAAACATCCATAATAATAAAAGTATCAAAAATCTATCTCCATGAAAATTTTGTCAAGTATCCCTCATGTATATGAGAAATATCAAGGAAAACAGTTTTCCGAAGAATTGAAAAATATTCACATTAACATCTTGTCATGAAGCACAGATGCTTCAAATGGAAACTATATTGTTATTGGATAAAGATTTGATCTGAGATTGTATGGAGAGCCAAAGAATCAGCTCATGAAGCACGAAACTCAATATCATATAAGTTAAATGAAATAAATACCAAGAGAAGTATATGTGTGTTGATAACCTTTTATATATATATATTCCTTTTTATCCGAAAAGAAAAGTTGTTTTCACAAGAAAAGAAATGCAAACTGGGAGAAAAAGCACCAAGGAGATGCTTGATAATGAAAGTGAATCTACGAAATCTGCAGCATCCACAAAAATACAAAGGACTTTAAATGGACAAAAAGGAGCACAAACATTTTGTAAAATTATCCACAAAAGCCTTAAACAAATTCTCAACACCCTCAAAGCTTCTCATTTCCTTTCCCTTCCAAACCAACCAAAGCACAGCTAAAGGAGCATAGTGACAGTTCTCTTTGCCATACATACCCTTGAACCACTCCAAGAACCCAACTCACTTTGTACAGAGCTTGCGGTTGGCCAACATAAATGCAGAAGAGAGAAAACTCCCACACAAGATGCAGCTGGGGGGGGGGGTTGTTGTTTAACAGGTATCCAAATAAACTTCCAACAAAAAGGAACCCCCCCCCCCAAACTCACTAGTCCTCGTGTAATGTAGCAAAAGCAACAAATGATATATATACTCCCTTTTGCATTACACACATCCATCCAACAAACTATCCCTCCCTACCAAGATTACCTTGAGTCAAAATTCTTCTGAAAGCCATCTCCCACATAAAAGTAAGCTCTTTTTTTTGGGGGGGGGGGGGAGGGAGGTAACAGGTATCCAAATAAATTTCCAACAAAAAGGAACCCTCCCCTCATCCATTTCATTTAATCTATGCATGAAATACCAAGTCTTTGATTTCAAAGATCCCTGTTGGCACAACATCTTCCCTACCCAAATTTATCTCAACCCTCACCCATGCTTCGTAAAGCCATTTTCTTTTTTTTTTCTTTTTTTTTTTTTTAAGAAAAAAGAACTAGTACACAAGAACATGAGGAAGACTTAAGAAAACTCTAGGAAATGTAACAAAATATGACATGATAGCTGATGAGTAACCAATTATGTGGCCTTCAAGTTTCAGCAGAACAAGATGAATTCATATAGCCAACCCAGCTAAGTTGGAATGGGATAAAGGTCTAGTGAGTTAGTTGAGTCTAGAAAAGAATTATTTTACGTAACAAAGCAAAAGTAGGTTTTCTGTTCACTGCACTTATTTGCACAAAGGAAACTTTAGCAGCCTATGATATTCCCAGACAAAGTAATCGTGACAGAGAAAAAATGAGAAATGTAATAAGAGAATGTTAATTGAGATCACAAGAGCTAACTCCAAGTGTGCTCACAAAGTTGGTAACAACTATACAATGATGACAATCAACAAAAAAGCAAATCAATTTTATGACGACAAGCTTAGATAATAAAAAGTAGCAAGGAAAAAAAAGGGGCCAATATGTTACTCTACAAAGCATTTGGTAGGATCTTGACTCTACCAAGTCTATAATCCATACACCTATGAAATTTTTCTACCACTTACACCATGCTAAGCGTTTTGGCATCATAAAATGGTATAATTCTACACCCTTATCAACGGTTAACAGCTATGCACATCGGCACCCCAATACATATCCTGAATACTTTTTGAATACTCCAAATCCATTATATATTTACTAATGTAATCCTATACATCCAGTAGATGCTTGAGAAAACAGATACCTCTTTGTTATCATATAAGAACTTAAATGGTGTACACGTGAGATAATTACTAAAAAGTTTTTAAGTTAAAACTAATCCCTTCAATTTTCACATTTGAATTATGCAAAGTTGATGGTTAGTCGAATTCTGAGCTATGAAACACATATATGGATATGGAATACAACAACACAAACACCATGATACAGATTACAAAGTTTTGTGGGATGTTGAGGGATGAAGGTGATCATTTCAGTGTTGCATAGATTTAAGTGCCACTAGGTATAAATTATCAGACATCAAAGCATATAAAATATCAAATCTATCAAGCATAATTAATATGTACAAAAAACAAGATTATTTGAAAGTATCTTCCAGATCTTATCCTATTTTTTCAAAAATATGCAATATTGTCCTGAGTCCTTGTCTCCTATTTGTATCCCTTATACTGTGCAGGTTTCTTACATAAAAATAAAGAGTTTTGTACTACATGGGGGATTTGTTGCTTTACCCCATTTGTGTTATTGATTTAAAGGTTTAACTAAAAGTACCAAAGATTATAGTGCAGTGGAACAAATTATAGCAACATTTCTACTGCACTATTCCGTTGAGGTGAAGATGGTCTGTCTTTTTTTTTGGGGGGGGGGGGGGGTTTGAGGTTCCTTTCCGACATTGTCTTGACAAATTCTCTTTTTAGCTTCCTAGGACAACTCACCCTCCTGCAATTTTCGTACATTCTTCTACCTTAATGAAAACCCTTTCTTTTCTAAATCAAAGAAACATACTTGTAAAAGAATTCACAGAAACATGGCAGAGAACCGATATGCTGTTCACTGAATACAAAAAGATGAGTATTCAGGAAAAAGCACAAAAGGGTCAAGAATTTTGCGATGTACACAGGATGAATTAGGTGAACGCAATCCCATGATCCCAAGTTTTCAACAAACTAATTGTAAATTGACAAAACACGACCAAAAATTCCCAATGGCTCCCACCCAATATGTCGAATTTACACCCCAAGTGTTCTCCCTTGAGTACTCGAAATACACAATCTGGATACATCATTGTATGTTCAATAGATTTAAAGCAAACTTACATTTCAATATGATGCGCAAAATGCTAGCAGTTTGAACTCAACTGGCTGCAGGAAGGTAGACCCTAATGACATCCTTCATTGTGACTTTTCTTCGACAGGTGGGGCATTTTCCCTGTGCAGAAATTGAAGCCTTAATGCAGAGCTTACAGAAGATATGACCACACTTTGTTGACATCTCCTCAACAATTGGACCCATGCACACTGGACAATTGAATGTGAGTTCCTTCGGTGGTGGTGGTGCTGGTATCGGTTTACTTGGAGATGGATGTCGCGCGGCATTCTCTCTCTGTCACAAAGGCAAACCAATTTCAACAATGGAAGTTTAACAAGGGGATCACAAAACTAAGGTTTTTTTTTTTTTTTTTTTTTTTTTTAAATGATTATCAACACCGGAAGATTAATAGACACATCTTTTTGCAAACAAACGAAAAATACAAACCCAACAATTCATAATCACCACTGAAGGGCACATCAATATATCAACTCCTGGGAGGGGGGGGACAAGGCCCCATTCAGTGAAAGTAGTGTATACAATTCTTATGGTACCATGTCAATAAAATGGAGAAAACGCCAAAAAATTGTGGGAAAAGGGCTCAAAAAGAAGTGTTTAAACAAAGGAAAACATGTTCTTAATGCAAATATGAACAAACATGCACACTTGTCTAGGGTAAACTCCACAATCAATTACGTTAAAGGAAGAAAAATTTAAAAGTAGAAAAGATAAAATAGAATGGGCACAACATACAGCAGAACAGCATTAAAAATCAATCTTATAACATGAATAATTAAGACAAATAAATGAAGGAATCAGATTATTGATCCCTCTCTTCTTTGGGACAAGATTATTTTCTACACTTCTTTTTGGGCTCATGCTTATGGAGTCTTTGATGACAATAGTTTAGAAGATTTGAAGAAGGATCGAAGAGCAATTTTACATTAGTCTTTTGGTTTTATTTTTTGTATTTTTTGAATTTTATTTTGTTTGCTCCTAAGGAATTCTCATCCTTTGGGGCCCTTGTATATTCTCTTTACCTCCAATACATATTCTTCTTCTATCAAAAAGAAATAAAAAATAAATAAAAGGAGGACCTCAACTATCTATCACTGGGAACCCCTACCTAGAGTCATAGGGGTAACAGTGCAACACCAAGGACAATATATTTAACCATGTTATCACCTTAGATGTGCTACTGCCCTCCAAGTTTATGTAAAGATCACAATTGATGATTGTATGATTACTTGGAACCCTCCGTCGCTTGTTGCGGTTTATAACATTCATCCTATTTGCCAGTACTTCTGCAATTGCCAGGAAAGAGAGAAGAAATTTAAATTTAAAAAAAAAATAAAAATAAAAAAGAATAGAGTGAAGTAAAAGCAAAAGACAAAAATTATGCCATGTGGAAAAAAAAAAAAAGAATGGAACACTGAAACCATATAGATCTAACAAAGAACTTCGCTGATATGATAAATAATAATGATGATGATGATAATCACAATAACAGTAATAAAATTTATAATTGCTCAAAGATAAAGCCAAATTTAATCTACTATTCCAGTTAAAAGCCAAAGAACCATGCGATTATTACACACTACAACCATCCATGTTCGAAGATATGTTCACACCATCCACTACACACTCTGCATAGACAAGGACATAAACAAAATTTATGAAAATAGGAAATAGAAAAGAAAGAAAAAAAGGAAGAGGTAAGGTCTTACACCACATGGACCTGTATAACAAAAATATGGATTACCTTCTTCCAGGTTTGGGTGCATATCTGCTGTTAATTAACAGAAGAGTAGAATTTGGCATTCAAAACCATACTTATACTCCCAAGAATTTACAACAAAGAGGCACCATTTTGAACTATAAATTAACTACCACTATTCTTTGACTCTGACTTGATATTAACTTGACAAATAACACAAATGATTACCATGTGAAAATAAAAAATAAGTGTCAGACAAGTGACAATCAAAGACTATAAATTAAAAGCAAAAAGATAACTAAGAGTCCAAAAAGTATAAAGGTTCCTAATACATAGGGTGCTACAAGTGATTATACATATTGAAATTCCAAAAATAAGTTGAATGCAGGAAATACATAAGACACAATGACCAAAATAATTACAAACATGGATAGCACTCTGATCAAGAAAATCAAATATATGGATAGCATGCCACAAGAATAAGAAAGAGGCCTATAAACAATGCAAACACATAAATAAAAGCTAATAATTACCCAAGTCTTCATCAACAACAGTCCTTCCACGGTTCCTCCTAGAATTGTTCTTAGCCTGATAAGAAAAATAAAGAATAAAATTATACAATTAGAAAAACAACTAAATGCATAAATAAACTGCATTAAGTAATGCAAGGTACTTATAAAACCAACAACAACAACAACAACAACAATAAATATAAGAAAAATGGCAAACATACTTCTGCAAAGGCCCTTGGTGACGAAATAACAACTTCATCATCAATTGCCTCAACGTCAATTGGGACAGGTGGCTCTGCAGGTTGGCTTGGTTGAACTTCCTGCTGTGCTGCTGAAGCAGCCGAAGTTCCCTCCTGCTCCCTGCTCTCTGGAGGCACATCATTAAGGTCCACATTGAGAACCATCCTTCCGCGCCGACCTTCCCTGGCATGCCCTCTAAGGGAAGGCCCCCTTGATCCACCAGTGCTCATACCACAGCTCCAACTTAAGCACCTAGTCATACAACAACCAGAAAATAAGAACACTGTGATTAAAAATATACTTTCCTTTCTTCTGCATGGGCAAATAAACAATAAAGATACTCTCTAAACTGATAAGATTACTAATAACTTGTTCAAAGTATGTAGATGCAAAAATCAACTAATAAGAACAAATTGGGACATGGGTAAACTAGACAAGGCTGATGTTTCTGAGAGCCATTAAAAAGCAAATGCTTTTCAAACCCACACCACTCTAAATTTTCCCAATTGCAATCCCAGTTTTTGAAAAGTAAGAAAAAAGCATTTGGTGTCAATCCAGATAAAAATTCGACAAATAGCCCCCAAATTTCGCCGATATCAAACCCAAAGTGAACGAAATCTTTTAACGCAATTCAACAAAGCACGATCAGATTAGGTAATCGAAACAAAAGTCAAGTCCAATAAACACAAGAACCAAGACGAACACGCAAGAAAACGCGAGATCAGCCAAACACTAACCCTAACCATAACCACCGACAAATCCAAAAAACCAAACGCAGGACCATCTGATAACCCAATCAAGACAATAATCACGATCAACAAACATCACATTAACCGTAATCGAAACAAAGAACAACTTTGAAGTGGTAAGAACACGAAAAACCAAATCAATCAACGAAACAACCGAAGAAAATTGAAATCACTATGGAGAAAAGAAACAATTCCGATGAGAGCGAAAAACGTACCTGTTATCGCTAGGGTTTTGGGAAATACAAAATGGAACACAGCCAAGTAAATCAATTTATAAAATCAGAGAGAGAGAGAGAGAATGAAAAGCAAAAGGGGAGAAATAAATTTCCTCCGTCCCCTTCATAAAACTAGGGAAGTTCTTATATAAATGTTACTTTTGTTTGAGAGAGAGAGAGAGATAGAGAGAGAAAGACTTTTGTTTGGATTCTGCCACGAGGGAAGCGAGTGAAGATGATTCAAAGCTCCACGTTTTTGCGGCACACCGCACCTGATTTCGTACACGCGCAGTCGTTCGCGCGTAACGCTTTGTTTGAATGGTCATCATTTCTGACATGTTTTGGGCCCACTTCTGCTTGTGGGACAGGGTCCGGCCCAATCAAAGTCCTACAGCTGAGATATCAGACAAGTGATGACGCATGCAAATATTTCGTCATTGCTGATGAATGACAAAACCAATTTTATTTTTATTTTCCTAAATCCAAAAATTGGTCTCTTATTTTATTTAAAATATTTCAAAATCAAAAAAAACATAATTTTGTTCGATATACATAGTTATTTTATTTAAATTCAATTTCTTATCATTCAATTTAAATTTAAAAAAAAAATAAGTAAAATATCGAAGGACAATATTATTGTGTTTTCTAATTTCTTTTTCATTTTATAAAAATTAAAAAAAATAAAATTACTTTATAATTTTTTTATACATCGTTGACTTGACTTCTATCTTTAGAAATATATAAAATCTTTAACACTATTTTACATTGAACTCGCCACCATTAGCCATTCCTTTTTTGAATAACGTAGGCCCATTTAGAAAACTTATTTCTACCCGTTATCTTCTTTCTTATTTTTTATTTTATAAATAATATTTTTAATTAAATAAAAAAAAATAAAATATTATTATATCAATAACATTTTATAAAAAAAATCTCGCTATTATGAATTTAGTTCAAATCAGATTAAATCCGGAATAAAATTTTTTTAATATATACTTTCTTTAATATAAAACTCAAATCTAAAATTTTATTTAAAAAATATTAATATCAAATTACTAAATCAACTAAACATAACTCTTCTCGATCTCTATTCTCTCGAACTAGCATAAATAACTAGCTCTTTAATTGAATAATTAATTAATATCATTTTTATTGAAATTATCATTTTAATTATTGGGAGATTGCTTGGAAAATTTTAAATTAAGAGTTAATTGAGATTAAATCATTTTTAATTTAAAATATTGTTAATATATAGTTATTTTAATTTTTTACAAATAAAAATAATTTTTACTTAAATTCTAGATTTTTTTCATTAAAGAGTTATTTTAGTTAAAAAATATTATAAATAAAAATCAAATACTATTACGAAAATCAAAAATAAACAAGATATGAGAGGGAACACGCGAGCGGGGGAGGGGGTGACGGGTGAGATGGAATATATGCAATATCGGAAACAAGTGTGGGGGCGGATGTGCACACCAATGTACATGCACCGGCGGATCGGATGTCCCGAGCAGTGTAACTATCCAACCCAGTAGAGAGAGAGAGAGAGAGAGAAGTGGCAGCTGTGCAAAAATTCAAATTCCCTGAATTGTGATGCCAAAACTGAGGTGAAATCCACAATCTAGTTTTGCTCCTTTCCTATGTAATGTTGGTTTTGCTTGTAGTTTTCTTTCTACGCTTCAGGAGCAAGGTGTTTCTATTTATGATCATTCTGGGAATTATGCATCGTCTGCCAAAACCCTAAAAGGCAATACTTTACACTATCTGCTTTACTACATATTTTATATAATACATATGCTTTTTTTTGTTTTTCTGATTTAGTCTGTGTCTTTTTCACTCTGCATAATTTAATGCTTCTCATTTGTTGGATTCCTCCAGTTCAGGGCTTGTTTGGTTTCTTTTAAATGATTTTTTAAATTGGGTCTAAAGGGTTTAATTTGAGTGAATGTGGAATTGAAATTGGACTACTTCAAGAAATTTGGGTCTAATCCCAGATGGGTTTATGGGTAGATTTGTGAGTTTAAACATGATAGGGGCTATTTAATTTTTTATTGGAAAAAAATAATGCACAGAATTATTAGCTATATAATGTTGATTATGGCGGTAGTGTTATAGATGATCTGGGGCTAAAGGGTTTCTTCTGCTTGCATCTGATGAGGGCTTTTGGGACCTTTTTCGACCATGTTTACTATTGACCTGGTAAAGTGTTTCTTTACAAGCTTGTAAGTTTATTTGGAAGCATAGATGACAATATTCAATATATAATTGTTTGACCCCTAACAACAAAGGTAGGAAAAGCCTAATTCTTGTAAATAGTTAGGTTTTTGCTTTGTTTAAGTATCTGACTTCTTTATCTGTAAAAGAATTCTTGCCTTGTGACATTTTGAAGTTTCTTTTTGGATTCATAATCATCTGTGGCTTGACTCGTTAGAGCCATTATTCCAGTTTTTACTTGCAAAGCTCATAATCAAGCCTTAGCTCACATAGTCCCCTGGTTTCCAGCCCCTGCTTTTTTCTTTCTTGTTCTATTCCCCCCTTTTTTGCTAAGGAAATACATGCCTTTGTTGGCTTTAAACTATATGTGTATATTCTTGAATGAGCTACAAAAGAATTGGAATTATAGTAGATTCCATGGTGTTAGCTGCAGAGAGTCAAAAGTGTAACTGTACAATTGGATTGAGATAATACAGAATGTTGTACACATAGCTTTTCTATTTCCCCCAGATAGATTTTGACAACTTTGGGTAGATCCCATCTTTTAAAGGGAAGTACTTGTCATTAAAGTAAATGGGCATTGACATTGCTGAGAAGGTCAATAAATTCTGAGATAAAGAAATTAACTTAAAAAAAAAAAATCACATTTTTTGACCTAACTAAGAGTCCCATGTTATCCAACTAGCAACAAACCACATAGAGCCTATGCCACAAATGATGGGTAAGATCATCTATCTAAGTGTCTAATTCATCTCAATCTACAATAAACAACTGTTGGATATGATTGCGTTGTCTGTGCCTATGGTGTCTTGAGATAGCTACTGCTCTTTTTAGTGTGTCTATTTCAAGTGACATAGGAAGCAACTATATTGGATTTAATGACTTAGAAGGACTTGAAATTTAGAGGTCATGAAAAATTAATGTCTTCTCACCAGTGCTAGTGCAAAGGATAGTATAGGAAGTTAGTGGAAAACTTATTAAGACAAACTTGTGCAGTGCTCGAGAAAAACAGAACTCAAACGAAAATGACAGAATTTGGCTAGCATGGATAATTTTATCTGCTTTCTTTGGACTTTAATTAGATTTTATGTATTTTAGGGTATTCTTGTTAGTTTAAGAGGTGGTATTGTGCCTCTCGGAAATTTCACTTTTTCTTATTGATACTTTGATTCTATTGTTTTTTCTTTTTTCAGAATCCTAAAGATAATTAATTTTCCATGGATTAATTCTTCACAATTTTGGATTAACTCTATCTGGATAATATTTTTTTGACTGGAGTCTTAGATTTATTTTCCATGGATTGGAAATGGTTCTTGATAAATCATGGAATTTTCAAAGCTTTATTTAGGATATCCTATGTATCAGCTTCTATCATATTGTAATTGATATCATAGAAAAAATCTCATTTGGAGGTCTCTTCATGTGATAATATGGGAGCAAATCCAAATACTACTGACTTTTGAAGTCATTCAATCCAAGTTCAGGTCTGTGGACCCTAAAGTCAGATGCAGCATTTGGCATTCTCTGAGGAACTGTATCAGAGTGTAGCTTATGCTTATGTGGGTAGATCTAGTTGTGGGAGAAGAACTTGCAGTTACTGGGAATCACAAAGAGAGATCCACTTTTGTCATCCAAGTCATGAATAATTTTATTTGCAAAGAAACGAGAACATCATGTTTCAAATATGAAAGGTCTTGTGCATGTAGATTTATGGATATAGAGGAGCATAGCAGCATGAATTCGTTTATCAATATGCCTCTTAATCAATAGTGGGGGCAATGAGTTGGAGCTTCTTTTCCTTTGCGAGAATGGAAAATTCAAGGATTGACATGTTTATAACCTATTTTTAGGCTCTCATCCAGTATTGCAGTCATGCAAAATATTACGGTCCGATGCTTCAATTCCAGAGTGTCCTTTCATTGTTCTTTTGTCACTAATTCTTACCTAGCAATACCATGGCTTCCATGTATTTATGCCAAAAATAGGTTAAATTTGTATTCTCATCCAAGTTGGTTGGCCTTTTTGTTGCCTTTGTGATACACACACTACAAGTTTTTTTTAATTACCTTCTCATTGCATTATTCATTTACACCATTTTTAAACTGTAAATGCTGGCACTCCTCTGAGCTGTGAGTCCTGATTTTGATTGATATCCTCAATGCATATGCACAAAATCACTTGATTCGTCAAAAATAAAGTAAGCGAAGGCCGCCCTTTTCCTTCTTGTTTTCTTCTTCTTATCCTTGCCCCTGAATGTCACCTTCATGTGTGTAAAGGATAGCTGCATTTAGATGTGCATTCCTCGCCACAAATTGCTTGTCTAATACTCTATTTAAAACGTCAGCTCAATAATGAATTTGTTAACAGCTGGACATGCTACATTGGTCGTTTGAATTCCCCCCCCCCCCGGGAAATTATGCACACCAGAATGGAAACAAGGTTCTTTTTGAACAAAATTAATATTATTTTATGAGTAATAGGGTTTAAAACTTGCAAGGGGAAAAATAGAAACACTTAAACTTCCAAATTCCAATTCTTAAATCAAACATCCCCCTTCCTCCCCCCCCCCCTCACACCTCGAAGGCCCCTTTTCAGGTTTGGCAAGTTGTAGTTGTCTACAAGCATTATAATTTTTGTCATTGTCATCTACAAGCATTATAGTTTTTTCATGATGTTCTTGTTTATAGCATTCCTTTATGGCTGCTTCTCTTAATATCTGTTAACATTTCAGGTTCAATCCTACTTCCCACCAGAAATAGTTTTTATCTTCATGTCTAAGACCAAAGTAGTTGCTTATTTGAGCTTTGAATGTGAAGATGAACAACTATATATTTATATGATTTTCTTTTTCAACTGTTTTCAAGATTTGGGTGTTCTTTAATTATCTTGTGATTACATGAACATATACTTTTAGTAGGTGTAGTTTTAATCTTCATATTA
Organism: Dillenia turbinata; assembly: GCA_037126225.1. NCBI lineage: Eukaryota > Viridiplantae > Streptophyta > Magnoliopsida > Dilleniales > Dilleniaceae > Dillenia > Dillenia turbinata. The sequence goes on from JBAMMX010000006.1 coordinate 4,641,927, forward strand.
TTGCATTCTAGCTAGTACACTTATATTCTGGGTTTGGAAATCAAAACTTTTATAATAAAAAGGACAATATTTGAACAGAAAAATGATTATTACTGGTATCAACAAAATTATTTATTGTTTTACCAGTGTGTCCTAGCCATGTTTTGACTCCTAGTTTTAGGAAATTTGGCAAGTTCTGTCTATGCCCTTGTCCATTTCCTGCTTAGCTCCTTGACTTTTTATGTCACGGAGATTAAGGCATAAATTATCAGTGCAGTGCTAAAAAGGATGAAAAAAATTCTTGTTATTGAAAAGTATAATATTCAGTGGTTTCCTGTTTCTTTCTTTATGTAGTTATTGAGTCTTTCTATATTTCATTGTTGCTTTTGACAGGGCATCTTTGGAATTTCAATGGTCTTCAGGCCATGTTTAAGATTCCAGATCATCAGGTTGCAGGTCACCAAGCTCATGATGGATTGCTTGGCCCTCTGATAGATGACTCAGGCCGTTTCTATAAGCCTCTTCAAAACAATGAGCGAGGGTCCAAAGAAGTGGCCTTCTATACATCCTTCTCTTTCAATCCTAGAATCCCTGATCACATCCGCAAATTTTTCCCCGTCTTTTATGGCACTCAAGTTCTTGAGGCATCTGATGGATCTGGCTTACATCCCCACCTTGTTCTGGAAGATCTTGTCTCCAGTTGCCTAAGCCCTTGCATTATGGACATTAAGATTGGATCCAGAACATGGTATCCAGAAGCCTTTGAGGCCTATATAGAAAGATGGTTTAAAAGGACAGAGAAACCTCGAGCCTGGAATTAGGATTTAGACTTTCTGGTATGCAGATCTATGAAAGCAAAGAATTGGGATATTGGAAACCGGATAGGAAGGTTATCCAGAAGTTTTCCACTGATGAAGTTCGGCAGGTTCTTAGGAAGTTTGTTTCCTCTAATTCATCAGGAAAATCCGTGGGCCCAGACTGTGCCTTTGCATCAATGGTTTATGGTGGTTCTTCTGGAATTTTGGCACAATTACTGGAGTTCAAAGCATGGTTTGAGGATCAAACTATTTTCCATCTCAATTCTTGTTCAGTTCTGTTGGTGTATGAGAAGGAGTTGGCTTTGAAAGGGGAGATTTCAGGTGCAAAAGTCAAGCTCATTGATTTTGCGCATGTTGTGGAGGGTAGTGGTACAATTGATCATAACTTCTGGAGTGGGCTGTGCTCTTTGATTAAGTTCATATCAGAGATCCTCACCTCACCTGATGAATATGAAAAGAAGACTCCGCAGGACTATGAGAAGAATGAGCTTCCTTCAGATAAGGGTACACTATATATCTCTCATTGTTGATTCTGCTCTGACGCCTCTGCAGTCTCTACACTGCTGCATTACCCAATCGCTCTGCCTTGTCATATTCTTATGATTTCATCTGAATTGACTTTACTATGGTATACTGGATTAAATAGATGTCTCATGGAACTTGTCAGATTGAAACATTGCTATATTCATGTTCTTATATCTGATATTGGGCAACTTCGAAGATGCTGCTCATATGCAGAGCTTTAGGTTTTAATTTGCCCATTACTGTCATATTGAACTACAAACTAATGTGCCATTCACAACCCTGATTTGGTAATTGCCTAATTTTTTGTTCCTGGACTTGACTAAGGTTTCCATTCACAATCATTTCACATAACTAAGATTTTGACTGCTGTAGCCATTTGTATTATGATTCTTTCTCTTTGTATATATATTAACAGGGTTGCTTCTTGTCGCAATAAGATTTTCTGAAGAGTAAAATTTTGACTTCAGTGCCCATTTGTATTCTATTTCTGTTACTTAGTATGGTGCGACTCTGGCTGCACATCGGTAAAAACGGGAGTAATGCACTTGCACCGACTCAAATGATATAAGCATCTCTGAACAGCTTGTGATTCTTGTTTGTTAACTGCTTCAAATTCTAGTCAATTTCTCATGTGGACCTCCTGGGGTAGTCATGCTCAAATCAATCTCGCTTCATTTCAACAATCCTTTACAAGGGCAAGCTCTTAATTTTCCACCATCCCAAAGGGTGATAAAGTGAATCATCAATGAAAAGAAAACACCTCTAGAGACGCAATCAGGCTGTGGACCATGCTGTAGAAAACCATAATGCAAAGAGCAACTTGAAATTTAAGGACCGCAGTACCAACCCATAATCTAAACCATCTCAAGTGTTCCAAACAAAAACAATGGACATGAAACGAAAAGAAAGATTAGCAAAACAAAGCCTAATGGAAAATTTCCAGCAAGGTAGATTAGCAAAAAGATGCGCATGAATTACATTAAACTGACACATTTAAGCCAAATAGAGCAATCAACGGACAATGAAAGGTAATGTATGAGTGCCTTTATTAGGGGTTACGGCAGTGTTGACAATTTTATCCACAGATGATTGTCTACAGAAGCCACACAACAAAGATTCTGCCAGAAAAATTTCAGGTAGTCATCTGAAAACATGTTCATGTCAATCCAAACAAATGCAGAGACCAACCAAAATCAACTGCAAAGTTATGGTGCTTGTAAAGTAGATAACAATCACAGAGCTCATTCACCTTCCGAGAGGAACAGATGAGGTAGAATTTTCCAGGGAACTTTGTTCAGCAAGCTAATGATGCAGGAAGATTAGAATAAGCATTATATGTATAGACTTTTTTCTATGAGATAATGTATGAATGTCAGAGCTATAGAATGAGTGGTTCAAGTTCACTTGAAGCAGCTTCGGGAGGAAATAATGACCATTGACAAAAAAAAAACATTTAAGCTATGTTACACCAGTGGTACCTCTTTGAAGTTGCATTAAAAGATCATAAGATATACACGTGCAGCATTTTCAACCCTAGAAGCTGTTGTTCATTAGAACCATAAAAATTCTGGTTCACTAAATTCCTTTCAAATCACTCATCTGATAAAACAAAGTACTACAAAAGGACAATGAAGCAACATAAAATCTTTTGTTGAAGAAATCTGCTGCGAGCTTAGTTTCTCAAGTAGCTTCCATTTGGCTTGCACTTTAGGATGCAAAAATTTTCAATTGGGAACAGTCAATTATCTGTTAAAGTTAAAACAACTATTAAAAAAAAAAAGAGTGACTCGGTTACCGGAAGTTTGGCTGGAGTTCACCGATCAGAGCTTCTCAGTCAGCCTTATCATGAAGGAATTGACAGAAACAGAATCCAACACTATCCATGAAGACTCAAACAACTCATGGAAGAATTCAGCTGCAATCTCCTCAGCAGCCTTCCTAAATGCAATCCCAAAAGCATTTCCCTGCACAGCACCAAGTCGGGGCTTTCCACAAACCCCCACTATAAGTACTTTATTTGGCTCCTGTGCTAGGCAAGCACAAAGCAAAGGCTTCATTTTTGCACCCTTTTCCTGCAAGGCATCCATCAAGAAATAACCAAACTTTGTTAAAGCTTGTGGATATCCTAAAAGCTTTGTGTCTGCTGAATCATTGAGCTTCACCCACCTGAACTTCCTACCACTTCGTATAGAACCGCTCTTTGTTATTGCAGAACTTCCTTGTCTAAGAATAGCACGCTGTACCTTTATTGCCTGCTGCATTCCAATCCTCAACTTATCCAAATTACCCAATGATAGAGCATCATAGGCCTCCCCAAACTGCTTTGAAGCACTCGAGCCATCTGATTTCACAAATGACTCGAGAAGTGCTGTGACACCATACACAACATCTGCAGCTGACACCCTGGAGCTATAACCATGTAATCGTAAGAAACTTCTGTAGTAGAAATCTGTGAGTCCATATTCAGGCAAAAATCTTTCAAACTCACCCTTCATTTTCCTTTTCACTTCCAGATTCATGTACTGAAACTTCTGTTGACAATCAACTAGTGCAAATCCCATTCTAGCAAGAAGAAGCTTGAGCTTCTTCATTCCATTGTCACTCCACGTCTTCAACTTAGTCGCAATGTAAGACGAGCAAAGCATCGAGTCAAACGGATTCCATTCCTGTAAAAGCATTAACCTCGGTTCATCCTCGTAGGCAATCCTAGAAGCATCCGGTGCCCGAATCTTGGTCCCATCCTTAAGTGTCACTGAGGTAACTGCATCTAGGTTCCCCGAGCTATTAATATGCTGTTCAAGCTCCATAACTCCGGCTTGGTATCTCTCATTAGTCAATCTCTCATGTACAAACTGGTCGGTCAAAGACACGCAAGCCAACCAAAGTAACTCATTACTATTCTTTCTAAGCAAATGAGACAACTCAAACATTAAACACCCAGATGGCTTTCCATGAAAAGTCCCCAAATGATAATACTCCTTTTTCAATTTCCCAAAAACCCTAACTGGGTCATCATCATTTTCCTCCAAAACCCTTCTCCGCTTTCTCAACCCACCATCCCCCTCTTCCTCCGAATCACTCTCACTCCCATTTTCATCATCGCTATCTAAATTCTCTTCTAACTCATCGTCACCATTCAAATCACTCGCATGCGCCAATGCAGACACATCAAAATCATAAGCCAAATCAGCTTGATTCTCATCATCTCCGGTATAAAGCACAATTACTCTGTCATTTTGCTCACTCAAATTATGCAAGTGAATTGGTCTATGACTATCAACAACAAAAACACGAGCGGAGGGACCCAAATTCAAAACCTTCCTCAAATCTCTATGACAACCCCAGTTGATCAAAAGTATTGAAATGGGGTTTTCTGAACTGGAGCAGAGATCTGCTCCTGCGTATTTGTGAATCTCTTTGAAGGACGATACTGGGTAACACGCATATCGAACAGAATCAGATTCTAGAATGTGGAACATGATTTTTAAAGCACAGAGGGAATCTACATCTGATGTTGAAGGAAAAATTAGGAGAGGGGTAGATGATGAGGAATCTGATGATGCTTCACGCAATCGTTTGTAGAATGTTTCAATTCTTTGTTCCCTAACCATTTTTCCTCGATTTCTCAACTGGGGTTCATATAATTGAACCAAAGAATTAATTTTTTGTTCGTGGGTATGGAGAATTGGGGATAACACAGTTTCGAACTTCTAAAGATTGATTTATACTATGAAGATTGAGAGAAAGAGAGAGATTACCTGGACGTACAAGGGGGTTTGACTCAGGTTATCCGGAATGGAAGATTCGATCGAGATCGAGACCCGAGAGAGGGAGAGAGAGAGAGGATATTACTACTATGATTTTGTAAGAAGATTGAAAAGTATGAAATTAAAAACCATTTTTGGTGTAAAACGATTCAAATTTTTCGAAACCCGCGGAGTTTCCACCTTTGGCGGTAAAAAGCTGGAATGGTTTGATTTTAAAATTATTTCCGGTTCACACCACACCACCGGTTCGGGTCGGGTCGGGATGGAACCAAAGCAAAGCAGCCCAAAAAAAAAAAAATAAATAAAAAATAAAAAATAAAAACCTCTATTTAAAAAAAATACGAGTCCTTTATTTGGAAAGATTTTTTCCTTAGCATAATCATATCAAAAATGATCATCTAAATTTGGATATATTGATCGGGTTATAAATAGATTAAGCAGTGATGATTCATTTATAAAATATATATATTGAATTATCAAAATTCTTTTATTATAACATGAGACATATAATTAGATTTTTTGTTAAAAAAAATCATATTTTTAACAAAGATAATTTGTTCTCCATTCTCAAATACATTTAACGTGTTTCACTTTCATCCAAAGAGAGAAAAAAAGTATTAAATTTACTCAAATTTACATGATTCGAATATACTTTAAATAAATGAAATATTTTAAAATTAAATTTAAACAATTTTGTTAGAATTAGACTAAAATACACTAAATAAGCAAGATTTCCGGTACTCTAATAAAAGAGATTAATGATTAATTTATCTACTTTTTTTTTATTTTTAATTATTATGACGTCGGTATACATGATCTAACAATATTCATATTATCAGATTAGTGTTGGTATAAACTATTAAACTAAAAAAATCTCTTTTTGATGGTAATATAAATATAAATTTGCATCGAGTGACGGAGATTTATGAGTAAGTCGCTTATTAAATAATTTTGAACCGGCAATACCAAAAAAAAAAAAGAAAAAGAGAGAGAGAAAGAATCAAAGGGTTACTCCCCCTCAAAATCAGCAAATCACCTTGTCCAAGCCTAATGAATAGCATTAGCATTGAGATTACTGTTTTCTAAAGTGAGAGAAATGCATACAAACTCTTCTCAACTCTCACTGCAAAGAAAAGAAACAAAAATTAAATTCCTTGCGAGTGACCACACCAAACAATTTGTATCAATTTTTTTTTTTTTCATAGTTCTAATTAAAATTTGCAAGTGAGAAATTTTCTTGATTTACCACTTAACAGAATTTAAAGTAGTTTGATTTTGATATTGATAAAGTTTAAATTAATATTATTATTAACGATATTTTATTTTTTAGAAAAATAAAATTCATGATCTATGAGTAATTTACTCATAAATGAAATATATTATTTCATTTAAGAGGATAGCCTAGCTTGGTTGAAAAAAATATCCTAGAGAACCAATGTTTGGTAGGTACAGTGGGAAGGGCACTGCGACCGTTTATCCAAGTACTCGAGTTCGAGTCTCTTTTGGATTGGAAAAAATCACATTGGGAGAGCTTCCTTTCTATTGTTAGAAAAGCAAGATAAAGCAGAAAAATTGATGGAATAAAGAAAAGCAGACTAAGAGAAAATGACTTATGTATTGTATATGCAATAAGTTGTATAATAACCATATTTATAGGATGATTCCATGAGTCTAAATCCTATAAATATAAAAGGTAAAAATAAATAAAATATTTATAAGATTGGTAAGAATAAACTAAATAATTACAGCGTTGGAATTTTAGAAAGTTAATATTCTAAAACTTCTTCATTGTACTCTACCATTTTGTTGGGAAGTAGCTGGACAAGAACGTTGGACAATGGTTCCATGCTATTTAAGAAACATAGTAAGAGTAGACTCAAGATATTCAGATGCATTATCAATGTGTAAAATTTTGATGGTTTGAGAAAATTGAGTTTGAACTATTGATGCAAAGTTTTTGTATATTTGAGATAATTCTGAGTGATTTTTTTATCAAATAAATCCATGTAAAATGGGAGTAGTCATCAATAAACACAACAAAATATTTTGACCCACTCATAGTTGGTGTAGGAGATGGTCTCCAAATATCAGACTGAATAAGATCAAAGGTAGCACTAGAAATAGAATCATTTGTATTAAATGATAAAGCAGATTGTTTTTCAGTTTGATTTGAAATACATTGAAGAGATTCATCAGTAATAGAACTTAGTGAACCCGAAGAAATCAAAGAACGAAGTTTATTAAGAGATAGATAACCCAGACGAAGATGTCATAAGTGAAAGGAGGAAAAAACAGTGATAGCACAGCAAACTAAGGAACTACTAATATGAATGTGAAGAGAAGTGAGCTCGTATAGACGTTCAACCTTACGGCCTGTCCCAAAGATCTTTCCCGTCTGAGGATCCTGCACACGACATCTAATAGAAGCGAATATTATGTCAAATCTAAGTTCACATAATTGACCAACAAAGATAAGATTTAAGGTAAGTGTATAAACAAAGAATGTATCTGGGAAATTTAAAAAGGAGTTAGAAAGATGACCAATATGAGTGGCTGGCATGGTAGAGCCATCAGGTGTATGAATCATAGATGGTGTAATAGGAGTGGATAAAGAAGTAAAAGAATGGGAATTATGGGTCATATGGTTAGAGCAAGCAGAGTAAAAAAATCAAGAAGAGGTACCTAGTGCGATAGAAAGTATAGTATGTTTGTGATTATTAGAAGAAAGAACTTGTTGTAAAAGGGTTTGAAAATCACCAAGAGATATTGTAGGCTGAGAAGAAGAGGTAATAGTAGCAAAATCCTCAATAGCAGCAGATTGTGAGATATGTCGAGAACTTGTAGTAGAACGATTTTGGAATTGAATGACTTTCTTTGGGCAATTTTCAATAAGATGACATTTCTCTTTGCAATACCTACATTCAATCATAGGATTAGCAAGACATCGATTAGAAATATGTCTTCGCTTCTTGCAGGATCTACATTCAATAGTGGGACAATTAGGAAGGATATGACCTGGCTTTTGACAATTGCGATAGAAATTTGAAAATTTTGGTCCTCGAGTAGTGATGGCCAATACAATGTCACTATGTTGAGGTTTGAGTAGTTCTAGACAAGTCTCCTCTGATATCAACTCAGAAACTACCGTTTTAATAATAGGAAGAGGATGTCGATGAAGCAGAGAAGCTCTAACAGACTCAAAATCTGATGTTAGAGCCATAAAAAATTAGACCAGACGTCATTGGTCTCGATATATTGCATATTTGCTGGCGTCAGTTGTACATTGCCAATGGGGTTCAGAGAGAGCAAGTTAATCCCATATTTACTGGATATGGGCAAGAAAATCATTGATTGATTGACTTCGTTATTGTTGCAAAGAGTGGAGTTCGGTGAGTAATTGATACTGATGAGCTAAATCTAATGTAGTATAGCGATTTGTAAGAAGATCCCAAACTTTTTTAGCCGTCTCAAAACGACTAAATTGCAAATGAATAGAAGGTGCAAACGTGTTACGAAACCAAGTAAGAATTTGATGATTTTTGCTATCCCAATCTTCAAGACGGTTAGTAAAATCACTATCCGATTCATCATTGGATTTTATAGACAATTTGATATCTTCTGTAACATAACGCCATAGTCTCCTTCCCTTAAGGAAGCTTCTCATCCCTTGAAATCCAAGCCTAATGGTTGTATCCATCAAGCATAACTGATATAGGTTGAGAAATATCTAATTTTTCCATAACTAGACAAAAAGAATGTGTCTAATTGATGAGAAAAAAAAATAAAATCAGATCGAACACCTAGTGCTTTGATACCATGTTAAAAAAAGCAAGTTAAAGCAGAAAAATCTAGAGAATAAAGAAAAACAAATTAAGAGAAAATGACTTATGTATTGTATATGCAATAGGTTGTACAATAACCATATTTATAGGGTGATTCCATGAGATTAAACCCTAGAAATATAAAAGGTAAAAATAAATAGAATATTTACAAGATTGGTAAGAATAAACTAAATAATTACAGTATTGGAATTTTAAAAAGTCAATATTTTAAGAGTTTTTCAATTTGGAAATCTCCAAAATTTATTTTTAAGGCTTACAATATTTATTCCCAAGATTTCTCAAAAATTCTTTAATTTGGGAATTGTCAATATTCTTTACATCTATAGCAGACCCGATGGTAGTTCAGCTGAGATTAGTCAGGACAAAAATTCGGATATTCGCGGGTGGACCAACTCCAAGGCACAAAAAAAAAAAGGAAATATCCCAGAGATCATCACATTAATTTTGATATCTTTAGAGTTGCATCCGAGCATGGTTCATAAACTTCATAAAAGTTTATTACTTTAGCTTTTCCATTTTATTACAATAAGCGTGAACAAAGAATTATAATTTTATTTAAAATTCGGCTCAGCTTATTTAATTAATTAAATTAATGGAGATTGAATATAGTTTTAAATTTATAAACCATTTCTGGATAATTTTTTTCTTAAGTCTATTCAATTTAATTGGTTTAGAAAATAAATTGGTTTCGAACACTCAGATTCACTGATAGTCTTATGCATTTTTTATGTAAAAAGTATATGACATAATATGAACAAGGTTGTTTCATTTAAAATCTATATCTTATCATATATTAAAATTCTAAAATAGACTTTTTAGTGATTTTTATCACATGAATGAGTAACAAATATTGTTCCTAAAATGGATATGCAAAGAAAAGAAAAATTCAAGCACAGATAGATGGTGATATTTTGTCATTAAAACAAAAGAATATGAATATGCTTCTCTTTATTTTATTTTTTTTCCCCAACAAAATGCAATTGGTAAAATTTAAATAAGAACCATAGTACATGAGCAAAGGGCTCAAAATAAATGAAAAAGTGGCAAACATTTCCAAACTAAACTTATTGTCACAAAGAGTGGAAAGAGAGTGGGAGAGAGAAGGGCACACAAAAGAAGTTACTCTACATTATGTAGAGGAAAGCCTTGGAAGGGCTATTTACAAGTCCCACATACCAATACATTTCCATTCCAACTCAGACCACATTTCATATTCCACACCAAGGAAAGCAGCAACCCTGAAAAAGAAGAGCAAAGGAAATAAATACATTACCACAGTCAAAAACATGAACAGATTATCTAAAAAGAAGTGTAGATACTTAAATGTACCTTGGAATTTTCACTGGTGTCTCTTCGCCTGGTGAAAGATGGATCAGTAGAAATGTTAGGAGCTTTTGCTGTTCCACCATGCCTCTCCTCTCGTATTGCGTTGAAAATGTGAGTGTAACCATCAGCTGCGGCCGGATTGGTCTCATCCCAATCACCAAATTTTGGAACTGCAGCGCCTCTATCGGGCTGTGAAATGCAAGAACCCAGATTACATCTCCATTTGGGAACAATTGGCAATAAGAACCCATAATAAACTGAAGGGGGACAAATGACAAAGACACGAGACACTATCCAAGCATGAATTCTATTAAGTACTGGTGCCACTTAAAAATTTGAAGCTTCAGACTCAAGGAGCTAATTCAGAGTTTTTCATAAAAGAGGGTGTCATGTCGAGTAGCTCATTTACTAAGTCCTTAAAGTAGCATCTGAGATCTGAGATGATTTACCGCCATTCAAGGTCGGGTAATAAATAGGGTGGGGGAGGTTATATTTTCCTTAGGATAGCTCAACCATGTTTGGACCCAAAACAAAAACAAGGATGTCTGAAAACACTTTTCTATGAAAACAAATCAACAGCATCAAGTTTTAAGACAAAGCAAGTATACATCGTATTTTGACTTTTCCAGGAGAAATTGTCACTATGTCTAATCCATAGTAACCATGAAAGGCGCCTCTGATTGCCTACCAATCAATAAAGCCTCTATGATTGCCTAGCATTCAATCAACTTTCTCTCTTATCATGATCAGACACGAGCAAAAATATTTCCAAATTAACCATGCATCAAAACTATATGGCAAGAAGAAAAGCTTACAGAATCTTCACGTCGATTCACTGGTTTCATCCGGGATCTTCCTGGAGTTCCATGGCTTCCTTCGGTGGAGCCCTTTCCTTCCCAGCCAGGAGATGAGGCCACTCTCCCTGCAAATCTTGTCTGATAATGCTGGTGAACTGGAGACTTATCAAAGCTGTGATCTGACCCAATACTTGTCCTTTGAGGTCCCTTACTGGGGTCACCTGGATTTGTTCCACGGCCTCCATACCTTTGGTAAGGTGACTCAACAGTCCGACGCCCATCCTGACGTGAGTCAGAGAGCTGCTTCATTTCACCATCTTCTCTGCTCAACTTCCGCTCATGTGCTGACCCCCCTGCTCCTTGGCCTTTAGGTTCCTCTTTTACAAGCTTGGTTCTTGAATGTTCTTGATCCACAGATGCATCTTCAGAGAAAGCATCCATGTTCTCTTCAGGATCATTAGGGTTAATCATCTTTGTAGCACCTCTACCCTTCCGGGCCTTCTCAAAGTAGGCTGTGTAAGGAACATTTTCCTCACTTTCCCAATTGCCAAATTTTGGTACCCGTGAATGTTGCTGCCAAGTTAACAAATATTGTTCTTTCCTGTGAGAAAAGGTCTAAAACATCCAATATAGAAAAGAGCTCCAAACCCCGATTGAACACAAGCCAACAAAGCTGGCAGAAGCAGTCATATATTTCAAAAGAAAACAACTACACAAAACACTTATCCACCAAAGGAAGTACCAGACAGAAAAAAGCCTTGACAACCAAAAGATGAATAACACCAAGAAAGGCACTAGCATCACCAGTGATAAAATAAGCAGTACATAAAACAATCAACATTTTTATCACCAGAACAGCAGCAATCAAATGAAAACTAACCATAAGGAAACAAGAAATAGCAAAACGCTTCCAAATAGAAGCAAAACCTTTTCGAAACGAAGCATCAAATCCTATCCATGGACGGGGATTGAATGCTAATCTCCTTCAATAACCCGTTGAGAAGTGAAATTGATATCAAGGTGTTGACATATTGTACAAACTGAACACTCTCTTTTTGGGCTAGGATACTTCTACATGACACCTGGTTCTGGTGTACAAGTGAGCTCTAATTTTAAAAACAGCAGAGGCCTCTTAGTCTTGAAAAAGATAAAGGGGTGAAGACCAGCAAATCATGCCATCTCTCTGAGCTATTTGCTGCTTTTGCAAGTATATAAAGTTGGCCTACAAATGCAGAAACTTTTTCCTTTATGCAAGTTTCTTTCTTCTGAAAACTAGTCCTTTCGCATTGGAATGTTCATCATGTTATGCTGAATTTAATGCCTCACCAACATAAAATATTTTCTTCAAGCACGAACCATGAACTAAACACGGCATAAACAATCTTGCCAGCCATTTGGTAGTTTCAAAGGTTCCAAGACAAAGTTGAACAGTTTATCACTTGTGAAAATAACAGCAATATATGCCCCAAACCCCCACCTCCCCCCCCCCAAAAAAAAAGGAAAGAAGGCCACATCATAGAGCCATTCAGAGGTTGCTGGAGCCTGGCTAGGAGCAATTCGCTCAGCCAATACTGATGCACATGCAAGGTTGATATCTTTGGAAGGTTCAGAGAAAAGATTAAGGGCACCGTATCTAGTTTAATGAAGACAAGTGTTGTGCTCAGAATCCAGATTTGGAGTCCAATGCCCAAACTAAGCAAGAAGTTGAAGATGGATTAAAAGGGAAAAGGAAACTATTTCCAGCATTATAATCCATGGTACACTTGTATCAAGTTGTTCTCAAAGAACATCAATACGCATCTTAATGCCACACCTAGAAGTTGACCAGATTAAATCTTGGTGGTGGCCCCAATCATGATTCCCAACGGAGACAACAATGCTGGTTGTTTCCGCCACTCTTTTGCTAAGCCAAAAAAAGGTAAAAAAAAAAAATAGTCCATTCTGATGAACCTGGGTAAACACCACTTGCTAATAGAGTATGAAATAAGCATCCTAAAAAACTCAAATGTATTGCAGCTGTAGTTAAATAATAATAACTGTAATATTTGATCAGTTAGATAAAGTCTAGTAATAAGAAGGCGATATCTAGTTTGACGTTACTGTTGAGCAATGGTTCATATGCTATTAACATTTTTTCAGGTACTTGTGACATACGTTTCCATTAAGCAGAACTTTTATTACACATCACCATACCAAAGAAAAAGATAAAAAGCTGTTCGCAAACAGTTGCCTTCTTGCTCCAATTTATATTTTTTTTGAGCTAAAACCTCCCCCCTTGCATTCTCACTTTTGTTCATCCATGACAATCAATTCCAACAACTGGATTAGAAAATCTCAAATTCCACAAAATGTCACCGTTTGGATTTGATTAATGATAATTTCGGTGTTGCTGCTACAATTATGAACTTGTATTTCCATATATTGATGGGTCCTATTCACCATAATTACAATGAAGGTCTGCCTGTTGCATGTGACTTCAATGGAATATTTCCACAGTTCAGAACCAAACCACAAGAGTCTGATGAGCATTTGAGATGTACGAAATCACTTATGGGCAAAAAATATTGCCTAATATCATTAACATGTTCAGGTAAACACCACGTATGCAATTCAAGGAATTGAAGTGAAAAGTGAAATCATAACAATTCAGGAATTGATAACTTGGAGGAAGTAATGCTAACCAATAGATGGTGATCTCACGTAATAATATATCATCCCAGCCCAGCACCCTATTCACTATAACAAATGGCTGGGATGTTCAAAGGAGACAACCAAAAGTAGAACACGAAACCATTAGTCAGTTACAGCAGTCAAGGGGCATCACTTTTTTAATTAAGTTTCCAGTGGCTGACAGATGAAGCAATAATAGCTGAATATGAAGGCAAATGAACAGGTACAAGGCAAGTCAAATGGAACTTTTCATCCCCTTGCACTCTTACACCCCTTAAAGAGCATTTTGAATTTCTGAAAAAGGAATGATCACATTGCAATATGGCAAACTATTGATGATTGACCATAAGAAATGTGATTATTATTGCTGACAATGCAGAAGAATCAATAACTTGCTCAACAGAGGCAAGAAGAAGATAGCAAGGGGGGACTACCATGGTTGAAAAGGGATTTTGTTTCGTTGGGTGGTGGTGTGATGGGGGGAGTGGAAAGTGGACATGTAGAATGTGATGGAAAATTTTCCCTCACTCCAACTCATTGGATATTCCACAAAATGTGAAGGGCCGACTCAAATTAGTAATCATGAATGCAAGCAATCATGTGGATTAACTGTATCATCGATTTCTAATTGATGGCTGAGTCACATCCTTATTTTAGTCATGCAAATAAGTATCATGTCCTCAACTTCTTTCTGAAAATTATGAGCAAAAACCCCTAACAATTGCTGTCTTAGAATAGAACTATCCAAGATGGCTAAAATATATTATGCAATTTTTAAAGTAGAAACTAGAAAGGCTGAGGCCAGAACCAAGATTAGGAACAATAAAGGAACCAAAGTTCAGGCATCACTGTACCTACTGTCTAAAGGCCCAAAACTAACTCCAGGAGTGACTTCAAGAGTGAGCAAGCACGATGGAGATTGTCATGTTTTAAAGAGAACTGAAATGTTTATCCAAAATTTAGTCCACTCATAATTTCCACATAAACCAAAAACAGCATTTGGGACAGAAATGAAGAACTAAATATCTGTCCATACTTCCCCAAATTATAGAACTGCATGCAAGATTTGCAAATGACAAGTACAAGATAAGGCCACAATCATTTTCCAGTTTTGCATCTTTATATAGCATTTTTCATTGCAATTTGCAGCAAGTCTCTAGTGCATCACCTTAGGCCTCAACAAACTGTAAAGGCAATCTGCAGTTACATTCTTCTTGTCAATAGTTTAAAGGATCCACTCTCATAGTTTTATGTTTTACTGTTGATAAAGAAAGGATTACTCAAATAGTTGCTTCACCATATGTATCTCTTTTTTTTTCCTTTAAAAGCATCTTACTCCTATATAAGCAAGGGTCTCATCAATTTGAGCTTTCACAGTTTTCCCAATATAAAATAAATAAGTGAAAATTTGGAACCATCAATGGCATCACTAGTTTTCTAGATGTATGTTAACTTTTACTTTGTTCATGGAGACGATGAAACATATAGAAAACCACGGCCACCCCACATTGACTCCTTAGTTACATCATTCTTCTACATTTTAACAAAGAACACTTCCATGATTAGAAAAACTCTGAAGCCTCTTTGCATATGCTTCTGAAAATATCTAATGCGGCTTTTTAACAATTTCCTACTTTCTTATCACAGAAATCATGAATTTGAGTAAATTGCATGAAATCCTTCATTGATTAAACAAAGATTTACCTCGATATCATATGAAAGACAATTCTTATTTGGTTTGGTTGCATTCAAATACACAATGCAAAGAGGTCATACAATATTAATTGTAAGAATCCTAGGAATTAAAAACTTATGCTGCATTCATCTGTACCTCCTCACATCCTTGTTCCCCCACCACATGGTTAGACATAATACCTAAAAACACACACACACACACACGCACGCACACACACACACACTCACTCACTCACTCACACTCACACATGCGCGCGTGCTCACTAACACACGCACACACACATATATCAATGTGAAATCCCACATGCCAAAGTCTAAATATGCACTATCATCAAGCATCAAATTAAAACCAAGGAAACATTCGAAATCTTTACCATCACATGCAAATGCACTCTGCCTAAGCTTACAAGATACCAGAAGATAGTAATTTACACTAATTCATCAATTCATATTCCACATTACATGCCCAAAAAGACAAAAGGTCAAAACATGCAGCCCAAGGATTACAACCACCATAAGTCCCCGTGCTAAAGGATGAGAAATCCAAGTCCGTAGAATGAAAAAGAAAAAATTCTCCTGTTAAAATGTCAAAAGTCAACAAAACAGCGTAGGAAAAACCAGTTGAGTGAAATTTGGGAGGAGAAACTCCAGACTCCTATTCAATCAAGGTTTATTAACCTAGAAAAACATGTCTCACATGATAAAATCCAAAATTCAACTGATTAAACTGCCTGGAAACTTCCAAGATGAATGGATTGCATCAAAATTTCTTTCTTGAGCAAGAATTCATTTATCTAGCAGCTCAGATCGTTGTGCATCTTCATCAATATTAGTTTCCCACAACAAAGTGTCCAAAAGCATCTATTCTTAGAATAACATTAACATCCCCGAGAAGCTAAAAAAAAATGAGGAAAGGCACATCAGATCGAAAAACCTTAAATTTCCATAAATAAAGGAAAACCATAACAAACAAAACACAACCAATATCCAATCAGAACTTGACAAATTCACATATTTAAGAACAAAACCAGATTTTAAATCATGAGAGAGCACAGAAATAATCCAAACAGAAAGAATCAATTTTAGTCGTACCATGTTTAAGAACCCAATATGAGAAAAGACTGAAAGAGGTCAAAATGCTACAAGTGAAATTTTACGAGGAGAGAGAAAACTTACGGCCATTATTATCTCCACCAATTTTGGAACCCAAAAAACCCAAAATGGTAGAGAAGTTATTCTTCAAACCAAAATTCAAGTCTTGATCAATAAATTAACTAGTCCCCTGCACAAAATTCTCTCAAATAAATCACAGAGAGAGAGAGGTCGAAGGAAAGAAGAAACAAGCAAGAAGAGGAGGAAGAGGTTGATCAACCATTGATCGGTGCAACCGGTTATTCCATTTGACCATTCTCTCTCTCTCTCTCTCTCTCTCTCTCTATCTCACATAGACTGACTGAGACTGACCGTTCATCCCCTCGTTTACTTCTTGGTTTGAAAAGTCCTCCAACGTACAGCTGATAACCAAAAATTAAAAAGATAATATATATAAAATTATGAATTTTGATATTAAAAAGAAAAATATTTAAATTTTAAATTCTCCCGAACAATTTTTGGCCTAAACCCATTACAAACGTGGGTTATTTTTTCTAGATACCAAAAATGAATTTTTTTAATATATCAAAATTAGGATTTTGAATTCTTTTTTTATTAATTTAATATCCAAGAAGTCCATGTCGGCAACATTACACGCTGTTCCCAGCTGTACCTCATGCTTCCACGGATTGTACCACAACCATATTTTGCCATGCCCGTGGACATTTGGGTAATTTTGACAATAATCCTGACTTTTCAAATGTAATCTCTCCTCCCTCCGACCCGACAGCCCGCGCCTGCAGTTAATGACGGATGGTCCAAAACCAACACCAAGGTTGGCTAAGAAAATTATTCTTTTATAATTTTTTGGGACCAACAAGGTTGCTTCGCTAGTGTAGTGTGACAATATAATGGTTTCTATATTTTTTTTAAAACAAAAATTAATCATAAAAAAATTATAGTCAGTAGATTGTTTTTTTAGAAATATAATAATTTCTATTTTGACTTTTGAATAAATAATTTTTAAAACAATTTTTGATTTTTTATTAAAAAATTCTCCCTTTTTAGGTGGAGGCCTTCGTCGATTATGCAAGTTCATGGAAAAAAATATAAATTTAATAGCAATTTGACAATTTAATTTTACAAAAAAGTTTAAAGAAAATTATACACGATAAATATTTAAAAAAAGGAAGGCTGGAAGAATAATTTGTTTTGAGGGATACCCCCTTCCCTTCCACTACTTCTTCAAGAATACTTTTTTCAATTTTTTGCAATTAAATTTAGGGCACGTGGGTTTCATTTTATATTGAGAATGAGATAGCTACTGCTCTGGCTCTGGACTGCCAGACCTCAGTCCTCAACTTGGTTTGGTTCATGGCTGACGCTTAGCATGTCAACTTAAAATATTATAATATTATTTTTTTCAAAATCCTAAATAAATTACTTTTTAATAGAAGTCAAAGGGACCAACAAAAAATTAAAAACTTGTGTAAGAACAAATGCAACGGGTAATTCCTTAAATTTCTTAATCAATGATCTCGAGTTTAAGTTTTGAAAATAAAACAGATTGTATTAAAAGAGCACTATCCCTAAGTGGGATCTCAGATAGCTCAACTTATATTAGTTAAGATAAAATTTCAGATATCGAATGATGGATTGAGTGTAAGGACATCAAATATGTATATATATTAATACATATAAGTTTAGATAAAACAATATCTAAAAAGTCTTTCTAATGGTATAAGAGGTGACAAAATGATAATTTTATTAAGTTAATGTGGAAAAAAAAATTATATATAATAATAATAATCGGAATCTTGATTTCAACAAAAATTATATATATATTTAGAAACAAATTTTTTCTTAAAATGTAATTATTTTTGTAAGAATTTTTTTTCCTCGTGGGAAATATTGAGCATTGGGCCATTGACTATTTTGGATTAACCTTTTTCTTCTTCTTTAAATAAATAAATATGTAAGACACAAATATATGATATATAGCATCATCATCACTGAAAGGTCAAATGAAAGCAATTAGGGTATTCAAGTCCACTTCACATTTAGTAAGAGACCACAATGTAAGGAAGGTTTTGGTACAGTACCCCACAAAAATTTCCCTCAACCTAACAAAATATGGATCGATTGGAAATTCCACAAATTGTAAAGCCCAATTGGGTCCAAGCTGTTTTGAATATTGTCATCCATAAGGAAGATTCGTCGCATTTAAAAGTGTTATTTTTTTTACTTAATTTATTAAAAATATCATAAATTTAATATTATATAATAAAATAACTATATCTCGTATAATTATTAAATAAATTTGAATTTATGGTATATTATAATTCAAATCTAATACATTAAAAAAAATTATTTGACATTAAAGAATCATAACTCAATTCAACTGACATTATTTCTTTCCTTTTAGAAATCTCGAGTTTGAGTTTCTCTTATATATTCCAAAACTATTAGACATATACTAATAAAATTTGGCATTATAAACAAAAAAAAAAAAAATTCATTAATGGGATATTATTAATTTTCTCATTGCATTGGGTTGATATGTCAATGGTTTATCATTTCACTACACATTAGGTCATCGGTTCTTACAACGGTTGCGCATCTTTTTTCTTTGTTCAAATAATATTTTAATTATTTCATTTTTTTTTTTTGAAATTATGCACAAGATTAAAAAATTTTGTCCAAACAGAAAATATAATTTTTTACTGCCGCTATTTAAATTATTTCTATTATTTATCAATTTTTGAAAGTGCATTACAGCATTGGGTTAGCTCAGTGGTAATGCAAATTTAAGAAAACTTTGGATATAGCTCAATGGTAGTTAATTTGATTACTCATTGGTAGTGGTGTTAATCATTTCGGTGAATCCATTCATTTATCCGATTCGTTATAAATTTGAGTTATTTAGTTTGGATTAATAAAAATTAGATTAGGTGAATAGTTTCATCAGATTAAAAATTCGGGTGTAAAAATAAAGATTTTTATTCGAAACTTATCTGAAACCCGAATAATATATCCCCACATAACATGTCATACCCAATCAGATTAAAATCTAAACCGTTTAACTCGAATGATTAGAAGAATTTTTTGTGTTATGTGGTTATTTAGATAAATGAAATCCGAATTATTTAATTTGAATTTAATTTGAATAAATTGATTTGGATTTTATTTTATTGGATTTGATTTTTAATTAAATTTTTTAAAATTTAAAATAATAATCTGAATTAAATAATCAAAAAAATCGAAAACTCGCCCAATGCACACCCCTACTCATTGGGGCCTCGATTGGGCCTTTCTGTTCTTTATTAAAACAATATTTTAATTATTTCAATTTTTTGTTTAAAATAACATGCAAGATTAAAAATTCTAACCAATAAAAATAAAATAAAACTTTTACTGTCTCTTTTTTCTATCGAAAGCTTTCATTTTCCTTAAATCGGGTCCATAATTCGGTGGCAGAGCATTTGATTGTCGATCAAGAGGTCATTGGGTCAAACCAGCCATGTCGTTCAACTCATTACTGGGATTTATTTTCATTGTTGGTTTTTTTAAGAGTATTTTTTGCATATTTAAGAAAACTGCATATGAAGAGTTCAAGTTTTTATTGTTAAAGATGCATCAATGGTAAGTCATTAGGATAGCTAAATGTTAGAGATCATTAGATCACACACCAGTTTGGCCTTTAGTCTCCCATTTAGAATAACATTTGAATTATTATTTTTTTTATTTTTATTTGAAATTTAAGAAAAATTTCTCACGAAGAATACAAATTTTTTTTATTAAAGATCCATTAATAGTAGATCATTAATTCTCTCATAACAGACAATGATTGATCATTCGAATACAGATTAAAGATGCATATCTATAGCATGAGTTTATGGTTCAGTGGTAAAGAATTTTCACAGAAGGAAGAAAACAAAATGTCACTGATTCCTCTTCTCTGGGTACTGGAGATGCACATATTTAAGATTAGTTCTAAACCATTTCTGATGAACCAGTAGAGCCGAGGATCTGTAGAAGCAAATAGGTAATATATTTAGCTTTTGGAACAATAAAAAATGAAGGATAAAATAGAGAATTGAGCTTCTTCTTTAGCTTGTTATTGTTTTTGGTTTGGTGACGAGGGATGTTGATGTGTAACCTAAACAGAATTTTTTTTTTTTTTTTTTTTACACCGGTTGGTATCGGGGTTACGTCGATAAATTCTGTTCGAATACTGTGAGATCTATTATAAAATTAGTTCTCTCAAATCATTTTTCTCTATTTTTAAAGTTTGAACTCGAGATTTTTGATTAATGGGATAGAATATCCGACCACTCAATTTAAAAGAATTTAGTAGATTAACCCCTATCTAATCCTATTTGGGCTAACCACATATTTTGTAATTTTGCAACACAAGTGAAGATAAGGTTTTAGCTCTCTGTTCTACTGTTGAAGGGTATATGTTTTTGCATTACCTTAAATCGTTCAGTGAAATCCTATTTACCACAAAGATAAGACCATTGTCGCCTAATGTATTTAATAGAGAAGGTAAGATTGTTTGGGAGGGAAATGTAGTAGAAGACATTGCGTCGCATGCCACACGTCTAACAATATATTTAATTTTGTTCTATAAAACTAACATATGTTATTAGAGTTTTGATTGTTATATATTTAAAAGTTTAACAAATTACTTACAATTTTTACCTCAACTCAAGTCTCAAAATGTAATTTTTTTTTAATTTTTTTATTTAATTATTGATATTTAAATTATTCAAGATTTGAATACTAAAACAAAATTTGGGGATAGATATTTATTTTTCTATTTTGTAAACAGTGTAATAAAAATAATAATTTATTACAAAATGTAAAGAAATTGCACAAAAAAATGGGCTGAGGTGCAGATATCTCGCTCTCTTTAAGGAGATTTGAGCCTTCTACGGTAGTCAAACTCAAGAACTAGTGCAATAGAATTCACTTCACTCGTATCCTCCAAAATACAATAGTCCAACAATTTGTTATTTGGTTCAAAACTATTCTATATAAATGTTTGAATCCAAAACTCCACCAAAAGAAACCCTCTTTTTCACTAATATTCTCTTTTTAGAATGCTTATAAGATTAGATGTATTGAAAGATGAAAATGAGACCTATTTATTAGTGAATAAGATTCTTATCTTTTTACGTAGGGTATTAATGGTGAAAAGAATTGTAATCACCTCTCACCCAGTACTAGATAATTTACACCCTCTACATCCACTATTACATGAGTTACATCTTATTACTCAATATTAAAAGTGACCATTTGTAACTTACTTCATTACTCAAAAAAAAGATGTCTACCCAACTACTTACATTCCATTAAAATTATCACATTCCTCCACTCACTTTTAATATTAATGTGAGTGATATCATATTAAGAGAGAAAACACTAGTCAAAGATAGATTTTTATGCCTCATGAAAGTGTGCTCTGCATTGAACCTTCACTTGGTGTGACCAAAATCCTCACTCTAGAGTCAGAGTATGCTCCGCATTGAACTAAGACTTCTTTTGAAAAAAGAAGATTATTGCTCACACATAATAATCTAGGTGTTGACATGAGATTTAATGGCTAGCACATTACGACCTTGTGCTATCCTAATTTTCATGAGTGTTTCAGAGAATAAGCCCAATTCTCATTGGAAGTGGCCCCACTTCTACACTCACATAGGTGAAATCCGTCAAGGGCATTCCTGTAATTTTTAATGTCCCACTTTTGAGAGATATTTTCATTAAGAGTTTAATAACTCTCCCCTCTAATTGTTACAGGAAAAATGCACCACATCATAGGAAATGATACTTAAGAAAATGTGCATTTTTTACGATCACCATATGATTCGTTCTTTCCATTGAACCCAATTATAGGATCTCTAGTTCTCGAGTTGGGTATCTTCATACGTGGCTTATGAATTTATAGGTTTCAATCCCATCCCCCTCAATGTGCTCCACATCCTTCTTCTTGCCAAGGCTTTGCTAAATGGATCTACAATATTATCAAGAGATTTAATATAATCTACATTAATGATGTCATTACTCAAATTTGATCTCATAATACTATATTTTCTTCTTATAGATTTGGATTTACTATTATAAAAACAGTTTCTTACTCTATTAATTCTAGCAGTGCTATTACAATGAATGAGTATAGGAGGAACTGGTTTTTCCCAAATAAGAATGTCAGATAATAAATCCATTAACCAACATGTTTCCTCACTTGCTGATACTAATGCAATTAGCTCAACCTCCATGGTAGAATTATCAATTATAATTTGTTTTTTAGATTTCTAATGTATAGCATCACTACACATCATAAAAATATAATCAGTGGTAGAGAGAGAATTATATGATAATGTGTTCCAATCGGCATCACTATAATCTTCAATTATAATAGGATACTTTTTATGAAACAAGTTAAAATTTTTGGTATCAGACAAATATTTCATTACTCTTTCCATGGCATGCCAATGTTCCAAACTTGGCTTGCTGGCAAACCTATTAAATATTTCTACTGCATATGCAAAGTCAGGTCTTAGGTGATCAGTTAAATATCGCAAACTTCCAAACATAGTAGCATACTCTTGTTTGTAAATATCATTCTCATTTTTAGTAGAAAATAAATGAATACTTGAATCAAAAGGAATAGTCACATATTTGCAATTACTAAAATTATATATTTTCATAATTTTCTGAATATAATATGATTGATTAAGAAAAATACCATCACTAGTTTTTGTGATCTTCATATCCAAAATAAAATTTACCTCATCCAAGTTTTCATATCAAAATGCTTTTTGAGCATGTCTTTGGTATATTGGATAATATATAATTTTGATCCAAAAATCAACATATCATCCATATAGAGCCAAATAATCACATTTGAATTCTCAACACTTGTTTGTTTTAAAGTCATTAGCAATCATGCAAGAATCAATTTTTTTATGCCATATTTTAGGTGCTTACTTTAAGCCATAAAAGGGATTTTTTAAGTTTACGCATTTTATTTTCTCCTCCAGGATCTATGAATCCCTCAGGTTGATTCATATATTTTGTTTTCCTAAGAAAACAGTTTTGATATCCATTTGATGAATACGTAAATTTTTAATTACAATAATAGAAACCAAAATCCTAATAGATGTCACTCTTGTAATCAGGAGAAAATGTATTAAAGAAATCAAGATATTCTTTTTGTGTAAAACTTTTAGCCACAAGCCTTGCTTTATATTTATCTATAGTTCTATCTAGTTTTAATTTCATTCTAAGAACCCACTTGCAACCAATTGTTTTACACCCTGAAGGTAAATATATTAATTTCCAAGTTAGATTTAAAATTAGAGATTCTATCTTATCATTTACAGTTTCTTTCCAAAATATAGTATTTTAGAAAATAAAACTTATTGTAAAGTTATAGATTTCTTTTTATTGTATACAAAATAGTGAGCATCAAAATTTTTTTCGATTCTAACTCTTTTACTTCTTTGTTCAAAGGTGTTTTTTTGGAACTTTCTAAATTCTAAATTGTAAAAATATTTTATTGATTTTGTAAATCGGGAGTAAAAATAGAATTTTTAAAATTATTTTGTAAACTAAAATTGCCCCTACTATTTTTTAGTTTATAAGGAAATTTTTCTTATAAAAAATAGCATCAATTGATTCAAAAATCACATTATTTTCAATATCAAAAAACTTATATGTTGTACTAATTTTTGCATAACCAAGAAATATACAAATAGCAACTCTTACAACTAGTTTGGGTTTTTTAGGTAATCTAATATATGCCAAACAACCCCAAACTCTCAAATATTCCAAATTTGGCTTATAACCTTTTCACAACTCATAAGGAGGTATTTTTGTATTTTTATATGACATACAATTCAACACATAACATTTTGTCAAAATAGTTTTACCCCTTAAATTTTTGGGCGTAAATGAATCAATCAATATGACATTACATAACTCTATAAAAGTTCTATTTTTTCTTTTTACCATACCATTTGATGCAGGTGAATATGGAGGTATTGTTTCATGAATTATTCCTAAAGACTAAACATATGAGTTGAATTTGAAAGATTCATATTCACGACCTCTATCACTTCGAATTCTTTTAATCTTTTTACCAAACTGATTTGAGGTAAGATTTAAAAATTTCAAGTACAACACTTTTATTTTTATTCAAATACTTATAAGTATATTTAGAAAATTTATTGATAAAAATAATGATATATCTGTTACCTCTTCAAGTTAAAATTTCTTCAAATTCACATAAACCAGAATATATTAATTCAAGCAATTTAATTTTTCTTTCAACACTTTTATGAGATCCTTTTATGATTTTCACTTTTCTACAAGTTTCACATTTTTCAAAATTTTTGTTCAATCTTGAAATTAATCCTAACTTACTCATCACACCCACATAACTAGAATTGATATGACACAACTGAGTATATCAAAAATTAATGCAAGACAGTATATAAGTTGAAGTATTGCATACTTTATTTTCAATATTCAATTTAAACATTTCATCATAAACGTAGCCCTTCCTAACAAAAATTCCCTTTTTTGAAACCACATATTGACTAGACTCTATACTCCGTTTAAAGCCAGTCTTGTTTAAAAGAAAACTTGATGGAAGGTGCATACATCAATTCTTTTAAAAGTAATACCCTTCCAGACGTAAATTTTAATTCAATCTCACCACTCCCTAAAGCTTGAATAGTGTAAAAATCATCGAGCATAATAGTCTTAGGCTCTTCATAGAGAGTATATTTTTTGAAGTATTATTTGTCATGGTAGATATGCCTATTCGCAATAGAATCTACCTACCACCCTTCAGAATATTCCACTAAAAATATGTCTGTCACCATAGCCACAAAAAGTTCTTTGGTACGTTGGCTTGAGTTTTCCGAAATTTACAAATTCGAACAATATGTCCACTTTTGCCATAGACATAACATACACTACGTTTTTTATGAGGAGAGTGGTCATGGTTCTTACTCTTATGATTGAAAATTTTCTTTTTATTGTAAGATTATTATGTTTGTTTCCAAAATTTTTATTTGGATTCAGATATATATATTTCAAGAATTATTGGGCAAACTATTCGAAGATATGAGATTTACCTTAGTGGAGTTCACATTTGTATCTTCAACCATTGCATCTTGGCCTCTTGCCTCCTCCTCCACACGGATACGTGTGATTAAATCCTCTAAAGTGATTTTTTTTATTTATGACGCAAGGTTTTTTGAAATTCTCCCCAACATGGTGGCAACTTGTCAATGATTCTAGGAACTATCAAGTTGTTGCCAAAGTGTACTCTTTCAAACTACATCTAATAAGTAATCATTTGAAAATCTTGCACTTGGTCCACCATAGATTTTCTATCCGTTATTTGGTAGCGAAAGAAGTGTCTAGCTGCATTCTTTTTTGTACCAGCTTGTTCAGTATCATATTTGAGTTGTAAAGTCTTCTATATTTTCTTGAAAGTAAGGTAAGTGTGTTTGTAGTAATAATAAAATTGATCCGAAAGGCAATTCAAAAGACAGTAGCGACAATTATACTCATCTATTTCATATTGTGCACATCTCTCCGAGTGTTCGATTTGTTTATCTTTCGACATGCCTTCAATGTTCTCCTTGTTGGGATTCTTTTTTGTAAAAACATAAGCTACCTTGAGAAGATTGAGGTAGAACAATGCTTTTTCTTTCCATCTCCTGAAATTCACACCATGAATTTGAATGGTTTGTTGAGATCTCCAACTTGGTTGATAGGCTTTTCTTGTGCAATTTCATATCAAATTTTCTTAAAATTGTTAGTGAACAATGTAATAAAATTAATAATTTATTACAAAGTGTAGAGAAATTGCACAAAAAGCGTGAGCTGAGATGCGGATATCGTACTCGTTTTAAGGAAATTTGAGTCTTCTTTGGTAGCCAAAACTTAAGAACCGGTGTAGTAGAATTCACTTGACTTATCCCCTCCAGGATACAACAGTCCAACAATTTGTTCTTTGGTTCAAAATAATTCTGCACAGATATTTGAACTCAAAACTCCACCAAAAGAACAATCTCTTTCACTGATATTCTCTCTCTAGAATGCTTATAGGATTGAATGTATTGAAAAATGAAAATGAGATTCCTATTTATAAGTGAACAAGATTTTTATCTCATTAAATAAGATATTAGTGGTGGAAAGAATTATAACCACCACTCACCCCACTACTAAATAATTTACATCTCTACTATTCTCACTATCATATGAGTTACATCCCATTACTCAATATTAAAAGTGGTCATTTGTAACTTACTTCATTACTTAAAAATAAAGGTGTCTACTCCACTGGTTACCATTAAAATTATCCATAATTTACATATAAGTTACAACATGCTCTACACTCGAAGAGAGTTTAGTTTATTTTTTCATTGGGAGAATTATATGTCCAGTTCCTGAACTATTTTTTCATTTGAAAGTTCACAAATTAATTTCTGAACTTCAAAATGCTACAATAGGGACCTCAAACTTTCAAAAGTGTAATTGATTGGTCCATCCATTATTGACGGAGCCAGATTGGCTATTAATTGCTGATATGGAATGACGTGACAAATGAGTTGGTCCATCCAAGTCTACACCCAAAACACCTTATATTGCCACGTTAGCAATTTTTTTCCCTTGTTAACGAGATTGCTATTAAACTTGAGCAATGGTTTCAAATTCAATGTGGCATCAAAATCCACATCCCCAGCATCAATTGAAACAACGACCCGTGAATAAAAAAAGCTGTCGTTCAAATCTAGTTACAATCTGATGGAGCTCCGCCTCCCATTCTTGCTTTTGTCCATTGTTCAAGGTTGAGAAATCCTCAATTAAACCAGCACCACCATCTTTGTCTTGAAGTAAAGGATTTTGCCATACTTTATAATTATATGAGGATTCCGTCGCCACCGAGGAAGGAGCAGAGTGTTAAAGTTGAACTGGGTGTTCCTAGGCTTCGAATTTTATCTAGAACAGAAGTAGGTTTACTATTCATGGACCCATCACTACCACCACCGCCACCTTCGTGTTCCTCTTTACTCCAACAAGAAGAGTAAATTGGAGGAAACCCTGAAACTTTCAACACACAATTACTTTGCAAATTCAGGGGCATTCTTGAAATATCAAACAAAAAATCTTTCAAACACACCAAAGACAAAGGAGATATAAAAACAAAAGGTGGGTTTTCCTTTGAATGGGATGAGGATGGCCTTGAATTTTTTCAGTTTTGTTCAAAGGGTGGGCACTAATTGAAAAACTAAACAAGATTTGAAGGGTATAAAATATCTTAAGGTATTTAGATTAGATCTAAAGAGATCCATTTGGATAAAACGGGTGTTCTTTATGGGTTTGGGGTGTTTCTTTTTATGGTGCTCTCCAAGACCCATTTGAGCACCATACTCTTGTTTTTCTCCCTCTATAAAAGAGTCATACCAACACACACAGAGACACGCTCTTATCTCTCTCTCTCTCTCTCTCACTTGCGTTTTACCCTTGCCTGCTAGCAATAGCCTCGTACTCTCAATTTTTGAATAATGTATGAATATAACCTTAAAAAAAATTCCTAAAAAGAACCTACCGAGCAAAAATATTTTAAATATAACATCAATATTCATATAGTTTTCTATACTCAATCAATTTTGGTCGAGTGGTGAACACTCTACTAGTGTCAGTCAAGTGTTGAAGACCTAACTAATACCCACCCTTCTTGTAAAACCGAACTCATATTCAATTCACATATCCAAACTCGAACACCAATTCTCAAATCTAATTTCTCACCAACACAACAAAACTAACAAGCAAACTATAGCAGTTTACAATACAATTATCGGTAAAATAGAATATAATTTTCATTAACATAACAAAATATGGATTACACAAGTTTTAACATCTTCTTTTTCTCTTAGTATAATACCTAACATCAAAATCGGGTCTAACATCTATATTATCATCATGGAACACTAGACCCAGGTCATTTATCTATGTGATTTGTGAGGGTCTAACATCATCATCATGAGGTTTAAGAAAAGTGGTGGGGACACGTGAAACAAGTGTAGTATATCATCTCTCTAAACCTGTGTCAATCCCTCACCTATATAGATATCGGGACGAGTCCCTTCTGTGGAGTCTCTAGAGTCAAAATATAAGGGAAGTCATCAACCACAGGTATAACGAAAGATGAAGACTCTATGTACCTACTCGAAAATCTTGGGATATCGGGTGGATGCTGAGATGTGAAGGGGTGAGAGTACAATGAATGTGGTGGGGGTGATGCATGATATAATGACGGTGGTGGTCTCTTAGAACGTGCTCTCCCTCATTGTTATCTACATCCTCGGCCTCATACTCTCCCTCATCACCACCTCTAACTGGTTTAGGCCTCAAGATATGTGCCATATCATTTGCCATGATTGCAATAGTCGAGTCTGCCATCCCACGCACGTCGATCAGAAGAATCTTGTATGTAATGTACAGTATCCCACTACAAGAAAGTACATGTGTAAGTTAAACTAACAAGTTTAAATTATTGATATAAATAAAAAATTAGCAAATTGTACACTTACCACATAACTCAAATAAATTCCTCAATGACCTATGAAGCGGTGGGTGATGGTGTGGCATCAGGGGCCATAAACAAGATCGACCATGGGTCTAAGTAATGTGTTAAGTGGAGTTTGTGGTCGTGTCGCGCTGTCCAAATGTTAACATATCGTGTATACTCAACAAACTACCACCACCACCATATCGTGCATGCTCAACATACCAACATATTGTGCATGCTCGTTGTTTATTTGACCATAGGCATTAGGAGTTGAGGAGATTATGACTATTAACTCGTTGACATCACCACCACTACCACAACCACCAACTTCTCCATCATTTTCATCTTCATAATCATTTTCTTCTTCTGCCTCTTCTTTTGTCATTTTTTTCTCATCAACTTCGTTTTCTACTTCTACCAAAACAAGATCTACTCGAGATTCAATATGTGGATAATCATCTATATAATCACAACATTATTGGAAGACATTCTACCATTATAAGTTTTTATGCACAATTCATGAGTGGAACCCACTCTCATGCTTACCGCAAACTCCATCAAATTAAAAATATCAGCATCATCACTGATTAACACCAATTCATACTGTATTTTCTCACATTGGATGTTTAAGATGGGATATTGATAAAAAACTTTCACATATTGTGTGATAAAATTTATCCGAAAACCCTTATATATTACAAACATTAACTTATTAAAATAGACATTTTTTCTTATCTTAATCAATTTACAAAGACCACGGTCATAATCAACTCTACCCTCACCCATAAAAATATCACCATTACTGAAATATAACAATTTCATCATAGCTGTCATTTCTTCTAAACATCAAAATTAAACTTATTAATATCTAATTAAATTTGTCATAAATTTATACAAATAATACAAGTTTTGCAAATTGAAAATCATTCAACAAATTTATAACAATTGAATTTATGTCAATTTAAATTGTCAATATACCAACATCTAACTAATAATGAAACCCCAAACCGTTGGTATTAAAAGTTGAATAATTTGCTTATAAATTTAACCCTTAAACATACTAAACCCTAAATTTATAATAATTAAACTTATCAACAAAACTATTTCGGTGAATATTATTAAAATAGATATTATTCAGCAAATATCATTTATTATCAAAACAAATATTTGAAATGAACCAAAGAAGTTGTCAAG
The DNA here is from genome assembly GCA_037126225.1 of Dillenia turbinata. Lineage (NCBI taxonomy): Eukaryota > Viridiplantae > Streptophyta > Magnoliopsida > Dilleniales > Dilleniaceae > Dillenia > Dillenia turbinata. The sequence goes on from JBAMMX010000006.1 coordinate 4,672,233, forward strand.
AGAACAATATACCTTTGACTAGAGACTGATGATCGTTTGGAAAGACTTACAAACATTTTTGCTGTGGTCGTCGGAGGTTGCAATGGTCATGAAATCCACCGGAATACACTGAATGTTGCTGGAATACAGTGGTGACCTCACGAGGGTTAGGGTTTCGGCCGTAGGAGAAGAGAAGATAAAATAAGGAAGAAAGAAGGCGGGGGGCCATGAATGAGTGTTGAACACTCAACCAATGTTGGTCGAGCGTTAAACACTTGACGAAATTATGCTAATCAAGTGCTCAACACTCGAACAATATTGGTGGAGTGTTTAATACTCAACGAATATAGGTTACATTTGGAATATTTTTTTCCCATAGGTTTTTTTAGAACTTTTTTTTAGGGTTATTTTCATAAATTGCTCCTCAATGTTCTGCCATGGATGCGTATATCATTTAAAAAGTAATCAAGCCCAAATCCACCCCTCTTTATTTTGGTTATATCGCGATTTGAATCCAAAATCATTAAGTTGGGAAAAGAACGTTGTGATTATTAAACTGTTCTTTTGGAAATATCCACTCCTCTCCCTCTATCTCAAACAGAGAACATTTTTCTAATCAAGCACTAGCTAAAAATGTGCAAGCAGGAGCAAGTGTTTGAAACACGAGCAGTTGGGGTATACTACAACCATCATAGTTCCAATTTTCCTTTTTTGTTTTACACCATTCTCCAATTCCAATTTTCTTTTTCTTTTTTTTTTAATACTTGTAGTTCTGGAAATAGTTTTTTAAGAGTTGATTTTACTTCGATAGAACTTTAAAATCGTAAATCAATCGCCTATCAGTAATTGGTTTGCAATGAATGAAGCAGAGAAGCTTTGCAAATGGGTCGAAGCTTCCACAGACACGAGATAGAGAGAGAGATGAGAGAGAAGGGGAGAAGAAAAATCACTGCAGCTAAAAGGCCAAGGTTTGTTGAATTGCGTTGAAGTCTAGGCAACACTACCACGAGAGAGGGGAGAGAGAGAGCGTGATGGGATGTGTTTGAGAGGGTAGATATGAGACAAATAAATAAAAAAAAAATCACTTGCTGATATGGAGATAAAGTGTTTTGAGATGTTGATTTGGTATTATTATATTAATCTTTATATCTCAATTCATTTATCAAATGTTAATATTTAAAAATTAATCTATCTCTATAAGTGATGAAGAGAATAATCTATTACACTTTTTTAAAATCTAAAAACTCTATTGCAATCTGATTTGTAAACTTTAGACATGGTTTTGAGTGTTGGATACGTAATTATTGCTTTTCCCGTTCCACACCACTGAGATGTTGCAAAAATGTCCGCAACTTGCAAGGTCACTGATGGCAAGTACCTCTTAGATGCAGACAAGTGCGTGCTTGATTCGGTGTGCTAAATAAATGCGAAGCCGCGTGGCACATATCAATCGGCGAGTGGATGGAATTCGATGCATCAGGAGGCGAGGTTTGGAGAAATAATGTGCGTAAAAGAAAAGAAACAAAAGGTTGTCTCACCCGCAACAGCTTCTACGCTCTTTCTCCGTATATCTATATCTCTCTCTCTCTCTCTCTCTCTCTCTCTCTCTCTCTCTCTATATATATATACATATATATATGGTTATGAACCAAAATGGATTATGTTAGTTTTATGATGAATTTTATAGATTAGAATGATTCTAATCAATGTTTCAATCATATCATAGTTATAAATTTTAATTTATAAAATTAAAGATTTTAATATATTTTTATTATTCAAAAGATATAATCAAATTAAAAAATATATTAAATAAGATTAATTTTTTATATAAATTAGATTTTAAAATTCATAATAACTGAAAAGTTTGTCTAATCTCGGTGTATATATATATATATATATATTATTTTTTTCCCCTTCAAAACAACAAGCTGAAGCAAAGACATCATCGAAACAGCTTCAGCTTATAATAAACAACCTAATCTCTGCCTTTTATCTGACTCATCATACCTTATAGATGCTTTTATCTTCACGCTCATTTTGTGCTAAGTCATCTGTTTTGTACCAAAAGTAAAACCCTGCCTGTGCTCTTTTGGCTTGACCTCCTTTTTGAACATCACACCCACAATTCCATTTCCACTAATCCCAAAAATTTACCCACTAATTTAGGGAAATCTGGCGGAAAGCCGAATGGATTTATGTAGAGAACCCTCCTTTTTTGTTTAATTAATGGCTAAACCCAAATTCCAGAAATCTTGAAAACCTAATGTTTTAGCACAAATGTCCTTTTTTGAGACGTGGGTATCTGTTTCTTGGTCTGAAAAATCAACCTTAAGAATTTGAGACAGTTTTCTTGTGGTGAGTTTGTCATTATTTTGGTTCTTGAATGATAGAAATTGGAGATTTTTTTCTTTTTTATGAAGATGATTAGTTCCATAAATTAAGGCATGTGGTTCCTTTCCATTAATGGTTAACTTACAGATCTGTTGACAGTTGATTCTGCTTTGAAGAAAGAACTGGGTTTCGGACTTGAGGTTTTGTTGCTGCCATGAACATTTGGACTCGACTTGGAATAAAGAAAGCATTATTGGGAGTTGCAGGAGGTTTGCTTATATAATTTGAGGAAGAAAAAGAAAAAAAGATGATCCAGTTGTTGTTCTTAGTTCTTATTGCTGAGGGAGCTGTGGCACTGCTTTTGTTGGTAAATATCGGGCCTTTAAGAGAGCTAGTGATGAAGAGTCTGGACCAGCTAAAGACGGGGAAAGGTCCAGCTACTGTCAAAACTATTGCTGGAACCTTATTGGTGATACTCCTTTCAAGCGTTACAAGCATTCTTAAGATCCAGAACAAAGGTGCTAAGTTAGGTACTATGTCTCCTATGGATCAGGTTCTATGGAGGACTCACTTACTTGAGGCCTCCCTCATGGGTATGCTCCTAGTCCTTTTAAACTTTTGCTCTTATTTCTTGTTTGTTACTTTTTTCTTCTGAGTTTAGTGCTATGACTGCAAGTAAAACTCTAATGGAATTACAATGGCTTTGATTATCTTTATTGTATATATAGCTTTCTTCTATGGGTATACTCTAGTTGTAGTGGATTGAACCCTGATCATCTATTGGACGAGCATATGATGGGGTTTTTGATTTGCAGTGGAGGGAAAGGGAAAATAGTGGGTCTGAGGTCTGTGTTTATTGTTTCCGAGTGAGGTTGATAAGATATCTTCTTGATAGTTGTATTAAATAGAAAAAAAAAATGGTAGAGAAAACGTTTGGATAAGTGCAAACCTGATTAGGTCCACTCCTCTTCTTGTATGATAGAGAACTCTTCAGGTTACGTAATTACCAAAATGCTTATTTGCAAAGTTTTTAAACCATGTAATCAACCTGGGCACTGAGCAAAGAAATGATATCTGAAAACTGATCTTCAAACATATTATATACTTGGACCATAAATTCATATTTTGATACAGCACTACTTCTTGCAAATTCATATTTTCAAATTAGTATCATAATTTCTTAGGAAAAATGTATTTTTCCCTTTGAAATTGATTCTTTGATGCTGAGCTAGCATATATTCCATTAGAATACTGTAGCATATTTTCTAATGTGGCTATGATTATTTGTATATGAAATTTATACAGTAGTTGGCCATGATAAAGTTGAATCTTGTCAATATTAGTCAAATGTCTTGACAAAATAGAGTTCTTGATTGAATGATTTTAATAGCGATAGCCAAGATGTTTTGAATATCAATATAGTGAAGGTGAAGCAAGTATGCTTTTTCAGTTTTGAATTATCAAGTGTTATGCCATTACCATCATGCAACAGACGAGTTTGGATTTGTCTGGTGGAAGGTGAGGATTCTTTATCGAACTTGGTCTTTTTTATGCTAACTCCCTTCCATGCTATTTGTGGACTTCGTGGTGTATACATGAAGAACAAGAAGAGCAAAGGCTTTGTTGCAAGGCACAGATTTTCTGGTATTGGGAATGAGTTGCCTGGTGGTTTGAAGGGCCATGGATTCAATAATAAGGAAGCTAAGGCCCTTGAATTGGAATTTTTGTGGTCTTTTCCAGGTAGACTTGGATCTGAAATGCCAAACATAATGTCTCAAATACTTTTGGAAAATTTACTGAAGGGGTTGTTTTATTGGGGCAATGGATGTATGTTTTCACTTTATTCGCAAGAAAAAAATAGCTACTTAAGCTTAGAGTGGAGTATGTAAATCTTGATAGTGAGGTGTTGGCTAATTGGCAGAAGAGGATATCTAACATAAAAATAATTCCTTACTAGTTGTATTGGGGACTTCCAGATTTGAATGGAGATTTCATTGCAAATAAATTAATTCAGCATTAAGAAATGTAAGTCAATTTGAGATCTATAAGCTTGGAACATGGGTTTCATCAATTGCTAAACTGATTGGGATAGGACCAGCATTGGCACATTCTCTGTAGTTTTCCTTCCTCGTTAACAGGATGTTATGGGGTTTTATTTATTGATTAGTTTAACTCCTCTTGGGACATGAGACAAGGAGTTTCTCTTCTTTGCTAGTTTATTCTGCATGGAAGTAAGCTTATTTTCCATGGTGAGTGAATGTGGAGTTTTGCTGAGCTTTTTGGTTTGCCAAGTGGGACGGCTCCTGGGGCTTCTCAATGATGCGGAACACAAGATTAGGCTACTTGCCCTTTTAGGAACTATTTCAAAACTGGGAGTTTGACAAAGAGCTGATTAACAAAGATGGAAAAGACTTCAGCCTATTTCTGGTTTTAGAAGGACCTCTTTGGGGAAAAAAATATGATGATATCTCATGGAAGGAGGTCATTTGTAAAGGGAGCTATAGGCAGATGTACGAGGCCATATTGTTGTCCCAATTAGAGGGCATCATGGACTGGAAAATGCTACAGATAGAGGATGGGTGTAGTTTAAGAAGTCTACTGGATTAGAGTTGGAAACCAAGTTTCATTAATGTTTTGCGTGGATCCCTGGTTTGGGAGGGATCCCCTAAGATTTTTTCGTTATTGAACTTTCAGTGGTTTTTGAGGAGAATGGCCACTATAAATTTTTATATTCTACATCTTTTACGTGTTAAGCATGGGATTGCGCCTTTAGTGATGACATGCAAGATTGGAAGCTAGAGTTCTAACTTTCTTCTCCTAATTTTTCTAGGACTTATGCTTTGATCAAATACAGAAGAGATTTATTTTGCTTGGAACACCAAGTCTTGAAGTTTTGTTGTGAATTCACCCGTGGATGACAGAAGGATGAGGAGAGTGGGGCTCCTCTATGAGATGCCTGCCTCGTGTTTTTGCTATGTGGTAAATGATCCTTGAGTTAATTTATAGAGAAGATCATTTATAATCAGGCTTCTCTATGAATGAGGTTGAATTGGTTAATGATTTTTGTTTATCGTGTTCTTGGCCTAGAAAGATATGAGATGTGTTGTACCCTATCATGGACATATGTGCTTTCTTGAAGATTTGTCACTAATAGATATTGGGCTTGGAGAGAAATGGTAAAATGTCGGCCTGGAGCCAAAGACGGTTTTTAGTCCCTCTAGTTGCTTGTTGGTCCCCTTGGAGGAGAAAAATAGGGGAAATTCTTAATGGTGTCGGGTGACCCTTTCAGGGTTCATGAATTGCAGCTTAAAATGTAGAAAAGTTATCTTTCCTCAGTTTCTTTGAAAATGGTAATGTTGTTTCCGACCTATAGATTCTCCTTTTTGCACTTAGCTTTCATTTTAATCCAAATTTTGGTTACAACTGGGATGAGGTTGGTGGAGTGGCAAAACTTAAGGATGATACGAGAAATTTGGTTAGCAAGAATGTTCAGAACTGCATTGATAAGTTATACTGATATCTTCAACCACCTCTCTTGAGATTACATGCGCACCATTTTTTAACCCCTATGTTGAGAGAAAACTGATTGAATTACATTTGGTTCGTTTCTTATTTCTCTGTTCTGTGTGAGGGATGAACTTTTGAGCTAATTCTTTTCAGGGGAATTTATAGTGTTTGTTTTTAGCTTGTATCTCTTCAAAAGTTGAAGGCAAAAAAATTTGCAAGGTTAATGAATGAAGTGATGATAATTTCTCCCTTTTATGAAGTGCTTATAAATGACCAACTCAGCTAACCTAGTGGGGAAGCCTGGCTCATGGTCATACCAGAAAGTGCGCTTTTGAAGTTAGACTGGCTGGGCTTTGAGAGAACCTGACTCTTTAGTCCTATGAATTTGTTCCTCTTTTCTTGTGCTTTTAAGTTTTTATCTTGTAGCACTAGGATTCAGCAGGATATGAAGACACCTGAGAGAGAAGCATATATCCCTTCAAAGTAGTGTAGAAAGAAATGCTACAAAAGCATTAGCCCACTGAGTTACTCATATGTACCTTAGCATCGCACAAACCTGATGCCTTTTTGACATTTTAGTTAAATGTTGCTTGGGCTTTTGAGCAACATAGGTATCATATATTATTGTGTGCTTTTAGTTTCATCTACAAGTGTGGGTGTTTGTCTATGAGTGTGGGTCCTTAGCCTTATTATTCTCAAAACCGTACATATAAATGTTTTGGGACAGAGAGAAATAAGAATTGGAACAACTTCCTATTTTCTATTCCAGTGACATCATAAGATGCGCCGAAAGTGTGTGCCCTGCCATAATTGGTGATGGCACACCTGAAGGTAAATTTTCCATGGAAAGTATAAGTTTTAAGTATTGGGTTGGGGATGAGAGTGATTTGTTTTATCAGGCAAGTGGGAAAATTCTCAAGTCATGTTTACAAGAAATGCTGATCATGGTTCCTCTTCTTTCCTTTTCCATGCTTGCCAAGTAACCATAAAAGAATTATGTTTTTGCACAATTGGATTCTATGTATGGAGAAACATGCAAATGTTAGAACTTGTTATCTGGGTAATCTGCCAATAAGTGTGAGCTTGGAAATGGAGAAATATGCAAATGCTAGAGTTCAGTATCTGGGTATAATCAGTAGAGTCCAACACAATGCAAAATTGTCAACATTAGATTCCCTGCTTTCAAATGCATATTAACTCGCAATCAATCTTTGACAAAGTTGGATGCCTATATCCTGCAGCTTTTTTCCCAGTGGAAATATTCAGCTGAAGGTTTTCTGTCTGTAAAATTAGGCTGAATAAATAGTTTTAGGTTCATGCCTCATTTACAATTTTAAATGCTCTTCCCACAATTTGGGGCATTTGTAATGTACAATTGTAGGTTAGAGCTAAAACATTAGAAGTATTGTCATATTATTGTGAAAACAGTACCTTGCTTTGTCTCCTTACTAGTGAGAATTGCTTTCGAGTCGTAGGTCATTTCCTAAAAGTTGCGGTTGATTTGCAGGCTTCACCCTATTTCTCGGATTCTTAATTGATCGCATGCACTATTATCTTCAAGAGTATATCACCCTTAGAAATAACATTGGAGCTTCAAAGTACAAACTTGAACAGCTTCAGAAAGAAAAGCTGCAGCTGATAGAAAAGGAAGAGAAAGCTAGCAAGGAGATAAAGCAGCTCCAAGGAGAAATATCAAAACTATCTGAAAGCTTGAAGAAGCTAAAGATGGAATCTGAGGAGAAGGACAAAAAAGTTGAAACTGCAGAGGCCCATGTAGCTGCCCTACAAAAGCAATCAGCAGAATTACTACTTGAATATGACCGATTGTTAGAAGACAACCAGAATCTTCAGCAACAAGCTTTAGGACACTGGACCTGAGAACATTTTGCAGAAGATATCAATATTCCAGTTTTGGGGTTTTTACTAGTCATCTCATTAGTTTCACAGAGATAATCAATCATCAAACTGTTTTTTCCTTTTGTTTTCTTATTTTTTCCTCCTTTAAAGGGGAAGGGGTATTTGTACTTTTTTAACAGAGTTGTGTAATTTTCTTCAACATAAATTGTTTGTCTGTTTAGTTATTGTGTTCATTTCTTGGGCATGATCTTAATCTCTTCTTGGTTATTACAGATATAGAGGCTTTATATTTTCATTTCCTAGGAGAGTTTTCTCCTGTAATCATTGCCATAGCATCTAATTACTTGTGGCTATACTATTCACAGAACCAGAAGCAGTGTCTTGAGAGAAGGATGGGTTATTTACATTTCATTTGATGGTCAGAGATGAATTGTTCTGTTGCATTACCTGCATTACTTGCCTAACTAGCATTAGAATCCTGCAACTACTTCAGAAAGGAAAGGTGTAAAATTCCCTTGTGCTTTTTTGAATGTCCAATTTTCGTATATGGGTTGCACTATAATTGTATGCATCTGTATAAGATCACAAGCTCATGTCTTCATGCTTGAGTGTTGCACTTCAAACTTTGGGGGAACTGGGAAACTGATTAGCTCCAGGTTCTCACATTGGTGGCCGGATGAATAAAATGTTGTCCCTGTGAACGGGCCCGGCCATTTTGGTGACTTAAAACTACGGTCCCCAGATTATGGCAGGGTAATCTTATGGCTTATTGGGAAGACAGAATATCGTTGTAGAACTGAAATTCATTCTAGGAGTGCCTTTCTGCAAAGTTTCCAATATATGAATTGTTTTGTAGCAGACTTCAGTTACGAACTGCCGACGTCCAAGCTCAGCTAAATTAAGCTCGACTAAAAATGTTCTTCAAAATCAGTTGTTTTGGCTAAATATTTGGACGCATGGCGTGTACCTGGTCCTACAAAAATTGTGCTTGTGCAGGGGGGCTGAATTTCCTGAATACTAGCGATCTGAAGGCACTAAAAAATTATGTAAAGCATGAATTAAATAAAATAGTATTGGAACGGAAACCTCATCATATTTTTGGCTTCACAGATAATGCTGAAGAAGAAAGGCGCATCTCCCAGATATAGCACCAGTGCAGTGATGAGTAAACTACTACCAAATAATCACCACTCGTGTCCTTAAATAGAAAATTTCAGGGAGACAAGAAGGAAACACCAGCACTGAAACAAAAGTCTCTGTCATTTCCAAAATAAGCAGCTTTCTTTTTTGGTGGGGGATGGGGTTTGAATTGCACCGTAGGCCAAACAGCCAGGGTGATCATGACAGTCACTATGTCTTGCATTTTATGATTCTGATAGTTCAAATTTGAGACATTGTATGATCTCTAGGAGTCTTGTATGACACCAAACTCATAGCATATCCCGAAGATTGCTGGCTAACTTTCTGATTTGTACATTACACAGGTGGCATGCTTAGTGCTTACATTCAAAATAAAGCCATAAAAGTCCCAAAACAAGTATTGACCCAGAAACCTGTCAAGGGACATTTATGCTATGGTCAAATAATGTTCCTCAAATATATGTGAACTCCAATGAAGCTGATAAAGCATGTATATCCAAAACAAAATATAATGTCACCATCAAGTTCTAAGGAACCAAGTTTCTTATGGAGGCCTCCGTTTGCAGGAAGAGGATATCTGAAAATGGAGGCCTCCGGATGAAACTTGGTTCCCTTTGTTGGCAGAGACATCTGCAACTAAAGTTGAGGAAGTTCAGCATGCTCAACCGTGGTCAATGAGAAATTATGCATCTTGTTCCATTTTCATGAACAAGAACATCATTTTCTAAACTGATTGATGAATCCAGCAAATACAGCCAGTTGAATACTAAATCGCTGGAATATGACAGAAAATTCTCAGATTCTTCTGTTAGACTAGAAACTCTGGAAATGAAAAAGAGTAAGTCGCTCTGGAACCATCACAGCTCAAGATTTCTCTTTCCATCTAGAGGCTCCTGCCATGAACTCCACAATAAGCCAGGAACGTTAAGTAGACGTTCTGACAAGGATTATACCAACCTGGATCTGGAAAGTTCTGGGTACAAGAATGTTCAAATTAGCTGCTGCAACGATGGCCACTCAAAATTTTAATATTCAATTCCTCACCAGAGAAGGGCATCTTCTTGAAATCTTAGTTATTCTTAACATGACAATGGTGGAATCTCATTGCCCTCGGGCAAACAAGTAGCAGGACTGCACTTTCTTGAAAAGTAATCTGCAATAAGATACTGTTCTGATTAGATTGAATAGTGAATAAGCACTCAACATCAGTCCACGCATTTACGGAGTTTTTGTTGGAGCTGTTTATAAAAATTATCAAAGGTGAAGGGTCCTGGCTAGACGCTTGAATTGTTGAAATTTCATCCACCACTCATATCACAGATTTTAGGTAGTAGGCTGTTCTTGGCCTCCTCAAAAAATGTGTCCCAGTGGAGAAAACCCTGATCTTTGTAGTCAAGTGGTTAGCTTGCAGTAATCAACATGAGTAGTCTGCCTTTCCACTGACGAAACTGCTACACATCTGGGAATTCTTTTCCTACTCACTGTTTGGAGATGAATTTGGTTGCTTCATGCAAATGAACACGTGCACCTAGGATTATTTGGTCAGCTGTTTGGTTCCTTGCCCTGTGTTCAAGAGACCAAAAGCATGCTGATATTGCACTACGTCCATTGTCAGTTCCTCCTTAAGATCATGCAACACATATTCTTTCTCTGGGACATAGCACATTGCTCTCATCTCATCCTCCGACCACTTTAATGTTCCTGATATCTCATCATATTGAGGGTGGCTCCTATCTTCCATTACAAAAGCATGAAGTTTCCCTGTCACTTCCACCCAACCGTAACCAGGTACTTTCTTCCCTGACTCTTTCATCACCCTCCAGATCCAAGCTACTTCATTCCATTTTCTCATAGCAGCATAGAAGTTCGACACCAAAGTGTAAATCCCAGGTTCATCAGGATTTAACTCAATAACCTTCTTCACTGCCATTTATCCAATTGTGAATTTCCGATGACTGCAACATCCTGAAAGAAGTGCATCCCAAACAGTGATCCCTCGTTCATTCCCCATAGAATCTATCAGCTTCTGAGCTTCTTCTACTCTTCCAGCCCAAGCCAAAAGATCAACAATACAAGTATAATGCTTCTCACCGGGCTTAATCCTAAATTTCCTTTCCATGAGATCAAACCAATATTGACCTTCTTCCACTAGATCTGAATTACTTAATGCTGAGAGAAGAGAAGCAAATGTGACATCATCTGGCTTCGTATTTGTCTCTATCGTCTTGAGGAAAAGTGAAATAGCTTCCGCTCCCCATCCATGGACTCCATCGCTTGCAATCATTGCATTCCAGGATATCAAATCTCTAGAAGAAATCCCATCAAAAAGGGATTGTGCACAAGATAAGGCTCCACATTTTGCATACATGTCAATAACTGCCGTTGCTGAAATACAATTAACAAAGCCTTCGAATAATATAGCCATGTATAGACTTACCCAACTTCAAATACTCAACATGAGAGCTTGCTAGAAGTGCACTTACAAGTGACACTATATCTGGCGTGAATCCCGAACTTTGCATCTCTACAAACAATTCAAGTGCATTCTCTGCAAAACCATTTTGAGAAAAGCCAGAATTAATGCACTCCAAGAAATGACATTCCTGTAAGACATCTTGCGGAGAACACATAATGCACTCTCCAAATTTCCATTCTTAGCATACATATCCACAAGGCTGGTTTCAACAACACCACCCATAGGGATATTCTTCTGAATGATATATCCATGAACTGAAGAGCCCAGTTTTGAATCTCCCACATTTGCGCAAGCCTGAATCAGGTCAAGCATCGCAATCTTATCATCGTCCATTCCCTCCTTTTGCATCTTTCTATAAAATTCAATGGCTTCAAGCACCTTAGCATTTTGCACAAGACCCATTATCGTCATGTTCCAACAAACAATATCCCTCTTGGCCATTTTACCAAAAATCATCATAGCCTTCTCCATCTGGCCACACTTTACATATAAATTCAAAACAGAAGACTGAACAAACAAACACATCATTCACGTACCCACAATCCCCAGCACTAAGCCAAATTTCACCCCTAGTTTCCAAATCCAACAACTCCACACATGCCTTAATAACAACCGTAAAGGTCGAGCTATCAAGCCTAACTCCTTCACTTAGCAAATTCTCATACAGATTCAAAACTTCAACATGAGAACCCATATAGGAACAAGCGATGATAATCGCATACCAGGCATTGATGCTTCTTTTAGGCGATTTATCGAACACTTGACGCTCCAACCGAATATCTCCGATCTTCACCTAAGAGGATATTAATTGACCATCCCTGAGAGAAAGCCCCGGATACAATCACAAGAGCGAGGACTTTGGAAAGGGAAACTTTGTCTTTGCAGGCTAAGAGTGTAGGTCTCAAGTCCTTAACCAGTGTTTTTATCCACATCTTTGTGTTTGTGAAGCCAAAAAAACCTTTTCATCTCTGTCTTTGCAAATTAAAAACGTAGCCGTTATGAATTAAAACGGAAGATTGGCGGGAAAGGGACTTAATTTTGATCACGGGAAGGATTTGTGTGCGCACAAGTGTACAATATTAGTGTACGCGACATTTTCATGCCGTGCGATTGCGATCTCAAGTTGGCGGGTCTTCCGACACACTTCAAAGAAAATAGATTAGAAAATATCATTATTTAATAATTTTAATCAATTAATTTATTTTTTCAATAAGAAGGAAGAATTTTAATGATTATAATAAATAATAATTTCAAAAGATATTAGAGTAATAAATATATAAGCACTTTTGATAAATAATTTAAAATTTTATCTGAAATAAATATTAACGATCAAAATAAATTTCATTATTTATAATTATCATAAAAATAAATAATTTAGCGTTAACGTTATTATAGGAAATTAATTTACGATGACTTTTGTTTTTGGTTGGATAAGAAACACAATTGTTCTTTTCATTTTTTAAAAAAAATTTTTGATCTCATCTTAGTTTACTTTGTATTATATATACATAAAAATTAAATAATTTAATTTAAAAATTTAGGAAATAATATTTTTATTGAGCTAATAAAAAATGGGTATCAAGTTGGTAGAGAATAAAGAGCTCGACCCCTTTAGGAATGTAGTGGTGATGGTGGATGACATAGATGTTCCACTTTCTAAGAACCTATATATGCTTTCTTTCTAAGCTCCCTCTTGTAATCATTCTGATTCTTCCTCCACAACTTCATTCATCTATACTTTATTTTTTAGGTTTTTATTAGAATGTAATGACTAAATAAATAAATTAAAATAGTTTTTCAAAAAATAAAAGTTAAAAATTAGATTAAGATACTCTTATAGAAATTGGAATGTACTATAATTATTTTTTATTAATCACTGATATTTTATAATAAATTTAATTTGAATTGGATTGATAAAATTTTATTAATATTTATTCTTATCATACATAAAATTTAAATTTGAGATATTATTTAAAAAATATCAGTATCTAACTATTATACCAATTAGAAGAGTGAAGACTCAATCAAGAGTTAACATTGTTTTTTGACAAAATTTTAATTTAGAATTTATATAAAAGGAGTTGTTTTTATTTTTAATTTGGTAATTTAATTTTGAACAATATTTTTAAATAATTAATTCAAACTTAGTTAGAATTCTTTAAATTTTAGTTTTTATTATAGTTGTTGGTTAATTTAGAATTATTTAAATGTTTTTCTTAAACATTAATATTTAACTAAAACATGTAACCTTATTCCTTGTGTCCTTTTTTTTTGTGGTGTTTTTGCTTAAAATGGCTTCAGTTGTTTGTTACCTTCGAGGCGGGCTTTTCTCTTCTTTTCTTTTCTCTCACCGGCGAGTGCTCTGCTGAAAATACTCTTCAACCTCTCTCTCTCTCTCTCTCTCTCTCTCTGCTCGAAAGATATGAAAGTGCCAATAGAAGGAAAGAGAAACATCCTCATCACCAGCGCTTTGCCATACGTCAACAACGAGCCTCATCTGGGCAACCTAATTGGCTGTCTCTCTCTCTCTCTCTCTCTCTAAACTATAAACTCTTCCTGTTCTTGTTGATTCTTTTGTAAGTTTAGTTAAGAATTGAACTTTATTTGTTGAACCAACTGTCCCATGAATCATCTCCGAGGGGCTTTAAAACCTTAAATCTTGATCAAAGCAGAAGAATTTTTTTTTCTTTTTTCCTTTTAAGAAATTTGTACGGGCCATGACTCGTGTTTCTGTTTGTCAAATCAAAGTCTATCACAAACTAATTTGTGAGAGTTGCCAATTTTGTACATTTATTTTTATTTGATTTTGGACAGAAATATCTGATCTTTTATAGGTTTCTTATGTTTGTTGTATTCCTTATATCAACAATTGTTTGGGAACAAAATTGTTAATTTAATGTTCCTACCAAATCTGTCACTCGCAAGCTTCTATTTAATCATAGATCACCAAGGTTTATATTGTTTTGTCCAAATATTAGCTTGACTCTAATTTTAACACATCAATGTGGTGTGGCTACTAAGATTTTTTTTTCTTTTTTGGGAAAACGTTGGAGTCTACAACTTGATTATTAAAGAATGAGCGAGAATTGAATTTCACTTTTAAAAGCTCTTCATGAGCAAAAGGTTATACATATGTAATTGGTGTGATTTATACTCTCAAGAAGTGCCAATGACCTTTTAGTTTCTATTTTTTTTTTTCTTTTTAAGCTGTTCATTGGATTCATGTTCTAAACCTTTTTTCCTTTGTATAGGTGTCTTAAGTGCAGATGTATTTGCTCGATACTGCCGCCTCCGAGGCTACAATGCATTATTCATATGTGGAACCGATGAATATGGAACCACAACAGTGACAAAGGCTATGGAGGAGAAATGCACTCCTCAACAAATTTGTGACAAGTAAGTTGAATAACATTGGGATCGATGGGAATGTGCACAATTTCAACATTCTGTTAGTTAGAAAATTGAAATGCAAATGCCTTTGCTTTTACAAATGCCACATAACCCTTTATTGATGGCCGCTCATTTTGCTGATGTGAGTATTATGGGGTTTATCAAATTCTTTATTTCCAGCCAAAATTTGTCCTATAAAATGTGTCTGTGGTGTACTGTGCTATATGAGTAATGCAGGTTTGCAATTAGGATCTGGCTCCAATACTTTGTTGAGTGGAAAATCATTAATAAGGTTTGACAGCTAAGTTGCTATGCAAATCCTTGGTTGTAGCTCAATCACTGTGGCTATTGAAGGTATATTTGCTTTATCTCTGAGGGTGAAGTCTTTAAATCCCTCAGGCTGTTTCTGGTCGGTCTAGAGGGAGAGGAATAAGAGAAGTTCATGGAATAGCTTGTTCTAGGTTGAGCATTTGAGTGTGTGGACCATCTTGAATGTGGAAGTTTCTAGCAAAGTGATCAGATTACCATAATTCAAACCTTCGAAATTATTTCTACTTGGGCCTGAAAGGAGGGATATCATTGAGTCGATTTCTTATTTTTTGCTAGTGGTACCATATTCATGTGGGTGTTGAAGTAGCAGACAATTTATAAAATGATCATGCTTAGTTTTGAGTTAATAATAAGTGATGAATGTGTAGGAAGGGATTGAAAATGGGTTGGGACTGGGTCATCTGTGTAACAGGATCTTTCTTCTGCTTAATGCATCTATGGCTGCCACAAGGATATTTCTCTAGATTCCGTCATTCCTTCCACTATAACCCTCTCATAATTGTTTAGTAGTTTAGACCTTTGTTTGATAGAAACCAGAGAAAAGGCAAGCAGTTTGGAAGAAGCCATTTTTGCTAAAAACCAGCAGTGTCAGATTGATAATGAGCTGGTATGCTTTCTGAATTTTGGGAACATTCCCCTCTATGATGGTTGTCTCTGGTTAAGGAATTTTCTTCAGAAAAAGTGGGATAAAGGAGAATCAATTTCATTTAGTAAGTTAGGATAAAGAATGGTAGTTTGAGAGAAAATATTGTTCGGAGTGCCTGTCTCCTCAAGGTACTTACATTATCTTTAGTTCTTCAAGGCACTGAAAGACCATGAATACCTCCTGAGTTTCTGCTGGTTGTTTTTATTTTTCCCTCCTCATCAGACTCCCGTGTTCATTTATTTATTTATTTATTTTTTGCCATTGATCCTATGTAAAATTCATTTTCTCAAAAATTGATTAAAATAGATCTTATCTTCACGATTTCAAATCCTTACAAAGCTAAGAGTAATATCCTGTTTACTCCATTTTGTGCCTTAATGTGTAGATATCATGCACTTCATAAGGATATATATGACTGGTTCAATATAAGTTTCGATGAATTTGGGCGCACATCAACCCCTCAGCACACTGAAATATGCCAAGCAATATTCAAGAAATTGATGGAGAACAATTGGCTTTCTGAAAATACTATCCAGCAGGTACACATTATGTGGCTTCCTGTGACTTTATAGCCTCAAAATCTTTTTGTGACTCTATTCTTTTCTCCCTGCGGGTATGTAGTTCAGTGGATAAGTGTGGGCCTTTGAGTTTTGTTGCTGTTTGTCTGCATGCACAAGTTCTGTTTCTTTGCTTCTTTTAGGACAGTTAAATATAATGGTCGGAATATCATGATTCATTGTTATGATTTTGATCCTGTACTATAACATTATGCAGCTCTACTGTGACACATGCCAGCGCTTCTTAGCTGATCGACTTGTTGAGGGTTTCTGCCCAACGCCCGAATGTCATTATGACTCTGCACGTGGGGACCAATGCGAAAAGTGTGGAAAGTTTTTGAATCCCACTGATCTGATAGATCCAAGATGCAAGGTAACATTATACTGTCACTTGTTGCATTTTGAATCCCTCCATTTTTTAAGTGAATGTAGTTTGAAATTTGGATAGTGGATGTGAAATAATTGATAGTACATTTGCTTCAGTCTCCCAATAGATGTGAAATATTTTTAGTTCTTTACAATTTTTTTTTTCTACCTTAAATTTTGAATATCCCCAGGTGTGCCAATCGACTCCAGAAGTTCGTGATACAGATCACTTGTTTCTAGAGCTTCCATTGCTAAAGAATAAAGTAGAAGATTATGTAAACAAAATGTCAATTGCAGGATGTTGGAGTCAGAATGCAATTCAAACTACATATGCATTGCTAAAGGAAGGTCTAAAACCGCGATGTATTACCAGAGATCTTAAATGGGGTGTTCCTGTTCCACATGAAAAATTTAAAGAAAAGGTTGAATCCAAAAACACAACAAACACCGATATGATCACAAAAATATGATTGATTTATCCTTCTCTCAAACTGCACATTGTGCAGGTTTTTTATGTGTGGTATGATGCTCCCATCGGATATATCTCAATTACTTCATGTTACACACCTGACTGGGAGAAATGGTGGAAGAACCCTGAGAATGTGGTGCTTTATCAGTTTATGGGCAAAGATAATATTCCATTCCACACGGTAAGAGTTGGTTCTAAATGGGAAAATCTAAATTTGGAAGATTTTCTGGGGCACTGTACCTTTTTTTTTTTTTAATTATTAAGTGCTATTCTTCTTAAAATCATGGGAAAAAATAATAGAACAATATAATGTCACTTGATAGCTATTACCTGCACATGACAGACTATGTGCCCCTGAAGAATGAAACTATCAACACAGTCCTCATGTAGTGTCCCTCTGAATTCTGATCACTCGTACAGCTGTGAATTCCATCATGCTTTGATGATTTTATTGGTCTGTTGTAACATGCATGGATATGGTAGTGCCAATGCCATTTTGGACTATGCCTTTGCCTACACTATTATGCCATTGATGTGTCTCTATTCATTGTATCATGACTCAGATAATGTTTCCTTCCACACTTCTTGGAACTGAGGAAAACTGGACGATGATGAAAAACATTAGTGTTACAGAATATCTAAACTATGAATCAGGTATTTATCAATCATACAACTTGTTGACATTTACCCTAAACCCATAGCTTACTGTTGCATCTCTCCCTTTTTTTTTTTTTTTTTTTTTTTTTTTTCTCCCAATGGCTTAACGAATATATGCTTCTTGAGATTGCGTTCATTATACATACCCCTGATGCTGCAGGGAAGTTTTCCAAAAGTAAAGGAAGTGGGGTTTTTGGCAATGATGCAAAACATACAGATATTCCTTCTGAAGTGTGGCGGTATTACCTGCTAATTAACAGGCCAGAGGTTAGATAATAATGTTGCAGCAATACCTGGTGGTCATCAAACCATGTTCTGATATATTTAATATTATTATTATTTTTTTTTTGTGCATAGGTGTCTGACACATTATTTACATGGGTAGACCTACAAGCAAAACTGAACACTGAATTGCTGAATAATTTGGGAAATTTCATCAATCGAGTCTTGAGCTTCATTGCCAAACCATCAGGTTGGTCAGTTCAGTGCTCTGTCAGTTTTGAGTTTTATCTTCTAGATTATATTGGCTATGTTTTGCTATAAATCCTTGGTGTGTTGTCAAACAACCAAAAATAAAATACCTATTTTCACAAAGACGAGTCTAGGGTAAGCAAGGTCGAATTCATAGGGAACGGTGGATTTACTTCTTTTAAGAAAAAATAAAAATAAAAATAAGGGGGGTTTGAAAAGTTAATTAAACTAATTGACCAAAAATTAAGAATTCAAAAATAAAAGAATAAAAATTAATGAAAAATCAATTTTTCTAGTCAAAGGAATTATATCCATCTTGATTTCATGTGATTGATCATTGATCCACCAAAAGATTTCAACACCCATAAATAAATTGGTTATAGTCGTCAACAAACGCCCAACGACCAATCTCTCCTTATTTCGTCGATAATTAAGAGAAACTCGTTAATTATTTCCCTAATAGAGAGTCAACCCTAGAGAAACTCTTAGGATTGAAAGTCCCAACAACATTAAGATTTAGAGAGACCCAATTCTAATTAACAAACACACGACGAGTTCATTTAAATTAAATTATTTAATTCCATGACATCAATGCCATTTACCACTTCATTAAAACTAACTAACAATTATGGATTTGTCGTTTTAATTAGTTATAGATTATTCTAGATCTATTAAATATTGACCACTATTTAATAAATCCTAGAAAATCATGATTTATGAAGCGCAAGAATTAAATAAATACCTATAAGATATTGATTTAATAAACCCAATTAAATCTCACAATCATCAATCATCAAGACTTCAATACTCTTCAACTATAAAATAAAATTAAAATAAAAACATAAAAAAAGAAAAAAACTCACAAATATACTTTATTCAATGTCGCAAGTGCTGAGCAATGAAGAACAAAATATGGTAGTCTAGAAATATGAGCAACAGCCGCTGGGATAAAAACTTGAAGCAACAAAACAAAAAAAAAAAAAGAAAAAAATACTATTGCTGCTGGAAAAGGGTGGAGGGGCGGCTGCCCCCTCTCTAGGGCTTGCTTCTCTTCTTCTAATGTCCCATATATATAGGAATGAGTTGCCTATTTTTTTAAAAGAATGTTTTTTCTAAATTTTTGACAATTACCAAATAAAAAAGGAATTTTCTAATAACAAACAACCTAACTGACTTATCAAATAGATAGCCTAACTAAAATAGAATATTACAAAAATTGGAATTCTCCAAAATTTATATTCCTAAATATTAGGAATATCTTCAAAGTTTTCAATGTTTCCAAATTAGGCTTTTTCCTTCCTTTTTCTTCAAAAGTCTCCTCCATCATTCCTATTTTATCAATGATCACAAAATACAATAATTAGTGTAATATTCATTCAAAAATAGAATAAAATAAACCATAATTATTACACCTATTTATACCCTATCAAATTCCCCCACACCTAGATGATGTTTGTCCTCAAGCATTCCTCATTCCTAACTCAAAAAATTAAAACTATTGAAATCAACATATTTTTCTTTCGAACTACCAAACCAAAATATGTAAAAAAAAATTGAACCAGAAAAATAATCAAAACAAGTACTTCATAGTATTTCGTACAAGAATAACCATAACAAATCTCAATAATTCCCAATGAAATTAAAACTGCAAGATTCAATATTCTCTCTAAGGTTCACTTAAATTCACTCAAAATGAGGTGAATGATATATCAATAACACTCAAATCAACACATTGGAATTGGTATCACCATATGCTTGCAAATGTATCAAATCTCCACCACTTAAAAAATTTGAATTTCATACATCAATCTAAAGGTCTTTCATTTGGTTGTAACGTGACTAGGGTTAAAGGGTAGGATAAAAAGAGGTATATCAAGAGTTTAAAATGTACCAAAGAAAATATGTAACTACATAATTTTTTTCTGCGATAACACGTTGCCCCACACAAATAGCATATCAAAAATACATGATCTTGATACCCAGATATGCTCAATATAGCCAACAGTCAAGAACATACAAAAATATCAGACTTTTTCGACATGATCCATGACTGAATGAAATTCTCAGAGATGCAACATTTTTTTCTTTCTTTTTTTTTTTCTTTTTTTTTTTCACTGCTGCCTTTTTTTTTTGTTCTCTCCCATTTTTTTATGAAGTACATCTCAATACAAAGATGAACAAAATCAAACTTTTTCTTTCCTTTTTCATATGTAGCAAATATCATCATCAAATCTCTAATCGATACATATAACATAAGACAATCATATAACTAATATCATGCAATTAACTATATATATTCTTGGTACAAGGGTTGAAACGCAAGTTAAAATAGGGTTGTAGTGTTGTATTGAAGGGTTTTGAAGAAAGAAAGGGTCTCAAGTTCAAATTGGTTCACTAAGGGGAATAAAATTCAGGGTAGAGATTTTTTCGAAAACCAAAATGGGGTAAAACCTAGATGCCTTTATCATTTCAATGCATGAAATCCTAGATGTGATCTCAAAATGCATAACATTGTAAGTTCTAGAATGTTCAATCCAAGTATGATATTCACTCAAGAAGAAAAGAAATTCCGAACACAAAGAATGAATTTGTTCGCTTTAGGCTCAAAACCTCACTTTTAAATGGGGTTTGTGTCGAATCTTGCATGCTTATCATTCAAAGAAAACTATTAAAGACATGAATAGTCATTACAAGTACAAAAACCATTGATACGAGTTATTTTTCATAAATTTCTAGCCAACTAAATAATACATATCAATTTAAAAAGTTCGAACTTTTTTAATTTTTCTCTCTTTTTTTGTCTTTTTTTTTTAATAAATAAAATGAAACAAAACTAAACCTATTGTAGGAAAACAAACAAACAAAAACATGAAATATCCCCCCACACCTAAATCATACATTGTCCCCAATATATGCCAAATGAGAGAAAAAAGATAAAAATAAAAATAAATAACATTTATCCTAAATAAAAGCAAAAAGAAAAAATAAAGTGAGAACAAAACTTCCCTAGGGTGGAGTAAGGAATGGAGGGTCAAATCCAACAAGTCTTGAAGAAAAAATTATGATGGCAGCAATGGACCCCTTTTTAGAGCATGTGCACGCCCTAACTCATGTGTAATTCTGCTCATTTGAGAATATTTGTAAAACTTGGACAGCAATGAAGGCTTGTTAAGGCGTAGGCACGCCTTAATGACAGAACACTTCTGGTTATCGAATTTTTCAGCATTTATTTACTTAAAAAAATCAAAATCAAATCAAATAAATATGAAATAAAAAGCATAAAAAAAGTATTGGGTTGTCTCCCAACATGCGCCTTTGTTTAATGTCTTCGGCTCGACATTATCTCCTCGTTTCAACCTCGTTCAAAGACCGGTCCGATCCATTTAGATTTTAACATACCTGGCATGAACTTCAATTTTGAATTGAAGTGCACCAATTTATACCCTATCAATCCTTCCTGGAAGTAGCCCAATATTTTAGTTTATCTTTATAATTTCTACCATAAGTGAACGATTTCTGTGTGATACAAATTTTTGTTCATTTTCTTAGGGTTCAAACTATGGACCATCCCTCCAACTCTTACTTGACATTTGCTTTAACTCCTCATATTTTGTTCCTGGACGCATTGGGGACCATGGGTGCTGGAATAGTTTATCTAACATTCCACTAACCAGATGTCTCTCAATCCTTAAAGTAAACCTAATTAAGAGAAAGCAGTCACCTTCAGACATCGATACTATATTCATATCCTAGCTTGAGGCAATTGTTTTCTTTAGAATGTTGAAATATTTAGTCCTTTATGTACCTGTCAAAAGTGAAGCTTTTCATGATTACAAATCCTTCCTCTAACCAATTGGAATTTCTTTGATCAAACAAAACAGTATGATGAGCACAACTCCGGAATGCTTTTCTTTGCTTACAGACCTAATGATCTTTCATTTCTTTTCCACTTAAGAGAGAGCAGATCATCCATCTTTGAACCTAGAAGTCATCATGTGCCCTTAACAATGAGGTGGCATCTTGAGAACAAATACTTAGGTCCTTCATGTCCGTCGCAATCACATTCCCTTGATACTCCATCTCAGTTTCTATAGCAAAGTTAAAGGATTTTCTATAAGCATAACCTCTGCTCTTCTCCTTTCAATATTGCATATTTCCACATCATTCTTAGACTGGACACCCTCGCAATGAATGTTAAAATTCAAGAAGTGGAACAACAGAGGACCTTCGTAGCTGAGGATTTATGCTGTATGCATTCTATGTCCTCATCCCTCCCCTCTTTCATTTTTTTGAAGCATGTGTTTGCTCCTAATGACTTAGCTATTGTAATGTCTTGCAGGGAAAGGTTATGGATCCATCATTCCAGATGCTCCAGGTGCAGAATCGCATATCTTGACAAAAACATTGGCAGCAAAAGTCGGTGATTATATGGATCAATATGTAGATGCTATGGAGAAGGTAGTGGAGTGGTGTAGATGTATATTCACTACAACATAATTTTGGCATTATATTTTCTATCTACAACATAATTTTGGCATTATATTTTCTATTGTCAAATCTTGCATTCTTCCATATTGAGATGAATTTCCATATGTCTTGCTAACATAGGTCAAACTAAAGCAAGGACTGAAAATTGTTATGGGCGTATCAAGTGAGGGAAATGCGTACCTCCAGGTAAGCTTGTAGTGGACCTCTCCTTCGTACCTGTTGTAGTGTCTGAACCACTTGTATTTTGGAATTTCATAAATTTCATTTTAGGTTATTCTTAATCATCCTCAAATGTCAATACTTTAAAATTTACCTCAATGTGTAGGAGAGCCGATTCTGGGAGCTTTTCAAAAATGACCAGTCTTGCTGTGCTATTGCTGTACGAACTTCAGCAGGCTTGGTTTATCTTCTTGCATGTCTGTTAGAGCCCTTCATGCCTTCATTTTCCCTTAAGGTAAGAATCAAGTTTATTTTGATACTTAGGAAGCAATAAATATTAATGGATTACCTTCTTTTTCATGTCCAGGTACTAAAACAGCTTAATATGCCTCCTGAAACACATTTTTCATTTTGCAATGAAAATGGAGATCTTGAGAAGGCAAGAAAACCTTGGTTGCTACTACCTGCCAATCACAAAATAGGGACACCAGAACCTCTATTCAAAGAATTGGTACATTTAGTTTGATACCAAAAGCATCATTTTTTTTTTTACTGTCATTAACTTGAAACATATTATTGTGCATTTGGCTAGTAATGTAGCTTTACCTTTAAATATCTCTCGACATTAGAAAGATGAAGATGTGGAATTACTCAGAAAGAAATTTACTGGGAGTCAAGCTGATAGGGCTGCGAAGGCAAGGGCTGATGCAGAAAAGATGGCTGAGCAATTGAAGAGAACAACAATTTCAGGTTTCCGCTGCCCCTTCATTATTGTTATTGCTGCTTTTCTTGTTATATTATTAGTTTATCCTTTTGGATTCCTCCAAAATCATTGTCAATGCTGACTTGCCGAGGTAAACATTTGTAGGGAAGGTAATAAAGATGCTGATGTTATTCAGCAAAAACTTTGCCTAGTATATTGACAATGTTTGCTGTTAATATGTTAGATAATTTGACATTGGCATGCCCCCACATATTGGTTTTGTCTCTTCATTTGCAAGGGATTCTCAATGTTTAAACATCCTTCAAGAATTCAATTAGATACAATAGTTGATTTGAATTGTGCATAGAGAAGCTTAAACAATGCAGTATTCTCATACATTTCTTATTCCCTTGGCTCTGATATTCTTGCATACTTCAAAGTTGCATAAAAAGATATCTCGCTAGAGCATCTAAAGACCTTTAAAATATCGGCATAATGCTGTTTTGAGAATTGCTGCTTTTATATTTTTCCAGGTTGAATTTGTTGATCCACCTCATTCAACTCCTGTAGGGGAGAGGGTCACTTTTTCCTGGATTTGAAGATGAAACTGACCTGATGGTATTCTAAGGTGGTCTTGGAAATTGTAGATTTACACACTAATGCTAAATTGGTTAGTTGCCACAAAAGTGTGTCATTCACCTCTTCGGGTAAAGAGAGTATGGTATCGTCTAGAACAGAAAATACCTAAATACATAAGATTGTAACTCTTTGACAATCTTTTTTCTTTTCCTTAGAAGGGAAAAAAAGCTTATTTAAATTGTCAGGATAGATGATGTGTATCGTAATGGCTTGTTTGTGGATTCTTTGCCCTTATGTTGGAGACTTGGTATGACCCTAATGGCATACAATATGATTACCTAGTGTTTAATGTGTACCACTAACACGTAGGTTCAGGGTGAGTAATATGTACCCAATTTTCTATTTTCTTTCTTTTCAAAGGGATTGTTTCCAGGAAAATTTGAACATGCCAAAAGGTACGTGGAGTTACAATATTGTAACATGTCCTAAAATCTTTTGTTCCAGAGTCTATGCCCTTGAAGGGGTTAAGGTAAGGTAATGTGTTGCGTTTGTAGAAGCCTGAAAATCTCTATAAAGTCGTCCATGCATGGTCGAACAAAGCAGAAAGTCAAAAAAAAAAAAAAATTTCAAACCAAGTACAAATTTATACATTCAACCTAAATAAAAATTGCCCACCAAAACAAGAAGTCATTAAAAAAAAAAATTATCCACCAAAATAAAGAGAGTAAATCAGAAGGAAGATGTGGCGAGAAGAACACAAGAGCACCATGGCCACTACTTCGTCGATTAGATCTTTGATAACAGGAAAAAAAAATGAAAATTAACATAATGTGAAAAGCTCTATCAATTGCTTCCCACCGATAAGACTCGAAAGCTCCTAAACGGCTAAACCTTAACATTTTTGCCCCAGTGAAAAGAGGCAAAATTTCACCATTGGTGTGCGATGCGCTAGAATACCGACGGTGAAGTGAGTTCCTAATAGAAAACTACTTTACCAGCGTAGAATTCAAAATCTCCAAATCACCTCTGTTTCTTTTTCAACTCTTTGATCTGCTAAACACCGTAATATTTAGTTATAACCGAATATCTGATCAAATCAAATTCAACCAAATTTGAATTCCGTCGATTTTTCATTTGAATCGAATTCTGAATTCGATTTTCGATTCAAATTTTGAACTGAGATTTTTAATACGAATTCAAACCAAAAACTGAATTCAAAATCAAATTAAGGTTTTAATTATCCCATTTTTATTTATTTTGATTATTTATTATTTATTTTATTTTCCTTTTATTCAAGTTTTGATTGGTAATTTTTTTTTTAAGAAGCAAACAATAAAATAATAGTTAAAAAAAATTATTTGAATTCTATTTTATCAATCCGAATTCGTTAAACTGGATTCATGTGAGAATTTGGATTTCAAATATCAAATTCAATTTATTTGATTGAATTTAAATTCAAACCGAAAAATCAAATTTTAAATTTGATCGGATTAAATTCGAATTTAATTGAATTTTGTTCGATTTTCGATTTAAAACTCAAAAAATATCAAATGAATTAATCGAGCCAAATTAATCAAAAAACTTGAAAATCTAACCATAAACACCCTCTGGTGGCCATGGTGGTTAAAAGGAAGAGGAAAAAATAAAGAGAAAAAAAGGGGAGCGGAGGGGGGGGAGAGACTTTCCCATAGAAAAATAATTTTTTCTCAAACACTCCCAAAGGAGAGAGAGGCTTAACTCAATGCTTCTACTATTGTTAAACCAAACCCCTGTGTACACATTTCTTGTCCACGCCACTGACATTGACGGACAATCAAACATTTTTCTTTTTTTTTTTTACCTTGTCTTTCGTCTCACAGCGTATTTAAAATTTTATCTTGATTAATCCAGATCAATCATTATAGTGACTCATTTTTAAATGTAAATCTCTCAATTAAAAATGTTTCATATATATGAAAATCTAATACTCTCAATAAAAATCAAATCTCAATCATATTTAAAAATACTCAATCATATTTAAAAATACTCAACCCCGAGCCGACCTACGTTTGATACGGAAAATCAAACATTTCCGCCTCATTACTATTGCAATTTGCATTCCTTCTGATGTGAGAGGCTGTTATTATTATTAAATAAATTGCAATGGACTATATCTGGTGTTAGATTCTAATAAAAATGACCGTAATATAATAAATAAAATATTAGAAGATATTGATTAGAAAGATAGAAAAAAAATGATAATAATTATATACAACGTTGAACTGAAGGGCGAAGGCCTTGATAAAAGAATTATAAATTATTATTATTAATTAATTAATTTTAAGGAAAATGGAGAAAAATCAGTACCGTCAGTGATTTTAAAATAATCCGAACCCTCTGGGGTCTGCACTGCACCCGTCCGCCATAAGTCTCCACCTTCAAAAGAACCTGCAAATTGTTCTTCAGATCTACAACACATTCACTCTGAAATCAATTTCTAGGGTTTCAGTCTGACCATTTCCTTTCAATTCAAATGAGAAGGTTTCCAAATAATTCTCTCAAATTTCCAGTTTCTGGATTTCTTTTGTTTCTTTTTATTAATCGGAATTGAACTTTAGCTTTGGTTTTATTTGGCGGTTGCAGAGGAGAAGTAATGGGAAGGAGAACTGGAGGAGCAAATCGGCATCAATTGAAGCTAATCGGTTGGAGTTTAAAGGGTCTTTTGGGTCGACTGTCCATTGCTGTTGTTGTTCTCTTGATCTGTACAATTTCTCTCTTGTCCACCACCAAATCTACTAATCAACCTGTAACTAGATCTCAGGTCTCTCTCTCTCTCTCATCTTATTCGTTGCCTTTTGAAGCCCACATCTGAGCTTAGAGAAATAGTTGAGTTTGTTATATGTGACATTTGTGGACAAAGGTTTAACCACTGCTGATTAATGTCATTATGCTGGGTTTATACTGTTCATGGTCAATTTGGTTTTTCAATTTATGCACCATTCACAAGCAACAACTCCATTCATTGTGAACTATCCATATCAGGCAAATTATATTGCAGATCCTTTGTTTTGAACAAGATTAGGGCAAGCATGGCTTCTCTTGCTTCCTCCATCCCAGTGAGAGTGTGTGTAGAACTTTATTTGTTTTTTAAAGTATGGGGGAGTGATGCTATAATGCGAAAGAAATGATAAAGAGTAACTTGTTTGAGTAATTTAATAGTCTATAATGCCAGGTCTGTTGTGGTTTAAGATGGCATGTGGTGCCTGCTTTTCTTTCTTGAAGGTTATTCCGCACCCTGTTAAAGTGATTGCCACCTAATAAGCAATATGTGAATGTGATGGGTATTTGGGAAACAAAAAAGAAAGAAAATGTGAATGTCATGGGCAACAATAAAGAGATCCTTTCTGCTAAGAGATCACTAATCCTTTTGCATGTATTCTTTGTTAAATTTTATAAAATATAGTTTTCTATGTTCATGGACATGACGAAATTCAATAATTCTTGTTTCTTCAAGCAGATCAGTGTAGATGAATTATGGGACACTGCTGCTTCTGATGGTTGGAGGCCATCCTCTGCTCCACGTTCTGATTGGCCCCGTAAGTAGTCTTTGATTTCTCTCAACCAATGTATTCCTCATACTATGAGTTCATTTTTGTAGTTTCAGACTTAGAAGAAATAAATTTGTTTTTTTCTGACCTTTTCATCTTGATTCACAGCCCCACCAGCTGAAACCAGTGGTTATCTACGTGTTCGCTGCAATGGTGGTTTGAACCAGCAACGCAGTGCGGTATGTATCATTTGTTTGCAAATGCACATTAAGCAGATCTAGTTGTGAAATAATGATCCTTTCTTCCTGTACAGATGTTGATATTTTAATCTTTTATGGATTTCTTGTTAGGCCAAAATCATGAATAAACCCCTTGGAACTTTAGGTCTACTTTAAAATAACTCCTTGAACTTTTCTTGTAGTCAATTACCCTCAAGCTTTTAAAATAAAAGTCAATAAAATCCATAAGTGGATAGATTTCAGATTCCGTCAGCCACTTGAATGTAACGTGCAAGCACATATTCTGTATCTTTCTCTTCCTCCTCTCTCTGGCAAAAAGAACACATTTAGAGAGAAAGGAAACAAAGGAGAGAGAGAAGGTAAATGCTCATCTATAGATTAAATGTGACTCTTAATTTCTGTTTGGGAAGTCAAAATTGGTGAAAAGTTATGATTGGATGATGGAGATGTCAAAACACAAAATGGTTAACTGAAAAACATTAGTTGTTATTACAAGAAATTTCGTGAACTTCTGCTCAAGATAAGAAAGAGGAAGAAAGTGAGTCACATGCACAATTTGGAGGGTGAATTCAAATTTTTAATAAAATCAAGGTTCCATAAAAATTGAGGGGGATGCTGGCTATGGAACCTTAAAGTCGTCCATTCGGGGGGCTGATTGAAGTCACAATTGGGGAGTAATTGATTGCAATAAAAGTTGAGGAAGCTTTTGAAAGTAGGTCTAAACTTTAGGGGATTGTTTGTTATTTTGGCCTTTTGATTATTATGCCTTTTTGTTGAAAACTGCGGAATTTCTCTACCAAGTTGTTATTGTGTTTTCTTGTTTGGAAGATGATCACTGTGATTTTGGCTCGGATATTCTTGCTATATGTTACTGTTAGAAGGATGATGTTTATCAATGCCTTTAATTTAGTGCCATCTACTAAGATTGATAAACATTGTCTGTGTTTACGTGTTAATTAACTCATTCTGAAGGCACTGATTACGAATGCTCGTTAAAAATATTCCCTTTCACATTTTTATTGGTACTCGTTTTTGCCATTGACCTGTTATAGTTCCTTTCTTTAAATAAGATTGGTAGTGGTAACTACTATATAAGACTGGATAATACATTTGTAATTACGTAATTGCTCAAGTGGCTGAGGAAGTTTGGAGCATTTTATGGGGGAGAATTTGTAATATTGTTAAAATTTGGCACATTTTTTATGCCATGATGCTCAAACAAGATGAAATGCTAGCCATTACACTCTGAGGGATCACCATATATTACATGAATGCTTACAAGAGCACTTAAAAATGCCTCATAAGCATAGAGTTTTCTTCCATTTCTGGAAACAAAATTAAATGCAATACAATTTTTTTTTTTTTTTTTTTTTTTTTTGGTCAAAAACATTACTAGTGGAGGATTGGTTGAGCATTTTTATAATGAAACTTCTTCTCACTATGAATTTCTCTGATGTTTCATCTTACCGTATGAACATCTGTTCAGGTTACTTCACAATTATTTTAGGTCACAAAGATGCTTCTAAAACATTATTGGACATGCAGTAGCAATAGGCTCTCAGACATATTTGAACTGTTATGCAGAATCAGGTTCTTAATTATGGAAATGATATCCTTAATCTGATAATTCCTTCTGCAGATTTGGTTATCTGATCATTCCTGTTTTAGACTGGTGAAGGATGACTGTGGAACTATTAGAATAGTAGTTCATGAACACTCATATAAGTTATGTCACTGTCATCTCTTACATTTTTTGAATTCAAAGGCAACATTCAGTGACGCAACAGATGGACTCATATCCCACTTTGCTCTATCTGAGTTAGATCTTAGGATGTTATATGCTTTCCTTTTGATATGCATACAAAGATGTTTATCACATATAATAGTCTTAAGAGTGTGTTTGGCTAAACTTATTTTGAATGGTCTATAAAGTCCTAAAGTTTATAAGATATTTTTAGAGTTTATAACCTCCTATATTTTATTTTCAAAATTGGTTATTAAAATATTTGGATAAATTAAGATCCAACTGCTTATCAGCTATTCTGTGAGCTTATAAGTCATCATTGTATTTGGTAGCAATAAGTGCTTATGAGCTTTTTTTAGTGTTGAAATGACTAAAAAGGACATTGGTGCCAATATACAAAGTTATTTATTGACATTTTTTAATCAAAATGGACATTGTAATCTTTTCATATACCTATATATTAATATTTTGAAGTTGTCTTTATATATTAATATTAATATCTTTATATATTTCGGTGAGACTATAAAGTTGTATATCTTGTGAGTGTGATCTAGTTGTCGATCTCGATCTTGGAATCGCTCGTCCACACAGCCAACTTGATAGATCGATCGAGCAGCTCACTCACGCAGCTCGACCAGGTAAGTACTCCTCTCCCTCTCTCTCCTCCTCTCTTTCCCACTCTTTGATCGATCCATCTATCTCGCTCGATACCTTCTGTTTGATAGATCGATCGCTCCTTTCCCCCTCTTCGATCGATCACTTTGATCGTTCACTCTCTCTCACCCACTCTGTTCCTTCGATCGATCACGCCTACCTCCTCTATCTCACCCACTTGACCCACGGCTCCCCATCTCTGCACCCAGATCTAGTGTCTCACTCGCCCCTCCCTTTCCTCGACCTAATTCCCACGATCCAAACCTTTCCCTAATTAACCCCTCACCCAGATCTAACACCAGAAGAAGTTGCAGAGCTAGATCTATCCCCTGACCAACCCAACCAAAACCCTAGATCGCGCCCCCCTCCAAAATAGCACAAAACCGGATCTACCTCAAATCTCCTCCCTCGGCCACACATAGCTCTCTCAATAGAGTAAGATTTAGCCGCAAATTTCCGTAGGGATCGACTACAACATCAGATCTCCCTGCGGCCGTAAACCCAGACCTAACTCCTTACTCCTCCGTAACATTCCTTGTGGTCGTGACTGGAGGTATCCATTTGCAGTCCTCGTGGTGGTGACAGTAGACTCCCGTCACTGTCCTCCACTCGCTCGACTGTCGATTGTCCTCAACTCCCATGTTATCGGTCACCTTTAACACCCCTATTCATGTCCCTCTCTCTCTCTTTCTGCTTGCTTATTATTAGTCACATTCCTAATATTAATATTACGACTTTTATTACTATTATAATTATAAAAATAATAAGGATGTACCCAGTGTCGAAACTCTCACATTGTGGGCTCTGGGGAAGGGAATACCTACGCAGCCTTCCCCTTGTTTTTTTTGCAAGGAGGCTGATTCGAACCCCGGACCTTCGGAACACAAATGGAGGGACTCCACCATTGTGCCAAGTAGATGCAATTAGTAAGAAACAATTCTGGGATGATCTAGATGAATTTGTACAAACCATATCAAGTAGCGAGAAGTTCTTTATTAGAGGAGATCTAAATGGACATGTAGGAGAGAAAAACGAGGGATTTCAAATCGTACATGAAAACTTTGGGTTCGGCGGTAGGAATGAGGCGGGAAGTACAATTCTAGAGTTCGCAGTAGTGTTTGATTTGGTTGTAGTAAACATATTTTTTAAGAAAAAAGAGTCGCACATAGTTACTTATAGAAGTTGGTCAAATGTTAGATAGATTTCTTTCTCACTAGAAGAGGTGATAGAACGACTTGTAAGGATTGTAAGGTCATATCGGGGGAGAGTGCAATGACTCAACACATACTGTTAGTTTTAGATGTACGAGCGCCTAAACGAAAAAAGTAATGTCAACAATATAAGGAGCCAAGAATTAAATGGTGGAATCTAAAAGGGAAAAATATGACGACTTTTAGGGATAAAGTAATTGGAGTAACAAATTGGTTTGTTAATGATAACCCAGAAACAATGTGGAATGATATGTCAAATAATATTAAAAGTATAGATAGAGAGGTTTTTGGAGTATCCAAGGGTAGGGTTCCAAGAGGCAAAGAGTCATGCCATGCTGGTGAAATGAAGAAATACAAACTGCGATCCAAATCAAAAGAGAGTGCTATAGGAATCTTAAAAGTGATAACAGTAGCGAAACCTATGAAAAATACAAAAAGACAAAAAAAAGACGTAAAAAATGTTATCCATGAATCAAAAAGTAAAGTGTATAACGAACTGTACAAGAGACTAGAGACTCGAGACGGGGAGAGAGAGATTTATAGAATTGCCAGACTAAGAGAGAGGAAGGAAAAAGATCTAAATGAGATTAGATATATTAAAAGTGAAACAAATAGTACATTTGTAAGAAATAAGGATATAAAAAAGAGGTAGAGGAAATATTTTAATAACCTATTTAACGTTGAGAGTGCAATAAATATAAAAAATATAGAGATATCTATAGAAGAGATTAATAGAGATTTTAAACGTAAAATTCGTTCCTATGAAGTAAAGGAGGCCATAAAGAGAATGAGAAATAACAAAACCATAGGACCTGAAGACATCCCTATTGAGGTGTGGAAATGTTTGGGGGAATTCAGAATAACAAAGTTAATAGCTCTTTTTAACAAAATTTGATAAACTAAAGAAAGAGCACACTTGTCCCGCTCTATAAGAATAAAGGAGACATACAAGATTGTTTCAATTATAGAGGAATTAAACTCATGAGCCATACGATGAAGTTATGGGAAAGAGTGATAGAATATAGATTGAGACGGGAGATAAGTGTCTCAAAACCAATTCGGATTTATGCCAGAACAATCTATTACGGAATCAATTCATTTGCTAAGACAGTTGATTGAGACATTTAAAGCGTAAAAGAAAGATTTACATATGGTATTCATTGATTTTGAGAAAGCATATGATAGGGTCCTAAGAGACGTGTTGTGGTGGGCACTGATAAGGAAAGGGATATCTTTGAAATACATTAACCTTATTAGGGGTATGTATGAAAGAGTTGTGACCAATGTAAGGGCTTGTGTAGGACTGAGTGATAGCTTCCTTATTAACATTGGGCTCCATCAAGGTTTGGCATTGAGTCATTTACTATTTGCAATAGTGATAGATGAAATCACAAAAAATATTCAAGATGAAATACTATGGTGTATGCTCTTTGCAGATGATATAGTTTTGATTGATGAAACTAGAGAAAGTATCAGTACTAAATTAGAATTATGGAGGGACACGTTAGAATCTAAAGGATTTAGATTGAGTAGATCTAAAACTGAGTATATGAGGTATAAGTTTAGTGATAACCATCAGGATAATGAAAAAACGATTAGGTTAGAAGCAAGAGAAGTCTAAAAAAGTGAACGGTTTAGATATCTTAGTTCCATTATCTAGAATGATGACAATATAGATGAGAATGTAAATAATAGAATTCAAGCGGGTTGGATGAAATGGAGAAAGACATCCGGAATTATCTGCGATCACACAATATCATTACATTTAAAGGGAAAATTCTAGAGAACCGTAGTAAGGCCGGTTCTATTATATGGCACTGAATGTTGGGCCATTAAATAGCAGCAAGAACAAAAAATGGTTGTAGTTGAAATGGGAACATTTAGGTGGATGTGTGGTAAAACTAGAAATGATAGAATTAGAAACGACGAGATACGTAATAAATTGAAAGTTAGCTCAATTGTAGATAAGATACGCGAATACCGTCTGAGATGGTTTGGACATGTGTAGTGAAGGCCTAAGACGCACCTGTTAGGAAGATAGAGAACTTGAATATAGGAGATTTAATAAAACGTAGAGGTAGATCATTGAAAAATTGGATGCAATGCATCTGTAAAGATATGATAGTGATGGATTTAGTTGAGGAGATGGTCTTAGATAGGAATGAGTGGCGTAGGAGAATCCGCACAAACTAAATCATTCTTTTTTTTATTATTTGTTTATTTATTTATTTTAATCGATTTCAATATTTGTCTCTCATGTGGTAGATCCCAAATTTTGGGATGAAAGGCTTAGGTTGTTGTTGTTGTTGTTGTTTATATTAATATTTTGAAGGTGATTGATTGACCTCAAGGAGAGCAGTGTTCATTTTGGTTCTTTGAGAGGTAGGGCTTGGGGTCGTATGAACAAATTGTTTGATACATGGGAAGGGTAAGGGCTTGGGGTTGTATGAACAAATTGTTGGATACATGGGAAGGGTAAACGTGAGATACTTTCTTTTTTTTTGGGTGTAATAGAGAGGCTCGAACTCGAGACCTTGGGAAAGGGGAAGGGGGATGGTGTCAGTTGAGTTAGAGCTAAACGTGAGATACTGAAGTATTAAAAAAGGCATTTTAGTTAGTTTATAGATCAAAATAAAATTGCTTGTAAGAAGTATTGAAAAAAGTTCGGTTAGAGATTTTTTTTCTCAGAGTTTGTAAGATCTAGATATCTTTAAGAGCTTATAATCTCTTTTAGAATTAAAAAAATAATAAAAAATAAAATAAGCCCCTCAAACATCTTATAAGATATATTGAAGAGCTTATAAGCTTAGCCAAATACCCTTTAGTATCCAAGTAATCTTGAATGTTATCTTATTTGTTAAGAAGATCTTTGCGTTGCTCTCTTGCGGTTTGGCCTGAAATGTTTAACCCCTCTTTGGTTTACAGTTTGCCACTGTACCCCCTCTTTGGTTATGTCCATTGGCATACATGGCTTGTCCACTACTATCTCCCATAGAGGGCTCAAATGTTGACTGCTGGACCATTTTATCTAAACTAAAAGCATGATAGATTATTTAAACAAATATTAACCTGACAAGAGGGTTAATTGATTTTTAATTGAATAGTAGAGGAACCACTAATTTTTGTGATATAATCGCCTGAGGTTGCTCTAGATTGCATGGGGTTTAAGTGATTTTAGCTATATTGATGACAGTAATGGTAAAGTTTTCGCTATTTTATGCCTTGATTATTTTCATTGTATTTTGGTTTTGTCTAACTGAGACAACCTTTATCATTTCAGCACTTTATCTGCTGTTTCTTGCTTCGTTGTGATTTTGCAGTCATACTGGATTTGGTATACGCAAAAACTTTCTAACAAGTCTTGGGCTATGCCTTTTATCTGAACTCCAAATTGTCATCCACCAAATATATTTGGCTATATAGGAATTTCCCTGTTTATTAAAGAAACAATAGGAATAGAAAGCTTGACGACAGTTGATTTCTGTGTCTTCTAGATTTGCAATGCTGTCCTTGCTGCTCGAATCCTGAATGCTACACTTGTGCTGCCTGAGTTGGATGCTAATTCCTTTTGGCATGATGACAGGTATTAAATGTATGTTTGCTTCCTTTTCTTCTCTCTTTTTTAATAGCATGGTCTTTATATATCTTTTCAATTGGTATGACTGCTCAAGTAAACCCCAGATCTTTGTTTTTGGTTGCTCATTTCACACTTTTGGATGATAAATGTTATTTTTCAGATTTTTGTATGATCTTTATTTGGCACCTAGTAGTCATGCTTAAATTTTGTTGGACATAATATTTATATTACATTTGAGTATCTGTCTAGTTGTTGAGGTTGTGCATTTCATTCTGGTCATATACTTTTTTTGAATTTTTGGTGATTGTGATGTTTGGAACATTCCACTGCTGGATTACTCCCAAATTTGGTGAGAAACAATCCTGTCCAGATGCCATTGATCTTGGGGTTCAGTTCTTGACTTGATCTCCGTTTATACAATGGCTTTAGGATGATTCCAAGGAGGTGAGGGGAGATGATTGAATGTGTTTGATGTTTGACTAGAGCTCGTTGTAGGTGTTAACAAGAAAGGTTATTTGTTGTGGTTTTGGCATGGTAGTAAAACAGGATATATCATTTTACTGTGATTGCAGGAAAGGCTAAAGAGTCTTTCTTCCTAATGGAAATGAAGAGAGATGCGTGAAGGTAGGTAATAATTTTGGAAGGCTATGGAGAAGTAGGGTGGAGAAAAGTAGCTGATTTCCAATGTCGGATAAATCAAACACAAAAGAGAGGCTGAGCTTCTTTACTTAAAAATTATGAATGTGAAGGTTGCCATTAAGAATTTCCTACCAATGAATTCTTCTTTTTATTTTAAAGAAAAAATACCGTGGCTAGAAAGCACTAAAGTTGACATTTTTGTGTTTTGGTGAGCATGAGATTGTTTCTTCTTGTTAAACAGCACTAACTAATTTTTGTTTTGTTGGAAATTAATATTCTGTTACCTAAATAGTGCAATAGCTAACGAGGTGACATTTTTCCTGCATGCAGTGGCTTTCATGGTATCTATGATGTTGAACATTTTATTAACTCACTGAAGTATGATGTTCGAATTGTGGAAAAGCTTCCTGACATTACCAAAGGAGGAAAGACTAAGAAGATAAAAGCTGTTCAGGTTAGAAATTTTCCCTGAGGTTTCTTTCATTTTCAAGGATAGAGCTCATCGCTTAATTCCTCAATGTTTCTTGGTTTTCTTTTAATCTTCTTGCACAGATTCGTCCCCCAAGAGATGCTCCTATTAGTTGGTACACCACAGTTGCAGTAGAGGAGATGAAGAAACATGGAGCTATTTATCTCACTCCATTTTCGCATCGCATGGCTGAGGAGATATACAATCCTGAATATCAGCGATTAAGATGCAGAGTCAACTACCATGCCTTAAGATTTAAACCAAATATAATGAAACTCAGTCAGTCCATTGTTAGTAAACTACGAGCACAGGGTCACTTCATGTCAATTCATCTTCGGTTTGAGATGGATATGCTTGCATTTGCTGGGTATGCTATTATATTATATCTCTTTGATTTGAAGATAAAATATTACAGGATTCATTTTTAATCCATTTTTTGTTACAAATAACTTTCTATATTATGGAGAGTTTTATGTTCTAAATAGTTTAAAAATTGATATAATCTTGTCAAGAATCATCAAAGTTGATTTAATGAATGTCTTTATGGGTTTATAGCACATTTGGGTAATAACAGAAATTGCTAGTTGTTGTTGTGTTTTTTTTTTTTTAAAATAGATTTTTGTTTAATTTTAGTTTTTTAATACCAGGGGGCTTCTCATGTGAGTTAGGGTTTCACTAAATTTTATTTGTTATTGAAATGCCACATGCTCAAATTTCATGATGCTTTTAAAACTAAAACGATGCATATTTTGCTTGTGCACCTCTAATAATCAAAAGTATACTGTTGCATCACATGCATACAGTAGACACTGTAAAGTCACTAAGACTTCATTTTATTAAAATATTAGGCATAATGCTGGAATACTAAATTTTTAACATTAAGCTTATTTGACAGGATATCATGGGAACCTCCGCACTTCACGCACTTCTGAAGAATAGGCTTACAAAACTAAGATAGATTCACTGCCTTATTGCTGAGAGCTGAAAATATATATTTCTTTACAACATAAATGTATGAAAGTTAAAAATATCTTATGGCTTTTGTAAAATATTATTGGTTAAATTCTCCAATTTCTCTACTGATATATTTACACATCCGGTTCTTCAAATGTAGTGTTTAAGCACTTAAGTTTGTCAAATGAGCCCTTAGTATTTGTTTGTAGATATATCTCTATTCTTGTCATTTTTTATGAAATTTCACTGCACATTTGTTTAGGTGCTTTGACATATTCATGCCTGAAGAGCAAAAGATATTAAAGAAATACCGGGAAGAAAATTTTGCAAAGAAGAAACTTGTTTACAGTGAAAGAAGAGCCATTGGAAAATGCCCATTAACTCCAGAGGAGGTGATTTTCCCTCTCTTTGTTATTCTGTTTCCTTTTATTTCATGTGCTTCCTAGGACTTTGGTATATTCTATGCCTGAACCAGTATCTTTGCTTAATATTGATGCTACTAAAACGGCCCCTTATATCTGCAGTTGCCAGTGGATATTTGAGGTGTCATTTAATGGAATCTGGCATAGGCCTGCATATTAGGATTACTAGAACAAGAAGAATGCTAATTGACCAATTTCTTCACTAATTTTATTGATATCTTTATCTCGGTATAGTGAGATGCATCATAAAGGATGTCAGATGAACCATGGTTGCCTCTGATCAATTTACAAATCCTAACTTACAAATATTGGGTTCTGTACACATGACATAGTTCGTTGACCCATGTTGTGGGTTGACCCATGTTGTGGATTGCAATGTGCCCCTCAGTCCTTTATTTATTTGTTTGTTTTTATGCTTGGGGTGGGGTTTGCCTTTTGCTTCTCGTTCCCCAGTGGCAGAGAGGGGCCTGCTCAGACCCGCTACCTCACTGGTTTGTTGGTTGGTTATCGCTTTTCTTGTTTCCTTCCTGCTCATTTTGTATTTTATTTTATTTTTTACTATCATCATTACTATAATATCTAATGCTCTAAGTGAATATGCCTTGCATGATGATTTCGTTGAAGTGCTTCTTCATTTCTCTGTGCTTCCTTTTGCTGTGCTTAAATTCAAGTACTTTTTTGTTCTAAACCTTGAATTTGATAAACTGTGTACTGTACAATTTAATGTACTAGTAAATTGAGCAGGAAATGCCAAAATTGAACCATGGTTTCATGGCCTTCTTATCTTTGTTACACACACATATATATATTTTTTACCTTGTAATGAATAAATATTAATAAACTTCAAACTTATTGTGCAGTAACTCTTTTATGTTTGTCTGGTTTCATGGCCTTCTTATCTTTATTACATTTTTTTACCTGTTAATGAATAAATATTAATAAACTTCAAACTTATTGTGCAGTAACTCTTTATGTTTGTTTAAGTTAAACTCATTGTACTGCATACACCAAGAATTCAACAAATTTGCCCCAAAAAACTGCAAATGGGAAAAGCTGGAAATTGCTCCAAATTCAT
This sequence comes from Dillenia turbinata, assembly GCA_037126225.1. Classification (NCBI taxonomy): domain Eukaryota; kingdom Viridiplantae; phylum Streptophyta; class Magnoliopsida; order Dilleniales; family Dilleniaceae; genus Dillenia; species Dillenia turbinata. The sequence goes on from JBAMMX010000006.1 coordinate 4,710,849, forward strand.
TATTTTCATGTGAGGAAGTATATCTATGACTAGTATAGTTACAAAGTTATATTAGTTGTCTAAATCTTGAAACTGCAACTGTTTCTGAAGTTTGACAAGAACTTGGGATGCACATAACAACCAGAATCCACATAAATTGCTCCATATGTGCTATGCTTTCGTCTTACCAGCAGCTCCTAGTAGCCATTATACGTTAAAAAAGTTGTTCCATTGACTTCTTGAATATTTTTCAAAACCTTCTTCTCTGCAAAATTGGCTGAACAACACCAGAATATTAATAGTCTTTGGTTGACCTACAATATTCACCGTGTCTGCTCATTCCCTTTTGTCTGTACAATGTGAGTCTACCATTAATCATCTTGGTAAGATTTTAGCTAATTCCACAGGAACATTTTACTAGAAGATTGGCAGTTACATTCTTCTTAATATTTGATAGAAACTTCTCTCTGTTGGTCTCTGGCTCCCCATAATCTCAGATTCCTAGCAGTGTATATATGAACCAAAAGCTCTTAGCAACAACTTTATACTTACAGGGCAGTTTAACAAGTCGAAGTTAATAACTTGAGTGGGTCAGTGCTTCTCTTTCTTGGCATGACTCTTGAAATCTAAGCCTCTTGTTCATGTCAAGTGTAGTCTGATAATGATGCTAGACATTACTCTTGCTGTCCTGAATCTTCTGCTGCATAATTAGAGAAGGATGAGCTGCGAGGAGAACCCCATTGTATCACATATACATGACACTTTAATTGTTTACTAGGAAATTAAGTGGTCTTTTACCTTGTGTGCACAATGCGTCATCACAACCATAATTTGCTGATTGAGTGTCCCTATTATGTTGCTTGGTTTTAAAAGTTAGTGTGGCATGCCATATCTATCTGCTGAGCCTAGTAGGGGAATTATTTCCACTTTGCAGGTTGGCCTCATATTACGTGCGATTGGATTTGACAATTCCACCCGAATATACCTTGCAGCAGGGGAACTCTTTGGTGGGAAGCGCTTTATGAAGCCTTTTAGGACATTATTTCCACACCTTGAAAATCACTCTTCTGTTGGTCCTGTTGAGGAGCTATCTCAGAATACACGTGGTTTGCTGGGCTCTGCAGTTGATTACATGGTGTGTCTCCTTTCTGATGTGTTTATGCCAACTTATGATGGGCCAAGCAACTTTGCCAACAATCTCATGGGTCACCGCCTCTACTATGGTTTTCGGACCACAATCCAGCCTGACAGGAAAGCTCTTGCTCCTATTTTCATTGATAGAGAGAAGGGGCGAACTGCAGGTTTTGAGGAAGCTGTTAGGCGTGTCATGTCGAAGGCACATTTCGGTGGGCCCCACAAGAGAATCCCACCTGAATCTTTCTACACAAATTCTTGGCCGGAATGTTTCTGTCAAATGTTGCCGAAAAATCCAGCAGACAAGTGCCCTCCAGATAACGTCATGGAGATATTGAACAGTAGATTGCAGACTGAAGAAAACACAGCTGTCGAGCCTCTCAACAGCAAATCAAATTAGACAGAGAATCATCCTGAGATTAAGGGAAAGCTCTGATAAATTCATTTATGCGGCAGTCTATTCATGAAGAAAGCAATCGGATATATCAATGAGAAGTATACATCCGTGGGTTGTTTCCAGGGTGCATTACTCTTTGCATCCTAGTGGCTGTTGTGGAGTTTGTTACCAGTAGATAAAGAAACCTCCACGAAATTCTGAGGAGCTCTTCATGTAACGGGGACGGATGTTTGTAAGATGTGAAATGGGGAGTAATGAACGGGTAGGAAAAGAACAGAAGGCTGAACTGTTATCTCATTATTCTTTGATGAATTTAGAAAGGAAAAAAAAGAAAAAAAGAATTGAAAATTGACCTGTTCTAACACGTGGACATTTTTTGTTATTATTTCTTCAGTGGACTTCATGGATAATTGACTAATGACCTTTGCCTGTAAATGTTGCAATTGTTTTTTCCTTCACAATGGCATTATGGTGCATAGGAACTGTGTCATGAATTTATTTATTCTGTGAAACTTTGGATGCATAGAGTTCTTTTGGATACATAGAGTTCTTATAAAGTCTAAATTCAAACCTATTTCTTGATGAAAAAAGTGCAAGGCTTTACTTGTAAATGTTGTAGTTACTTTTTCTCTCATGATGGCATCGTGGTGCGCAGGGACTCGAGTTGGAGTGTCATGAATTTGCTTATTCTGTAGAACTCTTGGATGCATTGAGTGCTTAAAAAAGTTGTAAAGCCTAAATTCAAATATATTCCCCAATGAAAAAGGTACAAAAATACAGAATTTTGACGAGTTCAAGTTTGCAATATTAACTATATGAAGTAGCTTGTATTAGGCACCATTTGTGGGAATCGAACCCACAACCACATGGTTAAAAGCCATATGCTCTACTGACTGAGCTAAGAGGGATTGTGACTGAATGCATAACTGACTAATGTGAAATAAAAAACCAAAAAGACTGTGCATGTAAATTTTGCAGTTGATTTTTCTGTCACAATGGCATTGTCGTGTGTAGGGACTCGAGTTTGGGTGTCATGAATTTACTTACTTTGCAGAACTCTTGGATACATTGACTGCTTAACAAGGTTGCAAAGTATAAATCCAAACCTATTTCCTGATGAAAAAGGTGTAAAAGTACAAAATTTTGGTGGTCCAAATTTGCTATATTAATTGTATGAAATTGCCACTATTAGGTGTCGTATGTGGGAATCAAACCCATGACCACATGGTTAAAAACTATACGTTCTACCTGAGTTAAGACGGCTTGTGATTGAATGCATAACTAACTAATGTGAAACAAAAAACCTAAAAGACTATGCATGTAAATATTGTGGTTGATTTTTCTCTCATGATGGCATTGTCATGCGCAGGGACTCGAGTTGGGGTGTCATGAATTTCCTAAATCCAAATCTATTTCCTGATAAAAAAGGTGCAAAACAATAAAATTTTGGCAGTCCAAATTTGTTATATTAACTATATGAAATTGCCAGTCCAAATTTGTTATATTAACTATATGAAATTGCCACCATTAGGCGCCATCTGTGGGAATCGAACCCACGACCACATGGTTAAAAGCCATGCGCTCTACCGGCTGAGCTAAGACGGCTTATGATTAGATACATAATTAACTAATGTTGATGGCAAAAATTAAAAAGACTTTACTTGTAAATGTTGCAGTTGCTTTTTCTCCCACGATGGCATTGTGGTGAACGGGGACTCGAGTTGGGGTGTTACAAATTTGTTTATTTTGCAGAACTCTTGGATGCATTGAGTGCTTAACAAGGTTGTAAAACCTAAATCTAAATTTATTCCTTATGAAAAAGGAGCTAAAATACAGAATTTTGGCGAGTCCAGGTTTGTAATATTAACTATACGAAATAGCCAGTATTAGGAACCGTCTGTGGGAATCGAACCCAAGGCCACATGGTTAAAAGCCATGCGCTCTACCGAATGAGCTAAAATGGCCTGTGACTAGATGCATAATTGACTAGTAGCGAAACCAAAAATCAAAAAGATTCTGTTTGTAAATGTTGCAGTCGCTTTTTCTCTCATGATGGTATTGTGGTGCGGAATGACTCAAGTTGGGGTGTCGTGAATTTGCTTATTCTGTGAAACTCTTAGATGTATTGATTACTTAAGAAGGTTGTAAAGTCTAAATCCAAACCTATTCTATGGTGAAAAAGGTGCAAAAATGCAGAATTTTGACGGTCCAAGTTTGTAATATATACTATGCGAAGCAGCTAGTATTAGGCATCGTCTATGGAAATCAAACTCACGACTACATGATTAAAAGCTATGCTCTTTACTGGCTGAACTAAGATGGCTTTTAACTGAATGCATATTAGACTAGTGGCAAAACCAAAGCCTAAAAGAGTGCTTGTAAAAGTTGGAGTCGTTTTTTTTTTCTCACAATAGCAATGTGGTGCGCAGAGACTCGAGTTGGAGTGTCATAAATTTGCTTATTTTGTGAAACTCTTGGATGTATTGAGTGCTTAACAAGATTGTAAAGCTTAAATCCAATCCTATTTCATCTTAAAAATGGTGAAAGAATATACAATTTTAGCAGGTACATGTTTGCAATATTAACAGTATGAAGTAGCCAGTATATGGTGCCGTCTATGGGAATTGAACCTACGACCATATGGTTAAAAGCCATGCAACCTACCGGTTGATCTAAGATGACTTGTGATTGGATGCATAATTTACTAATGGCAAAACGAAAAACCAAAAAGACTTTGCATGTAAATGTTGCAGTCGATTTTTCTCTAACGATGACATTGTTGTGCGCAAGGACTCAAGTTGGGGTGTCATGAATTTGCTTACTCTGTGGAACTCTTGGATGTATTGGCTGCTCAACAAGGTTGTAAAGCCTAAATCCAAACCTTTTCACTGATGAAAAAGGTACAAATATACATAAATTTGATGGGTCCAAATTTACAATATTAATTGTACAAAGTAGCCAGTATTAGGCACCATCTGAAGGAATCGAACCACGACCACATGGTTAAAAGCCATGGGTTCTACCGGCTAAGCTAAGACGGCTTATGACTAGTTTCATAATAGTCTAATGCTAAAGCCAAAAACCAAATAGGCTTTATTTGTAAATGTTGTAGTCGCTATTTCTCTCATGATGGCGTTGTGGTGCGTAGTGACTTGAGTTGGGGTATCATGAATTTGCTTATTTTGTAGAACTCTTGGAAGCATTTAGTACTTGAAAAGGTTGTAAAATCCAAATCCAAACCTTTTCCTTGATTAACTAGGTGCAAAAATATAGAATTTTTACGGGTCCAATTTTACAATATTAATTGTATGAAGAAGCCAATTTTAGGTGTCGTCTGTGGGAATCAAACCCATGACCACAGTGTTAAAAGCCATGCGGTCTACGACTGAGGTAAGATGGCTTGTGACTAGATGCATAATTGACTTACGGTGAAGCAAAAAACCAAAAAGATTTTGCTTGTAAATGTTGCAGTCGTTTTTTCACTCTTGATGGCATTGTGGTACGCAGAGAATTGAGTTGGGTTATCATAAATTTGCTTATTCTACGGAACTCTTGGATGTATTGAGTGCTTAACAATATTAAAAAATCTAAATCCAAACCTATTCCCTGATGAAAAAAGTTAAAAAATACTGAATTTTGACTGGTCCAAATTTGCTATATTAATTGTATGATATTGCCACTATTAGGAGCCGTCTGTGGGAATCGAACCCACGATAACATGGTTAAAAGCCATGTGCTCTATTGGCTGAGCTACTACAGTGTGTGACAAGATACTTAATTGACTAATGGCGAAGCGAAAAACCAATACGATTTTGCTTGTAAATGTTACATTTGATTTTTCACACAAGATGGCATTGTGGTGCGTAGGGACTCGAGTTGGGGTGTCATGAATTTGCTTATTCTGCAAAACTCTTAAATGCATTGAGTGCTTAATAAGGTTGTAAGGCCTAAATCCAAATTTATTCCCTCATGAAAAAATGAAAAATTCAGAATTTTGGTGGGTTTAGGTTTGCAATATTAACTGTATGAAGTAGCTAGTATTAGGCATCATTTGTGGGACTCAAGTTGGGGTGTTATGAATTTGTTTATTCTACGGAACACTTGGATGGATTGAGTGCATAACAAGCTTGTAAAGTCTAAATCCAAATCTACTCCTTGATGAAATAGGTGCAAAAATACAGAATTTTGGCCGATTCAAGTTTGCAGTATTAATAGTACAAAGTAGTGGCATTAGGCGCCGTCTATGGGAATCGAACCCACGACCACATGGTTAAAAGCCATGCGCTCTACCGGCTGAGCTAAGACGGCTTGTGACTAGATGCGTAATTAACTAGTTGCGATGCCAAAAACAAAAAAGAATTTGTTTGTAAATGTTGCGTCACTTTGTCTCTCACGATAACATTGTGGTATGCAGGGACTCAAGTTAGGGTGTCATGAATTTGCTTATTTTGTGAAACTCATGGTTGCATTGAGTGGTTAATAAGGTTATAAAGCCTATGTCATGCCCCAAATCGGGGTCGTGAGCAGCCGCCCGTTGTCCTGAATGCCGACTACATTTTATAGAAAATCGGGCAGAACCTCCCCATATTTGCGGAGGTCTCCCATGTATAAATCAACCTGTATATTGAACAACCATCTTGCCACCTAAATAAATGGGTCATCCCGACCTCACAACAATCAACCACATTCAAATAATGCCAACCAATCCACAGTGGACAACCAGGACAACGCAAGGCTATCATAAATTCTAGCAGTCCTAGCCACAGATCTCTACTATCATGCCCAACTAGAGCATGAACAGCCACCACACTGGACGAGCCTAAATTTTATACACATGTACAACAAATTCTTAAGTTAAAAATTATAATTGCTTATAAGTGCCTCAATGCAAGTGTAATGAGCCAATATGAGAGTTTCACAAATAAATGTCCATAATTTATACAGTCATCTCATAAAATGTACATGACCAACTACGGATCTCAATATCAAGATCTCGCAGGGTCGATAGAAAATACGGATTTCATATTTCAATTTAAATTTAGATCTCACCGTCATGAATACTTGAATCCACCAATACGTTACCAAAGACCTCTAGAGCCTGATGCGTTGCTCTATCACAATAATCCTGTCTGAGGAAGGAAAGGAGAGGGGTGAGTATCATAGAAGATACCCAGTGAGTGAGGGGATTAATATCAATCATAAATAGTATTGGTGAACCATTGGAGTGTCAAACAAGATTATTCGTAAACAATAATTCACGTTTTGCAGTAAAACATAGTATGTTCAGTAAATTGAAATCATTTAGCCAATCACACGATATCATACATATATGCATCCATTCAAAATCAATTTTTATATTTTTAGAGCAAGCCGAAAATGATCCTGGCAAAGGTTGACCATAACCAAGGACAGACGCATCGGGGGTTTTATTATGCATAAATGTTTAAAAGTCGCTCTCTACCACGATGTTGGCCATGAGCCTCGCTGGGGTTAGCTCATACACAGATCAGAATCATGTATAGGACCCCGCCCGGTGCTAGACAATGGCGTCACACACGTCCTCCCCCTATGTGGGTTCAACCAGCCGCGCCTATAGCCATATGATGTTTGCGGATATCTCTTGCAGAAGCGTATCCGGGTAACCCGGTGCCTCTACAAACGCCTTTCGTAGTTACAGAATCCATTAAGAAATATCATCTCATCACAAGTAGACATCCAACCCACACAGTTCATCAAGACATTTCAAATCCGTGTGCCAATACATTTCATCAAATCATTTCAAATCAATATACCAATACAATGGTAGAATAGAAAACATATCTAGTTCTCAAGTAATGACACAATATTATTTCATTTCAAACTATGGATGCATAGTCATAGAAAACGTAAATTCACGACACTCCAATAATCACAAAATAAATTTGAAATTTAGTGTCACACGTCGAGTCAATGCATATAAAAAACATGCTTTGTTGAAAACACGGTAAAATTCAAGTTTCACTTTTAATGCATGAGATTAGAGTCTCACTCACCTATAGGGAGGTTATTCACTCCCTATTTTCACAATTCAATCCAATGAAATCTTACTCCGATCCTCAATTGATCTTTCCTAACACACAATCACAATTATATCATCAATTTCCAAATATTTTTTTTGGTTTATCCATTTTTCCTAATTTTGTACAAATCTCAATTCTCCAATTCATGAATACACTCTAATGTCATCAATTATATTTCATTTATAAATAAATAACACGATCAAAACTAAGTCTAATTCAACCCTAAAACCTCTCAAAGTCAGAAATAAGTATGAAATAATTAGTTTTCTTACAAGATATAATTTTTTAAAAAAATCATAAACTTTTCAATTCTCATCCAAACGTTTCAAACCATAAGTCATTTTCAAAGTGTAAAGGTCTAGTTCCAAAATATGGAGATCGTATTTGAATTACTTATATGCAAAATAAACTATAATATAAAAAAAAGCTACATCAATCCTTAAGCTCCAACCCCAACTTTTAAGCTATTGTTCCATTCCAACCCTAAAACCCTAATACCTCCATGCATATTTCAAATTAATTCTAAAGGAAAATTATTCTAGTCAACCTAACAAGATTATATCATCCTTTGACATGGTTCTTTCATGTCAAACAGTCCAATCATGTAAAATGCTAAACTTAATCTTAACAATCACATATATATTTCAGAAAATGCATTTTATTCGAATCTAACATACATTCTACCACATACACGACTCCTTACCCTAAATTTACCCTAACTTCATTCAATTTATCGAAGGAATTAGTATTTTACCTCACCTAGGGTTTTTGCAGCTCACAACTCTAACATTCGTGCACTTACAACTCAGTCCGGAATCCTGCAATGCGTCCAAATCGAAAAAAAGTTTAGACATTTAGCTTAATTACGAAGAGATATCAAAACCCTAGAACTAATTCATCCTTACCTACGTAGAGAAGAATTTGCGACCTAGGATTTTTGAGACTTCTTGTTGCTATCGATTTGGGGCTTCTGCAAAGATTGCAGAAGCGCTTTCGACAAAGGGAGAGCAAAGTGCGTGAGCATGCGAGCAAGGAAGAGAGATAGTGCTGTAGTCGTGCGTGTGGGAAAGAGAGGGAAAATCTGTTCGCGTGCGGGAATGAGAGGAAAAGAAGAGGGGGATAAGCCGCGTACGGTGGTCGGAGTAGCCACCGTGAGTGGTAGAGAGAGGCGAGATAGTCACGTGGGAGGGCGAATCAAGAGAGACAGAGTCGATAGAGAGGGAGAGAGAATAACAGAGAGCAAAATAGAGAGAGAGAGAGAGAAAGATAGATGGCTAGGGAGGACTTTTCGCTTGTGGTGGTCGGAGGGAGAGAGAGACGGAGGAGAGGGAGAGAGCGGCAGAGTGAGATCGAGAGAGGAAGAGAGAGCTGCGAGAGAGAGAGAGAGAGAGAGAGAGAGAGAGAGACGAATTAGGGTTTCAAACCCTAATTAGATTGGGGGTGAGGAGGGTGCTGCGTTTTGGGCCAAAACGCAGTGCCTTCTTTTCCTTTTTTTTTTTTAACATATATAAATAAATAAATTATATATATATATAATTTATATAATTTCACACCCACACTTCACTAAAATGGGGTTCACTACGAATTACGGACACAACATTTTAAAATATACCAAAAATTCAAATTCGATACCCCAAAATCGAAAATCAATAAAATTAAAAATTTTTTTCTATATATATATATATAAACTGAGGAAATATTTTATATATTTTATGAATAGGAGTACAATAGTGCGGACACCGCAGTGTCGGTGTTACAGCCTAAATCAAAACCTATTATGTGATGAAAAATATGCAAAAAAATAGAAGTTTGACAAGTCCAAATTTATAATATTAACTATACGAAGTAGCTAGTATTAGGTGCCATCTGTGGCAATTGAACCCAAAACCACATGGTTAAAAGCCATGAGCTCTACTAGCTGAGCAAAGATGGCTTGTGACTTGATACAAAATGGACTTATGGAAAAGCCAAAAACTAGAAAGACTTTGCTTGTAAATATTACAGTCGCTTGTTCTGTCACGATGGCATTGTGGGAGGCGAAGACTCAAGTTAGGATGTTATGAATTTGCTTATTTTGCAAAACTCTTGGATGCATTGAGTGCTTAACAAGGTTATAAAGCCTAATTTCAAACCTATTCCCTGATGAAAAGGGTACAAAAATATTAAATTTTGGCAAGTGCAAATTTACTATATTAAATGTACAAAATAGCCCGTACTAGGTGCTATATGTGGGAATCGAACCCACGACCACATGGTTAAAAGCCATGCGCTCTACCGACTGAGCTAAGACAACTTGTGATTGTATACATAATCGATTAATAACGAAACCAAAAACCAAAAAGGTTATAAAGCCATGATAACATTAGGGTACGCAGGGACTCGAGTTAGGGTGTCATGAATTTGTTTATTCTGTGAAACTCATGGTTGCATTGAGTGTTTAATAAGGTTATAAAGCCTAAATCAAAACCTTTTCTGTGATGAAAAGAATGCAAAAAAAAACAGAATTTTGACAAGTCCAAATTTATAATATTAACTATACAAAGTAGCTAGGACGCCATCTATGGCAATCGAACCCATGACCACATGGTTAAAAGCCATGCGCTCTACCAGCTGAGCTAAGACGGCTTGAGACTTGATGCAAAATGGACTTATGGAAAAGCCAAAAACTAGAAAGACTTTGTTTGTAAATGTTACAGCCGCTTGTTCTCTCACGATGGCATTGTGGGGTGCGAAGACTTGAGTTGAGATGTCATGAATTTGCTTATTTTGTTGAACTCTTGGATGCATTGAGTGTTTAATAAGGTTATAAAGCCTAATTTCAAACATATTTCCTGATGAAAAGGGTACAAAAATATTGAATTTTGGCAGGTGCAAATATACTATATTAAACGAACAAAATAGCCCATACTAGGCACTGTTGTGGGAATCGAACCCATGACCACATGGTTAAAAGCCATGCGCTTTACTGACTGAGCTAAGACAGCTTGTGACTGTGTACATAATAGACTAATGATGAAACCAAAAACCAAAAAGACTTTGCTTGTTAAAGTTGCAGTCACTTTTTCTCCCACAAAGGCATTGTGGAGCGGAAGGACTTATGTTGGGGTGTATTGAATTTGCTTGTTTTGTGGAACTCTTGGATGCATGGAGTGCTTAACAAGGTTGTTGCGTGCAAAGACTTGAGTTGGACTATCATGACTTTGCTTATTTTGCGAAACTTTTGGATGCATTGAATGCTTGACAAAATTGTAAAGCCTAAATCCAATCATACTGCCTCATGAAAAAGCCACAAAAATATAGAATTTCGACAGGTCAAAGTTTGCAAAATTAATTATACGTAGTAGCCGGTATTAGGCGCTGTATGTGGGAATCGAACCCATGAAGACATGGTTAAAAGCCATGCTCTCCATGATTGAGTTAAGACAGCTTGTGACTGGATTCATAATTGACTAGTGATGAAGCCAAAAACTAAAAAGACTTTGTTTGTAAATGTTGCAGTCACTTTTTCTCTTACGATGGCATTGTGGTGCGTAGGGACTTGAGTTAGGGTGTCATGAATTTGCTTATTCTCTGAAACTCTTAGATGCATTGAGTGCTTAATAAGGTTGCAACAAAAAAATCTAAACTAATTTCCTTATAAAAAGGTGAAAAAATCTATAATTTTGGTGAGTCCAAATTTGTTATATTAACTATATGAAGTAGCTAGTATTCGACACCGTCTATGAGAATCGAATCCACGACCACATGGTTAAAAGCCATACGCTCTAATAGTTGAGCTAAGACGGCTTGTGACTGGATGTATAATTGATTAATGGCGAATCTAAAAACCAAAAAACTTTGCTTGTAAAAGTTGCAGCCACTTTTTCTCTCATGATGGCATTGTGGTGCACAAGGGCTCGAGTTGGGGTGTCATGAATTTGCTTATTCTGCGGAACTCCTGGATGCATTAAGCACTTAACAAGTTTGTAAAGCCTAAATGCAAACCTATTCCGTGATTAAAAAAAGGTGCAAAATCACAATATTTTGGCAGGTCCAAATTTGCAATATGAACTGTATGAAGTAGGCAATATTAGGTGCCGTCTGTGGGAATCGAACCCACGACCACATGGTTAAAAGCCATGCGCTCTACCGGCTGAGCTAAGACGGCTTGTGACTGGATACATAATTGACTAGTGGTGAAATGAAAAATCAAAATGATTCTGCTTGTAAATGTTGCAGTCACTTTTCCTCTCATGATTGCATTGTGGTGCACAGGGACTCGAGTTGGGGTGTCGTGAATTTGCTTATTCTGCGAAACTCTTATATGCATTGAGTGCTTAACAAGGATGTAAAGCATAAATTCCAACCTATTCCCTGATGAAAAAGGTACAAAAATATAGGATTTTGGCGGATCCAATTTGTGATATTAATTATACGAAGTAGCCATTATTAGGTGTCGTCTATGAGAATCAAACCCATGACTATATGGTTAAAATCCATGCGCTCTCCTGGCTAAACTAAGATGGGTTGTGGCTGGATACATAATTGACTAGTGGCGAAACCAAAACCAAAAAGATTCATTTGTAAATGCTGCAGTCGCTTTTTCTCTCATGATTGTATTGTGGTGCGTAATAACTCAAGTTGGGGTGTCATGAATTTGCTTATTCTGTGAAACTCTTGGATGTATTGATTGCTTAACAAGGTTGTAAAGTCTAAATCCAAACTTATTCCATGATGAAAAAGGTACAAAAATGTAGAATTTTGACGGTCCAAGTTTGTACTATTTACTATGCAAAGCAGCCAGTCTTAGGCGCCGTCTATGGAAATCAAACTCACGATCACATGATTAAAAGTTATGCTCTTTACCGGCTGAACTAAGATGGCTTTTGACTGAATGCATATTAGACTAGTGGCAAAACCAAAAGCCTAAAAGAGTGCTTGTAAAAGTTGGAGTCACTTTTTCTCTCACAATAGCAATGTGGCGCGCAGGGACTCGAGTTAGAGTGTCATGAATTTGCTTATTTTGTGAAACTCTTGGATGCATTGAGTTCTTAACAAGGTTGTAAAGCCTAAATCCAATCCTATTTCCTCTTGAAAATGGTGAAAAAATATAAAATTTTGGCGGGTGCATGTTTGCAATATTAATAGTACGAAGTAGCCAGTATTTGGTGCGATCTATGAGAATCGAACCCACGACTACATGGTTAAAAGCCATGCAACCTATCGGTTGATCTAAGATGACTTGTGATTGGATGCATAATTTACTAATGGCGACACCAAAAACCAAAAGGATTTTGCATGTAAATGTAGCAGTCGATTTTTCTCTAAAGATGACATTGTCGTGCGTAGGGACTCAAGTTGAGGTGTCATGAATTTGCTTGCTCTGTGAAACTCTTGGATGCATTGGCTACTCAACAAAGTTGTAAAGCCTAAATCCAAACCTATTCACTAATGAAAAAGGCACAAATATACATAAATTTGATGGGTCCAAATTTACAATATTAATTGTACAAAGTAGATAGTATTAGGCACCGTCTGAAGGAATAGTACCACGACCACATGGTTAAAAGCCATGGGCTCTACCGGTCAAGCTAAGACGGCTTGTGACTGGTTGCATAATAGTCTAATGTTAAAGCAAAAAACCAAATTGGCTTTACTTGTAAATGTTGTAGTCGCTATTTCTCTCACGATGGCATTGTGGTGCGCAGTGACTCGAGTTGAGGTGTCATGAATTTGCTTATTTTGTAAAACTCTTAGATGCATTGAGTACTTAACAAGGTTATAAAATCCAAATCCAAACCTTTTCTTTGATTAACAAGGTGCAAAAATACAGAATTTTTACGGGTCCGAGTTTATAATATTAATTGTATGAAGTAGCCAATTTTAGGCATCGTCTGTGGGAATCAAACCCACGACCACATTGTTAAAAGCCATGTGCTCTATGGCTGAGGTAAGACGACTTGTGACTAGATGCATAATTGACTTATGGTGAAGCAAAAAACCAAAAAAACTTTGCTTGTAAATGTTACAGTTGCTTTTTCTCTCATGTTGACATTGTGGTATGCAGAGATTCAAGTTGAGTTATCATGAATTTGCTTATTCTATGGAACTCTCGGATGCATTGAGTGCTTAACAATATTATAAAATCTAAATCCAAACCTATTCCCTGATAAAATAGGTTAAAAAATACAAAATTTTGATGGGTCCGAATTTGCTATATTAACTTTATGATATTGCCACTATTAGGAGCCGTCTGTGCGAATCGAACCCACGATCACATGGTTAAAAGTCATGCACTCTATTGGCTGAGCTACTACAGAGTGTGACAAGATACTTAAGTGACTAATGGCAAAGCGAAAAACTAATAAGATTTTGCTTGTAAATGTTACATTCGCTTTTTCACACAAGATGGCATTGTGGTACGCAGGGACTCGAGTTGGGGTGTCATCAATTTGCTTATTCTGCAAAACTCTTTAAATGTATTGAGTGCTTAACAAGGTTGTAAGGCCTAAATCCAAATCTATTCCCTCATGAAAAAAATAAAAAATACAGAATTTTGGTGAGTCTAGATTTGCAATATTAACTGTATGAAGTAGCTAGTGTTAGGCATCGTTTGTGGGACTCGAGTTAGGGTGTTATGAATTTGTTTATTCTACGGAACACTTGGATGTATTAAGTGCATAACAAACTTGTAAAGTCTAAATCCAAATCTACTCCTTGATCAAAAAGGTGCAAAAATTCAGAATTTCGACGGGTTCAAGTTTGTAGTATTAATTGTACAAAGTAGTAGCATTAGACGCCGTCTGTGGGAATCGAACCCACGACCACATGGTTAAAAGCCATGCGCTCTACCGGCTGAGCTAAGACGGCTTGTGACTGGATGCATAATTAACTAATTGCGATGCCAAATAAAAAAAAAAGAATTTGCTTATAAATGTTGCATCGCTTTGTCTCTCAAAATAACATTGTGGTATGCAGGGACTCGAGTTAGGGTGTCATGAATTTGCTTATTCTGTGAAACTCATGGTTGCATTGAGTGCTTAATAAGGTTATAAAGCCTAAATCAAAACCTATTATGTGTTGAAAAATATATATAAAAAAAACAAAATTTTGACAAGTCCAAATTTATAATATTAACTATACGAAGTAGCCAGTATTAGGCTCCTTCTGTGGCAATCAAATCCATGACCACTTGGTTAAAAGCCATGCGCTCTACCAGTTGAGCTAAGACGGCTTGTGACTTGATGCAAAATGGACTTATGACAAAGCCAAAAACTAGAAAGACTTTGCTTGTAAATGTTACAGTCGCTTGTTCTCTCATGATGGCATTGTGGGGTGCAAAGACTCGAGTTGGGATGTCATGAATTTGCTTATTTTGTGAAACTCTTGGATGTATTGAGTGCTTAACAAGGTTATAATATTTACTATACGAAGTAGCCAGTATTAGGCGCCTTCTGTGGCAATCAAACCCATGATCACTTGGTTAAAAGCCATGTCCTCTACCAGCTGCGCTAAGACGGCTTGTGACTTGATGCAAAATGGGCTTATGGCAAAGCCAAAAACTAGAAAGACTTTGCTTGTAAATGTTACAGTCGCTTGTTCTCTCACGATGGCATTGTGAGGTGCGATGACTCGAGTTGCGATGTCATGAATTTGCTTATTTTGCGGAACTCTTGGATGTATTTAGTTCTTAACAAGGTTATAAAGCCTAATTTCAAACCCATTCCCAATTAAAAAGGTACAAAAATATTGAATTTTGGTAGACACAAATTTACTATATTAAATGTACGAAATAGCCTGTACTGGGCGTTGTCTGTGGGAATCGAACCCACGACCACATAATTAAAAGACATGCACTCTACCAACTTAGTTAAGACAGCTTGTGACTGTGTACATAATCGACTAATGACGAAACCAAAAACCAAGAAGACTTTGCTTGTAAAAGTTGCAGTCACTTTTTCTCGCACAATGGCATTGTGGAGCGTAAGCACTTAAGTTGGGGTGTCATGAATCTGTTTATTTTGTGAAATTCTTGGATGCATGGAGTGCTTAACAAGGTTGTAAAACCTAAATCCAAACCCATTCCTTGCTGAAAAAGGGGCAAAAATATAAAATTTTGGTGGGTCCAAGTTTGTAATATTAATTGTACGAAATAGCCAATATTAGGCGTTGTCTGTGGGAATCGAACCCATAACCCCATGGTTAAAAGCCATGCGCTCTACCGACTGAGCTAAGACGGCTTGTGACTGGATGCATAATTGACTAGTGGTGAAACAAAAAACTAAAACGATTCTTCTTGTAAATGTTGTAGTCGCTTTTTATCTCACGGTGGCATTGTGGTGTGTTGGGACTCAAGTTGGGTTGTCATGAATTTGCTTATTCTGCGGAAATCTTGGATGCATTGAGTGCTTAACAAGGTTGTAAAGCCTAAATCCAACCCTATTAGCCGATGAAAAAGGTGCAAGAATATAGGATTTTGGCGGGTCTATGTTTACAATATTAACTGTATGAAATAGCCAGTATTAGACATCATTTGTGGGAATTGAATCCACGATGACATGGTTAAAAACCATGCGATCTACCGGCTAAGCTAAGATGGCTTGTGACTGAATGCATAATTGACTGGTGGCGAAACCAAAAACCAAAAAGACTTTACTTGTAATTATTGCAGTTGCTTTTTCTCTCATGATAGTATTGTGGCGCACAGGAACACAATTTTGAGTGTCATGAATTTACTTATTTTGCGGCAATCTTGAATGCATTGAGTGCTTAACAAGGTTATAAACCCTTATCCAAACTTATTCCCTTATGCAAAAATATGAAATTTTGGTGGGTCCAAATTTACAATATTAACTTTACGAAATAGCCAATATTAGGCACCGTCTATGGGAATCGAACCCACGATCATATGGTTAAAAGCCATGTGCTATACCGATTGAGTTAAGATAGTTTGTGACTAGATGCATAATTAACTAATGGTGAAACCAAAAGCCAAGTAGACTTTGCTTGTAAATGTTGCAGTCACTTTTTCTCTCATAATGGCATTGTAGCGTGTAGAAACTTGAGTTGGGCTATCTTGACTTTGCTTATTTTGCGGAACTTTTGGATGTATTGAGTGCTTGAAAAAATTGTAAAGCCTAAATCCAATCATATTCCCTCATGAAAAAGATGCAAAAGTATATAATTTTGGTAGGTCCAAGTTTACAATATTAATTATACGTAGTAGCCAGTATTAGGCGCTGTCTGTGGGAATTGAACTCATGATGACATGGTTAAAAGCCATGCTCTCTACCGATTAAGTTAAGACAGCTTGTAACTGGATTCGTAATTGACTAGTGATGAAGCCAAAAACCAAAAAGACTTTGTTTGTAAATGTTGCGGTCGCTTTTTCTCTCACGATGGCATTGTGGTGCGTAGGGACTTGAGTTGGGGTGTCATGAATTTGCTTATTTTCTGAAGCTCTTGGATGCCTTGAGTGCTTAATAACGTTGTAACGCAGAAATCTAAACCAATTTCCTTGTAAAAAGGTGCAAAAATATAGAATTTTGGTGGGTCCAAGTTTACAATATTAATTGTACGAAATAGCCAATATTAGCGTCTGTGGGAATCGAACCCATAATCACATGGTTAAAAGCCATGCGCTCTATCGTCTGAGCTAAGACGGCTTGTGACTGGATGCATAATTGACTAGTGGTGAGCCAAAAACTAAAAAGATTTTTCTTGTAAATGTTACAGTTGTTTTTTCTATCACGGTGTCATTGTGGTGCGTTGGGACTCAAGTTGGGTTGTCATAAATTTGCTTATTCTGCAGAAATCCTGGATGCATTGAGTGCTTAACAAGGTTGTAAAGCCTAAATTCAACCCTATTCCCCGATGAAAAAGGTGCAAGAATATAGGATTTTGGCGGATCTAAGTTTGGAATATTAACTGTATGAAATAGTCAGTATTAGATGTCATTTGTGGGAATCGAATCCATGACGACATGGTTAAAAGCCATGCGATCTACCGGTTAAGCTAAGACAGTTTGTGACTAAAGGCATAATTGATTGGTGGCGAAGCCAAAAACCAAAAAGACTTTACCTGTAATTTTTGTAGTCGCTTTTTCTCTAACGATGGTATTGTGGCGCGCAGGGACTCAAGTTCGAGTATCATGAATTTACTTATTCTGTGAAAATCTTAGATGCATTGAGTGCTTAACAAGGTTATAAACCCTTATCCAAACTTATTCCCTGATAAAAAACGTGCAAAAATATAAAATTTTGGTGGGTCCAAATTTGCAATATTAACTATATGAAACAGACAATATTAGGCACCGTCTATGGGAATCGAACCCACGATCATATGGTTAAAAGCCACGTGCTATACCGGCTGAGTTAAGACGGTTTGTGACTGGATACATAATTAACTAATGGTGAAACCAAAAACCAAATAGACATTGCTTGTAAATGTTGCAGTCGCTTTTTCTCTCATAATGGCATTGTAGTGTGTAGAGACTTGAGTTGGGCTATCATGACTTTGCTTATTTTGCGGAACTCTTGGATGCATTGAGTGCTTGACAAAATTGCAAAGCCTAAATCCAATCATATTGCCTTATGAAAAAGCCGCAAATATATAGAATTTCGACAGGTCCAAGTTTGCAATATTAATTATACGTAGTAGCTGGTTTTAGGCGTTGTATGTGGGAATCGAACCCATGACGACATGGTTAAAAGCCATGCTCTCTACCGATTGAGTTAAGATAGCTTGTGATTGGATTCATAATTGACTAGTAATGAAGCCAAAAACTAAAAAGACTTTGTTTATAAATGTTGCTATCACTTTTTCTCTCACGATGGCATTGTGGTGCATAGGGACTTGAGTTGGAGTGTCATGAATTTGCTTATTCTTTGAAACTCTTGGATGCATTGAGTGCTTAACAAGGTTACAACACAGAAATCTAAACCAATTTCCTTATAAAAAGGTACAAAAATATAGAATTTTGGTGAGTCCAAATTTGTTATATTAACGGATTGTGGCTGGATGTATAATTGATTGATGGCGAATCCAAAACCCAAAAGACTTTGCTTGTAAAAGTTGCAGCCACTTTTTCTCCCACGATGACATTGTGGTGCATAAGGGCTCGAGTTGGGGTGTCATGAATTTGCTTATTCTGTGGAATTCTTTGATGCATTAAGAGCTTAACAAGTTTGTAAAGCCTAAATGCAAATCTGTTCCGTGATAAAAAAAAAAAGTGCAAAAACACAAAATTTTGGCGGGTCTAAATTTGCAATATGAACTGTATGAAGTAGGCAGTATTAGGCGTCGTCTGTGGGAATCGAACCCACGACCACATGGTTAAAAGCCATGCGCTTTAGCGGCTGAGCTAAGACGGCTTGTGACTGGATACATAATTGACTAGTGGTGAAGCGAAAAACCAAAATGATTGTGCTTGTAAATGTTGCAGTCACTTTTCCTTTCACGATTGCGTTGTGGTGCACAGGGACTCGAGTTGGGGTATCATGAATTTGCTTATTTTGCGAAACACTTAGATGCATTGAGTGCTTAACAAGGATGTAAAGCCTAAATTCCAACCTATTCTCTGATGAAAAAGGTATAAAAATATAAGATTTTGGCGGGTCCAATTTGTGATATTAATTATACGAAGTAGCCATTATTAGGTGTCGTCTATGGGAATCAAACCCACGACTACATGGTTAAAATCCATGCGCTCTCCTGGCTAAACTAAGATGGCTTGTGGCTGGATACATAATTGACTAGTGGCGAAACCAAAAACCAAAATGATTCTGTTTGTAAATGTTGCAGTCGCTTTTTCTCTCATGATGGTATTGTGGTGCGAAAGGACTCAAGTTGGGGTGTCATGAATTTGCTTATTCTGTGAAACTTTTGGATGTATTGATTGCTTAACAAGGTTGTAAAGTCTAAATCCAAACCCATTCCATGATGAAAAAGGTGCGAAAATGCAAAATTTTGACGGTCCAAGTTTGCAATATTTACTATGCGAAGCAGCTAGTATTAGGCACCGCCTATGGAAATCAAACTCACGACCACATGATTAAAAGCGATGCACTTTACCGGCTGAACTAAGACGGCTTTTGACTAAATACATATTAGACTAGTGGCAAAACCAAAAGCCTAAAAGAGTGCTTGTAAAAGTGGGAGTCGCTTTTTCTCTCACAATAGCATTGTGGTGCGTAGGGACTCGAGTTGGAATATCATGAATTTACTTATTCTGTGAAACTCTTGGATGCATTAAGTGCTTAACAAGGTTGTAAAGCCTAAATCCAATCCTATTTCCTCTTGAAAACGGTGCAAAAGTATAAAATTTTGGCGGTGCATGTTTGCAATATTAACAGTACGAAGTAGCCAGTATTTGGTGTCGTCTATGGGAATCGAACCCATGACTACATGGTTAAAAGCCATGCAACCTACCAGTTGATCTAAGATTACTTGTGATTGGAAGCATAATTTCCTAATGGCGAAACCAAAAACCAAAAAGACTTTGCATGCAAATATTGCAGTCGATTGTTCTCTAACGATGACTTTGTCATGCGTAGGGACTCAAGTTGGGTTGTCATGAATTTGCTTACTCTTTGGAACTCTTGGATGTATTGGCTGCTCAACAAGGTTGTAAAGCCTAAATCCAAACCTATTCACTGATGAAAAGTGTACAAATATACATAAATTTGATGGGTCTAAATTTATAATATTAATTGTACAAAGTAGCCAGTATTAGGCACCGTCTGAAGGAATCGAACCACGACCACATGGTTAAAAGCCATAGGCTCTACCGGCTAACCTAAGATGGCTTGTGACTTGTTGCATAATAGTCCAATGCTAAAGCCAAAAACCAAATAGGCTTTACTTGTAAATGTTGTAGTTGCTATTTCTCTCACGATGGCATTGTGGTGCGCAGTGACTCGAGTTGGGTGTCATGAATTTGATTATTTTGGATAACTCTTGGATGCATTGAGTGCTTAACAAGGTTATAAAACCCAAATCCAAACCTTTTCCTTGATTAACAAGGTGAAAAAATACAGAAATTTTGCGGGTCCAAGTTTGCAATATTAATTATATGAAGTAGCCAATTTTAGGCGTCGTCTGTGGGAATCGAACCCATGACCACATTGTTAAAAGCCATGCACTCTATGGCTGAGTAAAGACGGCTTGTGACTAGATGCATAATTGACTTATGGTGAAGCAAAAAACCAAAAAAACTTTGCTTGTAAATGTTACAGTTGCTTTTTCTCTCATGATAGCATTGTGGTACGCAGAGATCCGAGTTGGGTTATCATGACTTTGCTTATTCTACGGAACTCTTGGATGCGTTGAGTGCTTAACAATATTATAAAATCTAAATCCAAACCTATTCCCTGATGAAAAAGGTTAAAAAATACAGAATTTTGACAGGTCCAAATTTGCTATATTAACTATATGATATTGCCACTATTAGGAGCCGTATGTGGGAATCGAACCCACGATCACATGATTAAAAGCTATGTGCTCTATTGGCTGAGCTATTACAGCATGTGACAGGATACTTAATTGACTAATGGCGAAGCGAAAAACCAATAAGATTTTGCTTGTAAATGTTACATTCGTTTTTTCACACAAAATGGCATTGTGGTGTGCAGGGACTCGAGTTGGGGTGTCATGAATTTGCTTATTCTGCAAAACTCTTAAATGCATTGAGTGCTTAATAAGGTTGTAAGGCTTAAATCCAAATTTATTCCCTCATGAAAAAAATGAAAAATTTAGAATTTTGGTGGGTTTAGGTTTGCAATATTAACTGTATGAAGTAGCTAGTATTAGGCATTGTTTGTGGGACTCGAGTTGGGGTGTTATGAATTTGTTTATTCTACGGAAGACTTGGATGGATTGAGTGAATAACAAGCTTGTAAAGTCTAAATCCAAATCTACTCATTGATGAAATAGGTGCAAAAATACAGAATTTCGGCCAGTTCAAGTTTGCAGTATTAATTGTACAAAGTAGTAGCATTAGGCGCCGTCTGTGGGAATCGAACCCACGACCACATGGTTAAAAGCCATGCGCTCTGCCAGCTGAGCTAAGACGGCTTGTTACTGGAAGCGTAATTAACTAGTTGTGATGCCAAAAACAAAAAAGAATTTGCTTGTAAATGTTGCGTCGCTTTTACTCTCATGATAACATTAGGGTACGCAGGGACTCGAGTTAATAAGGTTGTAAGGCCTAAATCCAAATTTATTCCCTCATGAAAAAGATGAAAAATTTAGAATTTTGGTGGGTTTAGGTTTGCAATATTAACTGTATGAAGTAGCTAGTATTAGGCATTGTTTGTGGGACTCGAGTTGGGGTGTTATGAATTTGTTTATTCTACGGAAGACTTGGATGGATTGAGTGAATAACAAGCTTGTAAAGTCTAAATCCAAATCTACTCGTTGATGAAATAGGTGCAAAAATACAGAATTTCGGCCGGTTCAAGTTTGCAATATTAATTGTACAAAGTAGTAGCATTAGGCGCCGTCTGTGGGAATCGAACCCACGACCACATGGTTAAAAGCCATGCGCTCTGCCAGCTGAGCTAAGACGGCTTGTTACTGGAAGCGTAATTAACTAGTTGTGATGCCAAAAACAAAAAAGAATTTGCTTGTAAATGTTGCGTCGCTTTTTCTCTTACGATAACATTAGGGTATGCAGGGACTCGAGTTAATAAGGTTGTAAGGCCTAAATCCAAATTTATTCACTCATGAAAAAAATGAAAAATTTAGAATTTTGGTGGGTTTAGGTTTGCAATATTAACTGTATGAAGTAGCTAGTATTAGGGATTGTTTGTGGGACTCGAGTTGGGGTGTTATGAATTTGTTTATTCTACGGAAGACTTGGATGGATTGAGTGAATAACAAGCTTGTAAAGTCTAAATCCAAATCTACTCGTTGATGAAATAGGTGCAAAAATACAGAATTTCGGCCGGTTCAAGTTTGCAGTATTAATTGTACAAAGTAGTAGCATTAGGCGCCGTCTGTGGGAATCGAACCCACGACCACATGGTTAAAAGCCATGCGCTCCCCCGGCCGAGCTAAGACGGCATTCTTTGGAAGCGTAATTAACTAGTTGTGATGCCAAAAACAAAAAAGAATTTGCTTGTAAATGTTGCGTCGCTTTTTCTCTTACGATAACATTAGGGTATGCAGGGACTCGAGTTAATAAGGTTGTAAGGCCTAAATCCAAATTTATTCCCTCATGAAAAAAATGAAAAATTTAGAATTTTGGTGGGTTTAGGTTTGCAATATTAACTGTATGAAGTAGCTAGTATTAGGCATTGTTTGTGGGACTCGAGTTGGGGTGTTATGAATTTGTTTATTCTACGGAAGACTTGGATGGATTGAGTGAATAACAAGCTTGTAAAGTCTAAATCCAAATCTACTCGTTGATGAAATAGGTGCAAAAATACAGAATTTCGGCCGGTTCAAGTTTGTAATATTAATTGTACAAAGTAGTAGCATTAGGCGCCGTCTGTGGGAATCGAACCCACGACCACATGGTTAAAAGCCATGCGCTCCCCCGCCCCGAGCTAAGACGGCTTGTTACTGGAAGCGTAATTAACTAGTTGTGATGCCAAAAACAAAAAAGAATTTGCTTGTAAATGTTGCGTCGCTTTTTCTCTCATGATAACATTAGGGTACACAGGGACTCGAGTTAGGGTATCATGAATTTGCTTATTCTGTGAAACTCACGATAACATGAATTTGCTTTTCTCTTACGATAACATTAGGGTATGCAGGGACTCAAGTTAATAAGGTTGTAAGGCCTAAATCCAAATTTATTCCCTCATGAAAAAAATGAAAAATTTAGAATTTTGGTGGGTTTAGGTTTGCAATATTAACTGTATGAAGTAGCTAGTATTAGGCATTGTTTGTGGGACTCGAGTTGGGGTGTTATGAATTTGTTTATTTTACGGAAGACTTGGATGGATTGAGTGAATAACAAGCTTGTAAAGTCTAAATCCAAATCTACTCGTTGATGAAATAGGTGCAAAAATACAGAATTTCGGCCGGTTCAAGTTTGTAATATTAATTGTACAAAGTAGTAGCATTAGGCGCCGTCTGTGGGAATCGAACCCACGACCACATGGTTAAAAGCCATCCCCCCCCCCGCTGAGCTAAGACGGCTTGTTACTGGAAGCGTAATTAACTAGTTGTGATGCCAAAAACAAAAAAGAATTTGCTTGTAAATGTTGCGTCGCTTTTTCTCTCACGATAACATTAGGGTACACAGGGACTCGAGTTAGGGTGTCATGAATTTGCTTATTCTGTGAAACTCATGGTTGCATTGAGTGTTTAATAAGGTTATAAAGCCTAAATCAAAACCTTTTCGGTGATAAAAAAAAAATGCAAAAGAACAGAATTTTGACAAGTCCAAATTTATAATATTAACTATACAAAGTAGCTAGTATTAGACGCCATCTGTGGCAATCGAACCCATGACCACATGGTTAAAAGCCATGCGCTCTACCAGCTGAGCTAAGACGGCTTGTGACTTGATGCAAAATGGACTTATGGAAAAGCCAAAAACTAGAAAGACTTTGTTTATAAATGTTACAGTCGCTTGTTCTCTCATGATGGCATTGTGGGGTGCGAAGACTCGAGTTGAGATGTCATGAATTTGCTTATTTTGCTGAACTCTTGGATGCATTGAGTGTTTAATAAGGTTATAAAGCCTAATTTCAAACATATTTCCTGATGAAAAGGGTACAAAAATATTGAATTTTGGCAGGTGCAAATATACTATATTAAATGTACAAAATAGCCCATACTAGGCATTGTTGTGGGAATCGAATCCACGACCACATGGTTAAAAGCCATGCGCTTTACCGACTGAGCTAAGACAGCTTGTGACTGTGTACATAATCGACTAATGATGAAACCAAAAACCAAAAAGACTTTGCTTGTTAAAGTTGCAGCCACTTTTTCTCCCACAATGGCATTGTGGAGCGGAAGGACTTATGTTGGGGTGTATTGAATTTGCTTGTTTTGTGGAACTCTTGGATGCATGGAGTGCTTAACAAGGTTGTAAAGCCTAAATCCAAACCCATTACCAGCTGAAAAAGGGGGAAAAATATAGAATTTTGGCGGGTCCAAGTTTGCAATATTAATTATATGAAATAGCCAATATTAGGCATTGCCTGTGGAAATCGAACCCATAACTACATGGTTAAAAGCCATATACTCTACCGGCTGAGCTAAGACGGCTTGTGACTGGATGCATAATTGACTAGTGGTGAGCCAAAAACTAAAAAGATTCTTCTTGTCAATGTTGCAGTCGTTTTTTCTCTCACGGTGGCATTGTGGTGCTTGGGACTCAAGTTGGGTTGTTATGAATTTGCTTATTTTGCAAAAATCTTGGATGCATTGAGTGCTTAACAAGGTTGTAAAGCCTAGATCCAACCCTATTACCCAATGAAAAAGGTGCAAGAATATTGGCTTTTTGGCGGATCTAATTTTGCAATATTAACTGTATGAAATAACTAGTATTAGATGTCATTTGTGGGAATCGAATCCACGACGACATGGTTAAAAGCCATGCGATCTACCGGCTAAGTTAAGATGGCTTGTGACTGAATGCATAATTGACTGGTGGCGAAGTCAAAAACCAAAAAGACTTTACTTGTAATTATTGCGGTCGCTTTTTCTCTCACGAAGGTATTGTGGGGCGCAGGGACTAAAGTTTGAGTGTCATGAATTTACTTATTCTGCGAAAATCTTGGATGCATTGAGTGCTTAACAAGATTGTAAACCCTTATCCAAACTTATTCCCTGATAAAAAACGTGCAAAAAATATGAAATTTTGGTGGGTCCAAATTTGTAATATTAACTGTACGAAATAGCTAATATTAGGCACCGTCTATGGGAATCGAACCTACGATCATATGGTTAAAAGCCACGCGCTATACTGGCTGAGTTAAGACGGTTTGTGAATTGATGCATAATTAACTAATGTTGAAACCAAAAACCAAATAGACTTTGCTTGTAAATGTTGCAGTCGCTTTTTCTCTTATAATGGCATTGTAGCGTGCAGAGACTTGAGTTGGAGTATCATGACTTTGCTTATTTTGCGGAACTTTTGGATGCATTGAGTGCTTGACAAAATTGTAAAGCCTAAATCCAATCATATTGCCTCATGAAAAAGCCGCAAAAATATAGAATTTCGACAGGTCAAAGTTTGCAATATTAATTATACGTAGTAGCCGGTATTAGGCGCTGTATGTGGGAATCGAACCCATGAAGACATGGTTAAAAGCCATGCTCTCTATGATTGAGTTAAGACAGCTTGTGACTGGATTCATAATTGACTAGTGATGAAGCCAAAAACTAAAAAGACTTTGTTTGTAAATGTTGCAGTCGCTTTTTCTCTTACGATGGCATCGTGGTGCGTAGGGACTTGAGTTGGGGTGTCATGAATTTGCTTATTCTCTGAAACTCTTAGATGCATTGAGTGCTTAACAAGGTTGCAACACAAAAATCTATACTAATTTCCTTATAAAAAGGTGTAAAAATCTAGAATTTTGGTGAGTCCAAATTTGTTATATTAACTATATGAAGTAGCTAGTATTCGACACCGTCTGTGAGAATCGAATCCACGACCACACGGTTAAAAGTCATACGCTGTAATGGCTGAGTTAAAACGGCTTGTGACTAGATGTATAATTGATTAATGGCGAATCTAAAAACCAAAAGCCTTTGCTTGTAAAAGTTGCAGCCACTTTTTCTCTCACGATGGCATTGTGGTGCACAAGGGCTCGAGTTGGGGTGTCATGAATTTGCTTATTTTGTGGAACTCCTGGATGCATTAAGAGCTTAACAAATTTGTAAAGCCTAAATGCAAACCTATTCCGTGATTAAAAAAAAGGTGCTAAAACACAATATTTTGGCAGGTCCAAATTTGCAATATGAACTGTATGAAGTAGGCAATATTAGGCGCCGTCTGTGGGAATCGAACCCACGACCACATGGTTAAAAGCCATGCGCTCTACCGGCTGAGCTAAGACGGCTTGTGACTGGATACATAATTGACTAATGGTGAAATAAAAAACCAAAATGATTCTGCTTGTAAATGTTGCAGTCACTTTTCGTCTCACGATTACATTGTGGTGCACAGGGACTCGAGTTGGGGTGTCGTGAATTTGCTTATTCTGCGAAACTCTTAGATGCTTTGAGTGCTTAACAAGGATGTAAAGCCTAAATTCCAATCTATTCCCTGATGAAAAAGGTACAAAAATATAAGATTTTGGCGGATCCAATTTGTGATATTAATTTTACGAAGTAGCCATTATTAGGTATCTTCTATGAGAATCAAACCTATGACTACATGGTTAAAATCCATGCGCTCTCCTGGCTAAACTAAGATGGCTTGTGGCTGGATACATAATTGACTAGTGGCGAAACCAAAAACCAAAAAGATTCGTTTGTAAATGCTGCAGTCGCTTTTTCTCTCATGATTGTATTGTGGTGCGTAATAACTTAAGTTAGGGTGTCATGAATTTGCTTATTCTGTGAAACTTTTGGATGTATTGATTGCTTAACAAGGTTGTAAAGTCTAAATCCAAACTTATTCCATGATGAAAAAGGTGCAAAAATGTAGAATTTTGACGGTCCAAGTTTGTAATATTTACTATGCAAAGCAGCCAGTCTTAGGCGCCATTGATGGAAATCAAACTCACGACCACATGATTAAAAGCTATGCTCTTTACCGGCTGAACTAAGATGGCTTTTGACTGAATGCATATTAGACTAGTGGCAAAACCAAAAGCCTAAAAGAGTGCTTGTAAAAGTTGGAGTCACTTTTTCTCTCACAATAGCAATGTGGCGCGCAGGGACTCGAGTTAGAGTGTCATAAATTTGCTTATTTTGTGAAACTCTTGGATGCATTGAGTTCTTAACAAGGTTGTAAAGTCTAAATCCAATCCTATTTCCTCTTGAAAATGGTGCAAAAATATAAAATTTTGGCGGTTACATGTTTGCAATATTAACAGTACGAAGTAGCCAGTATTTGGTGCCATCTATGAGAATCGAACCCACGACTACATGGTTAAAAGCCATTCAACCTATTGGTTGATCTAAGATGACTTGTGATTGGATGCATAATTTACTAATGGCGACACCAAAAACCAAAAGGATTTTGCATGTAAATGTCGCAGTCGATTTTTCTCTAAAGATGACATTGTCGTGCGAAGGGACTCAAGTTGAGGTGTCATGAATTTGCTTGCTCTGTGAAACTCTTGGATGCATTGGCTACTCAACAAAGTTGTAAAGCCTAAATCCAAAGCTATTCACTGATAAAAAAGGCACAAATATACATAAATTTGATGGGTCCAAATTTACAATATTAATTGTACAAAGTAGACAGTATTAGGCACCATTTGAAGGAATCGTACGACGACCACAAGGTTAAAAGCCATGGGCTCTACCGGTTAAGCTAAGACGGCTTGTGACTAGTTGCATAATAGTCTAATGCTAAAGCAAAAAACCAAATTGGCTTTACTTGTAAATGTTGTAGTCGCTATTTCTCTCACAGTTGAGGTGCGCAGTGACTCAAGTTGAGGTGTCATGAATTTGCTTATTTTGCAAAACTCTTGGATGTATTGAGTGCTTAACAAGGTTATAAAATCCAAATCAAAACCTTTTCTTTGATTAACAAGGTGCAAAAATACAGAATTTTTGCGGGTCCGAGTTTGTAATATTAATTGTATGAAGTAGCCAATTTTAGGTGTCGTCTGTGGGAATCAAACCCACGACCACATTGTTAAAAGCCATGCCTCTATGGCTGAGCTAAGACGACTTATGACTAGATGCATAATTGACTTATGGTGAAGCAAAAAACCAAAAAAACTTTGCTTGTAAATGTTACAGTTGCTTTTTCTCTCATTTTGACAATGTGGTATGCAGAGATTCAAGTTGAGTTATCATGAATTTGCTTATTCTACGGAACTCTCGGATGCATTGAGTGCTTAACAATATTATAAAATCTAAATCCAAACCTATTTCCTGATAAAATAGGTTAAAAAATACAAAATTTTGACGGGTCCGAATTTGCTATATTAACTATATGATATTGCCACTATTAGGAGCCATCTGTGCGAATCGAACTCACGATCACATGGTTAAAAGTCATGCACTCTATTGGCTGAGCTACTGCAGAGTGTGACATGATACTTAATTGACTAATGGCGAAGCGAAAAACCAATAAGATTTTGCTTGTAAATGTTACATTCGCTTTTTCACACAAGATGGCATTGTGGTACGCAGGGACTCGAGTTGGGGTGTCATCAATTTGCTTATTCTGCAAAACTCTTTAAATATATTGAGTGCTTAACAAGGTTGTAAGGCCTAAATCCAAATCTATTCCCTCATGAAAAAAAATAAAAAATACAGAATTTTGGATGGGTTTAGATTTGCAATATTAACTGTATGAAGTAGCTAGTATTAGGCATCGTTTGTGGGACTCGAGTTAGGGTGTTATGAATTTATTTATTCTACGGAACACTTGGATGTATTGAGTGCATAACAAACTTGTAAAGTCTAAATCCAAATCTACTCCTTGATGAAAAAGGTGCAAAAATTCAGAATTTCGACGGGTTCAAGTTTGCAGTATTAATTGTACAAAGTAGTAGCATTAGACGCCGTCTGTGGGAATCGAACCCACGACCACATGGTTAAAAGCCATGCGCTCTACCGGCTGAGCTAAGACGGCTTGTGACTGGATGCATAATTAACTAAGTGCGAAGCCAAAAAAAAAAAAAGAATTTGCTTATAAATGTTGCGTCGCTTTTTCTCTCACAATAACATTATGGTATGCAGGGACTCGAGTTAGGGTGTCATGAATTTACTTATTCTGTGAAACTCATGGTTGCATTGAGTGCTTAATAAGGTTATAAAGCCTAAATCAAAACCTATTATGTGATGAAAAATATATAAAAAAAAAAAAACAAAATTTTGACAAGTCCAAATTTATTATATTAACTATACGAAGTAGCCAGTATTAGGCTCCTTCTGTGGCAATCAAACCCATGACCACTTGGTTAAAAGCCATGCGCTCTACCAGTTGAGCTAAGACAGCTTGTGACTTGATGCAAAATGGACTTATGGCAAAGCCAAAAACTAGAAAGACTTTGCTTGTAAATGTTACAGTCGCTTGTTCTCTCATGATGGCATTGTGGGGTGCAAAGACTCGAGTTGGGATGTCATGAATTTGCTTATTTTGTGAAACTCTTGGATGCATTGAGTGCTTAACAAGGTTATAATATTAACTATACGAAGTAGCCAGTATTAGGCACCTTCTGTGGCAATCAAACCCATGACCACTTGGTTAAAAGCCTTGTGTTCTACCAGCTGAGCTAAGACGGCTTGTGACTTGATGCAAAATGGGCTTATGGCAAAGCCAAAAACTAGAAAGACTTTACTTGTAAATGTTACAGTCGCTTGTTCTCTCACGATGGCATTGTGAGGTGCGATGACTCGAGTTGCGATGTCATGAATTTGCTTATTTTGCGGAACTCTTGGATGCATTTAGTGCTTAACAAGGTTATAAAGCCTAATTTCAAACCCATTCCCAATGAAAAAGGTACAAAAATATTAAATTTTGGCAGGCACAAATTTACTATATTAAATGTACGAAATAGCCCGTACTAGGCGTTGTCTGTGGGAATCGAACCCACGACCACATGGTTAAACGACATGCACTCTACCAACTTAGCTAAGACAGCTTATGACTGTGTACATAATCGACTAATGATGAAACCAAAAACCAAGAAGACTTTGCTTGTAAAAGTTGCAGTCACTTTTTCTCCCACAATGGCATTGTGAAGCGCAAACATTTAAGTTGGGGTGTCATGAATTTGTTTATTTTGTGGAATTCTTGGATGCATAGAGTGCTTAACAAGGTAGTAAAACCTAAATCCAAACCCATTCCTTGCTGAAAAAGGGGTAAAAATATAGAATTTTGGCGGGTCCAAGTTTGCAATATTAATTATATGAAATAGCAAATATTAGGCATTGCCTGTGGAAATCGAGCCCCATAACCACATGGTTAAAAGCCATGTGCTCTACCGGCTGATCTAAGACGGCTTGTGACTGGATGCATAATTGACTAGTGGTGAAGCCAAAAACTAAAAAGATTCTTCTTGTAAATGTTGCAGTCGTTTTTTCACTCACGGTGGCATTGTGGTGCGTTGGGACTCAAGTTGGGTTGTTATGAATTTGCTTATTTTGCGAAAATCTTGGATGCATTGAGTGCTTAACAAGGTTGTAAAGCCTAGATCCAACCCTATTCCCCAATGAAAAAGGTGCAAGAATATAGGATTTTGGCGGATCTAAGTTTGCAATATTAACTGTATGAAATAACTAGTATTAGATGTTATTTGTGGGAATCGAATCCACGACGACATGGTTAAAAGCCATGCGATCTACCAGTTAAGCTAAGACGGTTTGTGACTGAATGGATAATTGACTGGTGGCGAAGCCAAAAACCAAAAAGACTTTACTTGTAATTATTGCAGTCGCTTTTTCTCTCACGAAGGTATTGTCGCGCGCAGGGACTCAAGTTTGAGTGTCATGAATTTACTTATTCTGTGAAAATCTTGGATGCATTGAGTGCTTAACAAGGTTATAAACCCTTATCCAAACTTATTCCCTGATAAAAAACGTGCAAAAATATGAAATTTTGGTGGGTCCAAGTTTGCAATTTAACTGTACGTAATAGCCAATATTAGGCACCGTCTATGGGAATCGAACCTACGATCATATGGTTAAAAGCCACGTGCTATACTGGCTGAGTTAAGATGGTTTGTGAATTGATGCATAATTAACTAATGTTGAAACCAAAAACCAAATAGACTTTGCTTGTAAATGTTGCAGTCGCTTTTTCTCTTATAATGGCATTGTAGCGTGCAGAGACTTGAGTTAGAGTATCATGACTTTGCTTATTTTGCGGAACTTTTGGATGCATTGAGTGCTTGAAAAAATTATAAAGCCTAAATCCAATCATATTGCCTTATGAAAAAGCCGCAAAAATATAGAATTTCGACAGGTCAAAGTTTGCAATATTAATTATACGTAGTAGCCGGTATTAGGCGCTGTATGTGGGAATCGAACCCATGAAGACATGGTTAAAATCCATGCTCTCTATGATTGAGTTAAGACAGCTTGTGACTGGATTCATAATTGACTAGTGATGAAGCCAAAAACTAAAAAGACTTTGTTTGTAAATGTTGCAGTCGCTTTTTCTCTTACGATGGCATCGTGGTGCGTAGGGACTTGAGTTGGGGTGTCATGAATTTGCTTATTCTCTGAAACTCTTAGATGCATTGAGTGCTTAACAAGGTTGCAACACAAAAATCTATACTAATTTCCTTATAAAAAGGTGTAAAAATATAGAATTTTGGTGAGTCCAAATTTGTTATATTAACTATATGAAATAGCTAGTATTCGACAACGTCTGTGAGAATCGAATCCACGACCACACGGTTAAAAGTCATACGTTGTAATGGCTGAGTTAAAACGGCTTGTGACTGGATGTATAATTGATTAATGGCGAATCTAAAAACCAAAAGACTTTGTTTGTAAAAGTTGCAGCCACTTTTTCTCTCACGATGGCATTGTGGTGCACAAGGGCTCGAGTTGGGGTGTCATGAATTTGCTTATTCTGCGGAACTCCTGGATGCATTAAGAGCTTAACAAATTTGTAAAGCCTAAATGCAAACCTATTCCGTGATTAAAAAAAAGGTGCAAAAACACATTATTTTGGCAGGTCCAAATTTGCAATATGAACTATATGAAGTAGGCAATATTAGGCGCCGTCTGTGGGAATCGAACCCACGACCACATGGTTAAAAGCCATGCGCTCTACCGGCTGAGCTAAGACGGCTTGTGACTGGATACATAATTGACTAGTGGTGAAATGAAAAACCAAAATGATTCTGCTTGTTAATGTTGCAGTCACTTTT
The DNA here is from genome assembly GCA_037126225.1 of Dillenia turbinata. NCBI lineage: Eukaryota > Viridiplantae > Streptophyta > Magnoliopsida > Dilleniales > Dilleniaceae > Dillenia > Dillenia turbinata. The sequence continues at coordinate 4,743,371 of JBAMMX010000006.1, forward strand.
CCTCTCACGATTGCATTGTGGTGCACAGGGACTCGAGTTGGGGTGTCATGAATTTGCTTATTCTGCAAAACTCTTAGATGCATTGAGTGCTTAACAAGGATGTAAAGCCTAAATTCTAACCTATTCCCAGATGAAAAAGGTACAAAAATATAGGATTTTGGCAGATCCAATTTGTGATATTAATTATACGAAGTAGCCATTATTAGGTGTCGTCTATGAGAATCAAACCCATGACTACATGGTTAAAATCCATGCGCTCTCTTGGCTAAACTAAGATGGCTTGTGGCTGGATACATAATTGACTAGTGGCGAAACCAAAAACCAAAAAGATTCGTTTATAAATGCTGCAGTCGCTTTTTCTCTTATGATTATATTGTGGTGCGTAATAACTCAAGTTGGGGTGTCATGAATTTGCTTATTCTGTGAAACTCTTGGATGTATTGATTGCTTAACAAGGTTGTAAAGTCTAAATCCAAACTTATTCCATGATGAAAAAGGTGCAAAAATGTAGAATTTTGACGGTCCAAGTTTGTAATATTTACTATGCAAAGCAACCAGTCTTAGGCGCCGTCTATGGAAATCAAACTCACGATCACATGATTAAAAGTTATGCTCTTTACCGGCTGAACTAAGATGGCTTTTGACTGAATGCATATTAGACTAGCAGCAAAACCAAAGGCCTAAAAGAGTGCTTGTAAAAGTTGGAGTCACTTTTTCTCTCACAATAGCAATGTGGTGCGCAGGGACTCGAGTTAGAGTGTCATCAATTTGCTTATTTTGTGAAACTCTTGGATGCATTGAGTTCTTAACAAGGTTGTAAAGCCTAAATCCAATCCTATTTCCTCTTGAAAATGGTGCAAAAATATAAAATTTTGGCGGGTGCATGTTTGCAATATTAACAGTACGAAGTAGCCAGTATTTAGTGCGATCTATGAGAATCGAACCCACGACTACATGGTTAAAAGCCATGCAACCTATCGGTTGATCTAAGATGACTTGTGATTGGATGCATAATTTACTAATGGCGACACCAAAAACCAAAAGGATTTTGCATGTAAATGTCGCAGTCGATTTTTCTCTAAAGATGACATTGTCGTGCGAAGGGACTCAAGTTGAGGTGTCATGAATTTGCTTGCTCTGTGAAACTCTTGGATGCATTGGCTACTCAACAAAGTTGTAAAGCCTAAATCCAAAGCTATTCACTGATGAAAAAGGCACAAATATACATAAATTTGATGGGTCCAAATTTACAATATTAATTGTACAAAGTAGACAGTATTAGGCACCGTCTGAAGGAATCTTACCACGACCACATGGTTAAAAGCCATGGGCTCTACCGGTTAAGCTAAGACGGCTTGTGACTGGTTTCATAATAGTCTAATGCTAAAGCAAAAAACCAAATTGGCTTTACTTGTAAATGTTGTAGTCGCTATTTCTCTCACGATGGCATTGTGGTGCACAGTGACTCGAGTTGAGGTGTCATGAATTTGCTTATTTTGTAAAACTCTTGGATGCATTGAGTGCTTAACAAGATTATAAAATCCAAATCCAAACCTTTTCTTTGATTAACAAGGTGCAAAAATACAGAATTTTTGCGGGTCCGAGTTTGTAATATTAATTGTATGAAGTAGCCAATTTTAGGCGTCGTCTGTGGGAATCAAACCCACGACCACATTGTTAAAAGCCATGCGCTCTATGGCTGAGCTAAGACGACTTGTGACTAGATGCATAATTGACTTATGGTGAAGCAAAAAACCAAAAAAACTTTGCTTGTAAATATTACAGTTGCTTTTTCTCTCATGTTGACATTGTGGTATGCAGAGATTCAAGTTGAGTTATCATGAATTTGCTTATTCTACGGAACTCTCGGATGCATTGAGTGCATAACAATATTATAAAATCTAAATCCAAACCTATTTCCTGATAAAATAGGTTAAAAAATATAAAATTTTGACGGGTCCGAATTTGCTATATTAACTATATGATATTGCCACTATTAGGAGCTGTCTGTGCGAATCGAACCCACGATCACATGGTTAAAAGTCATGCACTCTATTGGCTGAGCTACTACAGAGTGACAGGATACTTAATTGACTAATGGCAAAGTGAAAAACCAATAAGATTTTGCTTGTAAATGTTACATTCGCTTTTTCACACAAGATGACATTGTGGTACGCAGGGACTCGAGTTGGGGTGTCATCAATTTGCTTATTCTGCAAAACTCTTTAAATGTATTGAGTGCTTAACAAGGTTGTAAGGCCTAAATCCAAATCTATTCCCTCATGAAAAAAATAAAAAATACAGAATTTTGGTGGGTCTAGGTTTGCAATATTAACTGTATGAAGTAACTAGTATTAGGCATCGTTTGTGGGACTCGAGTTAGGGTGTTATGAATTTGTTTATTCTACGGAACAGTTGGATGTATTGAGTGCATAACAAACTTGTAAAGTCTAAATCCAAATCTACTCCTTAAAGAAAAAGGTGCAAAAATTTCGAATTTCGACGGGGTCAAGTTTGCAGTATTAATTGTACAAAGTAGTAGCATTAGACGCCGTCTGTGGGAATCGAACCCACGACCACATGGTTAAAAGCCATGCGCTCTACCGGCTGAGCTAAGACAGCTTGTGACTGGATGTATAATTAACTAATTGCGATGCCAAAAACAAAAAAAAAAAAAAAAGAATTTGCTTATAAATGTTGCGTCGCTTTTTCTCTCACAATAACATTGTGGTATGCAGGGACTCGAGTTAGGGTGTCATGAATTTGCTTATTCTGTGAAACTCATGGTTGCATTGAGTGCTTAATAAGGTTATAAAGCCTAAATCAAAACCTATTCTGTGATGGAAAATATATATAAAAAAAAAAAAAATTTGACAAGTCCAAATTTATTATATTAACTATACGAAGTAGCCAGTATTAGGCTCCTTCTGTGGCAATCAAACCCATGACCACTTGGTTAAAAGCCATTCGCTCTCCCAGTTGAGCTAAGACGGCTTGTGACTTGATGCAAAATGGACTTATGGCAACGCCAAAAACTAGAAAGACTTTGCTTGTAAATGTTATAGTCGCTTGTTCTCTCACGATGGCATTGTGGGGTGCAAAGACTCGAGTTGGGATGTCATGAATTTGCTTATTTTAAAAAACTCTTGGATGCATTGAGTGCTTAACAAGGTTATAATATTAACTATACGAAGTAGCCAGTATTAGGCGCCTTCTGTGGCAATCAAACCCATGACCACTTGGTTAAAAGCCATGCGCTCTACTAGTTGGATGTATTGAGTGCATAACAAACTTGTAAAGTCTAAATCCAAATCTACTCCTTAAAGAAAAAGGAATTTCGAATTTCGACGGGGTCAAGTTTGCAGTATTAATTGTACAAAGTAGTAGCATTAGACGCCGTTTGTGGGAATCGAACCCCCGACCGCATGGTTAAAAGCCATGCGCTCTACCGGCTGAGCTAAGACAGCTTGTGACTGGATGTATAATTAACTAATTGCGATGCCAAAAACAAACAAAAAAAAAAAGAATTTGCTTATAAATGTTGCGTCGCTTTTTCTCTCACAATAACATTGTGGTATGCAGGGACTCGAGTTAGGGTGTCATGAATTTGCTTATTCTGTGAAACTCATGGTTGCATTGAGTGCTTAATAAGGTTATAAAGCCTAAATCAAAACCTATTCTGTGATGGAAAATATATAAAAAAAAAAAAAAATTTGACAAGTCCAAATTTATTATATTAACTATACGAAGTAGCCAGTATTAGGCTCCTTCTGTGGCAATCAAACCCATGACCACTTGGTTAAAAGCCATTCGCTCTCCCAGTTGAGCTAAGACGGCTTGTGACTTGATGCAAAATGGACTTATGGCAACGCCAAAAACTAGAAAGACTTTGCTTGTAAATGTTATAGTCGCTTGTTCTCTCACGATGGCATTGTGGGGTGCAAAGACTCGAGTTGGGATGTCATGAATTTGCTTATTTTACAAAACTCTTGGATGCATTGAGTGCTTAACAAGGTTATAATATTAACTATATGAAGTAGCCAGTATTAGGCGCCTTCTGTGGCAATCAAACCCATGACCACTTGGTTAAAAGCCATGCGCTCTACCAGCTGAGCTAAGACGGCTTGTGACTTGATGCAAAATGGGCTTATGGCAAAGCCAAAAACTAGAAAGACTTTGCTTGTAAATGTTACAATCGCTTGTTCTCTCACGATGGCATTATGAGGTGCGAAGACTCGAGTTGCGATGTCATGAATTTGCTTATTTTGCGGAACTCTTGGATGCATTTAGTGCTTAACAAGGTTATAAAGCCTAATTTCAAACTCATTCCTTATGAAAAAGGTACAAAAATATTGAATTTTGGCAGGTGCAAATTTACTATATTAAATGTACAAAATCGCCCGTCCTAGGTGCTGTCTGTGGGAATCGAACCCACGACCACATGGTTAAAAGACATGCACTCTACCGACTTAGCTAAGACAGCTTGTGACTGTGTACATAATCGACTAATGACGAAACCAAAAACCAAGAAGACTTTGCTTGTAAAAGTTACAACCACTTTTTCTCCCACAATGGTATTGTAGAGCGCAAGCACTTAAGTTGGGGTGTCATGAATTTGCTTATTTTGTGAAATTCTTGGATGCATGGAGTATTTAATAAGGTAGTAAAACCTAAATCTAAACCCATTCCTTGCTGAAAAAGGAGCAAAAATATAGAATTTTGGTGGGTCCAAGTTTGTAATATTAATCGTACGAAATAACCAATATTAGGCATTGTTTGTGAGAATCGAACCCATAACCACATGGTTAAAAGCCATGCGCTCTACCAGCTGAGTTAAGACGGCTTGTGACTGGATGCATAATTGACTAGTGGCGAAACCAAAAACTAAAACGATTCTTCTTGTAAATGTTGTAGTCACTTTTTATCTCACGGTGGCATTGTGGTGTGTTGGGACTCAAGTTAGGTTGTCATGAATTTGCTTATTCTGTGGAAATCTTGGATGCATTGAGTGCTTAACAAGGTTGTAAAGCCTAAATCCAACCCTATTCCCCGATGAAAAAGGTGCAAGAATATAGGATTTTGGCAGGTCTAAGTTTACAATATTAACTGTATGAAATAGCCAGTATTAGACATCATTTGTGGGAATCGAATCCATGATGAAATGGTTAAAAACCATGCGATCTACCGGCTAAGCTAAGATGGCTTGTGATTGAATGCATAATTAACTGGTGGCGAAACCAAAAACCAAAAAGACTTTACTTGTAATTATTGCAGTTGCTTTTTCTCTCATGATAGTATTGTGGCGCACAGGAACTCAATTTTGAGTGTCATGAATTTACTTATTCTGCGAAAATCTTGAATGCATTGAGTGCTTAACACGGTTATAAATCCTTATCCAAACTTATTCCCTTATGCAAAAATATGAAATTTTGGTGGGTCCAAATTTACAATATTAACTTTACGAAATAGCCAATATTAGGCACCATCTATGGGAATCGAACCGACGATCATATGGTTAAAAGCCATGTGCTATACCGATTGAGTTAAGACGGCTTGTGATTGATGCATAATTGACTTATGGTGAAGCCAAAAACCAAAAAAACTTTGTTTGCAAATGTTGCAGTTGCTTTTTCTCTCACAATGGTATTATGGTGCATGGGGACTTGAGTTGAGATGTCATGAATTTGCTTATTTAGCAGAACTCTAGGATGCATTGAGTGTTTTATAAGGTTGTGTAATCTAAATCTAACACCTATTCCCTGATGAAGAAGGTACAAAAATACCTAATTTTGGTGTATCCAAATTTGCTATATTAATTGACTGAAATTACCAATATTAGGCATCGTCAGTGGGAATCAAATCCTTGACCATATGGTTAAAAGCCATGTGCTCTACCGGCTAAACTGAGATAGTTTTTGATTGGATGCACAATTGACTAATGGTGAAGTCAAAAACCAAAAAGCTTTTGCTTGTAAAATTTGCAATAGCTTTTTCTCTCACAATGGCATTATAGTGGGACTTGAGTTGGGGTATTATGAATTTACTTATTCTGTAGAACTTTTGGATGCATTGAGTGCTTAACAAGGTTATATAGCCTAAATCCAAACCTATTCCCTGATGAAAAAGGTGCAAAAATACAAAATTTTGGCAGGTCTAAGTTTGTAATATTAATTGTACAAAATAGCCAGTATTAGGCATTGTCTATGGGAATCGAACCCATGACCACATGGTTAAAAGCCATGTGCTCTACCAGCTAAGTTAAAACGGCTTATGATTGGATCTATAATTGATTAATGCCGAAACCAAAAACCAAAAAGATTCTATTTGTAAATGTTACAGTCACTTTTTCTCTCGTGATGGCATCGTAGTGTGCAAGGACTCGAATTAGGGTGTCATGAATTTGGTTATACAGTATTTTGGCAGGTCCAAATTTTTTATATTAACTGTACAAAGTAACCAGTATTAGGTGTTGTCTATGAGAATCGAACCCACGACTACATGGTTAAAAGGCTTGCATTCTACTGGCTGAGCTAAGACGACTTGGGACTAGATGCACAATTGACTAATGGTGATGCCAAAAATGAAAAAGACTTTGTTTGTAAATGTTGTAGTCATTTTTTCTCTCATGATGGCATTGTGATGCGCAGGAACTCAAGTTGAGGTGTCATGAATTTTCTTATTCTATGGAACTCTTGGATATATTGAGTGCTTACATGGTTGTAAAGCCTGAAAGGTTCAAAAATATTGAATTTGGGCGGATCTAAGTTTGCAACATTAACTGTTCAAAGTAAACAGTATTATACGCCATCTGTGGGAATCGAATGGTCGACCACATGGTTAAAAACCATACACTCTACCGACTGAGCTAAGATGGCCTGTGATCGGGTTTACACTTGTAATTTTTAATAGTTCTATGATGGTTTTTTTTTTCTTGTTACACAATGATTTGAATCTTGAAACTTAAGGTTAAGGGAGGAGAGTTGTGACCACAAGGCTATCCTCTTGGGGACAGTTCTAAGATGCTTTGAAATGATAAATTTTATAACTCGTGCTTGACAGGAAGTCCACTACAATTTGAGTTAAAAATCTTGGTATAACAATTTTGAAACATCTCATTCACTAGAGAGCCTTTTCCCCCTTTTTTAGCTAAACAATGCGATTATTAAATAATTAGACCTGATAAATTTTGATTATTTCACTGGTTGAACAATTTAAACCAAATCTAAAGATAACTAACATCGAACTCCTTATCAATTTTTAGCTTCCCTTTAACCCTTGACTTATTTTATATAGAAGCTTATAAAAATACCTTCAGACTTCACTAAACTGGATGATTTTTTTTTGGGTTACTACTAAACTGGTTGATTGAATCATGCCACTAGTTGACACTCGTTCCAAAATTTGAAGAGTCTCGTGTTTTAAGGACAAGAGCTTAACTAAAATTGTTGCATTCAAGACCAGAATACTTGAAGCCTATGAGAAAATTAAACGGTAATTCCAATCACATTGTTCTTCGATTTAATTTTGGAGAAATTATGATGATATAAGTATAAAATCTCCTCAACCACATCTCATGCTATTAGGCAAAATTTTATTGCCAACATCTCACTTCATTCTAGAGATACCACACGTAAACCCTAGCTTGCTGGGGCAACCTTAAAAGGGGTCTTACTTGCAGAACCATTTGGGGAGAGAGATTAGAATTCTAGTGCAAAAGAGCCCTATGCTCCATGTAATCAATGATATGCAATTGTTGGCATTCAAAAATCTCACATGCTAAATCAATATGCATCCACTAAAGTGGGATTCAATACATGAGCATTTCAAATTCAGATGTTCTCAAAGTGATCACGTAAAAAGAAATGACAACAAATTAACTAAACAGAAGAATTTGTCACTGAAATTCAGCTCAAAGCACAATGTCCAACAAAGTTAGAAATGCTACCCCTTCATGAAAATTACACTTGTCCAAAGTTTTGAGGCTCTCCAACCATGTTCACTCCATGATCACTATCTCCTAAGCATGCCATACAATCTTTGAACTATTTTTATCTAGCCATAGGGAAAAATATAGTACACAAAGAAGAAGACTACTGGGCAGGAAGGGGGAAGGGTAGGGAACACGACCATGAAATCATTGGAAGTACAATTCTGGTGAAGCCAAAGCCATTAATTTCCAAGTAAAATATAATGATAACACTATAGTTTCAGTTACTCTGGTCTCAAATTTACAACCTCACAAGAGAAAACTTGAGATGTTACAGGTAGGCTCATACCGATGAAAAAATAGGTCCAAAGGTATCTGTAGTAGCATAGTCATGGCTCATCATTTGAGTAAAATGTAGAGACCACCCTAATTTTGCACTCTAGAATCTAATGCTAATAGTATCTTCTTTCTTGGACCCCGAAACATGATAAGTATATAAGATGCTTCTATCAATAATCGGGAAGGGGGAAAAAAAAACAAGTTCAGAAATATAAAAGTAGCTTGGATAACATTTCAAACCATGCAGGAGAGCCCCTTCTCTGAAGGAAATGGATTAAAACTAGAGATACAAAGGTTACATTGAGTGCATAGCAAGGTTGTAAAGTCTAAATCCAAACCTATTCACTGATGAAAAAGGTGTAAAAATACAGAACTTTAGCGTATTCAATTTTGCAATATTAACTGTACAAACTAGTCGATACTAGGTGCCATCTATGGGAATCAAACCCATGACCATATGGTTAAAAGCCATGCACTCTATCGGTTGAGTTAATACGACTTGTGACTAGAAAAATAATTGACTAATGGCAAAGCCAAACACCAAAAAGACATTACCTGTAAATGTTGTAGTCACATTTTCTTTCATGATGGCATTGTGGTGCACAGGGACTTGAGTTAGGGTGTCATGAATTTGCTTATTCCGCGAAAGTGCATAACAAGGTTGTAAAGCCTAAGTCCAAACCTATTTACTGATGAAAAAAATGCCAAATTATAGAAATTTGGCAAGTTTATAATATTAACAGTATGAAATAGCCAGTAATAGGCACCGTTTGTAGGAATCGAACCCACGACCACATGGTTAAAACCATGCGTTGTATGGGCTGAGATAAGACGGCTTGTAACTGGATGCATAATTGACTAATGTCAAAGCCAAAAACCAAAATGACATTGCTTGTAAATGTTGCAGTCGCTTTTTCTCTCACAATGCATTGTGGTGTGCAGGGACTAGAGTTTGGGTATCATGAATTTGCATATTTTGTAGAACTCTTAGATGGATTGAGTGCAAAGCAAGACTGTAAACCCTAAATCCAAACCTATTCCCTAATGAAAAATGTGCAAAAATATGGATTTTTGGCGGGTCCAAATTTACAATATGTACGAAGTAGCCAGTATTAGGTGCCGTTTATGGGAATCGAACCCATAACCACATGGTTAAAAGCCATGCGTTCTACTGGATGAGTTGAGACTGCTTGTGACTGTATGTATAATTGATTAATGGAAAAGCTAAAAAACAAAAAGACTTGGTTTATAAACGTTGTTGTCACTTTTTCTCTCCCGATGGTATTGTGGTGCACACGGACTTGAGTTGGGGTGTCATTAATTTGTTTATTCTGCAGAACTCTTGGATGCATTGAGTGCTTAATAAGGTTGTAAAGTCTAAATGCAAACCTATTCCTAGATAAAAAAGGTGCAAAAATACAGAATTTTAGCTGGTCCAATTTTGCAATATTGACTATACGAAGTAGCTAATATTAGGCACCGTCTGCGGGAATCGAATCCATGACAACATGGTTAAAAGCCATGCGCTTTACTAGCAAAGCTAAGACGGCTTGTGACTGGATGCACAATTAACTAATGGAGAAGCCAAAAACTAAAAAGACTTTGCTTGTAAATGTTGCAATCGTCTTTTCTCTCACGATAGCATTGTGGTGCACAGGGACTAGAGTTGGGGTGTCATGAATTTGCTTATTCTGTGGAACTCTTGGATGCATTGGGTGCTTAACAAGGTTGTAAAGTGTAAACCCAAACCCATTCCTTGATAAAAAAGGTACAAAAATATAGAATTTTGACAGGTTCGAGTTTGCAATATTAACTATACGAATTAGCCAGTATTGGATGCCATCTATAGGAGTTGAACCCACGACCACATGGTTAAAAGCCATACACTCTACCAATTGAGATAAGATGGCTTGTAACTGGATACATAATTGACTAATGTCGAAACCAAAAACCAAAAAGATTTTGTTTGTAAATGTTGCAGTTGTTTTTTCTATCACGATGGCATTATGGTGCGCAGAGACTCGAGTTGGGGTGTCATGAATTTCCTTACACTGTGGAACTCTTGGACGCATTGAGTGCTTACCATGGCTATAAAGCCTAAATCCAAACCTATTCCTTGATGAAAAAGGTGCAAAGATACAGAGTTTTGGGGGGGGTTCAAGTTTGCAATATTAACTGTACGAAATAGCTAGTATTAAGCGCTATCTATGAGAATCGAAACCACGACCATATGGTTAAAAGCCATGCGCTCTACCAGTTGAGCTAAAACGGCTTGTGACTTGAAAAATAATTGACTATTGGCGAAGTCAAAAACCCAAAAAAAAAAAAGAAAAGAAAAAACTTTGCATGTAAATGTTGCAGTTGTGTTTTCTCTCACGATGGCATTGTGGTGCATAGGGACTCGAGTTGGGGTGTCATGAATTTGCTTATCCTGCGGAACTCTTGTATGGATTGAGTGCATAACAAGGCTGTAAAGCCTAAATCTTAATCTTTTTTTTTTGATGAAAAAGCTACAAAAATACAGAATTTTGGCGGGTCTAAGTTTGCAACATGTACGAAGTAGCCAGTATTAGGTGCTGTCTGTGGGAATTGAACCCACAACTACAAGGTTAAAAGCCATGCGCTCTACCGGCTAAGTTAAGACGGCTTGTGACTGGATGCCTAATTGACTAATGGAGAAGCTAAAAACCAAAAAGACACTACTTATAAAGATTGTAGTCATTTTTTTTCTCCTGGTGGTATTGTGGTACACAAGGACTCGAGTTGGATTGTTATGAATTTTCTTATTCTACAGAACTCTTGGATGCATTGAGTCCTTAACATGGTTGTAAAGTCTAAATCCAAATCTATTTCCTGATGAAAAATGTGCAAAAACACAAAGTTTAAATCCAAATCTATTCCCTGATGAAAAAGGTGCAAAAACATAGAATCTTAGCTGGTCTAATTTTGCAATAGTGACAGTACAAAGAAGCCAATATTAGACGCCGTTTGTGGGAATCGAACCCACGACCACATGGTTATTGAGTCCTTAACAAGGTTGTAAAGTCTAAATCCAAATCTATTTCCTGATGAAAAATGTGCAATAACACAAAGTTTAAATTCAAATCTATTCCCTGATGAAAAAGGTGCAAAAACATAGAATCTTAGCTGGTCTAATTTTGCAATATTGACAGTACAAAGAAGCCAATATTAGACGCCGTTTGTGGGAATCGAACCCACGACCACATGGTTAAAAGCCATACGCTCTATCGGCTAATCTAAGACAGTTTGTGATTGGATGCATAATTGACTAATGACGAAGCCGAAAACCAAAAAGACTTTGCTTGTGAATGTTGCAATTACTTTTTCTCTCACGATGGTATTGTGGTGTGCTGAGACTCGACTTGGGGTGCCATGAATTTGCTTATTCTATGGAACTCTTAAATGTATTGAGTGCTTTACAAGGTTGTAAAGACTAAATCTAAACCTATTTCCTGATGAAAAATGTGCAAAAATACAGAATTTTGGCAGATTCAAGTTTGCAATATTAATTGTATGAAATAGCCAGTATTAGGCACCGTCTGTGAGAATCGAACCCACGACCACATGGTTAAAAGCCATGTTCTCTATCGGTTAAGCTAAGATGGCTTGTACTGATGCATAATTAACGAAATGCGAAACCAAATACCAAAAAAACTTTACTTGTAAATGTTGTAGTCACTTTTTCTCTCACGATGACATTGTGGTACGCAAGTGCTCGAGTTGGGATGTCATGGATTTGCTTATTCTATAGAACTCTTGGGTGCATTGTGTGCTTAATAAGGTTATACAGCCTAAATCCAAATCTATTCCCCGATGAAAAAGTTACAAAAATATAGAATTTTTGTAGGTCCAAGTTTGCAATATGTATGAAGTACCCAGTATTAAGTGTCGTCTATGGGAATCGAACCCACAACCATATGATTTAAAGTCATGCACTCTACCGATTGAGTTAAGATGGCTTGTGACTTGATACAAAATTGACTAATGACGAAACTAAAAACCAAAAAGACTTTGCTTATAAACGTTGCATTAGCCTTTTCTCCCCCGATGGTATTGTGGTGCGCAAGAACTTGAGTTGGGGTGTCATTAATTTGCTTATTCTGTGGAACTCTTGGATGCATTAAGTGTTTAATAGGTTGTAAAGTCTAAATCCAAACTCATTCTCCGATGAAACAGGTGCAAAAATACAGAATTTTAGCTCGTCCAATTTTGTAATATTAATTGTACAAAATAGCCAATATTATGCGCCGTTTATGGGAATCGAACCCACAACCACATCTTTAAAAGCCTTGCACTCTATTTGCTAAGCTAAGATGGCTTGTCACTGGATGCATAATTGACTAATGGCGAAACAAAAAACCAAAAAAGACTTTACTTGTAAATGTTGTTGCTTTTTCTCTCACGATGACATTGTGGTGCACAGGAACTCGAGTTGGAGTGTCATGAATTTGCTTATTCTGTAGAACTCTTAGATGCATTGGGTGATTAACAAGGTTGTAAAGCTCAAACTCAAACCTATTCCCTAATAGAAAATGTACAAAAATACAGAAATTTAGCGGGTCCATGTTTGTAATATTAACTGTATGAAGTAGCCAGTAAAAGGCGTTGTCTGTGGGAATCGAACCCAAGACCAGATGGTTAAAAGCCATAACCTCTACCAATTAAGATAAGACGGCTTGCGACTAGACGCATAATTAACTAATGTCGAAGTCAAAAACCAAAAAAACTTTGCTTGTAAATATTGCAGTTGCTTTTTCTCTCACGATGGCTTTGTGGTGCACAGGGACTAGAGTTGGGGTTTCATGAATTTTCTTATTTTGCAGAACTCTTGGATGCATTGAGTGCTTAATATGGTTGTAAAGCCTAAATCCAAACTTATTCTCTGATGAAAAATGTGCAAAAATATAGAATTTTGGCAAGTCCAAGTTTATGACATTAACTGTATGAAGTAGCTAGTATTAGGCATCGTCTGTGGAAATCGAACCCATGACCACAAGGTTAAAAGCCATGGCTCCATTGGTTGAGCTACGATCGCTTGTGACTGGAAGCATAATTGACTAATGATGATGCCAAATACTAAAAAGATTTTGCTTGTAAATGCTACAGTCACTTTTCTCTCACGATGGCATTGTGATGGATGGGGACTCAAGTTGGGGTGTCATGAATTTGCTTATTTTGCGGAACTCTTGAATGCATTGAGTGCTTAATAAGGTTGTAAAACCTAAATCCAAGCGTATTCCTTGATGAAAAAGGTACAAAAATACAGAATTTTAACGGATCCAAGTTTGCAATATTAACTATACGAAGTAGCTTGTTTTAGGCGCCGTCTGTGGGAATTGAACCCACGACCACATGGTTAAAAGCCATGCGCTCTACCGGCTGAGCTAAGATGGCTTGTGATTGGATGCATAATTGTCTAATCGTGAAGCCAAAAACCAAAAAGACTTTGCTTGAAAATGGTGCAATCGCTTTCTCTCTCACAATGACATTGTGGTGTGTAGGGACTTGAGTTGGAGTGCCATGAATTTGCTTGTTTTAACGAACGCTTGGATGCATTGAGTGTATAACAAGGTTGTAAATCCCAAATCCAAACCTACTGCCTGATGAAAAAGGTGCAAAAATACAGAATTTTGGTGAGACCAAATTTACAATATTAACCATACGAAGTGGCCAGTATTGGGCGCCATTTGTCACGCCCCGAATCGGGAATCGTGAACAGCCGCCCGTTGCCCTGGATGCCGGCTGTATTTCTACAAAAAATCGGGCAGAATCTCCCCATAAATCGGAGGTCTCTCATGTACAATTAACCTGTATACCTGTATAAATTTAAAATCATCATGAAAATAAAACAAATGGCCATCCCGCCCTCAAAACAATCCACCAAATCTCACAACCGAAATCCAGACAACGCAAGGCTAACAAATCACCAACAGTCCTAGCCACAGACCTCTACTGTCATGCCCAACTAGAGCATGAGCAGCCGCCACACCGAGCGGACCTAAATTTATACAAATGTATAACAAATTTCCCAAGTAACATTCAAATACGTACAATCGCCTCAAATGCAAATGAAATATGAGAGTTTCGCAAATAAACATATATAAATTGTACAATCATCCCAAAATATGTCAACTACGGACCTCAACAAGATCTCATAGGGTCGAAATAAAGTACGAAATTCATATTTCAAATTTAATTTAGACCTCTCACCGTCGAGAATACCAAATCCACCAGCAATCTATCAAGCCCTCGAGCCAAATACGTCGCCCTATCGCAATAATCCTGTCTAAGGAGGGAAAGGAGAGAGGTGAGTATCTATGGGAGGATACTCAGTAAGTGAGGGGATTAATCTCAAGTACTAATAGTGTAGGTGAATATTGGAGTGTCAAATAGTATCATTCGTAAACAATAACTCAAGTTTCACAATAAATCATGATATGTTTAATAAAATGAACTCTTTTAATCATTCACACGATATCACACATATATGTATCCATTTAAAAATCAATTATAACATAGAGCTGGCCGAAAGAATCCTGACAAAGGTCAACCATGACCAAGGACAGACGCATCGAGGGTGTTATTATGCAAAGTATTTCAAAAGTAGCTCTCTACCCCGATGTTGTCCGTGAGTTTAGCTCCTTGCTTACCCAGTCTCGTCAAATAGGACCCCGCCCGGTGCTAGACGGTGGCGTCACACACGTCCTCCCCCGATGTGGGTTCAACCGGCTGCGCCTATGAATAAATATAACTGGACGTTTGCGGATACCTCCTGCAGAAGCGTATCCGGGCAACTCGTGCCTCTACAAAGTCCCTTCGTAGCTACGGAATCATCAATGTCATCATCATAGTATCTCATCACAAGTGGGCATCCCGGTGCCCTCATAGTTCATCAAAACATTTCAAATCCGTGTGCCATTACAATTTCATCAAAATCATTTCAACTCAACAACCGATGCAATGGTAGAATCGAAAACATTCAAGTTCTCAAATCATGACACAATTTCATTTCGTTCAAACATGGATGCATAATCGTGGAAAATATAAGTACGACACTCCAATAATCACAAAACAGATTTGAATTTCAATTTCATACGTCGAGACCATGCATATCAAAACATGTTTTGTTTAAAAACACGGTAAAAATCAGGTTTCACCATTTCATACAAGAGATTAGGGTCCCACTCACCTCTAAGGAGGGTATCCACTCCCTGTTTCTGAAATCAAATCAAAAGGACTCCCCTCGAGTCTCCAAAGGTCAACCTAGACCAATCAATACGGATAATCATCAATTAAAGCCCTATTAAAGGGTTTTCAAATTTCCCTTCCATTTAAAAGAGCTTAAATTTGCACAATTACTTCCCTAAACTTTCATTTCATCAACCTAAGATCATTTCAATCACCAACGACTTTAAATTTACAATATTCCTCGATTTTACTAATTTTCTCCCAAATTACATAATTTTAATTTAATTCTCATCAATTCCAATTCATACCCCAAGGACAAATACTCAAATCGATCAAATAAAACTCTAATGCTACCTACGACATTTCTAACATGCTTCGCAGTCCAGTTTACATCAAATCCTAGACCTAACTCCAACAATTTCATACAAACCCTAGGGGAAACACATTTCATTCGCGTCCAATACATTTCAGGATATATGTCTATATAATTTCTACCTAAATTCAACAAAATCGATTTAAATTATTTAAGGGATTGAAGATCCCTCACCTAGGGTTGTTCTCGTAGTTCGTAACCTTCACCAAATCGTCTCCTCAATGCATTTTCAGACCTGCAAAACTCCCAATTTATGGTAATTTTAGTAATCTAAACTAAATTTCCTAAGAAAGTTTGAAACCCTAGAATTAGGGCTAGGGTTTGATCTTACCTATGCAGTGAACACAGCACGGTCGACTTAGGGCTTTCAGCTGGGGCTTCTGCAAGTGGTAGGACCTGCTCGCAGCAGAGGAAGAGAAGTGCACGCGAGCGCGCAGGCGAGGGGACTGTGAGCCGTCGCGCGAGAGGGGAAAGAAGGTGGTTCTTTGCGCGCGGGAGAGAGAAACTGAGAGACAGAGAGGGAGGTATAGAGTGGAAGATGGGTGGTGGTGGTGGAAGGAGCCGAGTCGCGGCGGAGAGTGCAGAGAGGTCGAGAGTGTCGCGGGTGAGAGAGATCGCGAAAGGGAGAGTGAGAGCAACCGAGAGAGAAGCCGAGAGAGAGAAGGAGAGAGATAGAGAGGTGGCAATTTGCGGTGGAGGTAGCGAGGGCGAGTGAGGGAGGGCGGCGGCAAGGGATGGCCGCGGTGGTGCGGCGCAGGTGGGGGAGAGGAGAAGACGGAGAGAGAAAGAGGGAGAGAGAGAGAAAAGAGAATTAGGGCTTTTGAGCCCTAATTCGATTTTCTTTTTTTTCTTTTTTTTTTAAATAAATAAACAATTATATGTATACAAATTCACCCCCCTTCTTCCTAAATTTAAATTTTTCATAAAATGGAAATTTATTATTATTTGCGAATACGGTGATTTAAAATATACCAAAAATTTTTGATTTAATACCCAAAAATCGAAAATCAAAAAAATTTAAATATTTTTCCATATATATATATAAACTGAGGATCATTTTATTAAATTCAAAAACGGAATTAATATACGAACACGTAGTGTCGGTGTTACACCATTTGTGGGATTCGAGCCCACGACCACATGTTTGAAAGCCATGGGCTATACCGGCTGAAGTAAAACGACTTATCACTAGATGCATAATTGTCTAATGGTGAATGCAAAAACTAAAAAGACTTTGCTTGTAAATGTTACAGTCAATTTTTCTCTAACGAAGGCATTGTGGTGTGCCGGGACTCGAGTTGGGGTGTCATGAATTTGCTTATTCTACGAAACTCTTAGGTGCATTGGGTACTTAATAAGGTTGTAAAGTCTAAATCCAAAATTATTCCCTGACGAAAAAGGTGCAAAAGTATAGAATTTTGGTATGTCCAAGTTTGCAATATGTACGAAGTAGCTAGTGTTAGGCGTCGTCCATGGGAATTGAACTCACAACCACATGGTTAAAAGCCATGGACTCTACCAACTGAGTTAAGACGGCTTGTAACTGGATGTATAATTGACTAATGGTGAAACTAAAAACAAAAAAGTGTTTGCTTATAAACATTCCAATCACTTTTTCTCTCCTAATGGTAGTGTGGTGCATAAGGACTCGAGTTGGGATGTCATTAATTTGCTTATTCTATGGAACTTTTAAATGCATTGAGTGCTTAACAAGGTTGTAAAGTTTAAATCCAAACCTATTCACTGATCAAAAAGGTGTAACAATACAGAATTTTAATTGGTCCAATTTTACAATATTAACTATATGAAGTAACCAATATTAGGCACTATCTCTGGAAATTGAACCCACGATCACATGAATAAAAGCCATGTGCTCTACCAATTGAGTTAAGATGGCTTGTCACTGGATGTATAATTGACTAATGGTGAAGCCGAAAATCAAAATGACTTTGCTTATAAATGTTACAGTCGTTTTTTCTCTCACGATGGTATTATGGTGCACCGGGACTCGAGTTGGGGTGTTATGAATTTGTTTATTCTGTAGAACTCTTGGATGCATTAGGTGTTTAACAAGGTTGTAAAGTCTAAACCCAAATCTATTCCCTGATGAAAATGGTACAAAAATATAAAATTTTGGTGGGTCCAAATTTACAATATTAACTGTACAAAGTAGGTAGTATTTGGCGCCATTTGCGGGTATCGAACCCACGACAACATGGTTAGAAGCCATGCGGTCTACCAACTGAGATAAGACGGCTTGTGACTAGACGCATAATTGATTAATGTTGAATCCAAAAACCAAAAAACTTTGCTTGTAAATGTTGCAATCATTTTTTCTCTCATTATGGCATTGTGGTGCGCAGGGACTTGAGTTGGGGTGTTATGAATTTTCTTATTCTACGGAACTCTTGGATGCATTGAGTGCTTAACACGGCTATGAAGCCTAAATCCAAACTTATTCCCTAATGAAGAAGGTGGAAAAATATAGAATTTTGATGGGTCTGAGTTTACAATATTAATTGTATGATGTAGCTAGTATTAGGCCCATCTATGGAAATCAAACCCACGATCACATGGTTAAAAGCCATGCACTCTACCAGCTGAGCTATGACAGCTTGTAACTGGATACATAATTGACTAATGGCGAAACCAAAAACCAAAAAGACTTTGCTTATAAATATTGCAGCCGCATTTTTTCTCATGTTGGTATTGTGATACGCAAGGACTCGAGTTTGGGTGTCATGAATTTGCTTATTCTGTAGAACTTTTGGATGCATTGAGTGCTTAACGAGGTTGTGGAGCCTAAATCCAAACCTATTCCCTAATGAAAAAGGTGTAAAAATACAGAATTTTGAGGGTTCTAAGTTTGCAATATTAACTGTACGAAGTAGTAAGTGTTAGGCACCGTCTGTGGGAATCGAACCCATGACCATATGATTAAAAGCCCTGCGCTCTACATGCTGAGCTAAGACAGGTTATGACTGGATGCATAATTGTCTAATGATGAAGTAGAAAACCAAAAAGACTTTGCTTGCTACAGTCGCTTTTTCTCTCAAGATGGCACTGTGGTGCGCTAGGACTTGAGTTGGGGTATCATGAATTTACTTATTTTACAGAACTCGTGGATGAATTGAGTGCATAACAAGGTTGTAAATACTAAATCTAAACCTATTATCTGATGAAAAATGTGCAAAAATACAGAATTTTGGCGGGTCCATATTTGCAATATTTATTGTATGAAGTAGCCAGTATTAGACACTGTCTATGGGAATCGAACCCATGATCACATGGTTAAAAGCCATGCGCTTTATTAGCTAAATTAAAATGGCTTGTGACTAGATGCGTAATTGACTAATGGAGAAACCAAAAATAAAAAAGACTTTGATTGTGAATGTTACGGTCGTTTTTTCTCTCACGATGGCATTGTGGTATGCAGGGACTCTAGTTGGGGTGTCATGAATTTGTTTATTTTGTGAAACTCTTAGATATATTGAGTACTTAACAAGGTCGTAAAGCCTAAATTCTAACCTATTCTCTGAAGAAAAAGGTGCTAAGGTACATAATTTTGGCGGGAAGTTTGCAATATTAACTATACGAAATAGCCAGTATTAGGCGCCGTCTGTTGTAAGAGAACCCACAACCACATGGTTAAAAACCTTACGCTCTACTGGCTGAACTAAAATGGCTTGTGACTGGATGCATAATTGACTAATGGCAAAGCAAAAAACCAAAATGAATTTTCTTGTGAATATTGCAGTCGCTTTTTTTCTCACAATGGCATTGTGGTGCGTAGAGACTCGAGTTAAGGTGTCATGAATTTGCTTATTCTGCGAAACTCTTTGATGCATTGAGTACTTAATAAGATTATAAAGTCTAAATGCAAACTTATTCCCTGATGAAAAAAGTGCAAAAATACAGAATTTTGGTGGATCCAAATTTGTAATATTAACTATATGAAATAGGCAATATTAAGCACTGTCTGTGGGAATCAAACCCCCGATCACATGATTAAAAGCCATGTGCTCTACCAACTAAGTTAAGACGGCTTGTGACTAGATGCATAATTAACTAATGGCAAAGCCAAAAACCAGAAGGACTTTACTTGTAAATATTGTAGTCACTTTTTCTCGATGGCATTGTGTTGCGTAGGCACTTGAGATGGAGTGTTTTGAATTTGCTTATTAAACCTATTTCCTAATGAAAAATATGCAAAAGTACAAAATTTTGGCAAGTCCACGTTTTCAATATTAACTCTACCAAGTAGTCAATATTAGGCGTCATCTGTAGAAATCGAACCTATGACCACATGGTTAAAAGCCACGCACTCTACCAGTTGAGGTAAGGCAGCCTGTGATTGGGTTTACACTTATAATTTTTTACAGTTCTAGGATGCTATGAGAGGATACATTTAGGATGCTATGAGAGGATACATTTTATAATTCGTGCTTGATAGGAAGTTCACTACAATTTGAGTCAAAAATTCTTGGTATAACAATTCAGAAACAGCTCATTCACTAGAAAGCATTTTTTTTTCCCTTTCTGAGCTAAGCAGTGCCATTATTAAAGAAATAGAAAAATGTATCTCAAACTTTTGATAAATTTTGATTATTTCACTGGTTGAACAATTTAAACCAAATATAAAAATAACTACCGCCGAACTCCTAATCGATTTTTAGCTTCCCCTGAACCTTTTGACTTATTTTATATGGAAGCTAATAAAAATTTGTTCAGACTTCACTAAACTAGTCGATTGAATTAAGCCACTAGCAGACACTCATTCCAAAATTTGAAGAGTCCCATGTTTGAAGGCCGAATGCATAAACAAACGTGCCACATCCAAAACCAGAATACTTGAAGCCGATGAGAAAATTGATGCTCAACGGTCCACTTTGCGAAGATAAATACAGCAATTCCAATCAACTTGTTCTTCGACTTAATTTTGGAAGAATTATTATGATATAAATATAAGATCTCCTGTAGCAAAACAGCATTAACAACGTCTTAAGCTGTTGGGCAAAATTTTATTGACAACATCCCACTTTGTTCTAGAGATACCACATGTAAACCCTAGCCAGCTGGGGCAACCTTAAAGGGTCTTACTTTGAGGAACCATTTGGGAAGAGAGATTAGAATTCTACTGCAAAAGAGCCCAATGCTCCATATAATCAACGATACCAGGCAAAAGAGCAATTGCTGGCATTCAGAAATCTCATATGCTAAATGAACATGCATCCACCAAAGTGGGATTCGGTGCTTAAGCATTTCGAATTTATATGTTCTCGGAGTGCTAAGGTAAAAAGAAATTTGGGAGTGCTGGATCAGAAAGGCAGAATTTAAGACAACAAATTAACTAAATAGAAGAATTTGTCACCGGAATTATCTTTATAACAATCAGCTCAAAACACAATGTCCAACAAAGTTAGAAATGCTACCACTTCATGAAACTTACATTTGTCCAAAGTTTTGAGGCTCTCTAACCATGTTCACTCCATGATTGCCATCTCCTAAGCATGTCATGCAATCTTTGAACTATTTTTATCTAGCCATAGGGAAAAATATAGTACACAAAGAAGAAGACTACTGGGTAGGAAGGGGGAAGGGTAGGGAACACGACCATGATATCATCAAAAGTACAATTCTGGTGGAGCCAAAACAATCAATTTCCAAGTAGAATATAATGATAACACAACAGTTTCAACCACTCTCTGGTCTCAGATTTACCACCTCAGAAGAGAAAACCCGAGATGTTACAGGCAGGCTCATACCGATGAAAAAACAGTTCCAAAGGTATCTGTAGTAGCATAGTCATGGCTCATCATTTGAGTAAAATGCGGAGACCACCCTAATTTTGCACTTTGGAATCCAATGCTAATACTATCTTCTTTCTGGGACCCTGAAACATGGTAAGTATATAAGATGTTTCAATCAATAATCAGGAAGGGGGGAACCTAAGTTCAGAAACATAGAAGTAGCCTGGATGACATTTCCAACTATGCAGCAAAGCCCTTCCTCTGAAGGAAATTGATTATAACTAGAGATATAAAGGTTGCATCAAAGCACACAAAAGAAGGATTTGAAAAAGGAGGTAACAAAAACCCAGGATCATATATGTGCAAATATAATACTTGTCTGTGTATTAGGTATATCCACGGAGTGACATTTCTATGGCATAAAGTTTAGTTAACAGAGAAAAAAAAATGTTGCATCCCTAACGTGATAAAGAAATGAAGCATTATCATGTAGAAAAAATTTTTGGAGTGCTTAGTGAGTCACTGGGATTATTGGAGAATAGAATTGATATCAACACAAATCACTTGGTATGGCAATCTGAATTTACCATTGGAATTCCAAGAGCCTTGAGATCTTCATCTGTCATGTGTATAAGGGCAGTCATATCAATCTGCAGAAAGAACAATAGCATCAACTACTTGGAGTTTTAGGAACACAAAACACAGAGAAAGGATTCATACTTCTTCCGCCTGAAATGTAATAGAATATTTTTCCAGACCCAGGGACTGCAGAAAAACATCGACTGATGTATCAGCCTGCACAAAAACATGCACAAGTTCCGTTTGTGAATAAAAGTGATTAATGAAATTCCCTTCCAGCATTTTCATATTCTTTGCTTGTTAACAGGTCATTCCGCCGAGATAATCTAATCCCCCTCTTCAGACTGTCAGTTGCCCCTGTTTAACCTTCCAGAAAGATAATTACTTTTAAACTTTTTTAAGTCAAAATATCAGAGAATTGTTCACCAAGTGACATTTACACGCTTTTTCTTTAATAGGTTTGATTTTGACAATAACCAGGACGATCATCAAACCTGCCTATTAAGTAACTTGATGAAAAGAAAGGCCCTGCCGACCATCAGCAAAGGAAATGAATTAAAGATTAAACTTTCTACAGGTATTAGTTTATCAATGTAAGGATTGAAAAAAGTGGTGAGTCCCATTGGAGGAAAGCTAAATCCATTCAAAGAAACAGCAATTAGCACCCAAGAGAACATGGTTAGGGGCGGTTACAATTAGGACCTTGTATCATCTTTCTTTTCTCCCACACCTTTTCCGAAATAGATTGACAGCAAAGAACCTTTTGCAGATACCAAAGTGGGATGGGGAACAGTTGCATAAATTAATTTCACGTGCAAATTTCAGTTGAATAATTAACAGCTACTTAGTACTGTGTCATTTAATAGCCTTGCCAACTAAAACACATTCTACCCCCTCTACAGGTTCTCACAGATACATTGACACTGTTCATGAATTAGCAGTATGGCCATATTGAAACACTATGACTTCAAATACCTTTAGTTTCATCTAATGGACATTCATATCCAGAGAACAAAAGGACCATGATTTGTAGGATGAGTTCAAAATCCAGGACCCTACCAATTCCTTGCAATTAATTTATCATGTCCATTTATCTCAACAGTGAGATGTATCCCATGTTGGAGGGATATTACAGCTTGTACTGTACTAAGAAACATTAGCCGAGTCTTGTTTCCAAGTTAAGCTATATACATAACATTCTTCTACAGTATAACAGGTATTTGTCAAATAGGGGCTCTAAAGATCTTTTCAGGTAAACCCCTGAACATAGTCAAGCCCACCAATATCCATATTATATGTCCAGATAACATAAAAAAATGGAAGATCCTTTCAGACATCTAGTATCATCTATATTCTCTCTATAAAACATAAACCAAAGGGTCACCACTTCATAATATGACATCATTGTAGAAAACAAATATCAACTTAAATTTACAAAAGAAAAATGGTACCTTCTGTTGGGACTTCTTTTTAGGAACCGAGGAGGAAACTTTTTTTGTCGCTGCTGCAGCGGCTTCAATTATGACACTTTTCCTAGCAGGTTTGGTAACTTCAGGAACTGATTTTGCTTTAGGTCGATCAACATTAATGGGCTGTGAATGCATTGAACCAGACAGCTTTTCACGTAAATCTCGCACACCTTCTATTTGAGATCCCTTATCACTATGCAACATTTGATTATTGACTTTCTTTTGTAGCTTTAAACGAAGATCTCTAACACCAAACCTACGTTCTTAAGTTGCATGTAAACACAATGAATATCAAACCAAGATTGCCTCTTCAGAAGCAGAAATATAACTTTATATAACTTCAATTCAATTCCATCATAACTTATCCTTACTGGAAATTTGAGGTCCATCATAAAGGTCATGTTCCCACTTGTCATCTTCTTGTCTCTGCCTAAAGGGGACAAGGAAACAAATAAATAGAAGTGCCAGCTGTATGTGGAAATATGATAGGTCAGTATCTCTCAGCTCACTAAAATCACTATTTTCATAGAAGAGAATATTAATTTGATAATCCTCCACATATTTAAAACCACAAAGTTCGTCAACAATTGGATTAAAATCAGATAATAGTTGACCTGGTAAATTGACAAAAACATGACACCCATCCAGCATCTGGCTCAGTACTGGTCATTGTGAACCAGTTGGTAGACTCATCAGTTTTTTCATGACATTAAAGGTTTGGAGGGGCAACACCATGATATGATGACTACAAAATTTAGTTAAGAACATCATGAAAGAATTCTATCAATGGATATGCTTTTATATTATGAACTCATCTGGTTGTAGTCAATGGAGACTTTATGATCGCTGTTTCTTTTCAATAGGACATAGGATCTAATTGCTTGGTAAAAAAGGGAAATTAACCCTTTCCACCCTCAAACTAGGGGTTACAATACAACTCATGTTGGATGGTCATCTT
Source organism: Dillenia turbinata (assembly GCA_037126225.1). NCBI lineage: Eukaryota > Viridiplantae > Streptophyta > Magnoliopsida > Dilleniales > Dilleniaceae > Dillenia > Dillenia turbinata. The sequence continues at coordinate 4,767,975 of JBAMMX010000006.1, forward strand.
CATATCACATTGAGGTCACGTACAATTAGAATGTGGAATGACATGAACACAACATAATAAAATACTTGTCAAAAACCAAAACATGAAGAGATTCATGTTTTCTATGCCACAAAAGAACACACATACATGATTCATAAGCTACACCAAATAATTTCCAATTAACACAACACGACTCATTCAATACACATGATGTTTAACATGAGTAAGCAGGTCCTGTTTGGCAGTGTTAAAAGGCGCTAAGACGCACCAGGCGAGGTGAGAACCCAGCACCTTCAATTGCCTGACGTGGTGGCCTTCAAACAGGCACTGCCTAAGCGAACACCTGGATCGCAAGCTCCGGGCGCACAGGCAAGCACCTGACTAAAATACAATGCTATTTTTTTAATAGGCCAATTTTCCCTTGTTTTAGTCTATTGGAGTTAAAAAGTCAAGGGTATTTCCATAATAGTGTCACGGTTAGGTAAGAAAGAATAAAAATAAATAGAAGATGCTGAGGAGAAGCAGGCATGGAGAAATTAGAAGAGAAAGACACTAGGGAGAAAGAAGGGTAAGTATCTCTCATTATGTAGTCTTTGATAGAGAAATGGAAGTATCACTGTTGAATGCAGTCTTTGACAGAAAAGTAGTTTTTTATGAGGCTAGTTTTCATACAATTGATTTACACAACATATAAATAAGAGTACCCTTGCTCTCTACCTCAAATTCAAAGTGAAAAGGACAACTGAATTAAGAAAACATAAAGAAATACCACTGAGTAGGCATAAGATCCCCATTTTTTTCCACATCTCACAACAATTAATTTGTTAAAAGGCAAAACTCATGCAAAAGGACAACTGCTAAATCAACATTCTTCCATATGAAATTCTCCCATATTTATAATGAAATTTAAAATGATACACTAACAGCAGCGCCTGAATGCAGACACTAAACAGTTGAAATAGTAACAAAAGCTTGAAAATAAATTTCCAAACAACTGTCTGTTTGTTTAAATTGCATCAAAATACTTGGTGGAAATATTATTGCGTCTTGTTGTCTACTTAATCCAAAATGTAGTCTGGTAACAGATGATTTCCAATAGAGAGGAATACGAATAAATAAGGAAAATGACACCAAATTAAAAATCTGGAATTCAGCTCCCATTCTCCTCTTTACTAGCCTGTCAAGCATGGACATAGACACAACATGACACATAACATGCCAACATCACAAATTTCCAAGAATGTGTAGACATACAAGAGATGAAACTAATATTTATGTAATTATTTATACAATATACAAAGTAGTAATAAATTTGCCAACTAGTATGGCAAAAAATGAACAATTAAAAACAAGCAAGTGATCCAAGTGTGACAATTAGTACAATTTACCCTTGAAAAGGCTCTTATGTATCTTAAACAATATAAGCTTTTCAAATATATACATAAATAGGTGTCCTATACAGTGTCCTAGAAGTATCCAAGAGTGTTTGTTATCTAATTCATAATAAGAAAGAAAGAATTGGACACACCATGTGGCACACTAAAATATCTATTGTGCACACTGTTGGACGGGCATAATTTACATGCTTCTTATCAATATGGACCTTATTACAGCCCAAAATTAATAATAAAAAAGGAAGTATCTTATATTTACCCAAACAACATAACTTACCATTCATAATACATATTTCTATTAAAAAAGAAAAAACTTCCGTAAGAACATATTTTCCACTAAGGTTCAAGAAACATTACAGCCTCAAAGTCTAAGTAAGCCAATGAAAAGTCTAAACTGAAGGCAGTTTTTCTGCATAAATAAAAGTGAAAACTCCCTAAGAACATTTGTTTCCACTAAGGGTGTTTTTTCGAGAAACAATTACAGCCAAAAAATTCAAGTAAGCCAATGAAAATTCTAAACTGAAGGCAGTTTTTCCCATGCCCAAAAAAAAAAGTGAAGAATTTCAAGAGCTTAATAATGTTGGTATTCAATAAAATTGGTTCAATATAATAAATTAGTTTGTTGATGTTTAAAATCATGAAACAAATTGGACTTGAACTTAGATTATACTAATGCACTTTATTTCTTGCATTGCTTTTTCCTTTTACCGACAAAAGAACAAATTTTCATCGAATGCGAGGAATGTAGAAAGAATACAAGAGAGGATAAGACATCCTTAGAAGAAAAAACACAAAAAGGAAACTATCAACACAAAACGGTCCTACAGTCCATAGTTTTCAAAAAGGAAGCTATCAAGCAACCCATGCATTAATGAGTATGCCCCTGAATAATGCAGGAAGAGATGATGGCATGTGCTTGAACTTGTGCTGGCTCATAATGAGAAAGCAATTATTTCCATCTAACCTGATTCATAGGTAGAAGGCTAATATGATGTGCAATTTGTATTGGTAAGCCTAGTGTGCAATGACGCTGGGTAAGAAAGTGAGGCTCAACAATACATTGTTTTTTGTTTTTCTTTTCAGAAGGGTATATAAAATTTATATTTACTTTTGATTATTTCATAAGTACAAAACAATTACTCTCGATCATTGTTCTTTCCAGCAAACCAACACACACGGAAACACACGGTATAGACATACTTGAAAATTGAAGTGGCATGCCAGCACAAGGAAACATGAATATTTTAGAACTTCAGTAAAACTATTTCATTTTAATTTAGAGTTTTGTCTATCACTACAATCTCTAAAGATCTGAGTAGATCAATTAATCATTTATCCTACTTCTATTTGACTATTGATTTTCTTACTTTTAATTTTACAAAACCCAGAAATGGACCTGAATATGAACATGACAGCACACATGCATAGCATTACATAATAATTTTACACTGTTTTAAGTTACAAAGTGTCGTGGCAAAAGGGTGTGTCTCGTACAAATATCCTCATGGTTAGAAGTTTCCATGCAACATAGGTTATTAGAAGACAATTTTAAGGCAAGATTTAAGTCAAGCTGCACAATCTTGGAACGTTGACAAATACCTGTAGCATGACACTTGACTTATATGCAACATGGGTTATAAATGCGTTATCTAGAATATCAGTTGTAAAACCAAACTTAATTCTTTTATGGAATTGAATTATATGGGGTATCCTAGATATTCAGAAATTTTTAGCCAGATTCTAGGTTATGTTGCATGGAAAAGGAAACGGATACAAAATGATACGACGAAACGGCACTTTGTAAGAATACAAAAAAGGAAACGTGGGCAAATACATAAATATAAAAATATAAGGATTTTTATGTACATATTAATAATTTTATAAAAATAATAAAATAGTCATATTTTATAATAAAAATCTAAAATGATCAAATATGTAATAATTAATCATAAAACAATTAAAATAAAAAATAAAAATTATAATTAAATAAATAAATAATTCATTAAATATGAAAAAAATGTATAATTATAAAAAATATAAAGATTTTTATGTAAATACAAATTAATTTAACATATTGAAACGTTTCGAAAACGTTTTAGAAATAAGAAACGTTTCCGAAACGGGAAAACACTAGTTTTTATAAATTTCCGTGCATCATAGATTCTATGACATAGTTCTCATCTATTCCCTTGGTTCAACTTTACTAGGATAATAAGTGTAATCAATGTCCACACAATCATATAATAATAGAAGAGAATAAGCCTCTTCACGGAGCCTTGATGCAACTAGTTGAAAGAAGAAAATAAACCCTTCTTCATAGTCTATCTTCGAATTCTATGCAGTCCACATTCCTATGCTTTAGCTACTGAGTTGGGATGAAAAAAATTCATATTTTTAAAGACCTATTCAAATAATAATCATTTTGCTCCTCTCTGGTGTAGCCAGAGTTGCATTCTTCTGGTACTTTCAATAATATACTTTTTTAACTCATATATGAACTAGAAAATCTCTCACATGTGCAAATATGAGCTTAGGTTCACAGTCACCCTGACGTAACGAAGATGTAAAACTTTTAGATGGTGCTCCTGTTTATGCATCACAGTGATTAGCAATGGAAGATAAGAAGAACAAGCTTATAGATCACGAGCAGCTTTGAATAGAATGACAATATGAACATTGAAAAATATGCTTTCAAAAACAAAAGATCATTTTTCTTTTCTCATCAAATCAATCGCTTTTTACCCATAATCAATGACAAAATTAATTGTGAAACAATGGCCAGAAGACTTGATCAGCCAAGAAAAATACTCAAATCCTTTATTTTAAGAACTTTTAAACAAAACTAAACGAGTTGGAAATTTCATTTTAGTGGCCAATAATTTTAGTGTGCTAAATAGCCTTTTCCATGGGGGGCAAAGGGGAGATTGAACTCTAGCCTATCATCAACATAGGTAGTGACTAGCTAGAGTCCTGGGAGAAGATTATAATTATTTACAAAGGCAAAGGGGCCAGTGTACGAGACTACTGCTACCACCACCACCACCACCACCACCTAAACTTATATGATCCTTCCAATATATGCACTTTGATTCTTTCTAATTCACAACACCATTCAAATTGATCTCATGAAGTCCACAAATCAATAGCTCAAAGAAATCTCTTCCCCAACCCTTTCTTAAAATAGCCATTATATGTTCATTTCAAGCATCTTTCTTTCCAAGTACCAATCTTTTCCTAGAAACCTATGACTAGCAATTTCATAACAATGCACTGCCCAGGGGATTCTCAAATGGAAGGACAAGCAGAAGAATCAGCAGGAGGGGCTACCCTAAATACTATTTGTAGGTAAGCTGAAAATAAGATGTTTCATTTGCGAGCAAGGCTACCACCTCTTATCAATACTTTTTAGTTAATAGCTTCCACTTAATCATTTACAGTCAACCTGAGTAACTGTTTACTGTCAACTATCCACTTATTCTCAAAAAAGGTAGCTCATTGAGAAAAATAAGGAAGATCAGTAAGAACTAGCAGCAGGGGAATCACTACAGAACTTTTTAACGCATTCTTTTCTCTTTATTTTTCCTTGAAGGGAGAGGGGGACAGTGAATCATGTAGTGGAACTGTGGTACTAGCGGTGAAGGTGGTTTCCTAGTGACAATAGCAAAATTGGTTTTTGTTTGGAGGGGGGGAAGAAGAAGCAGCAGGTGCTTAACAATCATTAGATCACTTAAAAAGTGCTGTAGCTAAATACAAAATTCATGTGCATGCATGCATGAACCAATGTGAGATCAGAATTTGCAAATTCCTTGCTGTAGTGAACATAGATAGGAGCCCATTGTTAGCAAAACAATTTTTTCCTTTTAAAGTGGTTGAAAACAACTCATATCATATCAAAATTTGGTAGTCACCTATCAAATCTTGATTCACTAAGCATAATGTCACTAGTCCAAACCCAAATTTCATGAATAGAAGTGCACAAAAAAATACAGAGTGATTACATTCCAGCAAAAGCAAGAATTCATTTCCAAATAATACCACAACTAAACAGAGTGTACATATAAGAAAGAGAGAGAAAGTAACCTCTTGCCCGTGACAAATCTTCGTCGAGAATCATCAGCAGAACTACCATTGAGGCGCTCCTTTACAGACGACCTCGCTCCATCGGACTCCAATCGATCCGCATACATCTTATATTTTTAACGATCACCGTCAATCAAGTCTTCAACAAAAACCCTAACCCTAGTTTTTTCGAAGAGCGTCGGTGTATTTATTGTGTTTGCCAATTCAAAACAGAGAATCGAACCTCTGTGTGTGTGTGTGTGTGTGTGTGTGTGTGTCCAGTGCGTGTGCTTTTCTTATGGTGGGATGTGACATTGAAATTCAGAAATTTTCGGTGCACCGGGTCCACAGGTTCTATTTCGGGCTAGGACGCAGTGTTTTGTACGGATTTAACATTGTTTAGAAAAAAATTTCTTAAGGCAATGCAGTGCAAAATATAATTTTAAAATTGGCCCGTATATATCAAATCTTAAAAACTTGATAAGATATGTCAAATTTTAAAAGGTCGACATATTTTAAAAATTATATTTATCAAATTTTCAAAATTTAACATAAAGTTTGACATATTCAATCCTTTCAAAAGAATGTTCTTTTTTTTTCCTTTCTTATTTCCCCATTTCTTTCTCTCCTCTCCTCCTCACAGGCGATTGCTCATTCTGACGGACGCTACAACCTCCGGCAGCTTTATTGTGCACCTTGCAACCTTCTGCGTAACCTGTAATATCAAGAAAGTACTGAAAGTATATTGTACTCTTTAGTTCTCTTTGGTCCTTTGAAATTGCTGATAGTGAATGATATTTGTTGGGTGATTTATGTTATGTTCATTGAAATAGATTTTTTGAGAGATTTAATTATAAAATTTAGGGTTTAGGATTTGTTGAGAATTTAGTATTAATTTAGGGTTTGTTGAATGTTTAGTATAAATTTAGGATTTAGAATATGTTCAATAATTTATTAATTGGTAGTTTTGTTGAATATTTAATTAATAAAAATTTAATATATTTGTTGAATATTTATTAAATTGTTATAATTATAAATTTAAGATTTAAGGTATATTTTCTATTCAATTAATTGATAGTTTTGTTGAATGCTTAATTAATATAAATTTAGTATATTTGTTGAATATTAGTTGAATTGTTATAAATTTATGTTTAGGGTTTAAATTATAAAAGTTGGTTTATCTACGTCAATTTCGATTATATTATGTTAACAAATTGATTTTTGATATTTAGAAAAAAAAATAGCAAATATAATGAGATTATTATGCTATAGTAATAATAAAATTGTCATGGGTGAGGTCATGCATGGTATATAGACATTTGAATGCAACGACACGACCATCTATCTCTACTTGATACATCGTATGGACCCACCGTCGATTGTGCCTACAGTGTCTGATACCGCACTATCTCTCGCCGATTTATAAGTTGTGAGGAGCATATTTGGACTATGTGGTAAATATATAATTTCCTATTTTTTATTTATATCAGTGATTTAAATTTGTTAATTTAACTAATATATATATACACACAATAACAACCTGAGTTTTAATTTCAAAATTTAGGATCAGCTAACTAATATATATATACACACACACACACACAGGCTTTCTTGTAGTGGGATATCTTGTATCAATTTTGAAACTCTGAGGACGTTGACATACATGAGATAACAGATTTAGTCATTTTAGTCTTGGTAGATAATATGACATCTCTTGAGATCTAGACCGGTTAGAAATGGTGACGAAATAGGTGACGTGGACAACGACAAGGGACAGCACGATTTAGGAGACTGTCATATCATACATCACTGTCGCCATCTTAGCATCCACATGACGTCGCAAGACTTTCGAGTGGGTATATAGAATCTTTGTCTTTCCACACACCTGTATTTGATAATTTCCCTCAGGTTTTCACTCCGGAGGCTCCAAGAGAGGACTTCATCCCGATATTTATATGGATGAGAGATTAACATAGGTTGAGAGAGATGATGGACGACTTGTGTATCACGTATCCCCTCCAGTTTTTTCTGATGTCCACCACGATGATGTAAGACTCTCTCAAATCACATAGATAAATGATTTGGGTTTATTATCTCGTGATGATAGTACAGATATTAGATCTGATGTAGATGTTAGACAGTATCTTAGGAGAAGAAAACGACGTTAAAATTTATATATTCTGTATTTTATATATTTTATTATATTAATAAAATTTATATTCTATTATATGTTGGTTTTGTTGTATAAACTTTGATATACTTGATTTAGTTTGTTTGTTAGATTTGCTGTATTGGTGAAAAACTAGATATTATATGTTGTTGAGAAATTTAGGTATGAGAATTGATGTAGTTTGGAGAATGGATATTGGAATTGCAAATGGTAGAAGTGTGGGGATATGTCTAGTCTTTAAGACTTGACATTGATTGCTCATCCGTGTTTTAAAATATGTCTAATTTTAAAAATTCGACATATATTGATTAATTTTGGAATTATTTCTTGAACCATGTTGTTTTAAGAATTTTTTTTTTGAAAATAATGTTAAATCCGTGTATAAATTTACTTGGGATTGACCCGAACCCATTTGTTCCTTCTCTCTCTCTCTCTCTCTCTCACACACACACACACACACACATTACAACTACATTTCGTAATTTTATTTATTTAGAATTAGTTGATTAGAAATATGATTTTGCTCTAATTCAAAACATAGCTGATCATGTCAATCCTCTTATATTATGATTAGTACAAAGAAAATTCATATTAACTCCCTCAATAAAAAACATTTAACTTATGACTATTTTTTTATAATTAGACTCTTTGTCACTTATTACGTATTTTATAATTTTTTTTGTATTTTAGCTACATTTATTTTTGATTTATTATTTTAATTCAAAAAATTTTATTATTAAAAATGATTATTTTGCAAATATCAAATTATCACAGTTTTTTGTTTTTATTTTATCTTATTTTATTTGTAATATTTTTAATAAAAAACTTAATTAGAATATATAATTATAAAAATAATTTTTTAATCAAAAATTGCACTTAAACTACATTGGAGATGGCCCCTTGCTTTCAAAAAATTGTAAAAGCTTCTCCATGGATGAATACTAATTAATTAATTAATTAATTTTTTAGTTCAATCGAAGGCAAATGGATCTAGAGTTATAGCTCAGACCCTGCTGATACCAATGCCGCCATGTCAACCTTCTCTATAGGAAGATCCAAGAACTTCTCCCCATCAATTCTCTCGAAGCCACAAAGCTCAAGAAACTCAATCCTATGATTCAAAGGTATAAGATGATTCCACTGTCAGCGACAATGTCTCAAGAAGAATAGAAGATAGGTATTCATGATGCTGCAATCAGTGAAAAGCCGTATTTACAGAAGATTAGCATTGTTTGGAGTTTCTCGGATGATGGCTGGACCAGGTTGTAAGAATCGTTGAATGAGTTAAAAAAAAAATTTCATATTAAGAAAACCAGACCATTTGTCTTTGCAAAATCCAATGGCCAGCAACAAGTTGCATCAAAGATGTGTCACATACCTGGAAGTTAGGATTACCGAATGGGATCTTCCTAAAATTTTCCTTTATTGGGATTTCTTGCCGCATTGCTTACGCAAGTAAGTCAGAAGAGTTTGAAAGGCTCTCCTTAATCTTGTATCCTCGTTAAAGGGTTTACTTAGCGCACAAAATGCTCCCCGACTTAATATGAAGAGAGTTGGGGGAAGGTGGACGTATATATACGCAACTTCTCCTTGTTTTTTAAAAAAAAAACTGTTTTTTGGTCTCGAACCTGTAGTCTGAAAACCATGGAACAACTTCACCGTTGCACTGAATTTCACCCTTTGGTATCCTCATTCTGTAAACATAAAGAAAATTAGATAAAATCCCAGATGACAAGGTCCAAAAGACCTATTAATTTAGACCAAAAAAAGTATACAAATAGAAATACTTAATTTGGCTAGTTAAAATGTAAAGATGCGACGAGTGTTTCTACGATTGATTTGAAATATTGAATTTACAAAAAAACAATCAGCATTCTATGCCATAAATTACTGTCATACATCTCCAAGTTAGTAAAGAATTGCAGTTGATTTGAAATATTGAATTTACAGAAAAACAATCAGCAGCATATGCCTTAGATTACCGTCATACATCTCGAAGTTAGTAAGGAATTTGTAAGTTTTAAGGAAAAAGTGTTGTCTTAATTAACAAGAAGTTAGGGGCGGGCAAGGAAACCGGAGACTGATAAAACTGGCCACACCGAGCTGAACTGACCAAGAATTCCCAGTTTTTCACAGCTTTAGTTGGTAAAATACCAACAAGAAAACTGAACCAAACTGTATGTTCATTCTAGGATTTTCTTTTATCACTTCCCCTCCTCAACATGACTTGTTACACCAAGGTTTTCAGCTCTAGATATTGCATCTCCAAACGTCGGCACTACAAGCGCCTCTCCCTATGAGTTTGCTATCAGTATGATTTTACATCTGAGATATCCCAGTTGGATACATGTTCTTCAAGAATAACCGAAACATTGGTCTGGTCATTTAGTAACAAAACTAGTCTAAAAAAAATGAGCGTGCATGCTGATCTTGATGTTTGTTTCCTCAATCTGGCTACCGATAATAAGTTACTTTAGGATAAGGAGTTCCACATCTGGTGCTTTAGTTTGGTCCCTGGACATTGGAACAAGAATTACTGCCTCTAAGCTTTGTGATGGTCCTAAGGATCCAAACCCATGTTAAAAACAATATCGAGCTTGGGGGGGGGGGGGGCGGGGGAGGAATAGCGTAATTACAGACAATTGATCCCGAATGATTAGGCCTTTAAGAAATACATTTGAGTACACATCGCACAATAGGTTGAACTCCAAGGAGAAATGTAGAGGCATGCCGGATAGGCAAAAATTGGCCAATCAAGATTGATATGGAACTCAATGATAACACAACAGTGGGTTATAATCAAGGGAATATTGTTTAATGACAAAATCTCCCATTCAAATCTCTCTACATTTCAAATTCTTTCCGGAACATATCATACAATAATGAACCCAACCGACTTGTTCTGGAGGTCATCTAGAAGAATAATACTGCCAACCCACAGCAACTGAAGCAACTAGGACGACCTTTAGCAACAGTTTTAAGCTAACTAAAGACGATGAGGATGCTGGTGATTTGGGTGATTCCGAAGGTCTTCCTCTCAGCTTTGCAAATAACTTGGACAGAAGTATGGAAATCCAACCTGTTTTCTTGTTTGCGGCTGTAAGCAAAATAAATGCAAAAATCACAAATCGGGTAACAGTAACGGAGACATCCAGAAATTGTTTTTTCTTGCATACAAGTGTTAGAAAAAAGTTAAAAGATGGCTTTTCTCCACTTAAATAACAATGAGCAAATAACTAGAATTTACATGCATTAATGAGAACAGGGGTGGTTTTGCCCAACGTCATCTCAGCAAGTCAAGATATGTAATGACAATACCAGGGAGAGAGAACTCGGATTACCTTTCTCCTTCAATATTCTTTCTTCCTCACCAACTCGCCTTCGTAAAACATTGAGCAGTGAGCCAAAATACAGGGCAAATACTGTGCATGTTATTGTGATGACATTGTAAGGCATGCTAAAATCAGGAGTTGTCAGTGGGACAAGGAGTACTTCAGTGTAAGACAGAACAGGACTTCTTTCCTGCATGCATACTCGCAAAACGAACAACCAATAAAGAGAAAATTCTATGATGATCAGGAAAGAGAAAAGGGGAGAAAGTACACACTGCATCAACTGTGAGTACTTGCCTGCAATTTAGATAACAGGGGGGAGTAATTGACAGAGTCATCTTTGGGAAAATGCAGCCTTGTATTGAATCTAGGAAAGCTAATTACAGCTGATGGTATGTCAAATCCTTGATTAGCATCTGGCGGATATTCATCAATGTGCAAAAAGCCCTGTGAGGAATTTGCAAAAGTTCATTGAAAGAATCAAAAAGGCTTGAAGAAATCCATGAGTAAATGTTGACTTTGAAAAACTGGTTATACATGCAAATGGTCTAGAGCAAATGCTCCCTCACACAGTTGCAGTCTTTGCCAGTGATACATGATCCTTAATTACTTCTCAACATTGTGTTGCTACTGAAATAAGCTTAAACATGGTGTGGTTATATAGCATGTTCTTATCATTGCTGCAGTGTCATTGTAATGTTTCGGTGTTACCAACACAATCTTCATGGTACTATAAATTGTCCAAAAACAACTTCATGGAAAAAGATGGCAAATATAGCCATCAAAATTCTCATGTTTGGATAGGATCCTGATCAAGTTGTTATACCATGTTGGTGTACGCATCTAATCCATATGACTCCAATTCAGAAGGCTTTTCGATGCGCTTCCACCAGGTTTGGAGTTATCATCTAATTCAATTTATCAATTATTTGGTCCAGCTTATGGACTAAACATTGGTGGCGAATTGGCACATAAATTCAGGCCCATTTGAAATATAAACAAGAAGGAGATCTTAACAGGTGCTTGGGTTTAAATTCCAAAATTATACAGTTTATCTTGAAACTGAGATTGGGAAGTCCTTCTAAGTAACTAATAGTTATCAGCTGTCAAAATTCTTTAGTCACAAGTTCCGTAGGGTAAACAAACTTAAGTATAAAACTTTTCGTAGATGAAGTTCAATGTGACTGCTATTATCAAACTTTATAACCATAGGAGAACAGAGGGCAGAGCCAACAGGCATAATTGATCTATGCCAATAAAACATAAAGTGCTTGTTTCTTTGATAGGCTTATGTTACTTACCCCACTATGGGTAATGTTAACAATTAACTGTTTCTAAACAATTAACTGTTTCTATGTTTAATTTTGAAATACTCACAATCGCATTTCAATGATCATAACCAAATTTCCTTTTTTTTTGTTACAACAGGAATCGAACCCCAGATCACGGGGTCAGAAGAGAGGGGCTATTACCACTGAGTTGTCCCCCTGGGGACATCATAACCAAATTTCTAGGCCACAACAAAACTAGCATCAGCCTCAAGGTCACAGCCCCAATTAACACCAAATTTACCAGACCATCCACTTTCAACTTCAGATTTTCTGGTCACAAGCTTAATACATGCAAGTGAAATGAGCAATATTGTTTCCCATAGTGAACGGGGTCAATACACAACAATTTGTGGTTGGGAGGGGAACAGCAGCTGGAAACAGATACCAATATGTAGGAGCCCGAGAAGCAAAAGGATAGAAAGTGCCCAAGGATGGGCTCGTGTGTGGAATCACTTTTGAAGCAGATTTTTATTTCTTTTATACTTTTGATTAAGCATAATGTTTCAGATCACCTGTGCAGCACCAGTTAGTGTAGAAGTGCAATCTCTAACAGCTGAGGAGCACCTTTCAATGAGCTTAAGTGTTTTTAACTATACATTTTGTTGATGCAACAAACATTTTCTATGAATTCGGATTGAGTTAAATCTCTAGTACTCGTGACATCGACAACAAACAACTATGTGATTCAAGGTAGGACTAATAAAGCTTTCTTAACCCCCCCCCCCCAAAAAAAAGCAAAGAACAAGATATGGATAGCCAACCAAACTTTTAGAAAGGACTGCCTCTGATGTTAGACCAAAAAATAAATAAATAAAAGAACAGCATCGATGGATAGAAGGCAAAACCAAAGCATATCCCTCCACACTCTGCCAGATGCTACTTCCAGTAGCAGAATCATCCATCCATTTTAGTCTCTTGACTCCTAAGACACTATGGCTACCATCCAAGACTGGTTAAATATTACCACCAGTTTCTGAGACCCTTGCATTTCAAGAAAACATATCCTAAGCAAAGGTAACGATCAGATGCCATTGGTATTCCCAGTATTTACAGGCCCCTTATCATTAATAATAAACCTTAAGTCTTTTCAAAACCTTTTCATATATCTCCACATTTTCTCCAGTTGCTCAACCATTCTTCAGATTCTACCCACTTCCTCATTTGCTCGCCCAATTTCCTGCTTAAGACCTTTAAAAGAAACATCAGCATTACTCGTCATTTTCATTCTTCACGAGTCCAAGGATAAGGTTTTTTTTTTTTTCCTCTGTGTGTGTGTGTGTGTGTGTGTGTGTGTGTGGAAACCTTCTACATCCAAATCAATCCCACGTCCATATAACCTCTTGAAAAACCTTACCTCACAAACCCACACTTGATTTAGGCAACTCGATAGTCGTCACACTCCCAACGCAAGCTATTGAGGAAACAGTTAGCTAAACGGGAAGCCAAATCATGCTCAAGAGACAGGCCTAAACTCCACCAGGAAACTCCAATCCCAAATATAGCTCTTCTAAGGCTTTAGGGTAAGACTCTGAACCTGAATGCACATTCTGGAGTGTTTAAAGAATGCAAAGTGCAAACCATCCCTTAGAGGCTCATCTCCAATGACCCTACTCACACTCTCTGATAAAAGTCAACCTCCAAAAAATGGATAGATAGAAATTATTAGACAACTTCTTTGGCACATACCCAATCTAAATATCCAATACCAATGGAGCGAAGCCCCTGTGGGATCCACAGATCAAATCACCTTTGCTTTTGCTACAGAAAACAAAGAGATAAACACATTGGATTTCCATAGGTTATCTTATTGGTTCAAAATTGCTTCTATGCCATCAAAGGAAAAACTAATATGGGACAACAATATAATTGGCCCATTACCCCTCTCAAACTCATAAACCAGCCACCTTCATCCCTAAAATATACCAGTAGATGGGGCACAAAGCCTAGAACTAACACCAAGAGGACTCATAAATTGGCCCCATCACCAGAGAACATTTAAGGTTGTGAGCATACAAGAATTGGGTCTTAAAGCAAGGTATTCACTTGGCCTGCTAAGGATGAAGTTCAAATTCAAAATCATCTTGTCAATATTATCATCTGTCATATAAACTTCAATTGACACAAGACTAAACACTGGCCTAGATTCTCAATTTATGGACAGCAACTATTCACAAGGGAAGCATATTTCAATAGTTCTCTCTACCATTATACTTTATAAAGAACTTGTTCTGGTTGCGTCATTCGATGCTTCACTTGGTTATTGTACAAGATTGTCTACAAACTCAAGAAAGTCTATATCCAGGAGCAACACTACATAAGGAGATACATTTCCTCTTACAATTAATCCAATTCTACCCTCTATATCCTAGCTAACAACAGATTAAAGGTTGCAGTAATCCATGTTTCAAAACCACTCGACAAAAAGAGACCTTGACTTGATATGCTGAAGCCATCATCAAAAGGAGACACCAGGCAAGGTAAATCTGGAAAAATGAACAAGAAAAAGAGCATACCTTAGAAAACTCAACGGTTAATGCAGCTGAGTTCAGCCCACAAGGCAATTTCAAGGCCAATTCCATTAATCCTGGTGACACCTTGTCCTCAGAAGGTGACACATGCATCCTCTCTATAACATCAGTTAAAGCTTGAGGCTTTTCATCCACAAAGACAAGTAAAGTATGATAATACACCTTGACATACCAAGGCACCATCTGAAAAATATCAACTCGCAACTTACAAGTTTCTTCACTAATATCAGCATCCATTAACCTCCGATTTAGTTCTGTAGTTCTTAAGGATATAGCTATGGAACCCCTTTCATTGCCACTTCCCATTAAGAACCTAGTAGCATGCAGTGGAGCTTTAGGACACGACCAAACAAAAGAAGACTTCCAGGTGAGCCCCAGATCAAAACTTTCAGACTTACTGCATTTCTGGATGAAAAACTCATAAAGAATAGATGCGCTGTCACTGTTAATGCTACTTGCTTCTTTAATTCTATCTGGAGCTCTGGATAGCTCAAAGTATGGATTACTCCAAAGGCTTTTAGACATTTTATCAGAATTCACAGACATTTCTTTCCACATATCCTTCAGCTCAGACACCGCATCTCTATCAATTTGAAGAAATACATTGCTAGACTTGGCAAGAACACATTTTCCAGTGATCTGTCTCCCAAAAATAGAGCTCATGGACCAACTTGGCTGGAAATAGGCTAAACCAGTTCTCTTAGCACCAGGTTGCAGAACAACAGTGAGGGTTTGTTCAAGAATTATCCCAGAGTCTAACTCCCCTGACTTAAATTCAGCTGAGATCAAATGCAACTGCTGAGAATGATAAAATCCTTTGTAGATGGACGGTCTGTCCAGTAACGCTGATAGACCAGCTTTGTCTCGACAAGGAAGCAACTTCAACCAGGGAGTAAGGTTCTCAGTGCAAACAGCTTCACGAGGCAATGTACCATACCTCAAGCTGCCAGTGAATGGCTGAAAACCCCATTCTGGAGCAGCATAGGTTGTAGAAGACTCAAGAAAATTGATTGAAGCACAAAAGAGACCCGAAAGGGTGTGGGTTAGATTTTTCCAGTAAGCATCAACCTGATGTTCTGGCACATCAAAGACAGCCCACAACTCAACTCCTGGAGGCTTAGCATTGTTGCTCGATATGGGATCAAATCCACCCCAACGTTCATAATTCCACCGACCTTGAGTGAAAGACAACTCCATTTCCCGTATTCTGTATTTGTGGACCTAAAAATACAGAGAGATTTTGTTAAATACTGATACAGTGTCTAAAGGCTTTCCTGGAGCCTAGGAACCAGATTACAGGCAGTCAAATGTTAGCAACAGAAAGAGACGGTATCAACTGGTAAGAGCCAGAAAGTTTTCAATGTTTACAAACTCAAATGCATAAGGAGTAATAAAAGTGTCTCCCTCTTCAAAGTACAGCAAGAGATCTGATGCACAGTATGGAAGGTGCTAATAGCAGGAACTCCTGCTATTCTTGACAAGTTTATTATATGAAAATTTTTGAATAAAATGAGAACCGGTAAAAGAAAAAGAAAAGGAAAAAAAAAAACGTCTTAGCCTGCTAGCTGATAAATGATAGTAACAGTATTGCATTTACAAAACAAAAGTATAAAAATCCTACACACTTTGAAATTAAAAACCCAAACATATTCAACCGTCTGTTACACAAAATTTTAACAAATTTGGGCTCAGTCATAACAGAAAACACATTCAAGTGAAAACCATTGCCAGAACACAGAATGCTACAGAAATCAATCAAGAGGTGTTCACGACTAAGAAAGAGAAACTAGTATATTAAGAGTGAACAATGGGAACCAAGGGTCATTAGATTCCTTTTCCATTTTTCCTACAGTTCTTATGAACGTAAAGAGACTTCAAATCTAAGAAATGGGAACCAAGGGTCATTAGATTCCTTTTCTATTTTTCCTACAGTTCTTATGAACGTAAAGAGACTTCAAATCTAAGAAGCTTTCCATGGGGCTTCAGATTTGTTTTTTCTGATAGTCACCTTTCATTATTTAGTCATGTGCACTAAATGTTGGGAATTCCTTTTCTAAAAATATATTCAACCAACTCCATAAGCCTGGCATTTTTCTGCTGAGAGCGTTCTGTCTTCAGAAGGCATTTGAACAGGAAAAGTGTCTATCTATCTTTAACGGCGATCAAGCAAAAGAGCACCATAATCCTTCATAATCCTTCAAATTTTCCTGATAGTCACCTTTCATTATTTAGTCATGTGCACTAACTGTTGGGAATTCCCTTTCCAAAAATAGATTCAACCAACTCCATAAGCCTAGCATTTTTCTACTGAGAGGGTTCTGTTGAGTTCTTCAAAAGGCAATTGAATAGGAAAAAAGTCTATCCATCTTTAACGGCAATCAAGCAAAAGAGTACCATAATCCTTCATAAATGCAACCTAACATCTGTAAAGGTTGCAACTAGAAGATGTGCAAGAAAATTTAGACAATAAAAAGTGTGATGTTTCTTTGGCAATAAAGGATTTTCACAAATAAGAAACATAAAAACACACAGTTTAAGACATCCATAATTGACAGGTAAACAGTAACAAACAAGAAGTGGTGAACAATGTCATTTCAGGAATGTGAATGATCGCTACATTTTCGTACCAGTTGACACTGATAAAGTGTTCAAATCCCCTATTGGCCAAGGCATGCATAACTGATGATCAACCATATAGCATCGGCGAAGCAAACCATTTTTAATTTTATTTATTCATTTATTTACTTATTTAATTTTTGGCACCGCAGGAAAGGAATAAAAGGTGGAAGTACATCCTTATCATCTCTTAGTTTCACCACAAAAACCTCAAAGACATTTATGCCAAAGTGATGATTTACAAGAAATACCAACAATTAGGCACTTAGCTCGTTTATGAGTTTAAATGGATAAGAAGGGATTCGATGGCAGTATAACAGCTTGTAGTAATAAAACTCTCTTACCAATACTGGATGAAACTTTATTCACAACAATGCATTGCACAAGGTCCCTGACCCACATAAGAGGCATATAAATCTGCTTCGTTGAGTTACATGCATGATCATATTTATTACTATTAGCTGCTTTTTTGTTAGTGTAATGGAATAAGTTAGTACCCAAAACCAATATTATTTATTGATTACATTCTTAGTCCAAAATATACAAATAATTTGTATGTCCACTTGAAGCCACGACTTAGCAGGTGAAGTTATCAAAAATAAGAATTTATGATCAGTTACTTTCAACCCTCATGTTTTATGATTGCATTTAGAAGTGGTCCAACTCCCCGTGAATACTCTTGTGCTGAGTACAAATTTCACCAAAATCATGTTCTTTGGATTTCCTAATTCTTCATAAATCAAAAATCCATTTTATCAGCAGATAAAGGGGAGGGAAGAAAAAAAAATCCTTATTAAAGCTCCAATAGAGGAAAAAAAAAATCATGGGAGGGATAAGAGATCTGCCTGCATCAATAAGCATCCAAACTCTTTCCCCATACACATCTAATATAGTTGTAAGGGCATCTCATTTTCGCAAATGAGTTAACCTTCTTTAAAGTATACAAACAGATTTCAATATTTTAAGATAGGGAAGGTGATTAATAAAGAAGCAAATTTTCCCTCACGGAGAAAGCTACCAACAAATAAATGCATAAAAGCATGACATTGTCAAATACCTTCTAACTCATTTCACCAATCATATTATTGGTGGTGATTTTTTTTTTTTATTTAATTATCATCATCATCATCACTGTTATTATTTTAAATTTCTATTTATTTTTACTTCTTTTCATTATTTTTATTTTTTAGTTTTATCTTCTGTATTTTCGTATTCCAACTTCAATTTTATGTTATTTTATTTATTTATTTATTTATTTTTAGTTTATTTTTTTCTTTCTCCTCTCTCCTATATTGGTCTTTCAAATAGTCGACTCCAAAATTTGAAATTAAGACTCAATTTGTTGTTTTGTTATTGTTGTTAAGGGCGCTAATCCACTATATCAACATCATCACCAATTTCTTTTACTTAGAATTAGTCAGGCCATCAGATAAATAAAAATATTTCACAGTTTGAGTGACATTTTACATTCTTGTCTTAATTTGGATAATTATATGTGTTTGTACATATGCATTCTCAAAGAAAATGTTAAGGCTGTACTATGTCCCTTAAATTCACTAGTATTGCTATACTATTGTGTCCATGTAGAGAAACCTATTTTGTCCTATCTATTGCGCATTTTCAGGCATCAAAGGGGATTGGATCTATTATTAGCACAAAAGTCTAGATCTTTTATGATGTTTCTTTCTTTCTAATTTGATGATGTCATTTTCTTTTTATTGAGAACAAACTAGTCAAGGGCAAAACCAATTATTTTTCATGATCACTTTGATGAAGAAGATAATCTAGATAAGAGAAAAATATGAGGCTACCTATGTTTAATAAGGGTCTAGTTAACAGGTGCCCTAAGCTCTTGTTAAGGATCTTACTTTCCAAGTAAATGACTCTTAACAATAGGATGTTGACAGTATGCACCTAATAGATGCTCTTAACATTCCTTAATGGATATATAGAATGAGGAAACGTTATGTAATCAAAATATACCAAAAAAATGTTTCTTAACAAGTGCCCAGGCACATGTTAATGTTTTCTCTACTAATAAATAACTAGATGAATCATTTTCCTAGAAAGCACACAGGAAAACAACACGCATGTGTATTAGTAAACCAAACAGAATGAACATATTTACTCCATACTCCTCACAACTCCTAACCATTTACTCTAGGTATTAACAAGAACAATCGCATTTGTTGTGTTAGGTTTCCATGGGCTTGATTGAGCAACATTCCATCCCAACATAAACAAAGGTCATCTACGCCCAAAGCATCCCAGTAAATTTATGGGATCTAGAATGGGCAATGTGTAACCAATCATATCCCAATAAGAGGCAAGTTGCTTCCAATAATTAGACCAATTTGATGGTAAAAACAAGCAACTTCATCATCAGGCTAAAGTCCTCAAATGTATCTCTAAATGGTGTCCTCTCTCTCCTTTCTTTTGTTAGAATGTGAAACAACTTCATGGAACATTCCTCTCTACTTCCGTCCAAGGTTGGGTGTATAACAGGGTAACACAAGCTATACTAATGTTAAGGCAAGGTCACAAAAAGTGATGCTTATCGAATTGGGCTGCTGACAGACAACCATCACAGATAAGCAAGATCGGCGACCTCAACTTTCTCTCACCTTGGAGTTTCTAAGGTAGTCACTAAGGTCTATGCCCCCAATCCATCACAGAATTACCAAACTCCATGAGAAACCCCAGGTGAAAATCAGCTCATTCAAGAGTGACACTCAAAAAATGGTGCCCTCCACTATACTCTTAACATCAAACAAGAAGGCAGGCTACCGAGGTTTGACATTATTGGAGCCTCAGTAACATTTCACGGCAAATGCCACACATAATTTCAACCTAATACCAGCTTAAGCAGCAAGTTTCTTCTATTCTCATAACCTACCTCAATTACAAACACTAGAGTAATGGAAATGTCAAACACGGCATATAACTATCTTCCTCCTTCGAAAAAATTGAGGGCTCCCATCGCATTTGAACTCGTCAGCACTCCAATACCAGATTCTCTCACTACAATTCAGTGTTTGATCATTCAATGTTTAAACCCTTAGAACCCTAATTCAGAGGACAATCAAACAATCAATAGCAAAGAAACGCAATCCAAATTACTCAAAACAGCACAAATAAAGAATCAATCAGCAGATCAACTTTGATAAGAACATAACAATTAAATGACGGTAGTTAGAGAGAGAGAGAGTGTGTACGAGCTGATAGATGGCTTTGGGGAAGAGGCGATGGTGGTGGCCATAAGAAGCGGTAGGAGGAGCTCTACTCTGGAAGTGGAAGTGAGAAAGAACCTTTCGATCAGGCAAGGGCTTCAACAGCAACTCTTCCGTAAATTGTTCCTGCTCTTCAACCAATGAAAATGTGATTGGAATGAAAAAGAGGTTTGAGAGCAGAAAAAGGACAAGGCGAGTTTGTCGTGGAAGAAGCATTGTTAGTGTTAATAAAAAGTTTAAGGAAAGTGAGAATCCGCCATTAAAGAAGGTCGGAGCTCGCGATTGCCCTTCTGCTCAGAATAGAACCGCCCTAGTCTGTGACCGATTGGACCTCCTCCGAGTATCAGAATTTTATTTTATTTTAGTATGAATTTTTTATAGAATTTTTATTATTGATTTTTTATTTTAATTGAAGAATTTGGGAAAACGGGCAAATGTAAACGAAAATCGTACTTTGTAAAAATAATAATAATAATAATAATAAATAATTATGTAAAAATATATAAAAATTTTTATATAAATATTAATTATTTTATAAAAATAATTAAATAACTATTTTGATAATAAATATGTAAATATAAATATTAATTAATTTAATATTTCAAAACTTTTTAAAAATATAAAAATATTAATATTAAGAAATTTTCAACACTTAATTATAATAAATTTAATTTTATAGATAATTTTTAATTTTATATAAATAAATATAGTTTTAGAACTTAAACAAATTGTTTGTACTTCACACCGAAAAGAGAGAACAAGACAACTTTTTATATGCCAAGTTGAGTATTTATAATCTTTAAACTTTTTTATTTATGCAAATGGGAGAATTTAAGTTTATGTTTTCTAAAAATAACAAAATTAAGCCTAAACAAAATTTGTTAGGTACTCCATTGAAAAAAAAAAAAGAAAAAAAAAAGAAGTTGAATTAGGGAGTGAATTTGAAAAATTAAATAGAATAACATAAGTTCAAAATTAAGTTAGGGCTTAACAATTGGTTCCTTTTTTGTAGACAATTAGAGTTGATCTTTATTGAAATTCAAAGGTGAAAACGTATTAAATGAAGTTATATTTTAGCAAAATATTTTATTCCATATAAGAGTTTGCTATTAATTGAATTTGATATTTATATTTATCTATTTTTTTATTATCGATATTTAAAATTATATTTTAATTTATTCGTTTTGGTTATGTAATGAGAATGCGACTTTTTTAATTTTTAATTTTTAATTTTTAAAATAAAAATTTAATTAAAAAATTAATATTCTATTTGACGTGAATGACACCATTGGCTCTCTCTCTCTTTCTGTCATGCCTCGACCTGCGGATTCGAATGTGCGACAACTGTCGCATGAACTAGAAGTACGTACTATCGTCAACACGCATCCCAAGATCCCGCAAGGCTATGATAATACCATTTTCCAATAAAAAACCAACTTGCATAATATTTTAAAATAAAGATATAAATAAACAAAAGTTTTTCGGTGTTGCAAAATACATATTTCAAAATATAAAATTTTACTTTAAAAGAAAACATAAGAAAAATACATTATACAAATGTTTCAAAAATATCCTCTGATGGATCCGACTACATGCCACAAAATCCTCATCAAGAGGGACCAATACCGACGGTCGATCCCGGACAGCTCTTCTCTTTGGTTGGACCTAGCTACCAATCAAGTGATTTGTCTCTACACTTCCTCTGAAAATGGATAAGAGGAGGGGTGAGTATAGAAATATCCAGTGAATGAATTGCAATGGTATAATTGTGTGAGTGAGTGAATGGTGAGTGTGGAAGTGTCAAATAGTTTCAAAATAGATTTATGTTCCAACGAAAAACATCGAGTAGTCATTCAAACCATTATAACAAGAGCCATGATTTTTCCACAACATAATATTCACTTTTCCAATACTATGGGTTTGCCTCAAAATCTCTCAACCGATGGCTTGGCACGGACCATTCGGCGGAACCGCCAAGGGGTTTTCATTACTATCGGTCATAAAACATCAACCCCGACCTTGGTGTTGGCTCGCGGCCTCTTCGGAGGTGCAACCAAATAGTCTCGAAATGGACTTTGGGGCATTTCTCTATTGCCGCCTACCCCCTCAAGTCTACCAAACTCTCCACGTTGCCCCCTCGAATTGGTCCGTGGAAGTTTAAAACACTCGACCGATCATCTCATAACTGGGTGCTCACACCCCATATATGCACCATGGGGGTTCAGGCTCATGCCCTAAAGCCAATACATAAACCAATTTTCAAACATCATATCACATGCCATAAAAATCAACAAGTTTCACAATTCATAAACTCAGCAAGTGTTTTCGCAGGAAAAATTCAGCATGTTTCAAAATGAATCTCATGGCTCAAATAAAACACATTTTTAGAGACATTCCACAATCACAAAACATTTCATAAAATCAGTTTAAAAAAATCATTTTGGAAAATCATAAAAATCATTTCTCATTTACAAACACAACAAACCATCCACTCACTGTTCTCAATGAGGGTAGTCACTCCCAAATCTGTCCACGACAAAGATCCTATCCTAACCAGATTGTCCAGACCCTATAAGACATTATCATATAATCAAGATCATCACTACCAATCATTTCACATTAACTCAAAAACCTTAACATTCAAAACCAAATTTTTATCTTACTTCCGTTAGCTCAAAATCCTCCAGATCCAAATGATTAGAGAGCTAAATAAAGTAGAATTTGAGTTGAAAAAATTATATTATCTTGATTTGTTTCCAAATATCTTTCTGGTTTGGGTCACACTAAAACCCTAAATTTCTCTTTCTTTGTGACAGCACTAAACTCTTGGACTTTTCTCAAGATTCAAAACTTAGATCAATCTTTGGAGAGTTCATATGTCGTTTGGAACCTTTGATCTAGAGATTTGATATAGTTTGATTAGGTTTTTTTGGAAGAAAAGGGAAAAGAGAGAAAGAATGAGAGTATAATACTCTAGAGAGAAACAAAAAATATTTTTTCGTAGGATCTGGAATCTTATTCCTGTTTTTATCAGCAAACCATTTTTTAATATTTGTCTAGTGGTCCTTATGTATTTTCTTTTTACATACAGTGCCCAATATATTATTGTTGAGTCTTTGGAAAGACTAACATTATGAGTTGAATACCGAAAGTCATGCTTTATTAGAAACAATATATCTCCCAATGAGTAAAAAAAAATTGGGGATTGAAAATTGTAATTTAAGGAAAGAAATTGAGAAAATATTAAAATTTAGAATATAATATAAACTTAACAAAATATAAATGAATTCTTAAGTGGTTTGGTGGTAACTTAATTATTTGGAGACTTGGATGTTAAGGGTTCAATTCCCAACCAATGCATATGTCAAGTGGCAATTTCAAGTGTTCAACATAGGTGTTCGATCAAAGGCAAGGACTGAAGTAAGATGCAAGACATAAGTGATGTTCGGTTACCGATGGCAAAATGAATGAATGAAGAAAATTTATCAACTGTACACATTGACCGATGGCCAGTGCAAGCTTAGGAACTAATGGAAGTTCTCATGCACTCAACTAGTGCAAGCTTAGGAACTAATGGAAATTCTCATGAATGAATGAAGAAAATTTATCAATGTACACATTGACCGATGGCTGGTGCAAGCTTAGGAACTAATGGAAATTCTCATGCACTCAACTAGTGCAAGCTTAGGAACTAATGGAAATTCTCATGCACTCAACGATGAAAATTTTAATTGGTGGCACTGATAAATCCTCAATAATTGGACAAAGCAAAGTGATGATCGATGATCGAACAGTTATATATAAAAAAAATAGGAAATCGAACGGCTAAATAAGTACCGAACAGCCAAGAGGTGGTAAGAAAAATCTCAATTACCGACGGAAACCAATAGTACATATTACCGATAATAAATTCATAATACCGATCCTGACAAGATAATAAAAAGAAAATGCTCAATGACCGATCAGCAAAATGGTAAATTTGAATTTGGATGTTCAATGACCGGACGAGACAAAGTATTCGAACAGGAAAATGAAAATTGGGAATGAATATCGAATGGATAAATAGAAATACATTGTACCAAACGGCCAATCTCATATTATCGATGGTATATATTATCGATCGGTAGCAAAATAATCGATAGGAATTTCATGGGTATCTCTTAATAAAAATAAAATGAGAATTTAAAATTAGATATCACCGACAGTCAACCCATCTGTTTCACAATGTACCAATAGTGTAATTATTTCAATACCGACGGGTTCTCACAACACCGACGAGAGTTTCAATACCAATTGGTAAGTAAATGACCAACATGAGTTTGGGAATCTAGTACCGACAGATATAAACTTCATCTTCACAATATCGATGGGTGTCTCATAGTTATTGATTGACAGATAATTACCATCGACTACTGATTGAGAAACCAAAAATTTGAAGGACTGTTCACTGAAATTAGATCTCTACCGAACACTAAAATTTCTCTGAGTACTAAACGGTTAAAATCCACCAAGTACCGATTGCTGAACACCCAAATAATTGATGGCTCTGGTGATCAAGACTCCAATTATCGATAATTTAAAATTTTAAAAATTTATCAACCAAATGTTTTAAAAAGTTCTGATCATTCTGAATGACAAAAATTTACATTCTTGTTCCCAATAATCATTCTTTTATATTTTCATAAATATAAATTTTTTTTCTGATAATCCATTTAAAATAAATACCACAACCTAAATTTGTCCGGTGTTACACTTTGTCTCTCAGGCTGACCCTGTACAGCACCTAAACCTTTATTTTGATATCTTCAGATTTCTGTGTTGTTCCAATAGATTAAAAAATACTATTTCGTACAAGTTGTGTTTTTTCATGGGTCTGAATTGCAATCTCTTATTGGGCACCATTTTAGCATAACTTTTCATAATATGCATTATCGCACAAAAAAAAAAAAATAAAAAATCATTAGACAAAAAGTAAGAAAAAGGGAGTGAGAAAGCATAGAATCACGGGTTACTTGAATTCCTAGTATTTGGTTTGCTCATCTCTCACTCATAGAATACCAATTCTAAAAAAGGAAAGACAAATTAATGCAGCATAGAAATTAGAAAATATGTACAAACCCATCACATAAAAAGACCACCCTAACAAAATTTCCAATGGTGATTGCAATTCACACAGGTCACAAAGGTGGTCATAGGCTCATCTGCGCTCCTGGTCTGCATTTGATAGTAGGTGCACCTGCGCCGTCCACATCTTTCACACTTGAACTGATCAGTGGAGGCCTTAGGCGTCCCTCCCAGCTCGCACTCAAGCATAGCTCTCTCCTTAATCTTCTGATTCTGAAGCTGCCTTTCATGGCTTGCCATGTCTTCAGCACTCATGTTAAGTATCTGCTGTGGCCTGATCTGTCCTAGCAGAACCTTCCTGCGGAAATCTGGATTGTTTGGGTCCTTCAAGTTGAACAATATGGATCGGTATTTGGCCTTTTGAGTCCCATTGGACCTACCCCAGTTCCCAAACATTGCTGTCTCCACCGATATGGCAACCCCATTGGGATCAGACAAATTCACTTGTTCCTTAATTTCATCGTCCGCTTCCCCAGAAACCTTAGACAAGGCCTCTGAAAGAAGTTCTCTGGTTCGATCTCGCAAAGCATCATTGCATTTTACTATACCAGTGAGCTCAGGTGGAGTAACATATTTTTGCTTGGATTCAATCTTCTTGACCTCGATACCACCATGTGACTTGGTCTTCTCTACCTTGGCAACATCAACGGCTTCTAATTTTGTAACCTTGGTTGATCTAGGTGAGGAGCTTTCATGTGTCTTTGCAAACTTTGGAATGTCAGCCTTCTCACAAGTTTTAGTATCCAAGCTTTCGTCTGTTTTGCTCTTGGATGTTTCATCTATCACGATTTTTTTCCAAATATCAAGCAACTCAGAAGCCGAGCTCTGGATTTCCTTGTTCGGGTGTTTTGTTATTTGTCTCAGACGCTTTCCAACCTAATGAAACACATGGTTAGGAGGGACAACCTTGGCAATGAGATTAAATGTCTTGCAGAGCAATTTGTCTAAACCTTAAGAGGAAGAAATAGATTACCTGGGTGGAGACAAGAAGCTGATAGGTTACAGGAAAACCTCGGAGCTGCTTGAGAGCATGGATACATTGGCGTTCCTGCTCTTCTGCCAATCCTCCATCATCATCTGCTGCGGCTTCTGCTGATGTCTTAGCCACCTCAAACAAGTCTACTAGCTCTTTATCCATTACGTACCAATTCGCAGGTAACTCGAAAAGACTACACCGAAAGGCCTTTACATTCAATTAAAAAAGCGCTTGGATTGTTTTGTGTATGTGCTAATATAGATTTGGAACAGAAAGAAGAAACTGGAGCTATTGATCAAAGAGTTGGTTTGTAGCTCAAAGTTGAGGGAAAGAGGTGGAGAGAGAGAGAGAGAGAGAGAGAGAGAGAGAGGGAGAGAGAGGGAGAGGGGTCAGAGGAGAGAAGAGGTCTTTGTTTCGAGAAGTTTGGAGAAGGATAAGGGAAAGGAGACCGAGGCCACGTGCGAACTAGGAACTGGTCACATGAAAATTCACAACAGAGCTCACAAAATTGGAGGAGAGCACTGCGGAGACTCTTACTAGATTCTTCAAGGTCACGGTGGGAGAAAGAGAGAGAGAGAGGGAGAGAGAGATGAGTTGTGGTCAAACCTAACTACTATTATTATCAAATTCTTTTATTTTAAAAAATATATTATTAATTTGATTTTGATATATAATATATTTTTTAATATTTTTATATTATAATTACTACAAAATTATATCAAAACTTTTAAAATATAATTGTTCATGAGAAATATTATTACTGAATCATATTCTTTTAAATTCAATAAAATTTCATTAATTTTGTCGTACGTTAGTTCAAATTTTAGTGACAATTTTAAACAAAAAAGTGGCAATAACGAAAAGTTAAACCTCTGTCACTAAGAAATAAGTATTGAATTTTGGATATTTAAGTATAGTCTGATGGTTAATATATCTGAAAATTCTCTTAGAGAGAGCGAGTTTATATCTTAACAGTGATTTTATTTAATTTAGTAATCATAGAATGAGCCTCACTTGGTTGTAGAACGAGAGTTACCCTTCCGTGGTGTAGGTTTAGGCATTTGAACTTTTTGTTAAACAAAATGAAAAAGAGAAAACAAAATTAAATGCTAAAATTTGAAATTGAATTAATTTAGCTATTGAATTTGTGAAATACTTACATAACTTAAATCACTAAATTTTTCTAAATACAAATGGATTTCAAATTTTTATAATTATTACTATAATGAACATCTTATTTTCTATTTTATTTGTCAAAATAAATAAATAGAATGTATTATAGAAATTTAAATTAGATTAGATAGGGACTATTTTCTATTAAACAAAAATAAAACCAAGATTGTTTACTTATTCATATAAAGAATCAAAATCAAGGTTGTCTATTTGAACCCTTCTATTAATATCTTAGTTACAATCTAACTATTAGTGAAAACGACCAACGCCAATTTTGTATTAAAATATAATATTTATAAATAATTAAATCCCACTTCATTCTTATTTTGACCATTAAATTACTAAGATTTTATAAATCATGTTAATTTAAAAATTAAGATTGCAAAATTTTTTTCCTTTCTTAAAATCCATATGATTTCTCAAATCCTTCACATTACTGAGTTACCACTCACTTTCTCCAGTTATGAGATTTAAATTTTTTTGTGACTCAATAGAATTTTTTAAAATCTCAAAATTTATACCAAAGAATTAGTTAATTGTTGCAATTCTTTCAAAAAAATATCTTGCCAAAAAAGGAAAAAAAAAACCTTAGCATATAAAGGTAATAATTAATACATAAAAAAGGGAAGCAGCAAGGCTTTATTTATTATATTACACCAAAACTTGCTGAAGTCTTAAATGATAAAAACAGTAAGCAATAAAAAGCAATAAAAAAGGCAGTAATAATGTTGAAGTGCTGCTAATCACTTAGGGCGGAATGCACTCTGGAGGAGGTGTAGGGTGTCTTTTTCTATCAGTGCAATAGTCATATACTACATATTTTCTTGTGTTTTCATAAGCTTGTTGTTGATTACCATCTAATTGCCAATACTTTGGAGCATTCCACCAATAATTAGGAGACTGACAGTCTGTGGCTGTGGAATTGCAGCCATCAACGCTGAATCCTTGGTAATAAGCCATGAAGTGTGCAGATGACCAATTTATCTTCCTTTTGCCTCCCTCTGTTGCTCAATCCTGTCCATTCCACAAGGTTGCATCTATTCTCATCGGCCTTGTTGGGCAGCTCACTCCCATGCTTGTTTTGTTCTTGAAGACTCTAATGGGTATTTCGTCCACAAAGAATCTGAAAGACATACAAGGCCTTAGTATCACATTTCAAATTTGTGTGTGTGTGTGTGTGAGAGAGAGAGAGAGAGAGAAAGAGAGATTGTTCTTACACAATCTGATATGGATTCCAGAGGATTTCATATGTGTGGAAATCTTCTGAAGGATCGAATCAAAGATTCACTCGTTGCTCTCTACCACCTACACCATTGGCATACACATTTGTTTGCAGTACAATGGGATGCCGTTCTCGATTGCCTAAAAATTCAAAATCTAGTTCCTTGTGTATTTCATTTGATCCTGTTATTAACTGTAACAAAATTACAGTGAATCAACAATTTTTTAAGAAATTGAATATGTTAATCATCATCTAGAATATTAGAACACTACAATAATCTACAATTCTAAAATTTTATTAAAAGTTCTGAAGCAAAGATTAATGAAAAGAAAGAGCGTTGATCTTACGTAAAAAGTTGTTACAACTCCCGATGTATCTGTGTCTGGCAACTTTATTTTCATATGAAAGAAGCCAGAGCTATAGAATTGCTTGGAAGCAAATCCAGCACCTGCAATATTACATCAAGTATGTTAACATAAATAATATCGGAGAAAAAAGAAAAAAAGAGATAAAGAGGTTATTGGGACAAAATCCATTTTGTATAAAAGATAAAGGTTCACCCTAGGCTTAATAGGAGGAATGGGGGAATGATGTTATATTTTGTAAAGAGACTATTTTTATGTTTTGAATTCATGATTTCGAAATTATCAAATGAGTAATTCTACTATTTTGTATAAAAGATAAAAGAAAAAAAAATAAAAAGTACAATAATTTAAGATTTACACAACGTATTAAAAAAATGTGTACTTAAGCCATTTTTTTTTTTTAATGTACCAACGTAAATTACAAGTTTTAGTAACAAACTTCTGTCGAAACAAAAGAAGTAATTACGTATAGGATATAATCAACATTAGGGAGAGAGAGAGAGAGAGAGAAACCTGAAGTGTTGTCCATGTAGAGCTGAACTTCTCTCTCTTGATTCAAAGGCATGACATGGCTGTATCCCCATTGAACAAAATAGTTAGTATCAAAGGGTATATCACTCTCTACATCTGCCAGCACTCCACAAACTAGGAGAAACCCAAAGAAACTTGATGCGAAAATACCCATATCTAAGGACTCGAATCATTATCTGTCTTGGTTTATCAACTGTGTTGCCTCCTCGTGTATGTTTGGGGAGTATATATAGAGACACGATCTGTAGTTGTAATTTTAATCTAATCCAACTACATAAAATTGGAAACAAGATTTCATGGAAAGAAAAGAAAAAATAAACAAATAAATAAATAGTAACCATTTGGAAAAATTGAAGGTCAAAGGATAACGAAGACACAATTAGGTTTACTCTGATCCAAATACATAAAATTAGAAGCTACATTTCATAATAAGAAAGGAAATTAATAAATAGTAACTTTTTGGGAAAAAGGGCACCGTGGAGACTCAAAGGTTTACGAAAAAGTAATGTCTATCCAAAAATTGTGACTTAAGGAGATTTCTATAATTTTTATGGGAGTTCATATTTATGGAATTTATAGTATTAGATCTCATTGAATTTTGGTGTAACTGTTTGATTTATTTTTTTGTTAACTTCGAGATCACGGATTTAAGATATGAAAACGATCTTTTGATAAAATATAAGGAGAAAGTTGCATACATATATATGTCCAACTTTCCCCTATCCCCGTACTAAATAGAAAAACACTTTGTGTTGTGAACCTTTTATAATATTAGATCTCATTCAAACGCCATGTATCATTTATCATTTCATGTGCAGGAAAATGATAGGTTGAATAAGAATGCAATGGATACACACTATGGGTATTATTGCCCATAAATGGATTGTAAAAGATCCCCTAGGCTTAAAGTAAGTACATATTGTGGGCTGCTGGCAATCACGGGAATATATGGGTAAAGAAGTCCTACAAAAAAAACCTAGCGAACACTTAAGTACATATCGTAAAAGACATGTTGTTCAATAGCAATAATCTCGTGGAGCTCTTCTTTCTTTCTCCTTTATAAATAACTGGGCAATTTCCATATTTAGGGGAAAATGATAAAGCCATATAAACTCTCATGAATATGAAACTTTCTCCCATGATTAATATCTAAATTTTGTTTTGAGTATGTTTTAATTTTTTTTTTTTTATGTAAGTGAATTACTTACCATCAATTGGCATTCAGATTTTATATGACTAATTTGACTCGAGCACGTGGGGTCCTTCGTGAAGAGGTTAATTTTTCCGGTTCTTATTTTTAATTTTTATGATTCGAACTTAAAATTATGATTAATCTTTTTTATGAGAAAACAGTAAGAGACCGTAATCATCTTGACTCACTTTAGGTGGATGGAACTCTCTCTCTCTCTCTCCAAACATTAAATGAATCCATGCAAAATATTGATTCAACATCCATAAAATCATATTACGTGCGAGGAAAGTAGACAATTGAAGGAGGGTGCTCTACACAAGGATAGTTTCTCCTTTTAATTTGAGATATTTGTGTGGTTATGACAATAATAATAACTGAAAATTAATTATAAAATCATATTTTAGGTACTGCGCGAAATCATTAAGCAAGCATTATAACAATAATAACCCATTAACTGATGAGAGACCTTTCACTAATTTTGAAAATTTTGAAATACACCCAACTATTTTTATAATTGAAAAGTAGCCCTCTTTTTTAATATACATAACTGATGCCGGCCGATGCCGGCTGTAGGGGGAGAGCAGGGCAAGTCCACGACCATCGAAAAGAATTTCCCCTTTTTCAATAAGTAGAATTTTTAGAATTTCATTGGCCCTCTTTTTATTTTATTTCTTTTGGTTTGAGAAAGACAATATTCTATTCGGTTATTATTTTTATTTTTCTTAGTACTTAAAAGAGGTTTAAATTTAAGACATTTACAAGAAAGAAAAGAGAACGAAATCAATTGAATTATAATTTATTAGCACATTTGATTTTTACATATGCTTCCATCACGTCTCTCTTTCTCCATTTTACTACAACCTCTCATTCTTCGGATCTCCTCCAATCCATCTTTTATGTATTTCTTATTATTGGAGTTGAGTTTTGACTCCACAGATAACAGCTCAATTGACTCGAATGGGACAACTGAACGCCTGGTGATCCTAGTCGATGGGACTTGTAAAGAATCGTTGGAGGGTGCTCTGAAGGAAAGACTCCAACGCTCAAATTAGAAAATAATTTTCAAAAAGAGAAAAAACAAACTGAAAAAGAACTCTATATGTCATTGTGTGCTATATATATGTTCTGAGAACTTATCTAGCCAACTGGGTTAATGATGTATATATAACCTGCCCGCATGAGTTCCGTATGCTTTCGGAGTATTTAAAACCCAAGTTTTCTTATAGGAGTATCCCGAGATTCATGGGAATCAAACAAAATTTTCAGAGATCCAGAGTCTTACCAAGTGGAGGAAGTTTTGTTTGTGAGGAGGTTGTTTTCCTTCTCGAAGAGGATTCGAAGATCCCCTTTCTTGTTACAAGATACCATTCCCATGTTTTATGGAAAGACTAATATTACTCCAAATTGATCGAATATTGAATACCGAGGAGGTTCGGAATCCAGTCAAATAGCTATCAAGCAGGATCTAGTCATCAGACACCTATAAGGAGGGGCACGTCTGTGTAAACTATGCGTCTCAGTAGATTCTTAGCTTATTTTACTTGTTGGGCCTTAGGCCCATGTCACACGTTAATGGGCTTTTAGACCATGTTACATCATTTTCCCCTGCTCCTCGTGTTGTTTTGAAAAAGGAAAATGCAT
Organism: Dillenia turbinata; assembly: GCA_037126225.1. Classification (NCBI taxonomy): domain Eukaryota; kingdom Viridiplantae; phylum Streptophyta; class Magnoliopsida; order Dilleniales; family Dilleniaceae; genus Dillenia; species Dillenia turbinata. The sequence continues at coordinate 4,800,838 of JBAMMX010000006.1, forward strand.
GAAGAGTAAGTTTGAAAGTTGTTACCTGAAAGGTCGTGAGGGCGTTAATGGAAATAACCACCAAATAAATGATCTCAGAATAAATATTTTATGGAAAATTAAAAAGTTTGAATTCTTCATTCATGTGCACGTCTTCCATTGGAGCGTTTCAGTTGCCACTAGTCATAAGGATCACGCTTTCGTAATTATAAATAAGAGTGGAGACTTCAGCATTTGTCACAGAGTGATTTCAAAAGATTTCAAATTGACTTGTTGAGATCATTTCATTGAAAATCATCATGCTTTAGGGATAGTACGATCATGGGCTTCAAACCACAAAACTTAGCGTGTTAGAAGGCTTTTGCCGATATAAGGTATCATCAAGAACGGGGTTACCGATGCAAGGTACCATCATGTCGTTTGGGATCTCGACGCTATGATAGAATCTGTCGAGGCTGTTCGAGGATGCTAGTTTTGGGTATAGAGAGACCTTAGTCCGGACGGGAGAGATTTTGTTCGTAGTGGAAGCTCTCTTCTCAAGATCAAATCATCGTTCGACCCTCAAGAGCAACAAGTGGCTTAGGGTTCTTCCTCAGTCTTTTTCGGGTTAGGCGATAAGAGGAGTTGGGAGGTTGGAAGAGGCCGAACGATGGAGAAGGTATGGAGTTTGATGCATCTTTTCTGTCTCGTTTTGACAAACTCTTACCTTCCACAAAGTGCTTCACAACTTCTCTTGTAAAATTTTTGTAATTTTTCTTCTAATTGTATGATGTCTTTTTTGCATGTACTTATACTTTCTGTCTTGGCTGTATCTATTCTGTCTTGTAATAACATCGATGAGTGGATTTGTTTCCTTCTTTGAAATTATATTGTACGCGTGTTATGTACCTGCAATGTGAATAATAATATTTTTTGATTTGTTCAAATTGTTTAACTAGCCTCCTTGTTTGTGCATCTAATGTTTGCTAACTTGTTAGAAAATTTTCAATTGAGAGCATGGGCATGCCTATCGGTCGGGGAGTTTTATCTCTTGCTGCTGATACGCTGTGTTACGAACGAGAGAGTGAGTGAGAGAGAGAGTCTCAACTAGAGAATGTGTCATGTCTACCTATTTAGGAGTTACATCTCTTATTGATGACACGTTATGTTCAATAGGGCATTCAATACGGAGAGAGTAAGTCTCAACGAGAGGATGGGCCGTGTCTACCCGTCTGTGAGTCACATCCCTTATTGATGACATGCTACATTCGGTAGGACATGAGAGAGAGAGAGAGAGAGAAAGATAGAAAGAGTGAGTGAGTCTCAATGAGAGGATAGACTATTTCTACTCATCTATGAGTCATATCTCTTATTGATGACACGCTACGTTCGGTATAGATATAATGGAAAATCAATCGGCATATAAATTAAAGAGCCACAGTAGTTTTACCTAATTGTTCAGTAGGGACTAAGAGAGTTGCCGTCGTTACTGATAGTAGATACACATGTTCTGTTCCAAGTTCTCAACACGATAGAGCCATCTAGGCAATTGAAATGATATATCTCCGATCAAAATTTTGAATGTACTTGATAAGGCCCTTCTCAATTGGACACTAGCTTTTCACCTGGTTGAGGCTGTCCAGTGGCTTTTACCTTCCTTAGTACCAGATCGTTGGGTTTGAACATCCTAGCCCTAACCCGCCTGTTATGATATCATGCCATCTGCTATTGGTAAGTTGCCATCCGAGTATATGCGGTTTCTCAGAGCTTGGGGAGCAAGTTTAGTTATTTGCATAAAGTTGGCTCATTCTGCTAGGACTCATATTGATCTACTCAGAGCGAGTGGATGTTGATATCTACTGGTATTATTATTTCATAGCTATAAGTCAAACTAAATGGTGTCTCTCACATCACCCTTTGAGTTGTTCTCCTATAGGTCCAGAGGATGCTGTAGAGCTCCTCTACCCAGCGGCTTTTGATTTCATCCAGTGCAGCCTTCAATCTTTGCAAGATTATTCGGTTCATCACTTTAGCGAGGCTGTTGGTATGAGTTATGCAACGGAGGTGAAGCGGTGCTAGATTTCCAACCGGTTGCAGAAGTCTTGGAAACTCTTGTTGTCAAACTGCTTGCCATTATCGGTGATGAGGACATAGGGCATACCGAATCTGGTGATAATAGACGTCCATACAAAGTTCTGCATCTTGTTGGTAGTTATCTAACTAGCGCTCAGCTTCTACCTATTTGGTAAAGTAGTCGATGACCATAATTAAAAACTTTTGTTGTCCAGTAGCTGGTGGAAATGGTTCAAAGATGTCCATCCCTCATTATGCAAACGACCATAGGCTTGATATCGGGTTGAGCTCGGTTGAGGGCTGGTGAAGTAACAATGAGAAACGTTGACATTTATTGCATCTTTTGACATAGTCATTTGTGTCGACCTTTATGGTAGGCCAGTAATATCCTTACCGAAGGGTCTTGATCGCTAGGTTCTGTGCGCCTAGGTGATTGCCACATATCACCTCATGGATTTCCCTGAACACATAGTTTCCTTCCCTGAGCGTTAGGCATTTTAGGTATGAATGAGTATAAGACTTCTTGTAAAGATCCTCATTGATGATGGCGTAGTGAGCGGTCTTACGCTTTAGCTTGGCGACTTCAACCGATGAGCTTGGCAATCAGTCATGCTTCAGGTAGGCCTTTATTAGATTTTTCCAGCTCAGTGTGCTATCTGTAGATAGGATTTATTCGGGCTCATTGATGCTCGGATATAATAGGCTTTTTATGTAGACTATTCAGCTGGTGGCAACAGAGTTAGAGCTAGCTAGTTTCAAGAGGTTGTCGACCCGTGTGTTTTCTAATTGGAGGATCTACTGTATGTCTACTTTGTTAAATTTGCTCACCGTGTATTGCAACTTAGTAAAGATATTTTGCTATTGTTGGATCCTTAGTCTTGTAGATCCCTTTAATCTGATTGATGACTAACTGACTATCAGTGAAAACCTGCACATTTCGGGCTCTCAATGATTCTGCTATTTGCAACCCGGTTAGAAGGGTTTCATACTCGATCTGATTGTTTGTTATCTGAAAGTCAAAACGGAGGGCATATTCGACTTTGAAATTATCCGATCCTACGAGGATGAGCCCAACTCTGCATCCTGAGGAGTTCAACGATCCATCCACATGAAGGGTCCACTTGGATAGTGAGCATTCTTCTCCATCGTCAGTAAGGGTCTGCTCGTTGAGTGGCAAAAGTGTTCATTCTAGGATGAAGTCGGCGAGAGCTTCGCCTTTGACTACTGGCCTTGGTTGGTATTCGACGTCAAATTCGCCTAGTTCGACACTCCACTTAACGAGTCAGCCCGAGATGTCCTTCTTATATAAAATCTGCTTTAGGGGCTAGTTAGTCAATACTACAATAGTGTGGGCATGAAAGTAGGGCCAAAGGCCTCTGGCGGTCACGACTAGGGGAAAGGCCATCTTCTTGATTGGTCGATAATTGACCTCAGCCTCTTAAAGTATATGACTTACGTAATACACTGGCTTTTGCGTAGTGGACTCCTATCTTACAAGAATAGAGCAGAGTGCTTGATCAGAGATAGAAAGGTAGAGATAAAGTTTCTCACCAGGAACAGATCGAGTGAGGAGTAAAGGCGACGTGAGATATTCTTTGAACTGTTCGAGCACTTCTTAGCACTCCGACGTCCATGCAAATTCCTGGGACTTCTTCAGAGCATCATAGAAGAGCTTGTATTTCTCCCCTCTTTCAACATGAACCGATTCAAAGCCGTAATTCTCCTCGTGAGACGTTGTACTTTATTTGTTGTCCTTGGTGGTGTCATATCTAAAATGGCTTGTATTTTCTCTGAATTTGCCTCAATTCCTTGATTAGTAATCATGAAGTTTAAGAACTTTTCAGAAGTGATTCTGAAGGTAAATTTTGCCAGATTCAGCCTCATGTTATAACGTTCTAACATTTAAAACATCTCTTCCAAATTCGAGATGTGATTTCCAACCTTGGTGCTTTTGACTAGCATGTCATTAACGCAAAACCTCCATATTCCTGTCGAGCTGCTCACTAAAGACCTTATTGACTAGCCACTAAAAGGTTGCTCTAACATTCTTAAGGCCAAATGATATGATTTTGTAGCAATAGGTAATGAATGTGGTGATGAAATTAGTTTTTTCTTTGTCTTCGGGAGCCATACATATTTAGTTATAGTTAGAGTACGTGTTCATGAAACTTAAGAGCTGATGGATGGTCTAATAAGTTATTTACTAACTTATCAATATTGGTGAGCAGATAGTTGTACTTGGAACATGTCTTATTAAGATCAATGAAGTTTACGTACATTCTTCACTTACCATTGACATTTTTTACCATGACTACATTTTCCAACCATTCCGAATAATCCACATCACAAATGAGTCCCATCGTTAGGAGTTTTAGGACTTTCTCCTGTATTGCATGTTATGCTCTAGCGTGAATACCCTTTTCTTTTGCTTAACAAGTTTACGATTGACATCCACAATTAACCTATAGGCTATGATCGATGGGTAAATGCCTAACATATCTTCTTGGGACCATGTATAGACCTTAGAATGTCATCGAAGATATTCCATGATTGCATTCCAGAGGGGAGTCAGTAGGTGGGCGCCAACTTGGACAATCTGACCTGGTACGTCTGTCATGGAAATTTCGAGTACCTCCTCCCAAGGCTAAGGGTTTTGACTGGTGTAAGACTTCTTCTTCACTTCCGACGTAGGAGTAGTTGGAAGGTTAGCATCACCATGGATTGTTGCTACCTCTAAGGGTGTTTGGAATTTGATCTTTATATATTTTGTACTCGGTAGTGCCTCGATACCATCCAAACTAGGGCGATCTAGAATCGCATTATGGGGGGATGAGAGTTTTATCACATGAAAAATGGTCTTAGTGATAGCATGATAAGGAGGCATTCCTAGAGTCACACCAAGTGGGATGGTATATTCTGGATATAGGCACTCATGGTGAATCCCTTTATGGACCTGTTAGAGGATTGAAGATGAGATAGGTTGAAGTCTATCCACTAAAAAGCATCTCAAAAGAGGAGATTCTGATCTAGTTCTTGGTCCACGAAGGTCTTTTTGACTAGGCAAGACCCTATTCTTGTAGTGATGATTGGCGGATCGTCTCGACTTGTGTCAACCCCTATTAGATCGTCATCATTGAAGCCCATAATTAGCTTCTTTCTTTTGGTTGACACCATGATCGTAAGAAGAAGAAGATGGTGGTAAAAACCTAGAAAATCAGTTTGTTCCCACAGACGACACCAATCTATTAGAAGTGGATCTCGATTCCACATATAACGGCTCAATGAACTCAAACAGGAGAACTGGATGCCTGGCAATCCTGGTCGATGGGTCCTGTAAAGAACCTTCAGAGGGTATTTCGATGGGAAAGATTTCGACACTCAAATCAGAGAGTGGTTTTCGAAAATAGAAGGAACAAACTGAAAGAAATCTCTATATGCCCTTGTGTGCTATATATAGGTTCCGAGGACTTAACTGGCTACCTAGGTCAATGATGTATATATAACTTGCCCGCATGAGTTCCATATGCTTCCGGAGTATTTAAAACCCTAGTTCCCTTATAAAAGTGTCCCAAGATTTATGAGAATCAAATGAAATTTTCAGAGATTCGGAGTCTTACCAAGTAGAGGAAGTTTTTGTTTGTAAAAAGATTGCTTTCCTTCTCGAAGAGGATTTGAAGATCCCCTTTCTTGCTACGAGATACCATTCCCGTGTTTTACAAAAAGATTTATATTATTTCAAGTTTATCGAATATTGAATACCAAGGAGGTTCGAGATCCAGTTGAACAGCTACCGAGCGAGATCTGGTCGTCAGATACCGATAAGGAGACGCATCCATGTAAATGATGCGTCTCGGTAGATTCTTAGCTCATCTTGCTCGTTGGGTCTTGAGCCCATGTCACACGTTAATAGGCTTGTAGACCATGTAACATCACTTACGATTTTTAATTTTTTTTTTTGTCATTTCAAAATTTATTTTGTGTTTTTATATTTTTAAATGTTTGGTTTCTTATTAATATTATGAAAAATTGATGATCTTATAATTTATAATTAATTAATAAGAATCATTATTATGACTGTTTTTTATTTATATAAATATTGTTAATAAATTTAAATTGTCATTTAATTATTCATTTTTAATATATTTAATATTTTTCATTATAAAATTTTCATATATATTTTTTATTTTGACCCTTAAAAAAAAATTGACTCCATCCTGACCCCAGTAGTTGTGTTTTCAAAAGTGAGATACTATGAATTGTTGGTATGGCCTCAACATATATTTATGAACAATCATCAAAGGTAAATCAATCTGCGATTTTCTCAAGTTCCTCTTCCTATACTATTGTGGCGGCATTGATCTTACATAGAAAGTGTAACAACTCCTGCAGTGTCCTTGCCTGGTATTAGAGGGAGAGGGAGAGAGAGAGAAAGAGGGAGAGGGAGAGAGAGAGGAACCGGAAGTTTTGTCCATCAAAAGCTGAACATCCCTCCCTCCATTCAAAGACGAGAAATGCTCCTTCTCCCATGAAACAACATAGTATCAAAGCCAACCTCCCTCCATGCACCTGCAAGCACTCCACCTAGTAGGAGAAATGCAAAGAGACTTAGTGAGAGAGAACAACCATATTATTTATTTTATTTTAACTCATAAATAATCCATATTTTCTTTATGCATATTGTTCTTTTTCTGTCAAATACACATACTTTATGTATCAATATGGATTATTTGTGAGTTAAAATAAAATAAATAATATACTCCTTTTTTTTAACTTATGAAGAAGTAAAATTCTGTTTGAATATTAATTTATTTTTTTGACATAAACACCGGTACCAAATAATTGTAGTGGGAGGTGGAGATGGGCAAACCATGAAATATTTTTTACAATATGATTATTTTAAAACTGTAACGGTCATGACTATTTTTGCTATAAAATAGATAGTTTATATCAATTATCTTTTAGTGAATACTGAGATTTGAATAAGAGTGAAAGAAAATGTCACGTGAACTAAAACTCATGGGCTACATCAATTATCTATACCCAAGAATAGGCCAAACCCCAACTCTTCCTATCAAGCAAACCCGGTCCTTCAAAAATTTCTTCCTAAATATTAACCAAATCCCCTTGCCAACAGCCACAATATGTACTTACTTTAAGCCTAGGGGATCTTTTACAATCCATTTATGGGCAATAATACCCATAGTGTGTACTTTGTACCCATTGCATTCTTATAAAACTCATCATCTTCCTGCACACGAAATAATAAATGATACTTGGCCTTTCAATGACAATCAAATACCCGAAATCTCCTTAAGTCACAATGTTCAGACAGACATTGCCTCTTCGTAAACCTTTTGAGACTCCCCAGTGCCACATACATGGCCTCTAACCCCCCCCCCCGGCCAAAAAAAGTTACTATTTATTAATTTTCTTTCTTTTAATGAAATCTAGGTTCTAATTTTATGTATTTGGACTAGATTAAACCTTATTGTGTTTTCATTATCCTTTGGCCTTCCAAATTTTTTCAAAAAGAAACTATTTTTTTTAATTGTTTATTTCTTCTTTCCTTTTCACCGGGTCGTGTCTATATATATACTCCCCAAACATACACGAGGAGGCAACACAGTTGATAAACCAAGACATAGAAAAAGATTCGTGTCCTTAGATATGGGTGTTTTCGCACTAAGTTTCTTTCGGTTTCTCCTAGTTTGTGGAGTGCTGGCAGATGCAAGGGGTGATGTAACCTTTGGTACTAACTATTTTGCTCAATGGGGAAACAGCCATGTCATGCCTTTGAATCAAGGGAGAGAAGTTCAGCTCTATATGGACAAAACTTCAGGTCTCTCTTTCTCTCTCTCTCTCTCTCTAATGTTGATTATGTCCTATGGGTAATTGCTTCTTCTTCTGTTTTGATGTAGATTGTTACTAAAACTTGTAATTTATCTTGGTATATTTAAGAAAACATGGTTTAGTTACAAATCTTTTAGTACATTATATAATTCCTAATTCCTTTTTATTTTCTTCACGAGAAATGTTCATATAAATCTCTAGTCTGATTGTTAGATTTTTAATAATCTGTACACTATGATTTGTATTGAGCTTTTGTATTAATAAAGGTGTATCTAACACAAAATATATTATGTTTAGGTAATGGGTTGATTACTAACATGCCCACCTATAACCTCTTTTTTCCTTTTTTTTCATTTTTTTCCTCCAATATTGTTTATGTTGACATACTTGATGTAATATTGCAGGAGCTGGATTTGCTTCCAAGCAATTCTATAGCTCTGGCTTCTTTCATATGAAAATAAAGTTGCCGAACAAAGATACATCGGGAGTGGTAACAACTTTCTATGTAAGATCGATACTCATTCTTTTCATCAATCTTTACTTCAAAACTTCCAATAAAATTTTAGAATTGTATATTATTTAAGCGTTCCAATGATATTCTAGATGATGATCAATATATTCAATTTCTTGAAAAATTATTGATTCACTATAATTTTGTTGCAGTTAATAACAGGATCAAATGAAATACACGAAGAACTAGATTTTGAATTTTTGGGCAATCAAGAAGGGCATCCCATTGTATTGCAAACAAATGTGTTTGCCAATGGTGTAGGCGGTAGGGAGCACAAACTGCATCTTTGGTTTGATCCTTCTGAAGATTTCCACACCTATGAGATCCTCTGGAATCCATATCAGATTGTGTAAGAACAATCTCTATCTCTCTCTCTCTCACTCATAAATTTGAAATGTGATACTAAGGCCTTGTATGTCTTTCAGATTTTTTGTGGACCAAATACCCATTAGAGTCTTCAAGAACAAAAGAAGCATGGGAGTGAGCTACCCAACAAGGCCAATGAGAATAGAGGCAACCTTGTGGAATGGAGAGGATTGGGCAACTGATGGAGGCAAAAGGAAGATAAATTGGTCATCTGCACCCTTCAAGGCTTATTACCAAGGGTTTAACATTGATGGTTGCAGTTCCACAGCCACCGACTGTCAGTCTCCTAAATATTGGTGGAATGCTCAAAAGTACTGGCAATTAGATGCTAATCAGCAAAAAGCTTATGAAAACACAAAAAAGTATGTAGTATATGACTATTGCACTGATAGAAAAAGGTACCCTAACCCTCCTCCAGAGTGCATTCACCCCTAACTGTTTTTATCATTTGCAAGTTTTGGTGTAATACAATAAATAAAGCCTTGCTGCTTCCCATTTTGTGCATCAATTACTATCTTTTCATGCTAATCTTTTCCTTTTCTTTTTTTGGCTTGAGATTTTAAAAATTATATTGAGTCACACCCAAAATCTCATAACTTAGAGAAAGCAAGTAGCAACACAGGAAAGAGAAGAATTTGAGAAATCATGTGGATTTCAACAAAGGAAAGAAATTTTGCAAACTTGATTTTTAAAATAATCACAGGTAGTTTATTGCAGTAATACAAATAAAGCAGGATTTAATTCTTTATTGAGATTATATTTTAATAAAAAAACGGATTGGAATTGTTAATAATTCTCTTAACTCATGCATACGAGAATTTGTATTCTTGTATCTAGTGATGTACGAAAATGCTCAAAAAAGGTTGAGAAAGTACCAATCCTTTTATTGTATCAAAATCTCTATTGGGCCAGAGCAGAAAATTAAATATATATTCTAAAAGTTTGGGTTGTTTTATAGAAACTAATAAAGCTATACTTATGTTCATTGAAATTTAGTAAATATTATAACAAACTATGTTTTTTTAAGTTTGAAATTTAGTAACATACAAGGTTAAGTTGATTCAAATCTAGCTAAATCCAGGATACCAAAGCCCGTAATGGATGGCCAAAATCACGAATCCAAGAATTTGTTTAAGTATAGGGCATTTTTTTCCTGTGGGGATAATTTTTTATTTAATATATAAAATTTAATAAATTTTATATTTTAGTGGGGGCAATTGGCTACGCCATTGGCCATAATGGAATGTGTGGGCACGATAGACGGTTGGTTAAATTTGAGATTTAAAATTTAAGAATAAAAAAAAAATTTCTTAAATTAGATTCAATAATATTTAAATTAAGTTAATCGAAATATAATTTTAAATATAATTTCGGATATTAGTTGAATATTTAAAAAAAAAAAAAATGGAATGTGTGGGCTTTCTCCACCCTCGGGCGGGTCCTAGCCAAGCCGACTCACATAATGCTCTCCTAGCCCAAATTTTGTCCTTGTTATATCTCATTCGACTCCCGCCCCTCCATACAGATATTAACACAACATTTTTATAAATATTAATACTTACGAGGATTGTGCAAAATTCATTCAACTTAACAGTAATCAAGTCAAATCATTTTGGGTGTCTACCTATTTAGGCTTGATACATCTAGTCGTGTCGGTGAGGGCACTCAGGGGGAGGCATAGGGTACCTTTTCCTATCAGTGCAATAGTCATACACTACATGCTTTCTTGTGTTTTCATAAGCTTGTTGTTGATGAGCATCTAATCGCCTATACTTTCTAGTATTCCACCAATATTTAGGAGACCGACAATCTCTGGCTGTGGAGCTGCAACCATCAATGTTGAATCCTTGGAAATTAGCCTTGAAGGGTGCAAATGCCCAATTTGTCTTTTTTCTGCCTCCATCTGTTGCCCGATCCTCTCCATCCCACAATGTTCCCTCTATTCTCATTGGCTTTGTTGGGTAGCTCACTTTCTTACTTCTTTGGTTCTTGTAGAGTCTAATAGGTATATTGTCCACAAAAAAGCTCAAAGACATGCAAGGCATTAGTGTCACATTTCAAAATTTATGAGAGAGAGCGAGAGATTCTTACACAATCTGGTAAGCATTCCAGAGAATTTGATAGGTGTGGAAATCTTCTGAAGGATCAAACCAAAGCCTCACTCTGTGCTCTCTATTGCCTATGCCATTAGCAAACACATTTGTTTGCAAAATAATGGGCTGGCCTTCCACATTACCCAAAAATTCAAAATCCAATTCCTCATGCTCTATCCTATTTCCTGTTGTTAACTGAAACGAAATTAGATTGATTGTCAATTCTTGTTGGTTAGGCATAATAAGAATGTACTACGTACCAAGAGAAAAAGATAAATAGCGTTGGCCAAATTTTTGAAATGTTTCATAATACTCTAATAAATATATAACTAATATTGATCCAAGACAGTGAATTTAATGGGATGAAATGTTAAATCTCTTAACCAAATTTTGAATTCGAAATTGAGAACGAAAAAAACTACGTTAGAAGAGTTACCCCTAAATTGGACCTTCGTAAATTCCCAAACTAGATTTGTCAAAAAATGATTTTGGATATTGACGATTAACAAAATGAAAATAAAAATAAAAATAAAAAAACTAATGCCGGCCCATGGCGGTTGTAGTGGGCTGGCAGGGCCACGACCGCCCAAAGCCGACCTCTCCCTCACGTCTTTTTTAACCCCCCACGTCTCTCTTTCTCCATTTTACACCAATCTCTCCCTCTCTAGATGTCTTCTAATCTATCTTTTATGTATTTCTTGTGGGCTTTTAATATATATATATATATAATATATTTACAAACAAACATCAAAGCTAATCAATATGAGATTTTCTCAGGTTTCTCTTCCTGTTATTGTGGGGGCATTGATCTTACATAGAAAGCTGTAACAACTCCTGCAGTGTCCCTCCCTGGTATCTTAATTTTCATTGCAAAGAACCCAGATCTATAATTTAGCTTCGAAGCAAATCCTGCACCTGCAGCATAAGATCAATTGAGTTATTTCAAAATAATAAAAATAGAAAAAATAAAGGACATAACCTAAAATTTCAGAAATTGGAAAATTACAAATTTTCAAAAACAGGAGTCTTATGAGATGTTGGGAATTCTTTTAGTCATATTGATTTATGTTTTCTTACATAGTGAGCTTTACGAAATATATACATGTATATTAATTTACGTTATTCGATTGCTTATTTCAAATGACATAACATTTCTTTAAAAGGGTAGGTTAAGTTAGAGTAGGAATCACCTGATTAGCCACTATATAAGAAAATCAATATGAATGTAAATGAACATGAGAGAGAGAGAGAGAGGAACCAGAAGTTTTGTCCATCAAAAGCTGAACTTCCCTTCCTTCATCCAAAGATCTGAAATGCTCCTTCCCCCATGAAACCACATAGTTAGTACCAAAGCCAACCTCTCTCCGTGCATCGGCAAGCACTCCACCAAGTAGGAGAAATGCAAAGAGACCTTGTGAGAGAACACCAACCATACATATACCAAGACACTATCTTTATTTTATGTTATCTTATTGTATTTTAATTTATTTTTGGCTTAGACAGGATTTAGCTCTTGTCTTTGGCTTTATATAATCACAAGTGAATAAGTAGCCTACGTCCATATGCATGCATGTGGGAGTCATTCAGAAGATTTGAATTTGTAAAGGTCCACGTAAAGACATTAGAAAGGGCAATAATTGTGTGACAAACAAAACATCAAAACCTAGCCCACAAAATAAAAAGAAAATGTGCCAAAAGATCACAATCCCTCTTCCCCAATCTTAAAATTCAGGGTTTAAATCGTTGTATAATAAAAAAAAATAAAACTAAAATTATAAAATCTGAAATTTCTTGGGAACTTCTTTCTGTTTTTATCTGGCTTTTGGATCCTGATATCGTGGGGATGATCAGTAGCGGCCATGCAAAATGAAAGGAAAAGTTGCTTCCAGGGAGAATAGACAGCAATGATGCAAAAAAGATCAACATCACGTGTCAACCCGTCATATATATATCATTTTAATCTACTTTCAAATTATATTTAGTAAAAAATTTGATCATTCTATGTAGAGTTAAATAACTAATTAAATTTTTTTGATCAAAAATAGTTTTAAAAATAATTCTAAAATAGAGAAAATTTATATTTGTAATACTATAATTTAGATTTTGCTAGTTACTCATATTATTAATGAGTATTACAAAAAATAAAAAATTCTTGTATCAAAATAAAAAATAAAAAATATATATATATATACATTTTTCACCTCGCATTTTTCTTTACCTGCGTCTTCCTCTGTATCTTCTCAAACTATCTCCTCATTAAGACGTCAACGTCCTGGTTTCGGTCGATCTCTCCCCTTCTCTCTTTTGTGTTTCGATGGATCTGTCTATCTTTTTTTCTTGCTCGGTCTATTTCGTGATCTGCCATTTCTCTCTCTTTCTCTATTTTGTTCACGCTTTTATTCTCTTTCTTTGTTGATATCTTGAGAGAAGTGCAAGTAATTTACACTTACTAATCTTAGGAGCAACCAAACATGAAAACTTGTTAGAACTCTATCTTAGACAACTATTGCAACCTCCTAATCTCAAGTAGAATTCCCCCCTCCTAAAAAAAAAAAAAAAAAAACAAAGAAAGAAAGAAAGAAAGAAAATATTCTCACCAAAAGAAACCTTTTAACTGTAATGACCCTGCTTATGAGACATGAAAATTACAACAAATATTACACAAATTAGACAAAAAGAGAGAATATTATATCATATCAAAATTAAAATATCTCACGAGACACAAGATTGACCGAGCATACCTTGAGATGATCTTTATTCACAAGATTGCCAACGATTTATAGCTCAATTCACATCATCTATCTTTTCTTTCTTGAATTTTTTAGTTCAAGTCTTCCAATGTACTTAAAAAAAAATTACAATAAAAATGTCTTTATAATATAATTAAGAGATAGTTTGGTTGGGGTAAAATGTGGAAAGAAAATGGAAGGAAAAGTAAAAGTGAAAAAAAAATGAGAGATTTTACTTATTTGGTAAGGAGATAAAAGTGAAGGGGAAGTAAAAGTGAGGTGTAATCTATTTTTTTTTCTTTTAAAAAATCGTTTTCATCCTAAAGTGGACAGAAATATAAGAAAATAAAATTTTTGGATGATTTTGTCCTTAGTCCTTTTTAATATTTACGAAATTATCTATTATTTTTTATTATTACAATTTTATTTAATATAAAATAATAAATTTTAATTTTTTTTATCAATTTTATTGGATAAATTATTTTTCTAATTTTATTTTTTTTTATTTTTTTACATTAATATTCTAATTTTATTTAATATGAAATAACAATAAAAATAATTTATAAAAAATAAGAAAAATATATTAACTAACTATTTTTTTAAAAAAATTATATTTTTAAAAAATATTTTAAATTAAACAATAAAAAATAATCATATAATAATAAATATTAAAAATATTATTTTATAAAGATAAAAAAATAAATTAGATATTATTTTCTTTCACTTTTTATTCAAACCAAATACAAAAAAATATCACTTATTTCTTTCTTTTCTATCCCCAAACAAAATCAAAAGAGATATATTCTTTTCCATTAAATAAAATAAATCTCCCCCTTCCCCCATCATCTCATCTCATCTATTCTCCTCTCCTCTCCTCACTTGGAAAAGTGAGGAGATAACGTTTTACCGGTGAGGCAATTTGTTTAAGGAAAAGAAAAAATAGAATTACGGACCTTTTACTGGTTGTGATAACATGTAAAAAAAAAAAAAAAAAAAAAAAAAGAGTAATCACAACCTTGGAAAACAGTTTTTGCTATTTTCAATTCACAAGGCAACTTTTTAATTGTGTCGACACAAAAGGGGTTGTTCACAGGCTACTCGAATTTTTACCGGTGAGAAATCAACGCTAGGTGAGGGTAGGTTCAAACTTTTCCGAGCGCGCCGCGAGTGAGTGGTTTGTATCGTCCGCTCGAAGCAATTAAGAACTAACATTAGTGGGGTTTAACATTCAAGAGACCACAAAACCCCAAACTGAAACGGGAGGGCGAGAGCACATTCCGGAACAAAACCCCTCCACAGCGAAAACCTTTTGCTGGGTTTCTATTCGGGGATCCGATTTTTCGCTTTTTTCTCGGCCTCCCCAAAAACCCAATCATGGGTTTTGGTGGGTCTGTTCAGAACACGACCATTTCAAGCTTTGTACCCAAAATTCTACGGGTGAAACCTTGCTTCTTCCTTTTCCCCTTACGTGGGAAAAATGCCATGAATTTGGAGACTTTGAATAATGGGTTTTGTGTAATCTGGCCAATTGAAATTCATGTATGTGTGTGCGTGTTACAAGGGTGTTCAAAACATCGATATTGATGTTAAATTGCCTTCGCTTTTCAGGGAAGTTGTTGGGATTTTTGTATTTTTTAAATTTGGGATTCTTCCTGGAGGGCGGAAGAATCTGCATTGGGCTAATCATGGAGGAATCTCTGCCGGATCTTTACCCCTTAAAATGTTTGCAGATAGGGTGAGACTCTCTTAGCATATGTCTGCAAAATCTAATTGATTTGTGTCTGTTTTGTTCTTGTGTTTCACTTCTATATAATGATGTCACTCAAAATACATCATTCTGCGGTCTGAAATATCATTCCACATATGAAGATACATGACATGATGTGACACATACAGTAGACGACAGCATCATGAATTTATAAACATTGTATTACCGTATCCTGTTCAAATGATGTTTTTTGAATGTGCATGATTCAAAGTTATTGCTAGCTATCAATAACCCATTTCTTTTGTTGGATAGTAAAAAGTTGATGGTTTCAAACATTTTGTGCATCAGATTTTATCAAGCAACAAATTATGCTTTACTTCGAGGCAGTGAGGAAACATGATTTAGTAGCTGGGTTGGCAATTGTGTTCGCTTAACGTATTGATGCTAAAATGCAGCAGTATGTAGGTTTACACAAGTGTATCCGAAGAACAGACTTGTTTACTGCATGTATAATATGATAGGCATTTGTGTTGTCACATTAAACAAACATATTTAAATGACATACTATGCATTGTCATGCTTCTAGATTTGACTTAGTTCACTCATGATACATCTGTTCAAAAGAGACCATTTAAATGAAGGGAGTCATCTAACTTAATTAATAAAATGTTTGTGAGCGCTACACATAAATGGTCATATCATTTTCATGTCATATTGTAAACAGATTATAAATGTATTAGCCCAGACCATTTAACTATATATATTAGGCCAGCCAGATATGCATAGTCCAAGTTATTTCTTGTGTGTCTGCCTGGACCATGATTTGCACAATCAACTAAACAATTGTAATTTGTTCTTATCCTGTATTCAGTTTGGATCCTGTTTCCTATTTGTAACCAATTTTACCACCCTATCCATCAGGTGCTTTCTTGGAGCAATATGACTATAAGGCTGGCCTTGTAAGCTGTTCCACTGTTTAGGGTAGCTTTAGTTGGTTAACTAGCAAAAGTGTATAAGTTTTGTTTAGCTTGTGATCTTTATGAGCATCTGGATAGTTCAACTTGTACAAGTATAAGCTGGGCGGTCCCATGTATGTATCTCTACAGTGAAATTAGGCATTAAATGTCCTTAGTCCTACAGTTGTTCAATAGTCATAAAACTTCCCTTATTACAAGATTCCTATAGGCCATTTGGCAATATATTTTCTGCAGTGAACCCAAATAATGCATATTCTACTTATCCTTCTAAACTACGACTTTTAACCCTTTCATGTGAATGATGAAAAGAGTGAAGGGTGGCTATTCATTTGAATTGGAATCTAGCCTTTATGAGTCCAACGGCATGTCTATGTTGCTTGAATTTGCAGATACGGTAGTACTTTAGTTATTTCTTTAATAAGTTTCCATTTTTGTTCTTTTTATCCAGCTATGATGGTTTCTCCTTTCTTTTCTTCCACGTGGAAACTACTTTCAATGCCTGTTCAGATGATCCTTGTGCTAGTAAACTATGTCTCTGCCCTACTCTCAGAATTCTATGATTTGCTCAAAAGCATTCTAATGATGGCAATTAGTAGTATTGGCCAGCTTAGATATTTTTCTCAAGTAAAGCCTAGTTCATCCGAGATATCAATCTGGCATTCTCTTTGGAAAGATCTTCTCTCAAAGGTATGTGTCTTATTATTTCTTGTTTTTGATCTATTTGTTCCAGTTAGATGCTCACTATTTGGTCTAAATGTTGAATCTGTATTCTCTTGTTGGTTTTCAAATCCCTTAGAAGCATTATTTTGGGTATATCTTGTCATTTTGTCTGAATGAGTTTCTTCTCCTTTATTATTCCATATATATAGAAAATTATACAGAAATAATTCAGGAAAATGTTTAAATTACAATCGTGATCTTCTCTTATTCCTAATTTATATATTCTAATTTTGGTAATCAATTATGTACATGGTATGATTAAATAAATTGATAGAATCCCCTTGATTTCTGAATTGACTTGTAGATTGATGGAACCCTCTTGATTTCCAAATTGACTTGTTTATTTTGATGTTTATTTCTTAATTGGCTCTGTTGATTAAGTCTCTTACTAACATCCCCCCTCAAATTGATGCGGCTGATCAAGAAGTATCAATTTGTTTATGAGAAACTAGTGACGAGACCGAGGTATTGCCTTGGTAAGGACATCAGCCAGATGAAGATCTGAGGTAATATGCGGTAGGAAGATAACCTGATTTTTAAAAGTTTCACGAATAGAATGACAATCCACTTCAATGTGTTTGGTGCGTTCATGAAAAACAGGATTGGTAGCAATTTGAATAGCACTAGTATTATCTACATAAAGAGGTGTGGGATCGGATTGAGGTAATCCAATTTCAGTCAATAAATCGCGAAGCCAAATAATTTCTGAACAAGCAGTAGACATAGCACGATATTCCGATTTGGTGGAAGATTTGGATACCCGAGCTTGTTTCTTACTTTTCCAAGAAATGAGCGCAGAGCCAAGAAGCATACACCAACCAGTAACAAAGCGCCGAGTGTCAGGGCAGTGTTTCCAATCAACATCACTATAACCAATTAATCAAAGGGAGGATCCAACAGGAAAGAATAAGCCACGACCAGAAGTACCCTTCAGGTAGCGAATGATACGACGAACAGCAACTAAGTGAAGGTGTCGAGGGGTATACATAAACTGACTGACTTACTGAACAGTGAAAGAAATGTCAGGACATGTAATTGTTAAATAATTAAGACTTCCGACCAACTGACGATACATCATAGGATTAGGAAGAAGGTCACCCTAATCATGAATAAATTTCACATTAACCTCAAGAGGGGTGTCAACAGGAGAAGCAGATTGAAGTCCAGCTAAAGAGATCAAGTCCTCTGTATGTTTGTATTGATGCAAAAAAATACCCTTCTGATCCAAACGGACCTCACGACCCAAAAAATAGTTGAGAGAACCAAGATCCTTCATATGAAATGAAGTTTGGAGCTGCTGTTTAAGCTGTTGAATTAAAACATCTGTGCCAGTGATGACAATATCATCAACATAGACAAGAAGAAGAACAATACTATCTGTTGTTTTGTGAAGTAACAAAGAAGAATCATACTAGCTCTGGGTAAAAGAAAAGCCAAGTAAAGTAGAACGAAATTTCTCAAACCACTCCCAAGGTGCTTGTTTCAAGCCATAAAGAGAACGTCTAAGTTTGCACACACCGGGAGAGGAAGAGAATAAGTCTGGAGGAAGAGTCATAAAAATTTCTTACTTAAGATCACCGTGCAGAAACACATTTTTAACATCCATTTGATGAAGTGACCATCCCTTAGAAGCAGCAATAGCAATAACAGTTCGGATAATAGTCATTTTGGCTATTGGAGCAAATGTTTCATCGTAATCCACCCCATATTCTTACCTATTGCCAAGAGCAACCAACCGAACCTTATAACGGTCAAGAGAACCATCAAAATTCAATTTCACAGGATATACCCACTTACAGCCAATAGGTTTAACACACGGAGGGTATGGAACAAAATCCCATGTATGATTTTCTACAAGTGCTTGGAGCTCATTTTGCATTGCTTGTTTCTAACACGCATGTAGGGCTGCCTGAAAATAACAAGTAGGAACAGGAATGTTCGATAAAGTTACATTAAGAGATGTATGTGGGAACTCATACCTATCTGGTTGATGGGAGACACGTGTAGATCTTCGAGGTGCCGGAGGTACACGCTGAGGTGGCGGGTCAGTATCAGGAGTTAAAGTGGTTTTACGTCTCGTATACACAATACCTAATTTGAAACGTTCAATAGGATATAGAACATCATCAAAGTGAGGAAGTATAGGAGGAGTAGTAGAAGAGACCACATTAGACTGAAAAAAATAGTGATTCTCAAAGAAAATTACATTTTGAGAGGTACGAAGACGATTAGCAATAGCATCATAACATACAAATCCCTTTTGAGTGATACTGTAATCCAAAAACGCATACTTAATAACATGGGCACCAAGTTTGTGATGTTCAGTAGATGGTAAGTGAACAAAACAGACGCACCCAAAAGTATGAAGTGTGTGATAACTAGGATGAGTGTTGTAGAGACGAAAAAATGGTGAGTCAAAGTTCAAGACTTGAGATGGAAGACAATTAATCAGATAGACAGCTGTGGACATGGCATTAACCCAAAATCGAGGGGGAGCAGAAGATTCAAGTAGTAAAGCACGAGCGACATCCAACAAATGTCGATTTTTACATTCAGCAATACCATTCTGTTGAGGTGTATAAGGACAATGACGCTGTAAAATAATACCTTTGCGTTGTAAGAAAACTTGGAATTCATTTGATATATATTCTCCCCCAGAGTCAGATTGTAAGATTTTAATACTTGTAGAAAATTTATTCTCAACATATGCCAAGAAACTTTGAAACACGGAAAAGACTTCAGCTTCAGAGTGAAGAAAATAAATTCAAGTAAACCGACTGTGGTCATCAATGAATGTCACGAAATATTTGTGAGTTATATGAGAGAGTACAGGAGAAACACCCCAAACATCACTATGAATAATATCAAAACACTTTTCTGCATGATGATTAGAAGAAAGAAATGGTAGAGTTTTACTCTTAACAAGTTTACATGTAGAGCAATCAAAAAATAAAGAGGAATACTGATTTTTATTGCCCAAGAATCCATATTTCAATAAGTGAGACAGGACAAGCGAATTAAGATGGCCCAAACGTTTATGACAGACCTCACTTAGATTTGTTACAGTGTTACAAGCCAAATAAAAAATACAATGACTAAGGAAATGTATAGGAAACAATCTTCCCACTTTAGACCCCTTCACGATCACTTTCTCGGACTCCTGATCCTGCACAAGACAACCATCATGAAAGAAATGCACGTTAAAATTGTTATCTATCAACTGACCAACTGAAATTAAATTTGATGAAAGCTCAGGAGATACAAACACATTGCAAAAAAATGAATCAATATCACTAACAGCAACAATAGGAGAAGAACTACCATCCGCAATTTGAATATGTTGTGTATCACAATAGGGACGAATATTGTGCAAATAATCAGAAGTATCAGTCATATGATTCGAAGCCGCAAAGTCAACAAACTAAGATTGAAGAGTGTGTTTAGTCTTACCTTGAATGCCCAAGGCAAAGAATGCTGAGATAATCATTTGTTGCACCATTTCTGGAGTCAAGACAACTTGATTAGAAACTCTTCGAAGTGCTGTCATGGGACCCTGAACTGCTGGCTCTGTAGGGGAAGAGGAATGAACCGCAGCATGGAAGGCTTTGGTTGGACGATTCTCTCGTCGTGTTGAATATTCTTTAATAATGTGACCACATTGTTTGCAATAATTACAGAATTTTCGATTGCAATTTTGAGCAATATGCCCAAAATCCTTACATTAATAGCACTGAATCTGCTTCATATCTTTTCCTTTTCTCTTCCCTTGAGCAGCGTAGGCAACTGTTACAGACTCTGAGGTGAGTTTGTCTTGTGACATAGCTTCTTGAATAATTAATCGTTGTTCTTCCCGAAGTAATTCTCCAACACACACGTCCAAAAAGGAAATTGGATCTCGGTTCAACAAAACAGCCCTTGTAACCTCAAATTTTGGTCTAAGTTTCATGAGAAACTGATCCCGTCGACTAGTATCATAAACTTCTTTGAGGATAGAAATTGCCTCTCGTGGTACTTTATCATGTATAATGGTTGAATGCTTTATCTATAAATTAAGAAAACAAAAATAGTATTCTTGAATTGAAAGATTACCCTGACTGTAATTTACAATGTCCAACTCTAGCTGAAAACGTTTTGCATTGTTTTCTTGATTATGAATACGTTTCAAATATTCTCACATATCCTTGGCTGTTGTAAAACAGCGCTAATTGTTGACCATGTGTGGCTCAATAGATCTCAGAATCCAAAAAATAATCTAAGCATCTTTTGTCTCCCACGTAGCAAGGATAATTTTGTTATTTGGTGCAGTAGAAAACCCGTCAATATGTCCCCACAGTCTTTTGCCTTTGACATACATCCTGAATTGAAACTCTTAAGCCGAATAGTCCTTCACTGAACTGAACAGAAAAGTTTTCTGTTACCATAATGATCTAAAAGAAAACTCAAAAGTGTGTAAAAAAAATTATAACTCTCTAAAATAAAACCCACAATATATGATCTAGAAATAATTCTAAGATCAAAACTACTAAAACCAAAGGAAAAGACCAAATATTCTAGAGAACCCCTAGGGCTAAAACAAGAATGACATTAAAGTCCCTAGAACTGAACCAAAGATATTTGGGAGCCCCTAGGGCTAAAACAATGACATGACTATTTAGATTTTGATAGAAGGCTCTGATACCATGTCAATTTGTCTGAATGAGTTTCTTCTCCTTTGTTATTCCATATATATAGAAAATTATACAGAAATAATTCAGGAAATTTTTTAAATTACAATCGTGATCTTCTCTTATTCCTAATTTATATATTCTAATTTTAGTAATCTAATTATGTATATGGTATGATTAAACAAATTAATGAAATCTCCTTGATTTCCGAATTGACTAGCAAATTGATGGAATCCCTTTATTTTCGAATTGACTTGTAAATTGATGGAATCCCCTTGATTTCTAATTATGTATACTTTCTCACTGTTCAAATTGTAAGGATGCTTGAAGGATGTTGCATAACGATTAAGAGTTTTCCAGGCCAATTAGACTTTTTTTTTGGGGTAAAGTTTATATTGTAGGAGGATTATATAGGAAAATTCACCAGCTCTCTTGACTTTTTAAGAGAGTAGATCAAATAAATTATTTTGTTCATGTTGCGAGCTTGAATTATTGCCCATTACAGAAACTTCCTTTGATGAAAAACCTGACTCAGAGGATGTGCTTGATTCTCTCCTCTCAGGTTCTAATTTGGAAGGACCATCATCTGAGAATACCTTCTGACATAATCTAGTAATCTTACAATCTCAATATTGGCAATTTCCTTTTTTAAGATTATATATTTTACCAAAAAATTTAATGTGGAGAGTTTCATGTGCTGCAAAATAAGGACAGGCAATGCACTAAACTTTTCAGAATTAGCCTTAGCTTTTTGATTGGAGATATGAGAGTTTTTCCTGAACAGATTGCTAAAACTAAACATTTTTCTGATAGGGCTGGTTAGAGTTTTTCCATAACCTATTTTGGTGGACCTAAACATTTGCCTGTTCAAGAAGGTTTTGTTGAATATACCATTTGACTTAATCTTTGTAATATCCCAGTGATTTCACACGTGCAGCACGTGCTTGTCTTTAAGTGTAGATTGTCAAGAAATGAGTGGGACTGGCTTCAAAGTATCCTCGAAGGCATGTAGTTCTCTGCACAAGGGTGGCAGTTGCTCAGCAGAATTTAACCAAGTCTGTATTAGCTTAATGTTAGTTTGGTAAACTTTTTCTTCTAGATTTACCTTGCTAAGAAGGGAAACACAGTTTTTTGCTGGCCTTAGCTTTCACCTGTATTATGGTTCCCAGAATTAAAAATCAATAGTCTACCTGTTGGGCTCTGGAAGTTGGATTAAAGTTAAAAATTTTCATTGGAAATGCAGCATATACAACCACCGGAGGGAAATGTTATGGCAAGCTTGTTGCTTTCTCCAGTTGGCCCTTCATAATTGTCCTTGTCGTCAAGTGCCTCAAAAGGAAAGGCAATTGAAGGTAAGTTCTCTTGAATATTGTCCAGTCAACATCATCTTCAAAATTTCGCAAATAACTTAGATTTGGAAATGGGACATTGTTATCTTGTTTGGATGGAATTGGAGGCTGCTGCAAGATCAGATGTCAACTTTTTACTTTCCAAATATATGGAGAAGAGAAAAATAGAAACAGTGTCAC
The DNA here is from genome assembly GCA_037126225.1 of Dillenia turbinata. Taxonomy (NCBI): domain Eukaryota; kingdom Viridiplantae; phylum Streptophyta; class Magnoliopsida; order Dilleniales; family Dilleniaceae; genus Dillenia; species Dillenia turbinata. The sequence continues at coordinate 4,824,016 of JBAMMX010000006.1, forward strand.
ATCATTAGCGTATATGAACTGGCCATCTTTATAAGGTTGCACACTTAGAGGCTTGAATTCTAGTTTTGCATGTGCCTCCCCAAGTAAATGCATACTCTATGCAAGTAAATTAATATATATGTAATTAATTTTACTATATACTGTATTGACAAATTACTTAAGGAAAACTAGAAATGTCAAATCCAACTAGTATCTCGCTATTATAATGATCCTCCTCAAATTTGCAGGTGAAATCCAGAGAATGCAGCCATTGCAAATAGATTTATATGTCCCTAGACAACTCATGAACGTGAAGGGGCATGTACTTGATTGGCAGCCATGCAAAACGGGTCCTCCAATTCCATGCAACTCCTCTTTTATAGGTGATCAAAGAACTTGCATAGTCATAGCCTTTTGGTTTCTTTTTCTATGCAGTAATCAATTAACCATCAAAGGTATACATTTGTGTGTTTCGGATTTTGAAGTGCAATTCAATAAAGTTGTGAAGAATGACCAAATGTAATTATGCATCATAGCTTTTGTTACAAGGATGAAAGAATACATTCTAAAGGGAGGACCCCAAGTGTGCAAGATTTATGAAAACTATGTTGTGATTATGGGTTGGACAACTTAGGATTGGACTGTAATTCCACAATAATTTATAGTTGAACTATGTGTTTCAGAATTGATTAGCTCGATGTTTTGTTAATTATTGATCATCTGATGGGACTAATTTGAATTTCGATTCTATTTTGCAATTAGTCCATTGTTAATGTGGCATAGGATGAGTTAGTCTATAGGAAATTGTTTTCTTTTTATAAGTATCAGAGTGTATTTATTCTTTTTATGTATACAAATATATGACTGCAGAGATGGGCTCTGAATTTCAGTCGTGAAATCAATGCTGCTGCAAAGGACTCGGGGACGTGTAGCCCGAAGGACAGTTGGGTGAGGTGGTTCCCTCCTAAAGAAGATTTTATAACGCTCAACATTGGCGGGTCACGCAATCCAGATGGTAATGCTGCTGCTGGAGGTATATTAAGGAATAACCATGGAGATTGGATAGCCGGTTTCACTGTCAATGTGGGCATTTGTTCTGTGGCCTCTGCAGAACTTTGGGGGTTAGAGAAGGGCTCAGACTAGCAAAAAAGAAAGGGCTAAAAGACATTGAGCTGGAGGTTGACTCTCTAACTGTGATCAAGCTGCTTAGAGACCCTTCCGCATCTGACCACCCCCTTAGTTTTCTTATCACAGATTGCAAGTCTCTCATGAGGGAGGTCAATGTGGTTGAGATCAATCACACTTTTCGGGAAGGAAACAAATGTGCCAATCTTTTGGCTTCGTTAAGTCACTCTAGGGACCCAGGTTTCCATGAGTTCTCCCATCCACCGCCTCCTTTGTGCGGTCTGCTGCAGGATGATGCGAGAGGTTCTAAGGTCCTAAGATCTAAGACCAGAATTCATGTGGTTTTTCCCAGAGGTTTGGGCTTGGGCTAGTTGTTTGGGTCTCTCCTTGTTTTCCTCTTCTAACCAAAAAAATAATAATAATAATATATATATATATATATATATATATATATGTGTGACTGCAGAGTGGTATTTACTCGAGCAGCTCACAAAATTCCTAGTCTATTCTCAAGTTAACCTTGATTCTAGCTGTCTCAGATTGGAGACTTTTGGCAACTCTTAGTTTATTAGAGATTATATCAAATGAGTTACATGGTATAGAAGAGATGGGTGTTTACGGACGTTCCCATTCCCAATATCGTGAGGGAGATCAGAACTTTAGGTGAAAACCCTAAGGAGGGGATTGTTGTGGAAAGGAAGACAAGAAAGGGGATTGGCCAGATCTCAAGAAGAATGATGCTTAAGTGGAAGGAATTAGAGATGGCAGCCGTAGATGGAATCAAGAAGCGAATGATTAAATTCTTAAAGGGATAACATATTGATCATAATTCTCATCTCTTAACCTGATCATTCGTCGGTGCTCTATCAACACTATCAATACCAGCCGTGGAGCCAAGATGCCATCCATACCACAATCCTATCATCTTTATGGGGGTTTCTCTTTCCTAAAATTACATTAAAAATAAATAAATAAATAAATTCATATAAACCCCACCCCCATTGAGTTACTGATCTATAATAGTAGAGGATTTCGCATAGCCTCAGTATCTTTCTTAATATATTAGGCTTATATATGGTCCAACATAATTAAAATTCTTTGACTTAAAATATTGAGAAATAATTTCAAAATACAAATTTTTTATGATTTTAGGTTATTCCCAATAATCAAGATATTCTCAATATCCAGAAATTAATGTGTAAATATTTATATTTGGGCATGGTTTGAATTTATTAAATAATAAAAATGATTAAATTTCAAATCGTCGACGGAGAAAAAGAAAAAGGAAAACAAGTACACCCTAATTCTAATTCTGTGATTTAGATTAAGGTTTAAAAACCCTAATAGGCGAAGACAACTGGTGGAGTCCGGTCCAGGCTGTACCTAACGGATAAGGAAGAATCCCCACAGAAGCCGCCCCCACAATCACAAAGTTCAAAATTCTGTCTCAAAAAATAAATAAATAAATAAAGCAAGAAATCGACTTCATCATGCAGTCTGCACCACTCGATCACCAACTCGATCCACCTTTTCTACCGTCCGATTCCCCCACAATCAATGCCAGCCGTCAATTTGATCCATTGGACGAGAGCATCAGCGAATTTTTTTGTCCGCTTCCGCTTCCCTCTCTCGGAACTCAAATCACTCTTAAATTCGATTTTTTTTTCCTCCAAAATGTCGTGCCTTTTAAGGACGAAACCGAACCCAAATCTCGAAGCTAGAAACAAAGTTCATACTCGCTGTATCATCATGCCACGTCATATTTCGAACGTTCCAAAGCGCGTAATTTTACGAATTTAGACGTCGAATTGAGACTGGGCAAGTGAATGAGTTTAGCCCATTGGCATAGTGTGGTTTATATATATAGAGAGAGGGAAGGGGTTTCTTGGTGTTGTTTTCGGTTCTGTGAAGTGGCCTCTGCCGTTGTTGGCTGGAACCCTAATAGCGGAAGAGAGAGAGAGAGAGGAGAGACAGAAACCCTAGATCGAGAATGTCAGGAAATCCAGGAGCTCAGGAGGAGGATAAGAAGCCGGCGGATCAGTCGGCGGTTCATATTAATCTGAAGGTCAAGGGCCAGGTAATCTCTCTCTCTCTCTCTCTCCCAATCGACGGACTAGGGTTTTTGTTCCGTGCTTTCTGCAATTTTATAATATTTGTCAATTAATTGGTTGAATTTTTGAATCTGTTTATATTTTGCTATGCCTCTAGTTCCGTGTTTACTGTTATTAATCCTCGCTTTGATTTTTATCAAGTTCTAATCAAGTTTGCTTGTTTGATTATTGATGGGTTTCCGTGTGATTATCAAGTGTTGAACAATGAGGGTTCAGTTTAAGTGAGTTATATTGAATTTTTATGCTTGCAAAATCTGTTAAAATGTGTGTGTGTGTGTGTGTATTTTTATAATATTCATTTGTTTAGAGTGATTAGGTTTAGATTGCAACTTTGTCTGCTTTTAGACGAGCCTAAAACGCTAGTTTTTGATAATTAATGAATGAAGAATGTCTTGACTGATGAAAGGGACTTAATGATAAATAGATTGTTATATCCTCGATTTGTTTAATGTTTCCCTTATTCTCATTAATAATGAGTGTGTGGAATGAAGTAGAGTCTGACCTTTGATCCAATAGATGAACCCCATACAAAAATATTCTCTAAACTAAATCTGAGCTATTTGACAGGCCTTTTTACTTGAACTTTTCTGGGTATTTTAAACTCCGAACATCATATTTGGTCTTTTTTTAACCATTTCTTTTTCTTTTATAAAAGGTATTGTACTATAAATTTTTTTTTCCCTATTGTATGGCCATAGATCTATTCTAAGTGGTTTAAATCTTTAGTTTGAGTTTTATATACTCTTCTTGTTCCTTCCTCCCATCCATGCTATAAGATGAAATGTCATAACCATATCTCACTGGGAATTTTTATGTTGCTACGTTAAAAAGATGGTAAGATGGTTAAAAAAGATGGTTATATTGGGCTCTGTTCTCATCTAGTCCTTTGTGTTCATTTCCCAAATATTTTGTGATTTTCATTTTTTTGGTGTTTAGGTGTGGCTTCAATGGTTCCCAAAATTAATACTTGTAATTTTGTGTTTCTTACTTTGCTTACCTCTTGTAGCTCTACTTCTTGTGTATCTTTCTGGTGTGTCGCTTTAGGTTGCAAGTTGTTCAGTTTGGGATTATTGTTTTTTATTTTTTATTTTTATCTTATCTTCATAGCAAGATTCTTGCTTTTGCATTCCATTCACATCTTACTCCTCTATTTTGTCTGTTCTTACTTTTTTTTTTTTTGTCTGTAGGAAGGTAATGAGGTTTTCTTCAGGATCAAACGATCCACTCAGTTGCGGAAGCTTATGACTGCTTATTGTGATCGTCAGTCAGTAGAGTTCAACTCCATTGCATTCTTATTTGATGGGCGCAGGCTCAGAGCCGAGCAAACCCCAGAAGAGGTAACTAATTTGTTGATTTTTTCATGTAAATGGTCTTAGATAATTTTGCTTCAGAAAGGCTTGTTGTTATTCTTGTCTTATCTCCATTTCATTTCCTTTGCTAATTGTGCTATCAAATCATCTTTTGTTGTTCAAAGCATTGGAAATAGGATGTAATTGTTGGGTTTGATAGGCTTTTCTGTGTCATACTCCCATTTGTCTTCCCATTGTGAGCAGCAACCGTTGGGAGCTTCTGTTGCTTATATAGTTGATACTTTGCTTCATAACCTTTTTTTTCCCCAAGTTTTTGATTATTTGGTTTCTTACATGCAATTTCTCACTCTGATTTGCATTAGCTTGAAATGGAGGATGGTGATGAAATTGATGCAATGCTGCACCAGACTGGAGGAGCGGAAAGATGTTTCTAACTATAAATGGTGGTTCTAAAGAGTATAGGAATTTCTAAAAGCTTGGTTAGCAAGTGTTGCTGCAGAATGTTAAGAGTTTTATTTGGAGGTATTACTGTAAAGAAGTATGAATCTGTCATGAACCTGAAAAAATGTTTGAATTTAGTTATAGTTGAAGTTCATGTTAAACTTAATGATAAGGATACTACATCTTTTAATTGGCATATCTAATTTGTTTGGATATTGTGGTACTTGCTTGGTCAACTCATTCAGGTTAAGTTTAAGCAAGCCTATTTTTTAGTTTGCTTGTGACAATTTTTTATACATTTAATTGTTCACTTCTAAGATATGGTTTCTGCGATCATGTTGCTATACATGAAAAAGTCACTATCATACCCCCTTTTTCTGAATCATATGGTCTTATTGTTTCATTGGACTTGGATAACAGGGTTATAAAATGAATTGTAATTAGAAATAGGAGGATTGGATATTAGAATGGGCTTCTAGTTTCCTTGATGCATGAGTTCAGGGTGTCATCTTGCAAATCAAAATTAAGTTGCTAAATTTGAATGTTGTAGTAGAGTTAACAAGTGATTTCCATTAATTAAAGGAGGAAAATGAAAATTGAGGTTTCAGTGAAGTATGAATGTGTTAAAGTGAATATATATCCAGGACAACTCAAGCGGTAGAGTTTTCCCGCTTTCTATCTTTTCTTTTCCGGTTTTATTTTCGTTTGGTTGCATCTCCTTCCTCCCCCCCCCCCCAAAAAAAAAAAAAGGAGAAACAGCAGTTATATTTTTGTATAGCTTCCCGCCTTTGTTTAGCCAAAAAAAGGTAAGTTCTGTATTTATGGTGGTTCCCAAATATTAAACAGTGTGATAGATGATGTGGTAGGATGTTGTTCTATACAAAATCAAAAATGAAAATTTATCAACTTGTCAAATAACGTTCTGTTGCAAAGATCACGAGTTGGCTCTTGCTCAGTTCCTAATATTGAAATGTGGGGTCTCTGGTGTGGCCATGGCTTGGCCAGAAGATTCATTCTAGAAATGTATTCTAAGATAGTTGTCATGGCCCTTTCTAGGGATAATCCTTTCTCCCGTTACAACTCTATCCTTATTCTAGCATGTATGGGTTTGATCAAGGCCTATACTCTTTCTATTGTGAAGCATATCCATAGAAGCCAATCGCTTAGCAGACCGCGGCTGTGCCTTCAGAGATCTTGCATTACTTAGCTGTTTGCTTTTTATTTCTCATGGGTTGCCCCTGTTCTGTTTGTGTATTTCCTCTTGACTTTTCCTTATTTTATCTAGCCTATAGGTCCCCTTATGAATTAATTAAGAGAGAGAGAGAGCTAAGTTAATTGAATCTTAAATAAGAAAAAAAAAAAAAAAAAAGGTAATGATGTCAAAACTGGAAAAAGCCATGCCATTTGCTATTAGGCCCAAGGAATAATAAAATTATAATGAAAGTACAACATTAATATTAATTAAAAGGATGGGGGTATTTTGGGAAATCAGATGTTTGTTTGGGGGTAAGGGCGCGATTGATATTACTTAAATAATATAGGCATATTTTAAAAATGTGAAAAGTTAGAACAACTGTTTTGAATTTTTCCCTTTTGTTTTCTATGTAGGAAATTCTGTTTTTGGATTTTGATTCATCAAATTTTCATTGCTGATATCAATTGAAGTCATAATGAAATGTAGTCCAAAAAAATTAAAGAGGAGGATCATCATGTTGAAAAACATATTCTTTTATTCATTCATTAAAATGAATTCTTAAATTTTTTTAAAAAAATACAAAAATCTTTCCTCAACTTATTGAAATATATAAAGTTAACCCTTTCATTCATGTCTCCTTTTTTTGGGTTAAAATAATAAAAAAAATATTAAGTTTGTTATTTAAAAATTAAGAACAAAATATCAAAAAAAAATCATTGACTCTCCCTCTCTTTTTTTTTTTTTTTTGGTTCTCTCTCTCTCTCTCTCTCTCTCTCTCTCTCTCTCTTAACCCCAACTTACAAAAAAAGATTACCATTTACCAAGGATATTTTTTTTTTTATAAGGAACTATAACTAAGTGGAGTTAAACTTGAAAAAGAAGAATAAAAGTGAAAAAACCTCTATCATTTAAATTGTTTCTAAGGGATATAACTTCTATACAATTAAAAGAAAAAAAAAAAAAAAAAAAACAACAACAACAACAACCTTGTGCTCGAATTCAAAGCCCTTCTTTCCAATTATTCTATATGAATCTTACAAAATACAAACGCTTTATTTTGTTCCAGCCGCCACCTTAGACACCACCTTGGTAACGAAGGAGCTCATTGAGGTGCCAACGGTGGAAACAAATAGACTGAGTTAGGCCAAGATCTTAGGAGGACAGATGGGCCTACTATAAAAATTACTCATATGAATCTGAATTATGACTTATAATAAACCTAAAACCTAAATCTGACCGAATTTGTTTGTGAATTTAATAACATTTATTTTGACCAAAGACTAAATTTATAAACAAATTCCAACTGTTCCTATTATTTTCACTATGTCTTTGCGGGCTGAGTGAGAAACTCTCTATATTTTATGGAACGACTGTGGTTTGGGTTAAAGTTGGTACTCAAAGTGGGAAACATGAAACATTTAGAGAATATGAAGACTTCAGCAAAAAACTCTATCAATGGTCTAAATCAAAACAAAAAATGAATAGTCAAAAAATAAAGAAATGGATATGATGTCATTATTAGGTATAAAATTTTAGTTGTATAAAATTTAATTATTTGATATAAATTTTGAAAAACAAATATGGACCAGTCCTATTAACAAATCAGATCAAAAAAAAAAAAATCAGTCTGTATAAATATATAGGCAATTTTTTTCCTCCCAAAACTTGGCTCACGAGTAGCTTGCAATAATTCTACACTTTTGTAAGTATTTTCTTTTTTTTGTTTTGGGTTATCTAGAGTGATTTGAACTTGAATTGAAAGGAGAAGAGAAGATATCACTTGAATTAGTTGAATTATAGTTTAGTCATGGGTATCAATTGGGGATGGGAGAAAACCCAGATTTGGTTGGGTATCAATATTCATGTTTGAGAACCTTTGGCTCATAGAATTGCCTACACAATCTCTTTGGAAGTCTTTCATTGGATAGATGGGGCCATCCTCCTGTAAAATTGAGAGCCCCCCATTTTGAGATTTTCTTCGTCTTTTACATTACAACTACCTCAGTTGGGGAGAGAGAGAGAGAGAGTGAGTGATTCACCTGGAAAATCTATGCTTGGTCTTGAATTACCCATTTGAGTTGTCATCGTGTAACGACCACATTATTTTCTCTATCCTAATGGAGTATCTTCATGTACCACATGTAATATTACATTTATTTACTTTTGTACACTTCCTTTCTGTTGTTGGTACATGAAGATACTCCATCCGGGGGACTAGAGGAGCTAGACTACCAGCAGCTTTTTGTAGCGGTTACTTCTTTTGGTGGCATTGCGAAGGAAGAAGGGGAAAATTTGTAAAATTGTAGCTTCTTGTTGGATCTAAGTGCCTTGACAATATGTTAATTTTCTTCGTTTATTATGCCTCTCTAGGTATGCCTTAGAATTGTGATTATGGAACTTGTGGAATCAAACTTTATTACATGCTGAAGCTAATACCGGTCACAAGATAAATTTTTTAATAGGGATGAAGAGTTCAACATTTTCAGTCAACACTGTGTGTTTTCACCTTCTAACAATGATGAATTCTTTTTTTTTTTTACACTAGTATTCCATAGTAAGAGATTCAAGTTGTCGAGTAGGGAGAAGACTTGATTTGAGTTCTCTAGAAATTTTCTGATTCACACATGTAAGAGTGGATAGATGGCAAAGGATGGTTCATTCTGCTCAAATAGGCTCTAGTTGGATAACCACTTAAAAAAAGTTCTACTGCTACTAATATAGCTACTCTATAGCCAGATGCAAGTTATTTGCAGATGAACACCCAATTAGAAATGGAAAAAGAAATCCTGGAGATCAGAGTTGTCTTTGGGAGGTGAGAGTTAATGAGTGTTGTGCTGAAATTTTGGTACATGTTGTGTTTGATGTGCATTGATGAGGGATGCATTTCCTTATTATGTGCCCTCATTTTGTGGCATTATTAAGTGGTCATAACATAATTCTCAATGTTCTTTATGTGGATGTATGGGGTTGAGAATACATCATTATTCAGTGAAATCTGTAGTGCTTTTCCTGAATTATGTTATCCCATGAGCTTGGTGATACTCACAATCATTGCCTCAGTCATAGAACTTTCTACTCCAACTCTCAAGAATGGAACATAAACCATGAACAAATTCGTCTCCATATGCAACAAAAGTCCTTTTGTTTCATTTCGTGTTATATGAATCGTTTCTACTTCCATTTTCAGATAAGTAGCCAAGGACTAGTAGGAGCAGCCTTGGGAAAGACACATCAATCAATCTTCATGATTTCATTCTCTACATAAAATACTTCTCTCTCTCTCAACAAAAGAAATTTCAGCTTATGCGCACATCAAAATCCATCTGCAAGTACTAATCCACAGGAACCATACACCAATTATCAATTTCCAGACGTTTCCTCCTTAAGCTAAATGAAGTGACAAAAAGTCTAATGTGGTATTTGGCTTTTGAGAGTGTCTGTAATCAATCAAGGAATAAGTCTGCCTCACTCTCACTGTTAACCTGGCAGATCTTTTTCCACAACCTTTTGGTAAGAGAGGACCCTCCAGAGTTTATATTTTTATCACATAGTTTCTAAGACAACCAACCATATAAATACTTTCTTCTTTCATCTGCAGGAGAATTATCAGCACAGCAATTTAGAAGTCAATGGGAAGAAACTTCATGATTTTCCTCTTGCTAATCCCCACTTTCATAAATCTAAAAGTCTAGCACTTGAAATTTACTTTAGATCTGAGGCTTGGTCTTCCTTAAAAAGTGGTAACAATCTTTCCTATATTGCTGTTCAATTTGCTTACTTCAAACTTAATTGATTGAGAAATACTGGTGAAGTTTATCCAAGGCACATTGAATTGTAGATGTTTCTTAATAGCTGCAGAAAAGCAAGAGTGATAGCAAAACGAATGGAGATGATGATGAAGATGTGGAAAAGCTGGGAAGTCAGAAAGCCCAATAGACTCCAATGATGTAGCAGTTGAGGTGAAGATCTTGATGTCCTAAAACATGAAGCCAGGGGTGCAGAGATTAAAATGTTTTGCTGCAGTTTATAGAAACTTGGTGGCAAGTTTTCACCAAAAAAAGAGACTTTTATGGTATACCAAAAACTAGTTAGGCATCCTCGCAGCAGAAGATGTTAATAACTATGGCTGCAAGATTTGAGGTTGTTTGGGATTATGGGTCAAAATGCATAATTGCTAGAGATCAGCTATGGTTTCCACCATGCTCTATCAGCTCAAGGGGAAAAAACATTGATTTTTTTTAATGAATTTTGTTTTTCTTAATATATTCCAAACTTGAAGAAAATAAAAGCAAATGGGTAATGGTAAGTGAACATTCATTTGATTTACTGTGATTAATGTTGTTGGGTAGGAAATAAACTTCCTTCTTGAGTATACACTTAATTTGGTTGGTGGGCAGTTCACTATTTCTTATGTTTTCACCAACACTTGGTTGGAAGTTTTATTGTCCCTCCCTTGGGTGATTTTATTGAGGTTTCTTCCACTTTTTATTGTAGCTTTTATGAGTTTTGTTTTGTGCCCTTATTCTATAAGACTTTTACTCAAGTGACAGAATTTCTTCACTTCTATCTTTCTTTCTTCGATTCAATTCTTCTTTTTTCTGATTTAATTCTGTTTGATTATATTTCCTTATATCAAAAAAATAAAAAAGACATTATGGACTTTATATTTTTATTTATAAAATAATATAAATAAAATAATGATCTTTCCAAAATTTTTCCCAAAAAGAATACTTTTTTTTTTCTTAGGAAAGAGAGAGGATATTATGGTGGTGTAAAAATTCAAAGAAATTTCATCCATTCACTTTCTATTCTTAGATTGAGAGTGGGTGAATGAGACAAGGAAGATAAGAAAAAGTAAAAGAAATCATGTGACCCTGATAAAATCTATTTTTTCTAATTTAATTGTCGTAATTTAAAAATATAATTAATTTAATTTAAATAATTATAGATATAATTTGAGAGTTGTCTTTATTAACATTTTTTTTTTCTTTCGATATTTAAAATTGAAATCTTGATTAAGTGTATAATATTCCACCCCCTTGATACCTAACTTGTCCGTATATTAATAAATTTAGAAATAAAAATATTTTTAATTTAACGAAAAAGATTTTTTAAAATATTTATCTAATATAATATATATAAATCAACAGTTTTGATAAAATCTAAAGAAAATCTCTTTTTTAATTAATTTATAATATAAAAATTTATAAGAATAATCGTTAAACCACTAACTTTTCACCATTTTCCCAAATCAATTCGACTAAAATAAATGTTTATCATGAGAATTTGCCCCCTTTCACCATTTTATACAATTTATACTTTATATTGTTCTAAATAAAAAAAAAAAAAAAAAGAAAAGATTAAAAGTACTTTTATTTATTTCTTCTAACAAATATATAATAATTTGTTAATTTAGATATTTTTGTAAAAAATAATAATAATAATAATAATAACTCGTGCAGGGAGAGTAGATTGTACGCGCTAAATCCAATTTCCCTGAACTGGAATGCACCCATTCCGGAAGAACCAGAGCATCAGACGGTCCAAGTACGGTTTCTCCACCGTCGACAAGTTCATCTCCCAGACTCAAATATTAGCGCGTAAGAATACGCGCAACACATGAAACGAGGAATTAATTTGGAGAAGAGATGCAGTAATACGGATTTGTAGCCTTAAAAGGGAAATTAATAATGGATTAGTAAACAAAATCATCTCTCTCTCTCTCTGTATCTCCTCTGACCTTTCTCTCACGTACACACATACACAGTCCCCGGTAACGGACTTCGTGGGGGCCACTGTTTTTCTTCCCTTTTTTTGTCGGTCTGTCATGGTGGGTGATATTTCTCTCCGCAATAAATAGCACCACCCAAAAAATATAAAGCTAGAGAGAGGGAAACAAAAGAGAGAAAATATACAGAGGGAGTGGTTCGGCGTGTATGGATATATATATATTTTTTTCTTTTTGCTGTACTGCACGCATCTTTAGCACTGAGAGAGAGAGAGAGAGGAAGTGGGTGTAGGTTGTGAATATCGATTACTGGTAACGGCTACTTTTGATGTGAAGATTGTGATTGTATCGCCTCCTTCTGAACAGATTTTTTGGGGGTTTCAATCAAAATACCCAGATGGATTATAACAATGATAAGTACGTGTTTGCTCTTTTCTTTGCTTGTTTTGTGTTTGTTTGCCGGTTTTTGGCTTCTTGATTTTTCTTAGAAGTGTGTTTTTTTGGGGGGTTTGAAGAAAAATGTTGGGTCTGATGCTACTTGTTCTTGGCTTAATTGTTGTTCTTTTGATTCTGATGCTGTTTCTGCCAATTGTGTTTTCTGCGTTTTGCCTTTTCCTTTTCGGGGTCTCTGGATTAGTGGGTCTGAGTTTAATGTTTTTTTTTGTTGGGTAAATTTTTTGGGGGTTAATTGTGGGATTTCTTTGTTGATTAATAGAGAGGAAATTTCATGAAGTGGTTCTGATTCCAATGCTGGTGTGTATGCACTCTATATCTCTCCCCTCTTGGATCCAATGCTGTCTGCTTTCTGTGTCTATTCTATACCTTGATGTTTAGGTCAGGGCATTTTGAGAATCTTCTCAGAAGTTACTCACATTCCTGATTTATCATAAGAAATGGATCTATTTGTAATGTATTATATTCTGTCTTTACCAGTTAGATGCCCTGTGGGGTCTTTTGTTTTTATCCCGCTGAACTAGAGGTTCTCTTTTGGCTACTTAAGAGTGTTTATTTTACTAAGTCGTACGTGATTTGGTTTAGTTCACTAGGTAATAATGTGGCTTCAGATCTAACTTCGGTCATGAAAATTGCCTCTTGTTACACATTGATCTCTTTTAATGCCATATGTTCCAGTCTCATTGCACAATTATTTCCACATTGAATTTTGTCAGTAAATTTGCTGAAATGTTGTGTAGTGCATCATGGGAATGGCAAGGAGAAGATTACTATCTCCAGAAGGATTCCGACCTCGGTAGTAAGTTCTTTCCATCGTCCTCATTAACCAGTAATACAAGATGGTGTAAGTACCAATCTCTTCTTGGTTTTGCTGTCTGAGGCAGGCATATCTCAATGTTTATGGGAAGTAGAGGCTCAGAATGGAGAAAACCTCTCCAACATATTTGATGAAACGACCCCAATTAAGGCTTGTGGGGATTTGACTCATCAAGTGAGCGGAAATGGTGGGTCTTCCTTCTAAGTTCAAAAGATTATGTCTTCCATGTAATGTATCTAAATTTGAAATGAACTCATTTCAGCAAATTTTAACAAAGTCCAAGAAGACAATCGACAGACTTCTTCCCAAGTAAAGAGACGCAGGATGCTACAGTTTGACAATGAAGCCGTGGATTGTTCTCTTGCCTGTGAGGAGATATCGTCCACATTTATGAAGTCTAAGGTTGTTGCGGTGTTATTCAATTTATTGTATATGCCGGCCAACAGCCTTTTTACATGAAATTGCATTTTTGTGCTAATAATTGAGCCTGCTTTGTAGAGGCTCTGAAATCTGGATTAGTGCATAGTTTGGCATCTACCTGCGACTAAGCTTTCTACTTGGTGTTTAAAATCTAGTTTTAGAAGTTGTCTAAACTTGTGGGAATCAATTGCTTGGTTTTGACATGAGTTCATTTCTCAGGAAAGTGAGAGTTCATTTGATGATGCTCTAGGAGAAGTCTCTCAGTGGGTCTCCGGGTTTTCAGGTTAGTAATCTTCAAGGACTAGGATCAGAAATATATGAACTTTTCTCCTTTTATGGAGTGTTGAGAATAGCAATTCAACCCATGGCAGATGACGCATCAGCTTCTAGTCATGGGGCCTTGGACCAATCATCTGAAGGGTGGCTTGTGAATTGCTTTAATGATGCTGCGATGCATTTCAGCCCTGATGAAATGTATGCTTCTTTTGACTCTATTCTTTTAGTTAAATTGCTATCTCATTGTAATATCTTTGAATTGAATTGTTGTATATAGGAATCCCTCACTTGCGTCAGAAGATCATTTTGATATCTCAGGTACTCAGATGCATCTTTCTGCAATCTCGTGTGCTGGCTTTTATGACCCTCTTTCTCTCTGATCCTCCTTGCCTTTCAATTTTATTCATTAATAGAATGTTGTCTCAGTTATTTTTTATGTCATAGAATTCTGCAACATTCCACCAGAAATTGAAGCTACTACGGTTAAAGAACGCCCTTCAAGACCTCGAAAGATTGTTTTCAAAGGTTCTCTTTTGCTTTCAATTGCATTTTTCTTGGATAGCATGCCTTTTTGTTTAAATCTGCTTTAGACTTGCATGTCCTGGGCACCACAAAAGCTTTGCAAACAATCAATGTTTTGTTCTGTCCTCTCACCTTAAGTGCAAAATCAGTTGTCATTAGGAATAGCAAATTCTTTGCAGTAGGCTCCAAAGCATATTTCTGTATTAATCTAATCAATTTAAGGATGCAAACAACTGTTTAAAAGCGCATTTTCTTTTCACTCTTAGGAAAGAAATCACTCATGCGAACTCCAACAAAGATGGCTTCCTCTGTTGCATATCCATTTGCATTCATCAAACCCTGTGGAGTTCATGGGGATGTGACTCTGAAGGACATTAACCAGCGTATTCTCACTCCACCGCCTTCAAAAACAAAGAAAAATGAAGAAGATCCATCTATTTACCCCACCTCAGCTTTCTCCGGAAAGCCGGTTGTCGGTAAAACAAAAATTCGCACTGAAGGAGGAAAAGGCAGCATTACTATTATGAGAACCAAAGGTTGAGTGGGAAGTTTTTGCAGCCCTTTAATTGCTCTCTATCTGCATTCGCGGTCACCTAGGCCTTCTTTCTTTTGTCATGCTGGGGCTTCCTTGTTTCAAAATGAAATGACACTTTTTTGGGATGGAGGTATTACTATGCTTGAGGCACCATGACATACTTTTGTTCATCGGGTGCCCCTTAGGTTGCAAATATCTCTTTATTTTATTTACATTGTATTGATTTAGACTTAAATTAGGATCTCTAAGTTTCTGATGTTCTCACCTTCCATTTTGGCATCAGAAAAGCTTTGTTCATCCCTTCTCCCAACCCTTTTGATTTCCGAAGTATGAGTTTGCTATGTCTTATGTGCCAGGAAAAATTTATGCTCATCTCGTGGCATTTAATGAAGACATTTCTCTTAAACTTCTATGGTTGTAAGATTTATATTTCAATGTAGAATCAGTATTATAAATATAATTTCAACAAAACCTTTAGTCTTCATAAATAATTTTGCAGTAGAGGAATATGGAGAAAAAAGATGCAAAAACTTGACCACCCCCTCCCCCCCCCCCCCGGGGGTCATTTTATTGAGACACATGCCCAATTTTTCAGGACATGCATAATCACCAACACCATGTTTGTCCATGTACTAAAGTTGGTGAAAACCTGGTTATGCAAAATGTGATTTTCCTAAACACCAACCAAACAACCTCGGAGGAAAGAGAGGCTGGCTGGTTGCTGACAAGCTTCAATAAGAAAAAAGCAAAATGCAAAAGCTTGTATTTGGAATTCGAGGGTCCGGTGTTCTGCAATACTTCCCATGCTTACACTTTGCGGTCTGCTCAATGCTTTGAAAAGCAAAGGCTGCGTTTCACGTGTCCAAGTTAAGGGATATTCAATTTTCCATTTCATCATTTTTTTTTAAATGCTTTGGGAGCATCAGAATAGTAAAACTAAGGGAGAGAGAAGAAAAAAATGTAAATAGTATTAAATATTTTAAAAGTGAAATTTATAGTATATTGTAAGGGAGTAAAATATAAAAAAGTATTGGAGAGATTATTTTGATAATCTCTTCAACGTAGAGGATATAACAGATATCGATAATATCACGATATTTATAAAAGAGATCAATAGGGACTTAAAACGTAAGATTCGTTTTCATGAAATAAAAGAAATTTTAAAGAGAATGAAAAATAATAAAGTCATAGGATCCGATGATATCCCTATTAAGATGTGAAAGTGTTTAGAGGAAGTTGGGAAAACAATATTAACGGCTCTTTTTAACAAAATTTGACAAATCAAGAAAATGTCCAAAGTATAGAGAGAGAGTACACTTGTACCATTATATAAAATAAAAGAAACATACAAAACTGTTACAATTATAGGAAAATTAAATTTATGAGTCATATTATGAATCTGTAGGGAGAGTGATTGAATATAGATTGAGATTAGAAATAAGTGTATTTCAGAATCAATTTGAATTTATGTTAGGAAAATTTATCACCGAAACAATTCACTTATTAAGATATTTTATGGAGACATTTAGAATACAGAAAAGAGACCTATATATGATATTCATTGATCTAGAAAAAACTTATGATAGAGTTCCAAAAGATATTGTGATGGACGTTGATGAAAAAGAAAATTTCTATTATATATATTAATCTCATCAAATATATGTATGATAGACCTATCACCAATGTAAGAAATTACGGATGGTAAATAATAATTTCTCAATAAACATTTGGCTCCACCAGATATTGACATTAAATCCAATCTTTTTTGTAATAGTGATAGATGAAATTACAATGAGCATTTAAGATAAAATATCATAGAATATGTTTTTTACAAATGACATAGTGTTGATAGATGAAACTAGAGAGAGTATTGTACTAAATTGACATTATGGAGGGACACACTAGAATCTAGAGAATTTAAATTAAGTTGATCAAAAACTGAGTATATGAAATATACGTTTAGTGATAATAATCAGAATGATAAAAAAAAATAGGTTGGAAAGATATGACGTACCAAAAAGTGAACGTTTTAAATATTTCGCTTATATTATTCAAAATTACGGCAACATAGATGAAAATGTAAATCATAGGATTCAAATGGGTTGGATGAAACAGAGAAGGGTATCTGAAGTTTTTTGCGATCACATGATACCACTACATTTTAAAGGAAAGTTTTATAGAACGATAATAAGATCTGTATTATTGTATAACACCAAATGTTGGGCCATTAAATAATAACAATAAAAAAAATGATTATAGTTGAGATGATAATGTTATGGTAGATGTATAGTAAAATTAGAAAAGATAGGATTAGAAATGAAGATATACGTACTAAATTAGAAGTGAATTCAATTGTAGATAAAATGTGAAAATATTATTTTAAAGTGGTTTAAATATGTGTAACGAAATCTAAAGTCGCACCAATTAGAAAAATCGAGAGTTTAAATATAGGAGATTTAATGTAATGACGAGATAAACTGTTAAAAATCTAGATACAATATATTCGTAGAGATATAACAGTTAGAAATGAGTGACGTATGAGAATTAAAATAATTTAAATTATCACTTTTTGTAATATAAGTTTATTTGAATCGTGTGTGTAATTTTAATTTTTAGTTATTTTATATTTATTTTTCGAACGATCGATTCTAAATTTTGATATTAAGACACATATTGTTATCGTTCCTTAAGGAGCATCAGCCTATGGTATGGAATTGATTGTGAGGGTCATTGGAATGAGTTTGGAATGTGTATAAATGAGTTTAGGATGAGTTTGCATTTTTATTTATAATGTAACATCGGATCTGGTGTTAAAAATTTTATCAATATCTCTATAAAATAATGAAAAATTTTAAATTTTATTGATTTTTTGATTTTTGAATATTAAATTTAAATTTTAGGTATATAAAATATCCGTATTTACGATTCGTAGTATATTCCATTTTTATGAAATAAAAATTTTAAATATAAAGAGTGTATATATATATATATATTAAAAAAAAAAAAAAAAAAAAAAAAAAAAAAAAAAAAGAAAAGAAGAAGAAGAAGAAGAAGAATGACTTCTACGTGTGGGAGCACGGGAATTAATTTGGGCTCTAGTGGAATGGGGAAATGACCATTTAGTCCTCAAAACATGAATGGAAACTTAAAGCAATGAGGTAAATGGGTAATTTTAACTTTAAAAAAAATGAAAATAAAACCACTTTTAACTCTTCCATTTTCTCCTCACCGACTGTGTTCTTTTTCTTTCATTCTCCCTGGCGCTCTCACTCTCTCTCCCGCGCTCCCTCTCTCGCTCTCTCATCACTCTCTCAATTTCACTCACTCTCTCCCGATTTTTCTCTCTCTCTCTCTCTCCCGCTTGCTCTCTTCTCACCCAACTCACACCCTCTCGCAAGATGCACGAAGCTAGGGTTTGTCTCACAAAGGGGAGAAATTAGGGTTTTTTGAAACCCAATCCAAAAATCCAATTCGATTTCGAAACTAAGGTAATTTCTTACTCTAAATTTCGTATTTAACTTCATTCATGATAGATTCAATTTTATTGTTATAGATTCACGAAGATTGGTTGAGAACCAAAAACCCTAGGTTAGAGAATTTGTTTAGAATTTGGGAAAAATGTTAGAAATTGCAATTTTGGGCTTGTTAGTGATGCAATTAACATTACAATGGGGACATCTCAACTTTCTGCAAATGGACAGTCTGTGCAGTCTGTGATCATTCTACAATAACTCTTTCTACACTACTAAAAACTAAATGGGATTTATTTCTACTAAAACTAGACTTGCAGAGCTTTAAAATGATATATCACAATAGACATTTCGATAAGAATTGAATTTTTTATGATTTTTCAAAGAGACCAATTCTGCAGAAGTATCTCTGTTCTGGCCGAGTCCTTTGTTGCAATTTTGACAGGCCTTCTAGGTTGAATTAGTCTAGGCCCTGAACATGAAAGTTGTAGTTTTATATCTAAGTTTTAAGTAAAAATTTGAAATTTCCATGATCCGAGGAGTATAGATCAAAATACGGTCATTTTTTTTCTATAACATGTAGTGTCGGAAATTATTGGGAAACTTGGAATTTGATATATTGAGAAGAATTAATTTGCTCTAGTATTGGTACATGATTTAATGAATTATTTGTGACAAATGTCTTAGTTTAGGACATTCAAAATTAAACGAGGGGTTGGACTTTGTTCGATTTGAAAATTGGGAGTGATTACCCTCCCAAAATATCCATTGATGGTCCGTTGTATTATAAATGAGTAAAACTGTTTTAAATTCTATTATAAATGATTTCGAATGATTTTTACATGATTTATATGAAATTATTTGTGATTGTGGGATGTCTGAAATAGAAATTTGAATTACGAATGCATCATATGTAATTATAAATGAATTTGTGCCATTTGCATTGGATATTGGATTGGTAAATGCTTGTAACATGATTTCGGGATTTGTTTGATCAAACATGACACTTTGATGGCATTTTGAATGACTGTGAAATGATGGTGCACGAGTGAAATGGCTATAGTCATTCCCCCACGGAGCGACCCGACAAGGTGACGTGGATTGGGGTTTTATTGCGAGAGAGGTATACGCGACCTCTGCTCTGTCACGTCGAACTATTTGGATCGTATCCCGGTGAGGTACGAGCCAACGTCAAGGAAGGATGTAGTGTTTTGAAATACTGAAATGGAAAACCCCTTGGCGGGCTTCCGTCTTGGTTCAGCCAAACTCAGGACGGAAGTGATTTCGATGGGACCCTTGTGATTTTCTGAAAGAATATTTGATGTGGATGCATACTTTGTAAATTATCTTGAATTACTGAAAATGCTTTGATATATAAAGTGTTGTGTGAGATATATTTTGACTCTCTCACATTCACTCCTTATTTATCACACAATCATACCATTACACTCCACTCACCGAGTATTTATAATACTCACAAATTTTTCAGAGAAACTTTAGGTTTGTGACAGCAATTGGAGCTGGTGAAGGATTGTCCTGCCGACTCGTTAAGTATCCAAGCATTGCAGGTTTTATTTTGATGCGATCTGAAATCCATAGAATGAAAACTTATACAATTTTTGGCATGGATTTAATCGATACTTGTTTTATATATATGAGCAAATATTGATGGAATCCTTACATCGATTATGTTGAAACTTGTTCATTTTCTTTTAAATTTTATTTTTGGTAAAAACTTATTGTTTAAATGGGACATTTGGACTTTATTTGATCTTTGAAAGGCCAGGAAGGCCGAATGCGTGAATGTAATTTGGATTGGCCGAGTTGGCCTTGTATGTGTGCTGATTTGAGTTAAATGGACCGGTGCGTCCTTTGATTATTTGTTGAATTCTGGAATGATTGGGATGACCAATTATGCATGCGTGCATGTACAGGAACCCCTTTTCGAATGTGTGCTAATGTATGCTTGTGTGTACAGGGACGGACCGGATGGATCATTTGCATGTATATTGATATATGATTTTCCTATTTTGATGAATTTGTGGATTGAAAGATCTGTTGTACTGTTATAGTCTTGCGGAGTCCTGGTACATTGGGAGGTTATGTCTGTGTACCGAGACAATGCGACGGTTGTCGCGTGGTCGATCCGAGAATCGGGGCGTGACACATAATCCAAATGAATTTATGGTTGATTGAGGAATTAACTCCGAGGATTCAAAATTCTATTTTTTTAAAAAAACCAACTGATATCTAATAATCAATATATTAATTCTAACTAATTTGATTTAAATTAAATATCCAACTTATTAAAGATTTATCTCTTTTATTATTTATTTTTTTTATTCTCAAAACTTAAAATTAAGGATTTAACTTAAAAAATATAGTGCTCTTGTCACCAAACCGGTTGGTCAAATTCCTAATGTTTAAAATCAGCAGAATGTTGCTTCCACATGTTTGTGTATTTTTTTCCCACCGACTTCATTGTTTATTACCAAAGATACCTAAAGTCGAAAAAAAGAACAATCGAATATTATAGTGCAATTAGGAAATCCGTACAAGGATGGTATTTCGATGGAGTCGTCTATCTCCATGCCTCGGTTCCTAAGCTCGCGCAGCATGTCATGTCTGCCCTTCACATTAAATGGGGGACCCTCTTCAATCCCATCCTTCCCCAGATGCTAATAATTCTATTATATTATTTTGCTGAATCTCAACAACCCTCCCCAGCATTTATGAGTTCACGCAGGTTGCGCGCATTCTGGCCTTTTAGTCGAACCTTGTCGTTTTGATCATGTTTTCTCCTTGTCGATTAGAGTGCAATGGCCTAACTTGCTTCTTTTTGGAAGAGGGCATTCAAAATTATCACCAAATCGTAGTTGAAGGATAATTATTTTTGGTATATAGCCGATTAAAACAATTGAATGCGTTTAAAATAAGATTGGTAATTCTCAGTATCGAGATTCAACGTCTCTTTTTATTCACAATATTTCAAATTCAACTTTTTTTTAATTATTGGTATCCGAAATCATATTTTGACTGATTCGATTTAAGGGTCTATGAAGTCTTATTCAAGAACGGCTGTCCTAGCACAAATTTTTATATTTTTAAATTTTGAATCTAAAACTTAATTAAATGATCTGACTCCCCGTTTGACTAGACTAACTATTGGTCCATTTTCAAATTCAATTATCGGCATTGATAATATAAGAGATCTTCTGCTCATTTGTTGGTGAATCATTCGTAAATTTAAAAGTTAGTAAATTTTTTAATGCATATTGTTTGTGGATTATTACGTGTACATTCAATGATGTTTTTTTTTAATTATATTGAATCCCACAATTTTATTAGAAAAATGTTAGTGATGTTTTGAGAATAATTTAATCATGAGTATTTTAATGTGTTAAAATCACTTAATCATTTAGAGTAAGAGAATTTGATACAGTGATACTTATAATCGACTTGAAAATAAAACATTTTGAGCAATTTTTATTCATGGGATGACTTTTGTAAAAAAAAAAAGTTGATTTAGTATATAAAATACTCTTCAATTTAGTGTGAAGTAAGAGAAATCATGGGTATATATATACGTAGCACTCTCCTTACATTTTGTAAAAAAATAATTTTTCGAACTATGATCTCAAGATCATTAAAGAAACAATTCCAATGTTGTATCAAAATTAGTTCTCCATAGAATGACCTTCCTTATAGTCAAAAAAACAAAAATCATCTTGGGCCAAGTTGGTAAATTGTCCGATCTTTTCATCCCCAAAGATCAATATCGGCACCAATGATCAGCTTAACAATAATTGCATAAATAAAATTGTGAAAATAAACAATTTTACTTACTTCTCTGGCTTCTCCTCCTTTTTCTTTTGCACTAAAATTTTATATTATTTTCCATACAAGAGGGATGGATGCATGAAAAATTGATTGCCAAATTGTCTTAAACTTAACAAGATAAATAATGTGACACAAAGGAGAAAAACCGAAAAAGATAAGTTGTGAGTTGAATGAAAAGTCATAAATTCCAGTGTAATTGTTTAATTTTGTAATAATAGATTTTCTTATTATTATTTTTTTGAAATAATAATAGTTGATGATTTGAAATTTTGTGATTTTTTGAAAGGTTTTTGTGATATTATTATAATATAGTCCTCATCCAAATATTGTGTTACGGTGAGAGCTCCTTAGATAATTCCTAGAGAAGTCGTTACGGTGAGAGTTCCTTATCCCTTAGAGACAGCTCAAGCGATAGAATTTTTTCACTTCGATCATTCTTTTTTCAATTTGATCCCGCTTGATTACATTTCATTATAAAAAAAAAAAAAGAAAGCCTTTTTCCTTTTCCCTTCTTTTATTTTTGAGTTTTTTTTGGGGGTGTTAATTTGCTAGGGAAAAGAGCAAATTGTAGCAACAGCCATACATGCCCAATGTTACAAATCAAATTAGAATGGAACGGTTTTTGGCCTAGCGTTAAAAAAATATATCTGGGTTCAAATCAGAATAATGATTCTGATTTTGATTCCGAACCTAAATAGTTACAATCAGATTTCAATTTTAAAAGTCAAAAAATTTCAATTCTTATAATTTTCCAAAAATAGAAATCAAAATCGAATCAGTAATTTGATATTTTGGATTCTAAAATCAAATCAAAACTATTTCTATAGTTTTAGTTGAGTTCTAGGATACTTGGTTCTCCAATTCGATTCTAATTCAGAAAATTTTTAGAGGAGTTCTATAAAACTCGATTGTCCGATTCAATTCCAATTTAGAAAACTATGAATATGTCTAGCAAAGGCCACGACAGTAGAAAATAAAATCATTGTAGTGGAGTTAGGCGAATTGCACGAATAATGTTGGGTCCAGAACGAAGAACAATGCAGATTCTGATGCTATCAATTGCATGTGGGCCTAATTTTATCCATTAAAATCTAGTTTTTTATTTTTTTTAATTATGCGTTTATAAAAATTCTAAATTTTAAGAAAGATACGGCGAGTGTTCTTTTATCATTCGAATGTCCTTAGAAAGATCCATTAAAATCTAAGCTTGTGAACACATTTGTTGCCTAGCCTGATTATGCAATTTATGTTCTTAGGGTGACAGTCTAGTGATCAGAATTCTTTTTCTATGATCTCAGATTTAAATCATGATATAATTAAAAAAATATTATGCAATTTATTAGCGGTAGCGGAGATTTATTCGAATCATGAACACGAGCTGAGTTGACATAGTAGCAAGAGGATTTCACTATAATTTCTCATGGGATTACTACTTATAAGATGCAAGAGAGAGGGATTTAGATGAGTTGGTGGGATAGATAGGAGAGATTATGAGATTGAGGAGATGAATGCATTCGAAGAAGAGACGGATTTATATGTGGAAGATGGAGTTTTTTAATTTAAAACAATAAATAAAATATGTACATCCTCAAAAACAAAAATAAAAAATATAGAAACGACGTAATATAGACACAGTATCGATATTTAGAAGTAAATTTTAAAATTTTAAATATTTTTTAATAATCAAGCAAAACAGATCAAAATATAATCTGTAATGTTATTTTAAAATGAAAAAAATATTTAATTGAGAATTTTAGGATAAAATGAGACGAAATTTAACCACAAGACAAGACCATGATGTTTTACAAATAATATAAATTAAAAAAATAATTTTATAAATTAAATATTTTTACGTATTTATCAATACATAAATAATTATATTTTAAATTAAAATATTCATATTTTTTCTCGATTTAGTAGGGGAAAAAAAAATTCAACACACGAGATTCACTTGCTTGCGTCTTAATAAATATAATTTTAATTTTATGATTTAGAATTTAAATCTCGTATATTAAAAAATAAATAAATAAAACAAAGAAAAGAAAAGAGTTTGGGCCAACCAAAGTCCAAGATGGTAAAAAAGAAGTTGCACATGGGTGATATAGTAATTTTACAGAAGGCAAAGAAAACCGACACCGTTTCTGTTCCCCCTCCCACCACCAATGGAAATGGTTTTCTACCGTCGCCGAATAATTCCGTTAAAGATTCTCTTCTTCAACGCCATTTCTTTCATCACTCATAACCGTCACCATATCCAACCCTCCCACCATTCTCTCTCTCTCCCCAGAAATGCAGAAAGGAAAACCCTTGATCACTGGTTCTACTCTGTTAAAGGTGTTATTAGCCGTCGTCAACGCCAAGATTCCGACGACGCTCGACGGTCCTTTCAAGCCGGTAACTGTTCTGTTCGATGCATGTCTTCGGGGACACGCTGTTGATTTGCCGGACACTGATCCCAGAGTTCAGAGGAGAGTGAAAAGGATTCGAGACTGAACAGATCTCCGTTTCTCTCTCTTCCTCTTACGATTCTGTTTGGATCTCCTGGATCACTGGTATGTCTGATTTCAATGTTGTTCCCAATTTCTTGACCTTGTTTCACTTATTTTTTCTCTTTTCTCTCTTTGCTATCGTAAATTTTAAGCAATGGACTTTTCAATTTGAAGACAGAAGAAGAATTTTGATAAATTATTATTGCAATAAATTTAGTTTTTATTATGATGTGCATTTAAAAACTTAATTAGGAGGCATTAGTGAAATCATCGTGGCTTCCATGTGTTTTGGCAGTTCAGTTTCTTCTTTGGAGTTTTTATGCTGAATTTCGGCCTTATTGATATCCTGAATTCTGCCGGTGAATACCAAATAGGGTTCAACATTACAGCGTTGAATCCTGAGACTGTGTCTAGTGTTGTTCAATATGGGACTATGGAGCACCTATTAAGTCATAAAGTAACAGGATATTCCCCTGTTTACAGTCAGCTTTACCCTTTTGAGGGTCTTCGGAACTATACTTCTGGAATCATTCATCATGTCCGTCTTACAGGTAATTTATGTTCTGTAAAGAATTTTTTTTTTCTTTTTTTAAAGATTGAGAATTAAGAATGCGAAACAAAAAGGAGGTGGCGATTATTTTTTTTCTTCATTATCATGATTGAATTCTTTATTAATGTTTGGAAAACTGATAAGAAATCTCATATCCAAATATCATCTTTCTTACTATGCTATTAGTATTAGATAGTTTTTTGTTTGTTTATTTGATATAATTAGTATGTCTTCCTCTGTTAAGTTGATAGATGTGGACACGCAAGTGGATATCTTTATTATGGATTTCATTTCTTTCAATGATTAAACATGTTTTTAGGAATCAGCCAATATGTCTGTCGTTCTACCGTTTTAATTCCATAACTTCAGTTATGAGATTATTAAATTTTCCTCTGCATTGGTCTTGCAAACTTCTTTATTCAGGTGATAATTGTGGTATTTGTGTAGCGACAGCAGGAAGAGTTAACTCCAACATTCAGCTTAGCCACCGGTACAAGTTAGCTCAAGTTAGTTCAAGATTAGTTCTCAGAAGACAGTTACATCTTCAGTTAGTTAGTTCATCAAGTAGTTAATGCTTTAGTTAATTTGTTAGACTAATGCAGTTATTTTGTTGTAGTTAGTTTTATTTTTGTTGTAATTAGTTAGAAGCTTGGTTATGTATATGTAGGTAGACAGAAGACAAAGCTAAGTAGAAGGCAGTATGCTCTGCTGTAATGACTCTTCTTCTTTCAATACATTTGGTTTCTTCTCTTTAAACTAAATTTGTTCAATTTGCATATCCTGGATTGGAGGGATTTTAGTGATATATTGTGTCTGGTTATATTATTTAGTAGCGTAGCATGTTTGTAATTGCTAACTTAGCCAATCTAATTTGTTTCCTTGTTCAATGAGTTCCTTAAGAAATGCTTGCACATCGTTATTCCTACTAGCAATAATTATTGTTCTTTTGATCTTTCTTTGCCTGATGGCCTCCTGTGTATACTGAAACTGATTAGATTTTGAATTGTTTTCTGTATCTTATTTGACCTTAATGATTGGATTTGTATGACTTCATCTGCCTTCTTTACCGTGCTTCATTCAGGATTAAAACCTAGCACTGTACACTATTACAAATGCGGAGATCCATCTCTACAAGCTATGAGTAGCATCCACCATTTCAAGACTATGCCTATCTCTGGTCCACAGAACTACCCAAATAGGATTGCAATAGCGGGAGATCTGGGTCTTACATACAATACTACTGCCACAATTAGTCATGTGATTAGTAACGAGCCTGATCTTATGCTATTGATTGGTGATGTAACATATGCAAACCAGTATTTAACAAATGGAACTGGGGCTGACTGCTATTCTTGCGCATTCTCAGACTCACCTATCCATGAAACCTATCAGCCTCGCTGGGATTACTGGGGAAGGTTGGGACCGTTCACTTTTCACAAATTTAATCTGGCTTATATTTATTCCCCCATACTTAACCAAGTGCTTTTCCGTCATCCTTTACAAACTATACGTTTTGATTCCTTACCTTTTACTGTAATTTTCTGTTTTATTCAACAGATTTATGGAGGGTTTGGTGTCAAAAGTTCCAATAATGGTAGTACAAGGAAACCATGAAATTGAATTAGAGGCTGAAAACCAGTCATTTGTAGCCTACAGTTCTAGGTTTGCATTTTCATCTGAAGAAAGTGGGTCATCATCAACAATGTACTACTCATTCAATGCAGGAGGGATCCATTTTATCATGCTTGGTGCCTACATAGGTTATAATAAAACAGGTATCTATCATCTTCTGCTTTTTGTCAATATCTTTTACCAATATACTGTCATGGCAATTTTACTTTTGCCAAGGTGGGGTTTGGCTAGGTTTAAGGTTTATCATTAAGTACCTCTTTGGGTGACTTGTATTTTCATGTCAAAATGAGAATGAAAAGCTAGGGGGACTTCATTTTCCATCAGGCACCTACTTTACTAAGAATGTCTAGTCTTGGAGCATCTGAATCTTGAGACTTTTGTAGCATTTTATTTCCAGAGCATCTGGAGTGATTTTCCAGGTCTTGCATTTGATTGCCCTAAATGTGCTGGCCATTGTGTCCAAACTTTAGGGCCAACACGGGATGTGATAGAAGAACATAGTTCAAAATGAAATATTACTATAATGTTCTCATATTGGTTAGGTGAAGATTAGCATGACTTCTAGAAAAACATAGTTGATGGCAGTGATCTTGATACTGTACATTGGCAAAAACCTCTTCAGGTTTACAAGAGACATGCAGGATCATATCTTAAGTATTTTAGATTTTATCTTTTAGTTTTAAATTCAATTTTAAGATTTTTTGTGGTAGATAAGATTTATTTTGATTAAGTTCTTATCTTTAGATGGAGTCCCTGTTTATCTTAATTAGAATAGAGTCCTTGTTCTGTATGAATAGGTTTCCATATAAGAGAAGAGTTATATTTGGGTAGGGTTTCTTAAACTTTATTTTTCTATAAATAGGCACTTATGTAGCCTTTCAAAGACAGACTTTTCTAATTAATAAACATTCTTTCAAACTGTGAGATGTAATCTTTCCTTAGGTGTGAAGTCCCGTGGGTTGCAATCTAGACCAATTTTCCTAATTTTCCTTTCACTTTTATCATTATTACTATCCCCATTACCTTGTCCTGCGTCAGTTGATATCAAAACTGAAGTTTTTATTAATTTTAAAATTGTTTTGTCTTGTACAACTATGGTGACTAATGCGGATTTGAGTTCAAGAGTTGAATGTCGAGAAGGCAATATGCACGAAGTGGTGAAGCAGTTAAAGAATTTAACCGTAGTAATTGAGATGCTGTTGAAAGGGCCAGCACAATCAACTGGTAAAGGAATGTCTAAAGCTCCAACTATGGCAACCCAAAATCTTCAAGTAGCACAGCCACATCCCCAAGGAAGAGCTGAGTGTGACGCACCTGGAGACATCACAAAGAAAATCAAGATTGAAGTCCCAAATTTCAAAGGCAAAATCGATACTATCATATTTTGTGATTGGCTTAGTTCTGTTGAAAAATTTTTTGACTGGTATGATATGGAGGATTCTTCGTGAATTCAATTTGCTAAGATGAAAATGGTTGGTTTGGCAAAGTTATGGTGGAGTACGGTGGAGAACAACCTACAACGACTAGGCCAACAACCTATTAGAACTTGGCAAGGGATGAAAGCTAAGCTACAAGAGAAATATTTGCCTTATAACTATTTTGATCGAATGCGTGAAAAGGTTTTTATATTAAAGCAAGGCAGCATGAGTGTGACTGAATATATGCAGCAATTTGAGGAACTCAAGATGCGCAGCCAAATTGAGGAAAGTGCAG
Organism: Dillenia turbinata; assembly: GCA_037126225.1. Classification (NCBI taxonomy): domain Eukaryota; kingdom Viridiplantae; phylum Streptophyta; class Magnoliopsida; order Dilleniales; family Dilleniaceae; genus Dillenia; species Dillenia turbinata. The sequence goes on from JBAMMX010000006.1 coordinate 4,852,622, forward strand.
AGCAAGCAACAGCTTGATTTAAAGTAGGATTAAGAGCAGATATTAAGCGAGAACTGGCTAAACAACCCATCTACGGTCTGAAGCAGCCTGAACACTCTAAAATTCGAGCCAAGAGAATGGAGGATGCTCCCTGAGATCTCCTCTGCAAAGGAGACAAATGGGCTTTCAGAAAATGAAAAAGAAGCTGGCAAGCAAGTTGCAGTTCCAGAGGCATTATAGATTGAGGCTTCCACAACTACAGGTGGTAATGTTCCTGAAGAGAGTCATTCCAAAAGGGGAGGACAGTGAAAGAAGAAAGAAAGCTTGGTTAAAGATGCTACAGCATCTTCAAATGTTGTTTCTAGAAGGGTATACAAGGGAATAGGCATTTCTGAATTGAAAAGGCAAAACTATTCAGGAAAAAAGTGCTCTTTGGTGGTAATGATGGTGATAAAGAAATATTGAACCTCAAAAGGGAGAAGTGGAAACTTATTGGGGATAAACTTTGTCGGTTGAGGGGCATGCAACTGATGGTCCAAGGCCAAATTTTTCATTTGACATGCACCAGAAGAAGAAGATTAAAACAAATTCAGATTCATCATCTAAGCATGGAGAGATGGATGTCTCCCCTAAGGGAAGTAGGGCAAGCTCATCTAGGAAGGCCAAAATTGCTGCCACAAAATCTGGTCATAAACCCAATGATGACAGCAAGGTTGACGGAAAAACCAAGGATGACAACTCTAAGACTGTTGGTAAAGTTGAGCCTTCCCATGGTGCTAAAACCAAGGATCACGCTATTAAATCTGGTTTCAGATCAATGAATGATGCCTCAAAGAGTGCAGTTCCTTATAAAATCCTTAAGAGGATCAGTTCAAATGCTTATGTCCTTGACTTGCCAGATGATATAGGCATAAGCAATGTCTTCAATATTGAAGATTTGACTTTATACCATGGTAATGAAACACTTACAAATGACACTGCTATTTGCAAGCTTCCATTAGGGCCACAATTGAAGGAAGAATTTGAAAAAATTGTAGACTTCCAAGACGATCACACTGCAGATGGCGTTTATCAGAAGTTTCTTGTTAGGTGGAAGGGACGTTCAATTTCAGATTGCACTTGGGTTATAGCAAAGGAGTTGCAGCAGCTTAATCCGACTCTTTATGATAGTTTCCATGCTTTTCACTCACTAGAGTCAAATTCTTTCAAGCCGGGGAGAGATGATGCAGCACGTTGGCAACAACCTCTTAAGGTTTACAAGAGACATGTAGGATCAAAAGCACAAGCTTTGGTTTGGCATATGGATGATAATGAAGAGTATAGTTGGGATTTATCTTAAGTATTTTAGATTTTATCCTTTAGTTTTGAATTCAATCTTAAGATTTTTTATGTTAGATGGAGTCCTTGTTTATCTTGATTAGGTTCTTATCTTTAGATAGAGTCCTTGGTCTATATGAATTGGTTTCCGCATAGGAGAAGAGTTATATTTGGGTAGGGTTTCTTAAGCTTTACTTTTTCTATAAATAGGCACTTATGTAGCCTTTCAAAGGCAGACTTTTCTGGTTAAAAGACATTCTTTCGGATTGTGAGATGCAATTGGTCGGGTTGTCGAAGCCCTCAAATTAATACTGATTTCCCCCAATGCAACAAACTGTAGCAATAGTGGTTACCAGGTCGAATCCCAAGAGAACTAATTAACTTAATCTCCTAGTTGATGTTTAAAAAAAAATAAAATTGGGGGGTTTTCAAATAAATTGCTAAAATAAAAATTACTGAATAAAAATTAATAACCTAAAAATAAGAAACGAATCATCAATGCAAATTCTAAAATTTAAGGAAGAGAATCAATTCACAAAAAATCCGATCCAAGGGTTCATATATTCGATTGTCTCATTGATCATTGGTTAAAATATTATTCTTGCGATTCAAGCATTTAACCTTAGATCTATTAGGATAGCCGTAATAAATCTTGTGTTTTCCTAATTTAATCGACCAAACCCAGCATCTAATCGAAACTTATCATTAACCGATTGGCGACGATAGCGTTCCATATCAATATAATGATAGCATTACGTTATGTGAAAACAGTTAAACCAAAATATAAATAATTGGGATAGCCACAATTACTCAATTTTGTTCCATTGATTCCCTAGGTCAATTGATTACCGATAAAAGACCCATAACAAAAATAACCTAGTTACTACTTGTACCTTTCGTTCATGACAATTACGGATCACTGAATTCCTGGATAGTAATAGAAAAACTAATATTGAATTAAATTGTCAGATTAACCAATATTAGGTTTCCCTAAAATTAAATCAAGAATCAACGAATACTTGAATAAAAGCAAGAAATTAAATTTAGAACATAACCTCACAATGAAGAACAATCGATTAAAATTCCCCTTGAATCAGAAATAAAAATTAGCCACACATGGTGGTAAGTATCATCACAAGAAAATAAAAATAAGAAAAAGAAAATATAAAAATAAAACCTAAATGGAGAGAGTGACCCCTGTAGCCGTCCCTTGCTTTTTCTCCTCAAAGAATGCCTCCTGTGAATGCAGCCTTGTGTGAATAAATAGTGGTGAGGAGGCAGCATTGCCTTGTAGAATTTTGGAAAGAATATATATTGACTTGTTGCCCCTTTTTGCCCTACTTCTAATTTAACTAGGACTCTCCAAAATTTAGGAGATTACAAAAGTTCACTCCTACTAAAAAAACAGATTTTACTAAAAATAAAAATACTACTAAAATGTTGAATTCAATCTTCTCTTCTTCAAAGCCCAATAAAGTGTCTTGACCCAATTAACTTCAAAATTGCTTCATTAAGCCCAATGTGCTCCAAATCTTCAAACTCAATATCGTAAAAATGAAAATTCAATAAAACCAATTATTATAGCACTAGTCAATGCAAAATTAACACATAATAATAACAATAAAATCAATAATTTTGCACATTATCAAATTCCCCCACACCAAACCAATGTTTGTCCTCAAGCATTCTCTATCCCAATGTCACACAACCATTCTCCTCTTCACTCCTTCCCCTCCTTCATTTCATCATCCAACAACCTCAAGCAGCACATATTGAAACATTCAAATCAGAACCACAATCCAGAGAGCAAGTAATCATAGTTTGTATAACTTTAAAAGAAAATATATAGGCATCCCAATAGACTCAACAATATCATCAGAATTCAATGCAACAAGATTCGTTTCCCTCGCAAGGAGATCGCTCTATGCACTCAAGTGTTTAAAGGAAATTTATCGATAACTCTCAAAATCAATGCATAGTATGCTATTACCATAAGCTTGCTTATTAATCAAATCTCCACCACTGAATATATGAATTCAAAACAAAAATCCGGGGGTCTTTAAAAGGGTTGTAATGTGGCTCGGATAAGGGTAGGGAAAAGGTAAAAAAATGATGTGTAATGTATACCAAAGAAGCATATCAAAAATTTCAAAATATTCCTACTATCAACTCATCCCATAACATGAAGTACAATCAACCCAAGAAAAATGATTCAATCAAGACCTTATCGTTCCTCGATCATATTTCTGAATACTTTTCTCTTCTCTATCCCTTTTCTTTTCTTTTTTTTTTTTTTTTTTTTTTTGAAGAGAGAGAACAATCAAATCTCAAGGAAGACATGTATTGCATATACAAATCTCATAAATCGAATAAATTTCTAAAAATACTCCCCAACATAAAATTATCTCATTTCCTTTGCAAATTCTCATCCATTCAAGCCCTAACACATGCTTCTTTGATATAAGGGCCAAAAAGAAGGTTAAGCGTAAAAAGAAGGCTGTGTGTCAATTTGTGAGGTTATAATCAAAGAAAAAGGGATAAAGGTTCAATTTGGTTCACTAGGGAATAAGTATGCACGGGAAGGTCTTTTTTAAGATAGATAAAGTGTGTAAACCTAATTGCCCCCATCATATTAATGCATGAATTCATAAATGTGATCTTGAAAAGCATTGCAAAGCAAGTTCTAGAATAAACACACTATGATTGATGCACACTCATGAAAAAAATTAGAGCAAAAATGATTATATGCTCTCAAGGCTCAAATGCTCACAAAAGTGTGTAATATTGTATCGAATCTTGTACATTTGTATCTAATTCAATCGTCACAGTCAATAGGATGCTTAAAACAATTTTTATCCAAAATACAACTAATCACACTTGCCTCTTTCATGGATTCCAACTCAAATCGACAATGAATGCTAACTCAAAGATCATTTTCAGATGAAAATCAAAAGAGTATGGAATTTGAAAGAAAATAGAGATATGACATGGATTCATGAATTCCTCCCCCACACCTAAATGCTGCATTGTCCTCAATGAAGCAAAAAGAAGACGTTTAGGCATAATGCGGAAAGCAGAAAAAAAAACTAACGGAAGAATGAAATGCTAAAAATGAAAATAATGAAGAAAAGAGAGAGAACTCCCCAAAGGTGATGGCGGGAATGAGAGCTCTTGGTTAGCGGATGGTTGCTCGGCAGATGCAATTGGGGACTCTTCCGGTTCCATTGGTAGTTCTGCAGTCGGCTCGTTGGCATTGGATGAAGTTGTAGAACACGAGGAAGCATCACCCGCGACTGGAGGGGAGGACTAAAGGTTGATCGATGGAGGCAATTTCAGAGAGTTCGTAGGAGAATCGAGAGAGAGAATATAATTGGAATGTGCTGTGAATGTTCTCTCTTCTCCCATTCGACCGCCTTTTTTTTTTTTTTTTTTTGGTACCCAATACCGCGTGATCATCTCCTGAGAGAAGGAGTGCCTATTTTTTGGATTAAGCCTTCAGAATACCGCATGATCATCTGGTACGAGAATGACTGCTTCTGTCCGAAATCTGAATATCACTCCATTTGTGACTTGACTTGAGAAAATTGCTGGACACAAGTAAAAATTAAAAGGGGAGATAAATAACATAATAAAACACCCAAAAATAAATAAATAAAATTACTAGAAAATTAAATCAAACTCTTAAAAAAAAAAATTTGGGTTGCCTTCCAACAAGCGCAATTATTTTAACGTCGTTATGCTCGACGATCTTCATTTATTTCTCTTCAAGGAGGTTTCAACTTCAACTTGGGAACCTCATGTAACCTTCCTTCCATATCTAATTGTGCATTCGACTCAAAATTAATCACACGCTCTTCTTCACAAATTTCCTGCACAACATCAGCAAAACAAATTGATTGACACTTATTTGGGTATTTCATATGATCAAAAATAATGAATTTAACAATCTCGCCGTCGAACTCGACGGAGAGAGTACCCTCGTCCACATCTATTTTTGTCTTTGATATCTTCATGAACGATCTTCCTAATAGAAGTGGAGCTGAATCTATGATAGTGTCTCCTTCCATTTTCAATATGTAAAAATCTGTATGAAATATTAACTCATTAACCTGTACCAAAACATCTTCAACAATCCCCTCTGGGTAAACATAAGAATGATTAGCCAACTGAATAACGACCCCAGTTTCTTTTACGGGACCGAATTTTAGAGCACTATAAATTGAATAAGGCATGATATTTACAGGTGCTCCTAAGTCTAACATGACATGCTCAATTTTTTTCTTACCAATAACACAAGGTAGAGTGAACATACCTGGATCCGCACATTTTTCGGGTAAAGTTCTCTTGATCACATCAGACATATTCTCACCTATTTCATCACCTCTTAACTCCTTAACTTTCCTTTCTGAATTCTCCAATCTGCTAGGAAAAAATGGTACAATTGTACTAGAAGTGTTAGACAAAGAGGACTCGGATGTTACCTTGATTGAATTTTGATGCATGCGTTCATCTTCCTTATCCATGTCCTTCCCTTCATCCACATTTTTAGATGGAGTAGAGACCGAGTGAAGTTCCTTCCCACTTCTCAACATTATCGCACTGACGTTTTCTTTGGGATTCACGACCGTTTGTGAAGGTAATTTTCCTGAAGTTCGAGCCTCCAAATTACTAACCGAAATTGCTAGTTGAGTGATTTGTTTCCCCAAGTCTTGAATGCTAGCTCTCGTTTCCTGTTGAAATTGTTGGGTATTAGTCGCGAGAGCTTTCACAATATCTTCTAGGGACATACCTGAATTAGATGATTGTGTCGGTGCTTGTGTTGGCCTATTGAATTGCTGAGGAGGATATCTTGTCTGTCCTCCTTGATTCCCGTAACTCAGGTTTGGATGATCTCGCCAACCGGGATTATAATGAGTGGAGTAGGGATCGTACTTCCCTTGAGGTTGGCGAGGAAATCCTCCTACGGCATTTGCTTGATGAATAGAATTTTCTTGCAAAGATGGACACATATCCGTAGGATGTCCAGGTATCGAGCATATGCCACAGACTTTGGTTGCATGTATTTGCCCTACAGCCATCTGACGAACCAAAGCAGTCAATTTAGAAATTTGATTTTCAAGGTGAGAATGACTTACCTCATTGACACGTTTCGTAACTCCATCCGTTCTCAACCCAAATTGTTGAGAATTTTCTGCCATATTTGTGATCAATTGTCTGGCTTCTTCAGGTGTTTTATTTACCAAGGCTCCTCCGCTAGCCGCATCTACCATACTTCTATCCATGGGTAGAAGTCCTTCATAGAAATATTGTATCAAGAGCTGTTCCGGTATTTGATGATGTGGACAGCTAACGCAGAGTTGTTTGAACCTCTCGAAGTACTCATACAGCGTCTCTCCGCTAATCTGTCTGATCCCACATATCTCCTTTCGAATGTTGGCCGCCCTAGATGTAGGAAAAAAATTTTCCAAAAATAATCTTTGCATCCCATTCCATGTATTGATCGAACCCGGAGGTAGGTAGTACAACCAATCTTTTGCCTTTTCTTTTAGGGAAAAGGGAAAGGCTCTCAGCTTAATCTGTTCCTCGGTCACACCTTGGGGTTTCATACTCGAACAAACAACGTGAAATTCCTTCAAATGTTTATGTGGGTCCTCACCTGGAAGACCACAAAAAATAGGAAGTAAATGAATCAAACCAGATTTAAGTTCGAATGCTACCTCAAGAGTTGGGTATTCGATGCACAAGGGTTGTTGATTCAGATTGGGAGCAGCCAATTCCTTCAAGGTTCTCTCATGGTCGGCCATCTTTTCCTCTTCTTCTTCAAAAATAGACTTGTCACAAATTGTCAGATCAATGTTAAAAAATTGGCCTTCTACGTAACTTACCTTTCCTCTGTCTGGCCTCCTTTCTCAATCGGCGAGCAGTTTTCTCAATTTCGGGAATATATTCCAATTCACCTTCTTGAGAAAAACGGGTCATAAAATAAAAGAGGTCAGCAAAACAAATATAAATAAAACACAACTAAAAAATTAAAATAGTTCCCCGGCAGCGGCGCCAAAATTTGGTCGGGTTGTCGAAGCCCTCAAATTAATACTGATTTCCCCCAATGCAACAAACTGTAGCAATAGTGGTTACCAGGTCGAATCCCAAGGGAACTAATTAACTTAATCTCCTAGTTGATGTTTAAAAAAAAATAAAATTGGGGGGTTTTCAAATAAATTGCTAAAATAAAAATTACTGAATAAAAATTAATAACCTAAAAATAAGAAACGAATCAACAATGCAAATTCTAAAATTTAAGGAAGAGAATCAATTCACAAAAAATCCGATCCAAGGGTTCATATATTCGATTGTCTCATTGATCATTGGTTAAAATATTATTCTTGCGATTCAAGCATTTAACCTTAGATCTATTAGGATAGCCGTAATAAATCTTGTGTTTTCCTAATTTAATCGACCAAACCCAGCATCTAATCGAAACTTATCATTAACCGACTGGGCACGATAGCGTTCCATATCAATATAATGATAGCATTACGTTATGTGAAAACAGTTAAACCAAAATATAAATAATTGGGATAGCCACAATTACTCAATTTTGTTCCATTGATTCCCTAGGTCAATTGATTACCGGTAAAAGACCCATAACAAAAATAACCTAGTTACTACTTGTACCTTTCGTTCATGACAATTACGGATCACTGAATTCCTGGATAGTAATAGAAAACTAATATTGAATTAGATTGTCAGATTAACCAATATTAGGTTTCCCTAAAATTAAATCAAGAATCAACGAATACTTGAATAAAAGCAAGAAATTAAATTTAGAACATAACCTCACAATGAAGAACAATCGATTAAAATTTCCCTTGAATCAGAAATAAAAATTAGCCACACATGGTGGTAAGTATCATCACAAGAAAATAAAAATAAGAAAAAGAAAATATAAAAATAAAACCTAAATGGAGAGAGTGACCCCTGTAGCCGTCCCTTGCTTTTTCTCCTCAAAGAATGCCTCCTGTGAATGCAGCCTTGTGTGAATAAATAGTGGTGAGGAGGCAGCATTGCCTTGTAGAATTTTGGAAAGAATATATATTGACTTGTTGCCCCTTTTTGCCCTACTTCTAATTTAACTAGGACTCTCCAAAATTTAGGAGATTACAAAAGTTCACTCCTACTAAAAAAACAGATTTTACTAAAAATAAAAATACTACTAAAATGTTGAATTCAATCTTCTCTTCTTCAAAGCCCAATAAAGTGTCTTGACTCAATTAACTTCAAAATTGCTTCATTAAGCCCAATGTGCTCCAAATCTTCAAACTCAATATCCTAAAAATGAAAATTCAATAAAACCAATTATTATAGCACTAGTCAATGCAAAATTAACACATAATAATAACAATAAAATCAATAATTTTGCACATTATCAGCAATCTTCCCTTAGGTGTGAAGCCTAAGAACCCTAGGTTGCGATCTAAACCAATTTCCCTAATTTTTCTTTCATCACCACTATTACTATGCCCACTACCTTGTCATGTGTAAGAACTTTTCTCAGAGTTTTTTTTTTTTTTTTTTAATGAAGTGATCATGTTAGAGATACAAGATATGAGTTAATGGGACGAGGACTAATGGCAATGCCACCCCTGAGCATATAATATAAGTTTTAGAACAAGTGTCTGCAAGTGTTCCAAGTCTTGGAGATGCAAGAGTTAAAACTAATTTTGCAAAGTAAATTTGATTGCAGATTGCCTGTTGTCATTACTCATCAATTTTCATTGTTACTAGGCAATAGATTCCACTTTTTTTTAAATTGCTTCCATTCCTATCATTTGTAGATGATCAATATAAGTGGTTGGAGAAGGACTTAGCTAATGTTGATAGATCTATAACTCCATGGTTAATCGCTACTTGGCACCCTCCTTGGTATAGCAGCTACAAAGCCCATTACAGCGAAGCTGAATGTATGAAGGTTTCAATGGAGCAATTATTATACTCTTATGGTGTAGACATAATTTTCAATGGGCATGTAAGTGATGAAATGTTTTCTGCTGCATTTATGGTTCTCGCCTTTGTTTCTTATGGCATTTGGATCCTTAAATTAATTAGTTGCAATGCCTAACAAGTATCTCTGGAAAGAAATATATGATGCTGTACATGGCGCACCCTCCATTTCACACATTAGCACACAGGCCACACAGTTTGTCTTTTGCTACTGAAAGGCAATTTTTAACCATGTAGAATGCAATTCTCCTTTCATAGGGCCATGCCTTTAGGTTGAGTTTTACATCTCATTTATACACTAATATGTAGAATGCAATTCTCCTTTCATATGGTCATGCCTTTAGGTTCAGTTTTACATCGCATTTACACAATAATATTTTCTTAATTGGAAAAAAAAAATGTTCATGCATATGAGAGGTCAAATCGAGTTTATAACCATACTCTTGATCCATGTGGTCCTGTTCATATAACCATTGGAGATGGAGGCAATCGGGAGAAGATGGCGATTCCACATGCTGATGAACCTGGTGAATGTCCAGAACCATCAAGTACTCCTGACTCACATATGCCTGGCTTTTGTGCGAGAAACTTCACTTCTGGCCCAGCAGCTGGTAAGTTCTGTTGGGACCGGCAGCCTGAGTACAGTGCTCTTGAGAGAGTAGCTTCGGCCATGGAATACTAGAGGTACTAACACCTCTCCCTCTCTCTCTGGATCTGGTGCTGCGAACATATAAATATGTGCTTGTGTTTCCATCAATTTATATGCATGATATTGTGAGCTTTCTCAAATATTTGAAATATGTGTTATTATTGCTTATTCCTTATAATGGCAACATGTCATCTTGGTGTGAAGCAGCATATGCAATTGCACTAGCAGAGTCCAGTAACTGTATTAATTGGAATTTGTGAAGTCCCAGAAATCTTCTGCAGTCAATGACAATTACCACTCGAAACCTCAATAAAATCTTGATGCTCCTTTAGAGACAGTTTAATTTAAAATAAAAAATTATCAAGCCTGCTCGGAAATTACATTTTTATGTTGGATTAATTTATGGTTGGCAGGTTAAGAATGAAACTTGGGCAGTGTGGACGTGGCATAGAAATCAGGATCCATACAAGGAAATCGGAGATCAAATCTACATAGTTAGGACTCCTGAATCAAGCCCTATACATCCAAAGGTGACTAAGCTCTGGTCTGCTGCTAGATAAACTGTACTACTTTGTAATCCAAGTTATATTCTCATTGATGAAAACCATAAAACTCACCCCTAACGCAAAATACTAATGTGTGTGAGATAGAGGTTGTGATGACTTCCCGCCTCCGGGTTGCAGGAGCCCTTGTCATATTGTACCACATTGACTGTATTCTTGTCCTCCACTGATTCATGTATAGCAGAAAACATGTGGAACCACATGAAAATTGAATACAAAGGAATAATGAATTGTTCTTGACTCCCTTGTACTCCTCTCTGAGGAGATATCAGTATAGCCTGTGTGGGTGACTGTGTGTGTTCTGAGGCATGTCCATCTGCATCTACATATTGTAGTCACATTATTCAGATTTCATTATTCTTGTTCATCGTAATTGAACATCACATGCCATAACATCTGCCCAACATAACTATGCCCAAGCAAAGATATAATGGCCAGTCACTTTGCAAGGCACATATATGTTGTTGAATTATTAATTTATTTGTTTTGCTATTTTTCCTAATGGGTGAAACAAAAATTTGTTTTCCTTTGCCTTTGATGTCACCGCTCCAACAAGCCATGAGCAAGAGATGCAGAAGGTTAGTTCCTCCTCTCAATGTCTTTAATATGGCATGAACTAATATACATTTCACTTCCATTTAAAGCCCGTCTGCTTAATTTCTCTTTTATATATATATATATGCGTGTGTGTGTGTGTGTGTGTGTGTGTTGCATATAACTTCTATATTCTTAAACTAAGTGCCACTATTCAATCTTTTTTGGCCGAAATAAGTAGGAAGAGATAAAAGCTGTGGCCCTAAGGGTGATGCATCATTATCACCCTGTCTGGCAGTTCAGTGTTTTGTTAAAAGTGTCTTATCTGAAGGGACGGATCTCGCCTAATGGTGAAATCTCTCAATTGTGTCTTGGAGATTTAGCATTCGCCTTGCAAAAAAAAAAAAGGGGGACTGTCTAAGTATTTCCTTTTTCAGACCTCACAATGTGAGAATTTCGATACTAATTACGTCTTTTTTCGTCTTAGCTTAAGGGGCATATGTAAGGATGAATCGGCCTTTTACTGATTTATAGCAGAAATTTATGGAAAAAGGAGTTCAAGGACTCCTAGTTTGGGATAGGAAGTCCTTTGGGTAGATGTCTCAAACAAAAACCCTATTGTATTGATCCCTCATGGGCATCTAACAACATTTCGTGATCTCATTCTGTGCCACTCGTTTGTATTATAAATACAGATAATTAAGATGGATCAAATCAATCACCTAGAACTAGTTAGGATTCATCGAGTGGGTTTGTAATTGTTTAGTTGTCTTGATATTGAAGGCCATAGCTGTTTGGAACCAATAATTATTTCTCCAAGGTCAAGCCAATGGGACAGCCCCAGGGGAAGCGATGGGACAAGATATACAATGACATGAATCAGTTTAACATTTTGTTAGAATTTGTAAGGGGGTCCCCATTTGATACTGACTTCACTTTGCTTCTTTGAATTGTGAATATGCCCCTTGGGATGGCTCTACAGTTGAACAACATGTGATGAGATGACAATTTAACCCTTTAAAACATAAAGTAAGATCCACTCACTCCACATCTGAAAATCCGAAACGCAGTTAGTGCCAAGGCACCGAAAAATGGACCATTTTTGCAAATTTTGGTATCGTGAACAGAGGTTTGTCTTACACTTCTCAAGACTTATTTATTGCTACTCTAAATGCAGGACGTGTACTTGGACTGAATATTCGTGAAATCATTGATTAACTCATTCATGCATGAACCCAATTGGCATCACAAACTGGGATTAACTCTGCTCGTTTCAATCAGGCATGAAAGAGAATTCCGAATTAAAAGATTTTGCATTTGACAGAAAAAAATATCGGGCATTGTGTGTAATTGCCAGCCAGGACGAAGTTGGATCCGCGGAATACTCTCTTAACATAAGGGGTGTTCACATTTTAGCAAATTGTCAACATTTATCATTACCCAAGCTTGAGAATAAAAAAGAAAAAAAGGGTGCCCGACCCAATGCCTTAGAAATTAAAAAAAAAATGCTTAGATGCAAAATGCAATAGAGCCCTCTTATTTGTAATGGCAATTATAGGTTGAAAAGCAGTTGGAGATTTGAGATGTATTTGTAATACAAACAAAAAGGCAGAGTTGTCAGAAGAGTTGTAAGTCCAATCTTTGAAGAAAACTAACCAAATAAATAAAATGGAAGAACGAGTGGTTTCCATTCCCAGCTACACTAGCAAGGAGATAAATTATATCATTTAGCACACACCCTTCACCACAAAAGTGGTTCCCATGTTCTTTGCCAATATCTAATCCGCAAATGCAAATCAGCTTCAACACACAATCGTCGTACGAACCACATAAATGTGTGTGTGTGTGTGAGAGAGAGAGAGAGAGAGAGTCACCATGCTTCCTTGAGACTTTCTTTGAATCAGAAGTTAAGGAAAGTCTGCTGGGGAAGATACATCTGCTTAAACCTTCAGTAAACTGATGATACAGTTTCATCCCAGTTTAACCTTATTCCTTTTGTGAAGATTTCAAAGAAGATAGAATTGTTTTCGTTTATGCATCCATATGTATAGACATCTGAAACTTGGGCAATCTCCATCTCAAGGTGAGCAATGCAGACAAAGGAAAAACGATTAATTGCAAAAGTTGAAAGACAGATACTGAAAACACAGAAATTGAAGCAGAACTCTGTCATTAATATAATCACTTGCGGTTTCTAGATTCTAATTAGCTAACCCTTCAAGCTCAATACACCCCACCATTGTTTTGAATTTGATACTTCATCTGATTGATGTCTCCAAACGAGGAGAACTCGACACAGAGAGAGAATAATCTGTAGCTTATATTCTATAGAAAACCCAACATATTGTTTACAATCTCCTCCTCAACACGAATTTCTTAAAAACAAAAAATCATAACAAAAAATCAGAAAATATCAAGAATTTCCGAGATGAAACCATTGCAAAGAGGACAATTGCCCCTGCTGACCCAAAGCTCTCTCGAACAGAGCCTGCAAAATGTATGCCCACATGGAATAAACGCCGCCCCCTTCACTCTCACCATGCACACACAACAATTCAACTCTGCTCCAACCCCTGTTTCTCCTCCCACATTTTCTTCTTCTTCATCCTCCTCCTCTTCCTCCTCCTCCTCGTCATCAAACATATACGAATGTCCCACGATTCCCGCCTGCCTGTCTGTCTCCTCCAACAAATCCATCAACGACATCCTAATCGGCGGTGCTTCCTCTATCGGATCCGCCGGCATAACCGAATCAACCCGCCTGTTATTGTGATTCTGTATCTGACCCTCCATTGTTTCCCTATTTTCTCCATTTCTCGGCGATTCATCGCCATTCTCGTACTCTGCATTCCTTGTGGAAGCCGAAGCACGGGCCGAGATATTTCGAGACAATTGAACTCTAGAACCTTCGGAAGAAGACATTGGGACGTCGGAAGACGGAGTGCGAACAGAGGAAGCCCAGACGGCGCCTGCGCGGCGGAGACGGAGGCGATCCTTGAAAGATTTCCAGGTGATTTTGTTAGTGGCGGGTGACCGGTAACCTCCCGAACCGGGATTGTCTTCTTTGATGATGTCTAATAGCGTTCTGCTTAGAGACCCGGGTGTTGCTGGTACAGGTCTCTTATCCGACAAGACGGCGCCGAGGGTTAGACCGGCGAGAGAGTTGAGAGTAGGTGAATCTTCTTGTCTGAGCCGGTGTCTTCTATCACCTTCCATTCAGAGCTCTCTTCAATATTTTTTGAAGGAAATGAATTTATATTTATATAGCATATAATAATCAGTTTAGAGATTCGATTACATCTTACAAACTTATATACATATTAATATCATGAATTTTGCTTCAAAAGCAAAGCATACCTAATGAACTCTCTGAATTCAGAAGAGAACAGATCTGGACCTCTTCTTTTTCTGCTTCTGGGTCTGTTGTCTGGTTCTGTATCTCTGTAAAAAAGAGGGTTTGCAACAGATTGTCAAACGAGAGAGAGAGAGAGATGAAAAGTGTAAAAAAAAAGGGAAAATGACATGGTGGGTAGGGTATGATTGCTTTTGCTATTACTATTTTGCTAGACTGGTTGGATTTCTTTCTCTTTTCGCTTTGTTGCAGAGTTCCCCCCCCCCCCTTCAATCTATTTACTGTCTGAATTTTTCTTCTCTAACTCTATGCTCTGCGACGATGTTCCTCTCTCTCTCTTCTCTCTCTCCTTTGCAGTATTGCTTGTGTTTTTAAGTTCTTTTTTGGTTTTGGTGTTGGGGTAGAGGCAGAGGAAGAGAGAGAGAACGATTCTGTAGGGAACCCAGGCGTTGGCTGGTTGCCGTTGAATGCGGGAAGAAAAAGATAAGAAGGGAACTCATTATCACAATTACCATTTTACCCTTTTACGTGCATTGGATGCGATTCGATTCCACCACGGATGGGCGGCATGAATTATGAAATAAATAACCATTTTTCTATTTAAATTTTAATTTTAAAATATAGACATGTACTGTTTGCTTCGTATATGATTTATTCCAATAATTACTATTATTAAAAATTAATTATTTAGATAAACTTGGTTTCTACATTAAACCAACTTTACAGATTATTAGATAGATGAGAGTATATTTGAAGAAACCAAGTGAAGGGACATTGACTGCTTCTATCCACACAAACTTACATTCATTCTCTCCTCTGATTCTAATTTGATTCAAGTAAATATGATACCCAATTTCGGATAAACTATTCGAGTGTTTATTTTTTTATTTTTAAAACTCGAATTTAAGATTTAAATTAAAGAAATGTAATACTTAAGATTCATAACATGTTTGTAGAGTAAATGGTTTTATACTGTCTCTTAAACTATCTTTTGCCCACTAGACCTTGTTTTGAGAGAGACTGAGAGAGGGGTATTGTGATTCATTATTTTTTTTTTATCGATTGATATTTAGATTTTATTCAATTAATTCAATTTAAGCACTGTGAGACTTATTGAGGGATTGGATCTCTTAAATTCTTTTTTTCTATTCTCAAAACTCAAACTTGAAATATCAAGGAAATAGATACCCAATAAAGAAATTTATAATGTGATTCATTAGTTTGTTCACATGTGAGTTGTGAATAAATGCTGCCAATGGGAAGTGTGGGACTCTTGGTGGCTCATCAGCATCAGACTACCTAACCCAATTGGTCCCCTGCAGATTCTTCCAATTGCTCAGTCTACTGCATCCCCATTAAAACTTGCTCTAAATCTGTTGGTGCTTCCGAGATTCACCATTGAATTCCATTCACAATTTTTGGTCTCTCTCTCTCCATCCTTTCAACCCTTCTACACCTACCTAATACATAGGCATTTTCATTCATGCCATGTTTCTTTGTCTGGGACATGTCATGACAACGATTTTGATTTGCCTAAAATTTTCTGCCAAGAAAAATTGTATGGGCTTGTTGATTTATCACTAGAAAGGAAGCTAGATATCTAGGAAACTAAAATTTTCTGGGTTTTTTTTTTTGGTCTGAATTTGTTATTTTGATGATCTTTTTAATAATCTTCTTAGAATACCGATAAAACCGCATTCTAAATGTAAAGACATTTGGGTCTTTCCTTTGCTTTGAGCAATGTTTGATTCAGATCTCAAAAAAGATTTAACTAATTAAAGTAATTGACATCCATGGCATTTTTTGTATCACACATTTTATAATTAAAGCTTAGGCACAAAAAAAGAATAATTAAAAGGGTGAAAGAGAAAAACCAATATTGAATACCACCCAATTTAGAGATAATAAAAATAGATTTTTCCATCCCCAATAAAACAGCTTAGTGGTCACAACTTTTCCCATCAACCCAATTATGCCGGATTCAAATCTTGATGCAAAAAAAAAAAAGAAAAGTTTTCCCCAAAATAAATCATCTCGATCTCAAACCCCTCATAAGTGGTAAAATAGACATTTTCTTTCACAATTTCATTTTAAATTATTTATTTGTTTAGATGATTTTGATAATTTGTGTAATAACTTTTATGTTTGTCTTTCTCATTGCCACCCCACCCAATTTGCTGTATTTATTATATAAACTTGGAATTTACCTTATTGGTTATCCAAACAAGAAGCCATATTTTTTCTTTACTTGTCTTATCTAGAGCTGAGAGAGATTGATGGACAATTAGTCTTATGAAAATAATATTAGATCCTTTAATAAAAATTTAAATTTGAATCTTGTGAATGAAAAGAAATATATTAAGAGAACTCTCCTTAATGAGGATTTAATAGTAATTTAAATTAAATTAATTAAAATATGATTTTAAATATTAATTAATTCAAATACCAAGGAAGTGAGAACGAAAGAAAAATTAAATACCAAAAAAGAAGCAAAGCATACAAGAAATACAAGCTTTCAGCCGAAAGCAATTTCCTCCTCTTGGATCCCCTTCATAATGGTGAGCTAACTTTTATCTAATTGGGCCCTGCAGGGGCCCTTGCCACCAGATCATTTTAACCAACCTAAGTTCAACAACTAACATTATTGTTGTATAACGTTTAGCATTTATGTTTTTGGCACCACACCCCACATGATGTGTATTATTCCATACTAGGTAGGAATATTATGAGAGGAATTAAACATAAAAGCTTACATACACACATGAGGGGGCTTAGGTGCTTTGACTTTCTTTAACAAGTGACATGATAACACCATAAAGATTACAACAGACACACATATATATATGGTAGAGTTTGATAATGTAAAATATGTTTGCGAAATTTTTCGAGTTTGAAGAATAAATAACACCATAAAGAATTCACCAAGTTTCAAGAATAAATAATGTTGATGGCATCCGCAAGAGAATAGCTTAATAATCACAATCTCTTTCCCTCAACTCTGAAATCCAAAGTTTAAATTACTGTGTAATCAAAAAATAATAATAATAATAATGATGTTGATGTTGATGGCTAAGAGATGGAAGGATTTCGAGGGGTATAGCAAATAAGAAGGGAAGACCAAATTGAGTTTTTGATTTTGTACTTTTAAATATATAAATTAAGTAAATAAGAATTCTGGTTTAAATCTTGATATAACTAAAAAAAAAAAAAAATTAAGTGAACGGAAGATGAAATTAGGGCACGAGGATCAAATAGCCATGGCCTGTCGATCCTCCAAATTGTTTTTACTTCTGTCAGAGGAGCTGCAAGGCACAACCCAAGCAAATTGTATGATATAATTTATTCGGGTTACCCAAACGTTGGTAAGCCAATGGGGCCCTATAGAAAGGCTTCATAGAATGTGAAGCCCGGAGGCTCGTTAGGCCCAGATCGTTTATAAGGCAGTAACTTGGCCTTCCACTTCCTTCTGGGAACTTCAACCTGACCATGAAATCCAGCCCAGGCCCTAGGCCGGTTTGAGTCAAAACTTTTTTTTTTTTTTTATGAGTCGGAAATCTTGAATTTAAAATTTTTAAGAGAAAAAGAGGACGTGCCAATTGAGCTATAGCTCACTGGCAGGTCAAATTTAAAGAAAATATATGCTAAAAGATTTTTACTCGAATTAAATTTAACTGAATTTAATAGAATCAGTGTTTTATTAAAATATATATATATATATATATATATATATATCGTAATCTTGATTATCAGTTAGTTTTGCTTTGATCTTATGATTATATCTAATCTTTCTCCTTCACCTTATAAATGCGAAATGCTCGTTTTCTTCCCGGGTGTGCAATATATACATGCCATTTGGACGGGTGCTCTATCACCATTGTGATTTTTTTTTTTTTTTTTACATGTCCTCTTCATTCATTTCTCTTTTAAATTTGTAAGATTAATTTATATAAATCTAATTCAAACTTTTGCAAAAGCGCATCACTTTTGTGTCACCAAGTAGAAAATCGTATTATTAAATTATAACTTAATATAATTTCTTTTAATTTTAAATATAAATGACATATGAATTTAGTGAGAAAACATTAAACTCTTTTAACAATTATTCAAAACAAATTAATCAAATTTCTAAATATTGATGGTCAAATAAAAAATATAATATTCTTTGAATAAAATTTGAAAATTACTCAAAAATTTTTGAATTTAACGATATTAAAAGCTTCTCTTTTAACTTAACATGTAAAATTTGAATCTCCATCCCCTCTCTTAAAATAATATCTTTCATTATTTTAAAAAAAATCTAAAAGTTAAATTTTAAAAATTATAATCTACACCTTAAATTTTAAAATTTATGTAAAAAAGTTTTAAAAATGTCACTCCTTCGAGACTGGCCCAACCCGACACAAGTCCGACGCATCACGCTTTGCGGTTGAAGTAGATTTTTGATAGAATTTGTTTTGCACGATTTCCCTCCTTGATCCTTGTTTTGACAAAAATGATCCCCCTATGGTCCAATTCATGTTGAAATAATTTAGAATTTATTGTATGGAAAACATAAAGAGGCTAAAGTCATGTGGTGACTTTTAAAGAGTTTAGAGTTATTGTGATGCATTTCAAAAGTCTAAATACCAAGAGTCGTGAGTTTATTACGTTAAATAAATGTAGACGTTCAAAGAGTCATAGTATGATGTCAAGATATCTTTTGGTATGTCTAACTAGTACTATAAATAAGTAGTCATTTTATATATTTATTGAAGAGAGTTGAAAGTCACTCTACAAGAGTGAGAATGTGATGTCATGTGCATCCTATGAGATCTCTCTCTTCCTAATATATTCTTGATTATTTATATGATTAATATCCTTATTCTTACTTTATACTCTTCGTCTCTACAAAAACATTGACATGCTCTAGCCTAGTTCAGATTCATATTCTTTTGCTTCCAACAATTGGTATTAGAGCCATGCTTTTATTGCCAACAAAGTGGTATTAGAGTTTTGGTTATTGATAGTTAGGTTGAGAGCTTGGTTGGTGTTGTGCCTAGGTTGGTGTCTCCTAGGATCAAAGAAGAAAAGTTGTTGACATTTCCGAATTTCTAAAGATAGAGAATCCGCTGAGAAATTTCTAGTTTTGCAAAAAAGAGAACATGTTAAGAAAGTGTGAATCATGGGAAGAACTACACAAAAAGAAGAAAGGATTTGAAGAATGGAGAATGAAGAGTCTACGATTGTTGTAACTGTGCATTTTAAAACAATACTCAAAAAGTTACTAGAAAAGTTAAATTTGCATGTAACATAGTATGTATGTACAAAGTTTGGTTCAGATCATCTTCCTACTTTTCTTACTAAAATGATATTTGAAGACAAATATGGAAGACATGAACAATATGGATTATGTTGACAATGAAGCAGCTCTATGGGCAATAAGACATTTAAAATGGGCTTACAATATTATTATTAGGGATGTAAATGAGCGAGAGTTATATGAAGTTCAAAATGACTTGGAATGATAGAAAAACTCTTATGAAAATCTGAAGAAGAATTTTGATGAAGTCATTAACAAATCTGAAGAATCTGACAACAATGAAAATGCATGGAAGATTTACAATAAATATTAAATTCTAAATTAAGGAAGTAAAATATTAGAATAATTTGGAATTTATTATACAGATAACATAAAAAAGATAAAGTCACGTGATGACTTCCAAAAAGTTTAAAGTTAATGTGACGCATTTCAAGAGTCTAAATATCAAAAGTCATGAGTTTATTATATTAAACAAATATTGGTGTTTAAAGAGTTATAGTATAATATAAAGGTATTTTTTGATATATCTAAATAGTATTATAAATAAGTAGTCATTTTATATATTTATTGAATAGAGTTAAGTACCTCTAGAAAAGTAAAAAACTATTATAACTATTATATAATGTCATGAATATCTTATAAAATCTCTAAGACATGTTCGAATCTATACAAAAAAAAAAATTTTAAATAACCCCCAAACCTTCCCCTTCCCGAAAAAATGACCCCTAGCTCGAACGAGTTTTGAAAACTCGATCAATATTATTCATTATTTTGTAGGATCTGAACAATATCCAATTTCAATCTTCAATACTATAAAATGATGAATAATATTGGTCGAGTTTTTAAAATCCAGCCATTTTAATTTTTTTTTTTTTTTAGGTTTATATTTTTTTTTTTTTTTTTAGGTATAAATCCGAACATGTCTCTAAAATGTCTCTCTTCCTGCTATATCTTTTAAGTATTTATATAATTAATATCCTCATTCTTACTTTATGCTCTTCGTCTTTACGAAAACATAGACATCCTTAAATTCATGTTCTTTTGCTTCCAACAATTGATATTAAAGCCGCGCTTTTGCTGCCAACAATTCACACGACCGCCGCCCGGCGAACAAACAGGTAACTGTCCTGTACAATTTGAAAGCACAGCCATCGTCTTCTTCTTGCACAGACAATTCTAAGGCGCTAACAGTGAGACAGAGGGGGCCGAAGGGCAGTTGAAATAGCGGGAGAGAGAGCGTGAGAGAGGAAGTGAACAACAAAATCGCTTCCCCGAAGGCAATATCTTTAATTTTGAGGAGAGGTCGACGAAAGCTGTGATTGAGAAGAAGAAAAGTAAAGGGTCTAAGAGGCTTCTTCCTCAGACTGTTCTTGAAGCACTTCATGAACGCATTACCGCTTTGCGCTGGGAGTCTGCCTTGAAGGTTAGTACTTGAATTGAAATTTCTTTCACTTTCATGTATTTTGGTGATTTTTTTTTTTATTATTATTACTGAAATTTCATCTGGGTTTGTGTTAGTTTCGAGATAAGTGGTCTGGTTGGTCTGAATTTTTTATTTTTGAGCTAAGTGGTTGAATGGCATTTTATATCGGGTTATTGTGATTGATTTGGGTATTTCAGAGATTGAAGAAATTGAAAATCTGATTAGGAAGATATCAAGGAAAATTTATTGGGTAAAATAATTTATGGGCAATGAATTGTTGAGCTTGATAAAGTTAGATTCAGAACATTAGGTCAATAAAGGTGAAAACGAAGAACTTCTTGATTCCCGTGTCCATAATGGCTTGCGGCAAAGTGTTTATCTTAATTCAGTCTCTGGCATTCTCCGATCTTCACATTTGAATGAAATTTCATTCAAATGGAATGTATTCTAGTGGGGCTTGTCTATTTTCTTTCTTTGGGGAAGTATGAACCTATTTTTTTACAAGATAGGGCGTGGCCTAGGAAAGAAGTGTAAGTGTAAGTGTTGGACAGTTCCATGCTGACAATATATAAAAAGTTAAATACATAAATATGGTTCTAGAAAAAGAAGGATTCTTTCTTCTCTTTTCAGAAGGGAGTGATTGTTATCATCAGAGGCAGTGGTCTTGAATTTGCTATAAAATTTTGAACTCATGACCATGAGTTATCCCAATTGGCAATTACTGTCAAATGATATAATCAATGAGGCATGTGATGGTACAATATGGTAATAAAACAGACATTTGAAATAGGATATTATTAGGAATGACAACAAAAAGTTCGTAAAAACCACGTAATCTACATTTAAATAAAATTATTTCTTTTACTCTTTTTTTCCTTTTTGCATGATATTGTTCTTTTTTAAGTACTTGCTGTTGCTGATATGTAATACAATGCCTAATGCCAATTTTTGGATTTATATTTGTTATCAATGTGCCAGTTAATGGTCATTCAAGTCACAGAGAACAACTTTTAACATGCAAATATGATTCCATTAAATTATGAAATACTGTAAATTAGTCCATCTATAATTGGGTTTGGGGGGGGGGGGATTGTTCTGTGTTGAAATATCGGTAAACTTTAATCAGGCTTTTACTGTAAGTAATTGTTATGTATGAAGAGTATCATTAGAAGATCGATCTCTTTGCTTCTTTGTGGTAATAGAATATTTTAGGATGTGTATGACATGTGTTGTTGGCCGTTAAGAACCAGCTGAGGGTTATGGTGGGGTTTCCTTTTGGCATGATATTTGGTGCAAACCTAGTCTTTTTTGGGACCAGCTTATTTAGAAAAATGTATGAAAAAGATGTTTTGCTTGCTAGAGATAGGGATGCCACCAAGAGCTGTAACTTTTTCTTGCTCTTGGGTGTAGCACATGGGATGTGCAACATCTTTTGTATTTGGAAGATCAGAATTAGGACTTCCTGTGACTTTTTTCCTTTGCTCAATAAAGTGAAGTAAATGAAAGGTTGGGCAGTTTGGGTAGTTTGGAAGATGAACACAGCTCAAGTCACACATGCTAATTTTTTAGGAGCTTCTTGAGGAAGGTGTTAAGGGTCATGGTACGCACCTTTTGAATTATAGCTATACGGATGACCAGATTTGTTTCGGGATTTTTTTTGGCCAAAACCTTAATTTGGTCCTCGAACTTCTATAGTTTTTTTTGATTTAGTCCCACATTTTAAAACTTTTTAATTAAGTCAAAAACTTACACCACCACCTTTAATTAAGGTCTATGACTGACAATCATGAACTCCATTAAATATAAGTACTATGACTCTTCAACTCACCCCTTCAGTTACCCACAATTAAAGGCTCAAAGTAAGGCAATTCCCCTAGCCAAATCAAAAGGGGCTTTTTCCATAGTTGGCTGAAACTACTTAATTTTGGATGACCCTAATAAAGGGAACAAATAAATATGTTGTTCGTACTTTTAGACAATTAAGAAGTTAGTTAACTGTGTTTACTCAGATTAGTTGAATTTAGATTGTTGGTGAATTAATTCAGTTGTATTAACTGGATGGCTTTAAAAGAGTTATAGAACTGCATTCTGATTGGTCAGCATAATTTGGATTTTAATTAATGAACTGAATCTGCCCTTCATTGAGTTCATCTATCCCTCTCTTTGTCTCTTTCTCCCTTCTCTTAATTTGGAATTTAATTACTGAACTGAGTTTGCCCTTCATTGAGTTCTATCCATCCCTCGCTTTGTCTCTTTCTCCCTTCTCTCCTCAGGTCACCTCTGCCTTGCTTCTCTCTATACCTCATCCTTCTTCCCTGTTCTACATCATTTCTGATCAAAGCTGAAGCCTTGAAAGTGAAAACTCAATTTCTCATCTTGTCTCATTATCTTCTTTCTCCAGCGCATCATTTCTCATCCAGTCACTTCACCAGCAGCAACCATACCACCAGCTCCCACATCTTACAAACAACCATCGACCTCGCCATCTCACATGGGGAATGTCCTTCAGGAAGTGGATCTGTTTATGAACAAAGCCCGAGTTC
Source organism: Dillenia turbinata (assembly GCA_037126225.1). Classification (NCBI taxonomy): domain Eukaryota; kingdom Viridiplantae; phylum Streptophyta; class Magnoliopsida; order Dilleniales; family Dilleniaceae; genus Dillenia; species Dillenia turbinata. The sequence continues at coordinate 4,876,282 of JBAMMX010000006.1, forward strand.
ATTATGCCCAGCTCAACCCAACCCAAGCCTCCTTTGCTCCAACTTGATCTGATTCTGAATATGTACTATTTTTTGACTGAGAATACTGACTCAAAATTTGATGATCTTTCTAGTAAAGTTACACAGCTTGCTTTTGTGTGCCGGTCGAGCATAATTTTGGCCCTAGTTGCTTCCTGTGATCAGTATCCCCTCCAAGACAAAATATTTGGTGAAAGCTTGCCTTGGGAAACTTGGAAGTTTCACCTTACCACATTTTGTCCAATAGAGCTTTGTTTTGTAATGTTCCAATCTATTCTGGCTGGTTGTGATCCATACTATGCCAGCTATATATTATGACTATGGTGATAGTTACTATGAATATGCAACTTATAATTCTCACAACTAAGATCAATTTGTGGACATATAATACTACTATCGATCATAGTCTTCTTTTCCATTCTCAAAAAAAGGGGCCATGCCTTAGCTATTTAGTTCAATGAAGTTCTCAAGATAATGAGGTGAATGCATCAATATATGATTTTCCCATTAAAAAAGAAAAAGTTGATGATTTTTGCATAGAAATACATGATTCCCTCAATTCAAATAATAATAATGAGTCAATAAAAATTAAAATTAGAAGTGATAGCCCTGAAGAATGTGTTAATGAGTTTTCAGAAATCCCTCGCAAGTTGTCTGAGTGTTGCAATATTTTGGTTAATACTACTCCATTTCCATCTTTCCTAAAACTTGAAGACAAGTTGAAACTCAAAATCATTTCAAATCAGAACAAGGTATGAAGGGTGTTGATTTCAATTCTATCAAGGACAGTTTTTTAGATCCTCCTGACTAATTATCGTTTCCCCAATACTTCTCTCTCCTGTCTGTTCTCTTCTCATGTTTTTGGAAGTTTGGACTTTGGTAGTTCATTTAATTTTTCAGCGAATGCAATTATTCTTTGTGTATTCTATGCGGGACATTTACAATGAAATTGTGGAGCTTTCAAGGTTTTTTTTTTTTTTTTTTTTTTTTAAAGGGGGGAAAAATGAAGGAAAAGCCTGCAATCTGTTTTCCTTATGGACTGGCACCTCCTCCTGCATTGACACAGTGGACGTTCCATTCGTCAATCCTTGGTACACTGTTTTGCTATCTGGTTATGTGGAGTTTCCCACCATGGGTGGAAATTTTCACCTTGCACACCAGGATAATTGATGTAGGATAAGTATCCAATAAATGTAAAGTTTCACCTTCACGTATATTTTTGTACTGTGGTAATTTTAGACAATTATTAAGGTTTATTGGATGTGCTTTGTTCCATTGCTTGAATATAAAAGCTGATGAATTAATGTTTTGTAATAGTTGCATGACTTGTCTCTCCAACGTCAAGTTCACTCTCTTTATTCTCTGTTTATCTCCCCTTCTCTCCTTACATTCTCCTCATGTTTGCGACATCTCTTTATGTCTCTGTTTAGAGCTCAGTCACTCATTCTTGGGCAATCAACCCCTGTTTCTTCTACTTGTTCATAGAATGGTAATATTTTCTCTTTTTGTGGCTGAATTCTGTTTATCTGTATTGGGATGAAGTAGTATTTGATGTACTTACTCTGTTGCTGTACAAAACACCTTCACTGAGCACCATTATCATAGATGAAATTGTAGAAATATGAGGTCTTAATGATGTTCATGGACCAAGATATGACTTTGTTTTCAGGTTTTTGAACTCCTTTGCGAGCATCTCCTCCAGTACAGGCCAAACCGTGAGATCGATGTCAAGCTAATTGTCATGCTTGGGAAATGCAAGCAACCTAAAAAGGCACATGCTGAATCTTACACAGCATATGAATTCCAAGACAAGGGAAAGAAGTTGTTTTCTTCCTTGATGTATATTCTTCTTTTTATTTTGCCTGACATAGTGGAAAGAGATTTTTCTTTTCTTTTCATTTTTTTTTCCTTTTTCAATTTGGACAGAGTGAAAAGAGTGTCTCTTCTAATTCTCTTTTAGTTTTCACCTTCACACATTTAGCAGGTCGCATGTCACTTCTAGCATGACCAATTCTTCTTTTTCCCTTCACCCATCTTAACTTTTTTGCCTTTTCCACCACACATAAGCGAATATTGTTTTTTTATTGTTCTTTTACTTTTCTGGTAACCAGATGGAGCATGAAAAATATCATCATTGCAGAAGGTTGACTTGTTTCATTTTCAAGCAGATTTGCAGAGATGGAAAGAGTACTCATGCGAATGCTTCTGGATGGGGATTGTGAACCCGATGCTTGGACCATAAACTCCACTCTCGGGGCTTTCAGTGAAAGTGGCCAAATCAAAATGATGGAGAGATGTTATGAGAAGTTTCAGAGTGCAGGAATACAACCGAATATCAAGATCATCAACATACTCATCAATTCCGATGAAAAAAAAAAAAAAAAAAAAAAAGGGGGGGGAAAGGGAGAGCACCCAAAAAAAACCCCTCTTCAGGAACATTTTAACCTATAACATTGTCATAGATGCATTTGGAAGAGCTGGAGATCTAAAACGAATGGAGTATTTGTTTTGACTGATGAGATCAGAGAGAATTAAACCCAGCTGTGTAACACTGCTCACTTGTAAGGGCCTATGTGTCAAGCAGGAAAAGCAGAAAATATTGCGGGTGTTTTGCTATTTATAGAGAATTCAGATGTGGCACTGGATTTTGTGTTTTTCAACTGCCTAGTTGATTCGTATGGAATGATGGGATGCTTCTCTGAGATGAAAGGGGTGCTTGAGACGATGGAGAGCGAGGGATCTAAACCAGATGAGGTTACCTACAGAACCATGATTAAGGCCTGTAGACTTGCAGGAATGACCAGCCATGCTAAGGAGCTTCTACATTTCGTTGTGAATGATGAGGAGCTCCATTGCAGAGGAGAAAGCCTGACTTTATTTGAGAACATTGGTCTCGCTGCAGCTGTGTAATAATAGTTAACTTGTTCATATATTGATCTTTTCATTTAACCTTCCATTTTCTTTTTAATCAGAAATCACAATTGTATCTTTATTAATACATAGATGAAGGGTATTCTTGCTGCAGTGGAATGCAGAGAGCCCATTCTTTCCATGCATCTATATCGACATTTGTTCCTCATAAATTCATTATTGTATTTGAATTGAATATGGTTATGATCAAGAAGAAATAATTAACTTCCATGGTTTTCATTTATCTTCTATTTCTCTTTGTTTTGGTTTCATAGGTACTTAGTCCAACATTTCTCTTTCCAAAAACTAGGATTATCTAAATCTATCCATTTTCTCCCCAACTACAATTTGCTTTTTCAGCGGGTTGAAATTCAAAAATAAACTTAGTTAAATGACAGAAATGAGAAAAGTTATAATGTTCCAAGGAATAAAGGGTAAAATTTAGCACCAAAGAGTGAAATTCAAGAATTACGAATGTACGAGGTAAGGTGGGAAACATAGATAAAAGACAAAGGTGCAATAAGAGAAAATAATCTTGACAAGCCTTGTTTGAGTGCCTTGCTGTGCCCCTGTAGTTCTATGAAAGCTTCTCTTCTTTTACTTTTCCTCTTCTGGGTTATCTATGGTAATGACTGAATATAGCCCAATCGGTGAAAAACCTATGCAGGTCACAATAATATAGTAGCATAGCAATTTAGAAAATATATTTTAATTTATTTTTCATCTTTCTCGTGGGAGTTATAAATTTCATCCGCATTATATATTATATAAAATGTACGAGAGATAATATGAAAATTACCATAATTTTACGTATTTAAAATTAAGATTCAAAATTTTAACTAATTTTAGCCCTAGAAAATTGGTTCCGGGGCCTGCATATGCATAGGAATAAAGGCTCTAACCTTTTTCTCAGTTTTTGCCTTTGGAGTTAAATTTCTCTTTCTAGTCCTTAATATTTTTTACAAGATTTTTCAATTTAGTCCTCATCTTTGAATATTTTTTACAAGATTTTTTCCCAACTTGGCATTGAATTTGTAACAAAATGGTTAACATTATGGATGCATTTCCAATTTTTTGGTCAAATGAATACACAAATTATCTAATTATTTTATAAGAAAATAAAATCATGCTATTGCCAAGTCACCATCTACATTAATGGGCATTTTTTTTGGGGGGGAGGGGAGTAGCCAAGGTGCATCAGTCACTTTCACCAATTGAATTTTTGTTTCCAACAATTTGTATCTAATTTATACAAATTTTGATATATATTAATATCTGAAAGTTAAAATATTATAGTTAAAGATTAATAACCTAATAGAATGATTTTACCATTGAAACAACCTTATCATTTATTTTTAGATAAAAAATTTCATAATTAGGTCCATATGCTTTTCTAGGGATTTTTTTTTTTTTTATTGTTCCCATATAAGGAAAAATTTTAACCCTGTGCTTATTAGCTTCATGTAGCAAAAGTTCTATAAACAAGAGAATTTTGAAGTATGGGATTTGCTTTCCTACCAACTTCTAGCATCTTAGTCCTCGAGGTGTAGTTGAGCACGGCTTGGAAATTGGTTTCATGCATGGTGCTATAGTTATATAGTCCCTTCTAATTTCGGTGAAAATGCTATAGCTATAGTTCTCTCTCTCTCTCTCAATCGTACATCAAATGAGAACTTGTTCTTTTTTATGGTTTTTTATCAAAAGAAAAAATAAAAAAGAAAAACGCTATTAGTGGAAACAAATAAAACAAGGTGGTTGTTACCAAATTCATCTTATTATCTTTTTTTTAGTAATATTTATATTTGAATTCGAGATCATCGAATTAGAGGAGATAATTTATAATCATTAGACTACTAGGCTGTCCCTTTAGAAACATACAATCTTTATCAATATGATACAGCTAATTTCATCGGTTTTAAATTTGTTGCCCTAGCATCGAAGGACCAAAATTATAGGTTCAAAATGTTTTGGGTTGGTAATAGCATGAAATCTTCATCACCAGAATCACACCAAACCATTGAGCAATGTTGAAGATTCCTCAAGAATTCTAGCATTGGTGCCATCTTGAAGTAGCTATTTTGTAAGCTTTAACACTTAAGCATTGTGTGTGTATGTTTTTTTTTTTCCTTAATAATGAGATGAAGCTATTTATTAAAACCAAAATATAAAACTCATACATCATTATAAAGAAAACTCATAATAACGGAAAGAGTTTCTTTTATTTAAACAAATTTCATATCTAAACAAAATTTAAGTATAGTATGAGCCACTATATTGAAGGATTTTAAAGTAAAAGATTATTAATATTTCTTAAGTCTTAGTCCCGAAGTGTTATGCCTAAACTATTGTAAAGTTTTCACCATACAACTTATTATCACACTTTTGTATTAGTTTGATTCGACAATAAGAAAAAAGAAAACCAAACTTAGAGGCCAATCGAAGGCTGTATGCTAATGTCTTTGTCCCTGAGACTTTAGGATTCCAAACTCCATTTACCAGTTTTGAAGCACATACCATAATTACCCCACTCTTGTTATAGAAAATAATGGCAAAACTATCTCACCTAACTCTGTGAGGCTAGCATCCATCCTCATTAACATAAATATATAAGCATGAACGACCATGCCAGCTTAGATTTTGTTATCCTCCAGTTGGCGGAAGGTGATTACCCGTTGATGAGTTGGAGCTAATGTGACCTTTAATTTTTTTTTTTTTGGGGTTTTTAAAATATTAATTAATAAGGTAGATTTCTTTTATTGATTTCACGGAGGGCATAGTTAGAGTGGTTGGGATGGCTTTTGGACAATTTACTTTTTTGTTCTTGTTTATTTTAGAATGGACTTCTTGGACTGCTTCCGTTATTTTGGAGAGTTTAAACATTTTTATAAAATGATGTTCCCTTTGTATTAAAAAAAAAATGTTTATGGAAGCCATTTCTTTGAGCGCTTATTGCATTCTGCCATTACACTCTTTCTTTTTCATATCATTTGAAAAGTGACGTGCCATGATCTCGATCATGTGTGTGGAAGCCATTCCTCTATGTTCTCTGTCTCTTTTTTTCTTTCTCTTTTTTGTTCTTTCTCTCAGTATGTAAGGTAGCAAGTGGACACAAAAAGATGTTCATTAGGCAAACAAATTATGCTATCTCTCTTTCTCTCTCTCTTTAGGTGCGACAAATGGAGACGGTCAGGAAGCCATTTCTCAGTTTGTCTTTGGCTAAATATTTGATTTGTTTTCTTACTTCTAAATATTAGATTTGCTTGATAGTTGTTTTATTTATCACTGATTGTGCTCTCTCTCTCCCTTTCTAGGTGGGGCAAATGGAGACAGTTAGGAGGTCATTCTTCAGTTTGTGTTTGTCTAAATATTTGATTTGCATTCATACTTCTAAATATTTGGTTTACTTAGACGGTTGTTTTATTTATTACTGATTGTGTTCTCTCTCTCTTCTCCTCTCTTTCTAGATGGGGCAAAGGAGATGGTCATGAAGTCATTTCTCGATTTTTGTTTGTCTAATATTTGATTTGTTTTTCTGCTTATAAATATTTGATTTACTTGACGATTGTTTTATTTATTACTGATTTCAAGAGGTTATTTTTCAGTTCTGATTGGATAGAGTGGTATGTCTGATGATGATGATGATCGTAGTGTGTGAAAGTCATCCTTGTGAAGATTTGTATTTGTTTTCCCTACTCTAAATATGTAACAGGAGTTGTGGTATTGATTTTAAAGAATCATTTGAGATTTCAGATTCCAATGTTTTTTATAATATATGAAAATAATTAGTTTTGATATAAATGTAGACTTTATTTTTTATAATATACAGAAACTATTGTATCTCTGTTGATAAACCCTTAATTTTTATATTCTCGATTACTAGAGTCCTGTTTGTTAGAGTTTTTTTGTATTTGATGGAATTTGGTTTCTCCGTATAACGAGGAGTTATGTACTGAGAAGCTTTCTTTATGTACCAAGAAGTTTTCTCTATGTATCACTGGAGTTTTTAGTTCTTTCTTGGTTTTATGCATTAAGGAGTTTTCTTTTCTCATGGTAACTGAGAGTTATAGCAGATGAGCTTGTCCTCTATGAGCAGCCTAGGAGCTTGGCCAATCTCTCAGCTATTTGTTCATCCACTCATAAGGCAAAATTGTTATTAAGAACAAGTTAATAATCAACCTAAAAATAACTATAGCATTTGGCACAATAAAATAAATTATATCTGCCTTGACATCGACGAAATTAGTTGACATGAATTATTTGACATGGATGCCAAAGGTGGATTATCAAAATGATGCGAATTCATTGATCATGAGATTTCAAAGCATTAATGAAGCTTTTAACATTGTATTAAAAAAAGAAGAAATGAAAAAAAAAAGGTTGAGAGAGGAGAAGAGATGGAGAAGAGATAGATTGATAAGAGAAAAAAGGATGGAGGATGAAAGAAAGAGTGAAAAAATAAAGGTCAGACTTAAAAAAAGAAGGAAAAAAAGAAGTGAAAAAAAAGGGATAAAAGAATGGTAGAGGGTGAAAAAAAAAAGTAACAAAAAAAAAAAAAAACGTTACAAAAAGAAGGCTAAAGGGTGGAATGAAAAGAAAAAAGAAGTAAAAAAAAATAAAAAAAAAAACCCACAAAAAAGGTGCAACCGCTTGTCTGCATGCGCGGCGACCCCTCTCTCTCTCTCTCTCTCTCTCGGGGTTTGACGTGGTCAATGGACCAAAATCCTTATTTTTTTTCCTTCCACTCCTTTCCTTTTTTTTCATTTTTTTTGGCTTTTTTTATGCTTCGCCCGTCCTTTTTTCCTTCTTTTTTTTTTACCCTTTATATTTCGATTTTCTCACTTTTTTTAGAGGGTTTCGCTCTTTTAGTTTCTTGCTATTTCTTCTTTTTTATACTTTTTTTTTCCCATAAGAAGAACTAGAGAAAAAAAATGAACAGAGTGTTGTTTGTTAGAATTTTTAATGTTTGATAGAATTTAGTTTCTCTCTATATACCGAGGAGTTTTCTTTATGTACTATGGAGTTTTCTCTGTGTATCGTTAAAGATTGTAGTTCTTGTTTGGTTCTTTGTATTGAGAAGAATTTGATTTCTATATATACCGAGGAGTTATGTACCAAAGGGTTTTCTTTATGCACCGAGAAGCTTTCTTAGTGTCTTAATCCAATGTTTCATTTCAAATTTAACTATTCAATTAATCAATAGACATATCATCAATTTAAATTCTATATCGCAACGCGTAATGTATACCTCATAATTTTAACTATCCCTTTTGGAAAAAGACCCTACCTCTGCATAACTCAATTTTTTTTTATTATTATAAGGATTTAAATTTAGCATCATTGAGTTAAGAAAAAAATTATGACCACTAAATTATTCTCTTAAAAACTTTACATAACTTAATTTAATGCCTCCCTTTTACTCCCTTGCGGAAACGAATAGCTTAAACTCAGTTATCATATATTCTCTTTGATGACCCACTCAATACCTGATCTATGTGACAAAACTCCGGGATACACCAAAGTACTCTTACAATTCCTACAAAGGTGAACCACCCAGAACAGGCATGAAGGCTCCTCCTTACCAACTAGATGATCAAACACATCTGTTGTGGGAAGAATATTTAGAGTTACCCACCATAAAAAGAATAATAATGATAATCATCTTGGGTGGGGCTCTTATTTGCCAAATTGAGAAGGAGAAATTGAGGAAGAGGCCATACCTACAAGTGCGAATTGAGTGCAATTCTATACTTGTTCTTCACCACATATCCAAAAAGATTTGGGTTCTGGAGTCCACAATCCATTATCAATTTGCCATCGGAGGACGAAATGTTTTTCAATTCAGTGCAGATGGAGAAGGATGGTCGTATACGGCGGAAAGAGGAATGCAGAGGCAAAATTTAATGATCCTTTGCAAAGTGGGACTGTAGTGGCACTGAGGTACGACTACTTGTCACATCACTGGCGCGCATGATGCTCTGTCTGCACTGTATGTGATGGGACCAAAAAATCTCTTGTGGAGACAACCCCAACCCTGTTGTGAATTTAAGTCACACTTCACAGAACAAAAGCATGTACCGCAATGCAAGCTTGGAAATTAAAAGGTGCATGAGTTAACATGGGATGTGTAGGAGGGAAAATGACGTCAAATATTATTTTTCTTAATTTTCACCAATTTTAACGATATTAGATGAATAATTTTTCATCCCCTATATTTACTCTAGTTAAATGTATGAATGGAAGGAAAAAGTCAAAAAAATATAAAAATATAAAAATACGATAGAACTTATGTGCTTATTTTTTTACGGCTTTATCTTCTCTCCCCCAAAAAAGAAAAATATTTAATAATAATTATAACAAAATTTATCAAACGTAAAAAGATCTCCTCCGTCAACCATACAAAGGAAACCGTAATTTTTATAGGAATAAATTTTATGAGAGTAGTTTATGGGAGTAATTTTATTCCTGAATCATTACTGTCTTATCACAAGTATCTGTTACTTTTTCATATTTGGAAATTTTGACGAAAATAAATAAAATCGGCCAAATGAAATTTTTCTTTATTTGTTAGAAACAAATGGAAATGACTTTTGAAAAATAAATAGTTTTTTGAGAGGATTTAACCTGTCTCAAACAAGAAAAAAATAAAAAAAAAATGAACGTTTTCTTAAGAAATATTTTCAGTACACAAATCTAATGCTTGAAATGTGTATAAATATCGAGAAATATTTAATTTAAATAGAGAAGTATATGTACGATTGACTAAAAATCTTTAAAGAAGTATAAGTGAAAAAATATTTTTTTATGATTGAAAAGTGATTGTGTTTTGCATTGAGATTATACTTAAATATAAAATTTTAAACATAAATAAGTATAAAAATAAAGAATATTGACTTTTTATTTATTTTTCATTTTTGATCTTTCGACATTTTAAATAATTGGATTAGTCGAAAAATACAAAGTATTTAGTAGTGAAAACAAAATATGAATAATTTTATTTTTATCCTTTGAACTAAAATGCTGAGTTAAATTTCGCATATGCGGAGAGTTTCCAATTTTGGAAATAATTTTCCCACCAGAATAAAGAATTTAAAATAAAATGAAAATGGAAATAAATGAAGCCCAATAATGCGACCAAATTAAAAGGAAAAGCCCTCTTCGTCTTCTTGCCCCTGCATGTCCAGCCCACTGCTCGATCCATATTCGACAATCTAGAGAGAGAAACTAGAGAGAGAGAGAGAGAGGACGAAGAACAACAAAGGACGAACAAGAGCGCAAAGAGGAGAGAGAGGGAACGAACGGAGAAAAATTTCTAGAGGCAGAGAAACTACACGATTGTGTATTTCATGGGAGACATTTATAAAGAGCCCTTATATTTCTAGGGCACAAGTTTTTCGATTCGAGAGAACCAATTTTGCCCTCAAAACCAAAACCCTAGAATTTTGTGGAGGGCGTTAAGTGTGTCTCACTGTTGCCCTAGCTTCAATTCCACCCTATCTGTTCGCATTTCAGGTGATTTCCTCATCTCTAACACTGCGATTTGCTTCCAATTCGTTTCACTTTTGTTTGGGGAAACCCTAGATTCTTCATTTTCGCGCTAATGTTGGGGATTTTAGTGATTCTAGGATTGTTTCGTTGCGGGGAATTGTTCTTGATGTGTCGTTGTTGTGCATTGTGCTTGAATGCCGTTAGATTTCGTGTTTATTTATTGTTCTCCTAAGTTTAACATGGAAGATAATGATTGAAGTTGTGCCCTAAATGGTAAAGGACCTGTGTTAGTGCATTTGGAGTTGCCCTTGTTAGAATTTGAAGAATTCCAAAGGATTATGATCACAATTTGAACTTGGATGTTTGAACTGGGTTAACCTCTCAACTTTGAACACGTGGCATGGTTATTAGCACATTGTTCTTCAGTTTGCATGTGTAAATTGTTGTAAGTTTTAGGGATTTAGTAGAGCGAATGGGAAATACGCTGCCCTTTTTTGTACATTTGTAATTGAAGCAAACTTATGCACTAGATAACTTCATTCTGCATGCTAGTGGATGACAAATTGACAAAAACTGAAATAGAAATCACAGTATTTGATTGTTTAGTGGTTTATGCGCTCGAGAATTACATGTATCATGTTTAGTAATTTTTTTGGCATTATTGCTAATGCAAGTGGGCTCATGCTTGTTTTCCATATTTGGTAGTCATAATATGATCCTGTATTTAATTAACGTTTCAGTGGGAAAACTGTTTTGAGTTAAGGCAACAGTGTTCTCTGTCAAGCAATTCACATGTTTAATTTGATTTAGTTAACTTCTGACAATAGTTTTTTGTGACATTTTCTTTCTGCTTCTAATTATTTGGCTGTAATATTTTAACTCTTTTTTTGTGTTTTCTCTTTCATTAAGCGACCAATTCTTATTTATTTTTATTTTTGTCAATTATATAGTTATTCTTCAATTGATACGTTGTGGATCTTGTGACATTTGAATGAACAGTCTTTGCATATTAACACTGCTATTTTTACTTATTAGCTTCATGTTTAACTCTAGATTCACGAGTCAATGGCTGAAAAAGAGTTGTAGGTGTCAAGGTGGGAATGCATGGATGCCGTATAGTATCTGCTCCGCTAGTAAATGCTGAGGTTGATTCCATGGGAGGGGTTGTTGATGGTGGAGTTGGTATTGGAATCAAAACCTCTCCACGTCGAGCTGCAATTGAGAAGGCTCAATCAGAGCTTAGGTAAATTTTAATCTGAGTGCCTGCTTCTCACTTTGTCTTTGTTAATGTAAGTCTCCATAACTCTTGGCATGTTGATAACAGGCAGGAGTATGATGTTCGTGAGGAAAGAAGAAGAGAGCTCGAATTTCTTGAGAAAGTATGGCAATTCCCTTGATTTTTTTCCCTTATAAAAAGAAAAAAAAAATTCTTATAGATGGAACAATGGTATAAAAACATTATGGTGAATTGTAATTAAGATGCTTCTTCATTGCAGGGTGGTAATCCTTTAGATTTCAAATTTGGACATGCAGCTTCTTTGAGTGTCCAATCTACATCACTTACTGATCAACAAGCTGAGCATTTTGTGACCAGGTCATCTATTTTTTGTTGTAGTTATAGTCATTGGTTGGTCCATGACTATTATTTCCCTTTTTCTCCATATCTATAAATATTAACAGACTTCTCCTTTTCTTCTCTCTTATGGCACCACAGTGAAGCAAAAGGTAGTTTTGCATTAACCGCATCACCTCATGGAGATTCTGTAGAAAGTAGTGGACGGCCGGGGGCTCCTATAATTTGTGAACCCAACAGTGGTGACAATCTTTTGCTGCTTGATGGTGAAAATGAGTTACTTGAAGGGGAAAAGAACTCTTTGCGTCCTAGGGGTAATGTTGCTCCATCAGAGCAGTGTTCTCAGTTGGATGGGAGTCAAAATGCCAAGGAATCAGAAGACTCAAATATTATGCGCTTTCCAAAAAGTCAATCATATATGAGAAGAAACAGATCTAGGGCAAATCGTGATGGTGCCCGATCAAGCTCAACTGATATTGTTCCAACTCGGGGGGTTCATGGATCTTCATTACCTGCACGTCATGGTTTGAGGGATGCAAAGGGGTTAATATCCGAAGTTAGTAATCAGAAGGATCTGAAAGTGTGTTCTATTTATAACTCAATGTCTACAAGTCCCGAAGCTGATGTAGTGAAGACTCAAAATTCTGAAAATCAGTTGGATTCAGAGTTGAACGGTGTGGCAGTTGCAGAAAAAACTAATTCCTCAGCAAAGGATGACCAACCTGAAGGTGTCGTGGATGTGAAAGGTCCTATTAAGTTACAGGATGACCAAGACAACCATCATGCTCAAGTTGGCACTCTGGAAACTCCTACTGGTATGGCTTCTGCTGGACTTGATCTTGATAAGGATAAAAATCTGGTGGAAGCAACTGCCAGTGGGTGTCTACCCTCTGCAACTATTGAAAAACCTGAGAGCCAAACTGCAGTTGGATGGTCAAATGGATTTGGAAATTTTAAAGGAGAGGGGAAACTTGTATGTGAAGCTCAAAATAATGGTGCCGCTTTGAGCAGAAAGGGGCTGGACTCGGAATCTTCTTGCACCCAAACTAGCATTAGCATTGAGGGTATCAATGATAGTGACCAGTGTAATAACCGGAGGAATGTTTGTTCTAATGGAAATCTTAAGGAACAGACTGTGGCTTCTGAAGGGACAACCAAGTGGGATGGTGGCGATAGTCCGAAAGAAAAGAATGAGAACAAGGATGGTGGCAGTAGTTCTACTGCTAATCATGACAATATTGCTCATGAAATTCACAAAAGCAATGGTGCGGTGGTCAAAACTGAGGAAGTAATTGAAAGAAGCAAAACTGGCTTGGAAAATGAGGTGATTGTACCAGCTGAAGTTGATGGCTTGGAAATGAATGATCATGCTGGATCAAAATCAGAAACCAAGTTAAATAATGTGGCAAGTGATGATTCCAATTCTAGAAAAGGAAATATTTGCAACACCATACCTCAGAGCCGTACGGATTCTACTATTTGTGGGCATTCTGAAGCTACTCTGAATGGGAGGGATTCTGCTGTTGCTCAAGATCTTCAAACTGATCAGGCGAGCCAGTTGAAGTTGGCAAATAAGGCACATGATGATTCTGTTCTGGAAGAGGCACGAATTATAGAGGTTATTTGTCTGTTTATCCTTCTGTATAACCTTGTTTGTTTGGCTTATGATCTGCCTTTTGGCTCAAGGGTTTTCGAATATGTCATAAACAGGCTAAGCGTAAGAGGATTGCTCAGCTATCTGCTAGTCTAGAGCCTCTGGACACTCACCGAAAATCTCATTGGGATTTTGTGCTAGAGGAAATGGCATGGTTAGCAAATGATTTTGCACAGGTATTGCTCTGTTGCTTATTCCTATTGCTTTTCGTATATTTTTAAGTTTAATTGTTTCTTCTGATATTTATTTGTCCTTTAATGAATTTCATGCTTTGAGATATGGATTGTAGAACAGTTTTTGGTGATGCTGATTATATATTTATGTGTTGATGCAATGCACATCTTCAATTTTATGCTTCTGTTGAGTTTACTGGCTTTTGATATGTGCATAGGAGCGTATTTGGAAGATAACTGCTGCTGCTCAATTAAGTCGCCGGGTTGCTTTAGTTTCTCATATAAAATCTGGGGAACAAAATCTATGTACAAAGCAAAAGCAAGTTGCTCATACCCTTGCAAAGGCTGTATTGCCGTTCTGGCATTCAGTGGAGGTGGATATGAGTAGCCAGAATTCTGCTAGAGGCATGAAGGATGCCAGGCTTGGTTCAGTTGAACTGGGGAGATCTGATGAAAATGAATTTCTCGATGACAAAAAAGTACGGCCCATTGAGGTGCTATTATTTCAAATATTCTTTATGTTGTCACTATGTTGATTCCTTCTGCACTAGAAGGGAATTGCTAGTTATTTCAGCCTGTTTGCAATGCATTTCTTCTTTCTGTTTTCTTTGGGATTGCTTTCCTTGTTTCTCCTCCTTCATGTTCTTTTTTTTTTGGGGGGGGGGGTATCACTCTGTCCGATATATAGCTAGTTATTAGTCATTACACAATATCTTCCTGTATCTGAGCTATTGGTTTCTGCCTTTTGTTTTACGATGAGGTGCCTTCAATTACCGGTTGGGGAGAAAGTAGCTTAAAATATTACCATGGTTCAATGAATCTAATTCATCAAGAGGAAGATGATATCAGTAATGTGTTCAGAGAACTGAAATATGTTGCTTTAGCAGTATTACATTTTCAACACTCAGTCTCTTCAGGAGGATATATATTAACTGTCTCTTCTTTTGTTCTGCTTAACCAAGTGAAGGTTCTGTTTTTAATAATATATTTGAGGTGGTGTTATTTAGCTGAAATGGTTACATCATATGCTACATTTTATTAGTTATCTACTGTTTTATTGACTTTTGTGTCCTTTGGTACTTCAAAAATGATATCGGTAATTGACATTCATTATCTTTACACCAAGTATTGATTGATTATTCACAAATATCAAATATGTGAACAAACATGTGAATCTGTTTTTAAAACATATCTATTTTATCCTTCGGCAATTTTCATCGCATGGACGTGAGCATGTTGTGCTGGTGTTTGCACGTCTAATGTTCACTGCCTATGGGCCTCATACATGTTTGCAAAATTTTTATTTTTATTTTTATTTTTTTGAGATCTTGAAGATGTGCCTCAACCTTTTTATATCATGATGCTATGTCAGCTAGTTGTTAACATCGAGTTTTGCCTTCTAGGATACTCGGTTGTGACGACATTGTAGGCAAGTTTGACATTTAATAAGATTATTAACTTCAAATGTTATTTAATTTGTTATGTATATGGACATATGTGGTATGTATGTTTGTCGTCTCTTTAATGGGCTCGTCTCATATGCCAAGATTAGATCTACCTTTGAGTTTTTAGTACCCATTGATATTTGAAGGATATAGTTTTCCATTCTGAAATTTCTTTCCGTTCTGAAGTAGTTTCCCATATCTGGTTGATTCTGTTCTCTGTCTTAAGTAAGTAGGTTCTTGAAGAACTGCTTTTTGGATGGTTATGTTGTTTTCTTTGTAATGGTTCTGGTTCTATGCTTTTCACATATCAGATCAGACCTCTGTTATTGCATGAACTATTAATAATAGTAATAAATGGAGCTTATGTTTATTTACATGTACTATTTATACTACTGGTGGACAGGGGACAAACAATGGAATGGCGCAACTTTCTCCTGGAAAAAATGTTTCACTCCGGGCATATGCTATGAGGTTCTTGGAGTATAACAGATCTATTGTTCCTGCTGTCAATGCTGAAGCGCCAATGACTCCTGACAGAGTATCTGATTCAGGCATCTTGGAAGTGTCATGGGAGGATCAACTTACAGAAGTATGGTGAATTCAATTCTTCATCAGTTGGCATGCCAATTTATGTTCTTCACCCTCTCCTTTCCTCCCCAGACCATGAACCTAAAAGCGAATTTTCTTGGTTATTTTAATATTTTTCTTTATTACACTCTAAACTAATTGTTCTATGAGGCCTTGCTGACACTTCTATTTTCTATTCGAGGAGTGTCTTTTCTATGCTGTTCCTTCTGGTGCTATGGGAGCCTACAGAAAATCTATAGAAAATTATTTGATACAAGTTGAGGTAAGATGTCATTACCTAAGTTTGTTACAGATACGAATGATTTGAACTTTCTGTAGGTTTGCATGGCCTCATGTTAACAAATGCCAGCCTAATTTTCTCCTTATATTCTGTTTCCCAAAATATTTGCACTGTTGTCAACTTACTTTTTTGTGGTCAGTATAGCTTATTTATAGCATAATACTCTTTCACAGAAAACTGGCAGTAGTATTCAGGAGGAAGTTGAGACATCTACTTATGATGGTGCTGCAGGTACTTCTGACTCCATTGTGACTAATGTTTGTTAGTAGCTGAATTGGTAGACCACTTATTGACAAGTTTCCTTCAAATTACAGAGTTTGGATCCCAGGAGATTGCATTCGAGGAGGATGAAGGAGAGACTAGCACATATTATTTGCCCAGAAAATCATCGAAATTTGCTCAGAAGAAGCGGAAAAACTTGATGAATTCACACTCTACAAGATCATATGACTTTGGAGTTGATTTGCCATATGGGAACTGCATGGAGAATAGAGTTGGGAGTCAGCAATCTGTGTTGATATTAGGAAAAAGGCCCGCGACTCTAAATGTTGGTTCTTTTCAAACAAAGCGTGTGCGCACGGCTTCTAGGCAAAGGGTTATAAGTCCTTTCAATACTGGAGCCACTGGAGTTGTTCAGATGCCAAATAGGACAGATGCTTCAAGCGGAGAGACAAATTCCTTTCAGGATGACCAAAGCACTCTGCACGGTGGATCCCAAGTCCGAAAAGGCATGGATGAGTCAGTGGGGGAATTTGATAAGCTTTATGACTGTACAGAAATATCCACAAAACCTAAAAAGAAGAAGAAGGCTAAGCATCTGGTATATAAGATCATATTTTAACAGACAATCCAGGGTTTAATCCTGGGAAAGTATGTTGTTTTCCCTATTTTGTTTTGTTTGAGTGCAACTGTTTTAGTTGCCTGTTCTACATGGTTGCAGGGTTCTGCATATGAACATAGATGGCCTCTTGATTCTGCTGTTCAAAATGAACAGGTGATGTTTCTTTTTCTTCCTTTTCACACCTACTCTTGATCTCTTTTTCTTTGAGTTTGAATTACTTTAGTTTGAACTTTCCTCTTTTAAGAATGTGTAATTCTGTATTATTTAACTGTGGCCTGCCTGATCAATGAGTTTTACGTACGCATTCGCCATCTTGGCAAGATGGTTTTATCTGAAAGCTGAAATTTTGCAGGAGAAAAATGAGAGAGTATAGGATTTTAAGTGCTTGAAATTCATTACAAGTACTTATTAATTTGCAAACACTGTGCTTTTGAATGTATATATGCCAAAAAATCCTTTGATAATTTTTATAGTTGCCAAACACCATGCCAAGTTAAAAGTTATCAATTTCACTAAGAATAACAAATTAGGCATCTGACCGAAGAATGTATAGCTAGGAATCCAAATTGATGTTTTAAAAGTTACTCTGGGGATGCATGCTTGGCTAAAATATTTCCATATTGATTGTGCCCATTGGTTAATCAAAGGATGTACAGGTATGAAATATCCCCTAGGGCTATATTAGATACTTCATTGTGGCTGGAGGTTAGGGAAAAGATATATAAAACATTGGAAGGTATAAAGGTGGTCCTTGTTGGTGACATAATGATGTACAAAACCTATTTCCTTGAATTTCTTCCTTACTTTTCTTTTGGTGGATTAGTGTATGAAGATGTTTAACTAGCATGACATAGGATCCGCCTTTTATTTATGGCTAGGCAGCAGATAGAAACAAATAGGGGAGATAGTAAAGGATGCATAGGCATGTAAGGGCATGTTTGGGATACCTCAACTTAGCTAAATTTGCCTCTATTCTGTCTTATACTTGCAACACTTTTCAATCGAAGTTAAAAATTTTTGTAGAAAGTGTGGGGTTTTGCAAGTTGGTCAAATTTCTATATAAAAAGGACTAAAAATATCATCATATCTATAATTACATGCAAAACCCAGTCTAAACTGACATGATCCAGGGCTCCAATTTCTGAAACAAGCCCAAAGGGATGTCTATTCCCATGAATTCACTAAATCTGCTGTAGATAGGCCTGTTTGGTCAGGCCTGGAGAGAGGACTATGGAGTCTGAGCGCAAGAATCCCTTATCATGTAACAAGAAAAAAATGGTTGCCTGTTTGATTTCTCTTTCTCTGTCTCTCTCTCACACACACTCACAAAATCACAGAAACACATAATATCACCAAACAAGAAAGTTGTGAAGAAAAATTGTATGAAATGTCAATAAGATAGCTCGGGAAACTCCTAGAGTTGCTTTCTTTGAGGTGGAGGTTTCATGGGATGGATTCTCAACCATGAAAATACGCAGCATACATGGATTCCTGAGGCGTGCACCATTGCTTCTAAAATGGGGCTGTGGCTAAAGATGTGTTACACGTGTATCAACCATGTCCATGATTTTGAATGTTTTGTTTCAAACTAGACAAGTTGATGTCATGGATGTTTCCTCAAAATTCGAGGATTAGTCAATAAGCATGATGCTTCATTTATTTGAGAAGTTAGTGAACTTCACAGAGGATGATATAAAATTCAAAACAAACCCCATAATGTGCTAACATGAAGGCATAAATAAGGTTTGTAGAAGTAAAAATATATTAAATGTGTGTAATCTCGTGTTCATTAATTTCTCTTTACATATTAGTTTATATTTTATATTTTATTACACCATATCTTTAAATATATATTCTTTGTGATATGTGTATCCTTGAGGTCCTATTGTTTGTTGTTTAACTTCCTTGAGTTGCTGTTTCCGTCCTTCATAATAGTTAATAGACACCCTTGAGGGCATTGAGAGAGTCAATCACTTTATTTAATGTTTACCTTTACTATTGTTGAACTGACATCATCCATTTTGATATTAAGGGTGAGGTGAGTTAGGTTGTAATTTATAATCGTTGAATGAGAATTGCACGGGAGTTTGTCTCTGTGGGCCTCAACATCTATTGCGTGGCTGCCAGGAATGATGATGATGAGGTCTGGGCTTGGTGAGGCCTCAACGGATGAACCTTTAGAGGTGTAGACATCTTCTTATACACTGCTAACTAGTGTTTTAGCTGCATTCTGGAAAAGGAGCTATTGGAATGTTGGCAGGGAGAAGACTCATATGTGGCTTTGTATGTTCAACATTTGGTTGAATGCTTCATTTAATTTGTGACCCCTGATGTTGAGATGGGATTCTGTAGAATTTCAACTTTTCTGAGCTTGCATGGGTCATACCCCATCTGGAGAACATTCTGCAACTTTAGTTTACATGGAATTAAGTAGAATATATCTAATTGGTTCCTTTCATTAAAGAGTGAAAATAGATATTAGGTGCTTGGAGGATCAGCTGATGCTTAACATATTTTCATGACTACAAATGTAAAGTCTGAAAGTTGTATGTAACAGGCAATGAATAACATAGTATCTGTGTGATTGTCTCTGTTGCTGGTGTGGGTTTATCCTTTTCTTTAGAGATCTAGAGGGAAGGTATCAAAACGAATTGCTTCTAATACTGCTTGCAGTATGTAAAGCATTATTTGTACCCCTGTTAGTTATTAGCCATGTAAGATGTGGCTCCAAGATATTAAAAGACACCTTGTTTTTCCAGACTACAGAGTTCTAACTGTAGTAACTCACTATATTCTTTTAGCATAATAAATATTCATCCACACCAAAGTGATAAAACTAATTGTGGGCACCTAGTTTTCCTATCTTTTAGCTTATTAATAAGATGTGGGGTGTCGTTTATTTGAAATGCAGAGAGATTATACAAAGAAACGGTTGGACAGCCATCAACTTGAATCTAATGGAAGCAGTGGTAGAGCTCTTTCATCAGAATTTGCTCCATTCGCTATTTGTACATCAGTGATTATTTTTTTAATGCTGCCTTTGATTTTCCTGTCTCATCTTCCTTGAAGGTTTATTCGGGCAACATACTGCTAAGAAACCAAAGATCATCAAACAACCGCCAGATAATTCTGTTGACCATGTCACTCCTATTACTGGGTCAATTCCTTCACCTGTGGCTTCTCAGATGAGTAATATGTCCAACCCAAATAAGATAATGAGAATTATTGGTGGTCGGGATCGGGGCAGAAAACTCAAAGTTATAAAGGTAGTGAGATACATTATTATCATCTTTCCCCTCTGTTTTGAATCTCATTTCTTCAACATTTATTTCAAATTTCAACTTCTTCACAGGTTCAAGCTGGTCAGTCCGGGTCTGGTAGTCCTTGGTCTCTTTTTGAAGACCAGGTAAATTCTCTCTCTATCCCTGTGCTCCCCCCTTCAAAAAAAAAAAGCACATACACAAACCGGCAAAGAATGATGAAGTATCTTGTGATTTTTGTAATTAATTTAAAAACAGGAGACTTTAAGAATATATGATATTTTTTCCTTTTCTGATTCTCAGGCACTTGTTGTTCTTGTACATGATATGGGACCAAATTGGGAGCTTGTGAGTGATGCTATCAATAGTACTCTTCAATTTAAGGTATTTATCCATTGGAATTTCATCTTTACTTGTTTTATGGCTGTCATAAGTTTTGAGTTGAGTTATTAATGATTGGCATAAAAAATTGCTATTACTTTAGCTTAGAAATTTACACATGTATTTTTTGAATTCATCTCCCATTGGGGGCAGCCTTTTGTTTGCATATCTAGTGTTGATATTCTTCCTCTCCCGTTCATTCTATTATGACTGCTTAGAAGTGCTTTTTGGTGCCCTATTATCATTCCTACTTTGGTCTTTCCATTTTTAAGTAGATTAGCCAATGTTGTTGGTCATTTATAGTTAATTCGTGGTCACTGTTGTACTGTCTCACTAATATGCATACCTGTTTTAGTGTGTCTTCCGTAAGCCCAAAGAATGCAAAGAACGTCACAAGATTTTAATGGATAGGACAGCTGGTGATGGGGCAGATAGTGCCGAAGATTCGGGATCTTCTCAACCGTACCCCTCAACAATACCTGGCATTCCAAAGGCAAGATTTTTTGGTTGTTTTCTAACTATTATCTTGTAGACACTTTTGAAGACAAAGTATCTTATGTGAGCACATTTGTTGTCTTTGCCTTCATGCATTTAATGCAGGGAAGTGCCAGACAATTATTTCAACGGCTGCAAGGACCGATTGAGGAAGATACGCTGAAGTCTCACTTTGAGAAGATTATAATGATTGGGCAACAACAGCATTATCGAAGAAACCAGGTTTGTGTCCTAACAAGGTTTTAGATTCTAAAAGTTTTGTATTATGCTGCTGCCAAGGCGTAATTTTTTATGGAGTAATTGCTGTTACTGCTGCTCAATTTTTCAAAATTTTTTATTAGTTTATCTTGCTTTCTTTTAGAATATAGTGGATTTCCTCCTTTTACTACTCAAGCAACATGATGTATTTTTATCTTTCATGTTCTATCAAACCTTCAGTCCATTGTCTCTGTAATGGACTCAATCTTGAGTGAGATCTGATATGCCTGGTTGTTATTGCTAGCTTTGTTGAGCTCGGTTATACCATTGTGGTTTTCTGATAATTAAAAGTGTGAGCATGACTAGTATAAGTGTCTAAGTGGTGCCACCAAGACAAGCAAGAAAGTCAAATATTAAAAAGCCAAATCAAGTTTTCTTGCTTTGCTACACTGGGAAATCCATTCAAAAAACATGATTCTGCATAGCATATATAAATTCAGCATATTTTACATCAATCTTTGACGTAATTTCACCAGAAAAATGTGATTTTTTTAGTTTTAGTTTTTTTCATATATTTGAATATTATTTTGTTGCTCAGAAACACCTGGATATCATGTTGCCAGCTCAAAAGAATAAAATATCATGCCCTCCCTTTTAAATTCTTCCATAGAAGTACTTTTTCAGGCTGTTATTATATCATTATTTTTTGTCTGCCAATAAGAATTATGGTAGAACCTTTTTGTATTTGTTGGAAATTTTAAGACACTAAATGTCATGGGAACTGGTAAAAATTAAATTATTCTTTTTGATTCTATTTATGCACTCATGAACATTTCTTTTTTCCTATTTGTGAGCGGGAAATTTGGCATAATATAATCATCATTTTTCTTTGCAATTTTGGAAGAGTGAAAACCAAGATGTGAAGCAAATTGCACCAGTTCATAATTCACATGTTGTGGCTCTTTCTCAAGTCTCTGCAAACAGCCTCAATGGTGGTCCTTTGACGTAAGTGTTACTACAACTTTGCTTTGGTGAATGTAATAAATACCCATGATGTTGCTGCATTATCTTGTTAACATTTTTTTTCCATGTTACTTTATTAATTTGTCCTAAAACTTTGTACTAAAGGAATTTTCTCCCCTCTATTTGAAGGCCTCTTGATCTCTGTGATGTGGGCATGTCAAGCTCCGATGTTCTCTCGCTTGCATATCAAGGGTCACACGCAGCTGGCTTACCAATTTCAAATCATGGAACCATGTCATCAATGCTCCCCATTTCTGGTGCAAATTCCCCTCTGCAGGGATCACCGGGTGTGGTACTTGGCAGCAACTTGTCTCCATCTGGTGCACTCAATGCCTCGGTTAGGTATTGCATAATTGTATAGCTTGAGAATTGAGATCGTTAGTGTCGTTTTTTTACTGTGTTGTTAGTTGATTGTATTGTAACATTGAGGGCAGTGCATCTCTGATTAGGAACGGTAGATTTGGTGTGCCAAGAACATCATCTTTACCAATTGATGAGCAACAGAGAATGCAACAGTATAATCAAATGCATCCTGGTAGAAACGTTCAGCAACCAGGTCTGTCTTCTCCTGGGACTCTTTCTGGACCTGAGCGTGGTGTTCCTGTGCTATCCGATGCAAATAATATGGGCATGATGTGTGGAATCAATAGAAGCATGCCAATATCAAGGTCAGGCCTACAAGCAATTGCCTCCTCTTCTATGTTGAACTCTGGGAGCATGCTTTCCTCCAGTATGGGCGGGATGCCTAGCCCTGTAAACATGCACCATGGAGCTGGTTCTGGTCAGGGAAATTCAATGCTAAGAAATCGCGATGCCTTGCATATGATGCGGGTGAGTTATCCACAAATTGCTCCTTTTAAGTTCCACCTTGGCCTTTGGGTGCACTCTGGTAGAAATTTCAAACGGATGGCTCTTACACACACACACACACAATGCATATATATTGCTTTTGTGGTCGTGCCTTTTTGTTTATTACATTTTCCCCTTTTGGGTAAGTTTTGGTTTCATGTTGGTTGGGGTGAGAACCTGAAAATAGTTGCATTTTGTGTTTATTTGCTGTTGTAAAAAAGTTGTTTTCATACTTCGCCTTATGTCAAGCATCTCTTTGTTGAGACATAAGGAAGGACTTTAACAAAGTGAAGTTCTGTGCCCTGGGTTCAGCCCTGGTTGAAGTTATGGATATAACTTCTCAGCTTGTAGTGTAGAGGCTGTATTTGCTTGATTTGTTTTATCAAATTGCAATTGATATATCAGTGAGGGTAGTATTTAGTTGTAATAGTTCCGAATGTGTTTCGGGTAAGTCGTAAGTGTTTGTTTGATAAAAACTGAAAATCCTGTGCTGACAATTAAGTGCTGAATTTTGGGACCAAATTAATTAAACTACTGTACTTACAGAATGTGTAACTGTAAATTAAGTCACTCAATTTTTCTTGATACAATTAGACTAATAAATTTAATACCCAAGTTTTATAATCAATACAATAAATCAGCATTCTATTATCTTTTCTATTTATCAAAATAAACAAATTCATAATGTTGAAATAAATTTAATTCATATTTAAGGTTTTGATATGACTATTTTGCATTAAATAACCAATTTTTTATTTATTGATATAGACAATCAAGATAACCATTTTTCTGTCATTATCTTAATTATAATTTAATTATTAATAAGAATGAAACAAGAGTTTTGATTTTGGTACATATTAGAAACTCTACTATTCAAGTGAAGCAGTTAGTTTCTAGTTTCGGCATTATTAAGGATAATGATTGGAATTTGTACAGTGGTTGTGGCCATCAATCTGTTTTCTTTTCCACAGCCTAAATGGAATTAATTAGCATCTTATGTTGTGACTCCATGTATGAAGCACTCTAGATTCTGCTTTCATTTTATTTCAGCTTTCGACTTTATTTGTTGATACAGCTTATTTGGTCCATTAGCCTGTGCAGAATCCAGAGCATCAAAGGCAAATAATGATGCCTGAGCTTCAGATGCAGGTTACTCAAGGAAACAGCCAAGGAGTTCTTCCTTTTAATGGGTTGAGTTCTGCTTTCCCTAATCAGACGGCATCACCTCCTATTCAATCATATCCAGTCCATCACCAGCAGCAACATCAGATGTCATCACAACAACCTCATGTGCTCAGCAATCCTCATCACCCTCATCTTCAAGGTCCCAATCATGCCACGAGCACTCATCAGGCATATGCAATTCGCTTAGCTAAAGAGAGGCAGCGTTTAATGCAGCAGCAGCAACAACCACAGCAACCACAGCAGCAACATTTGGCTCAATCGAATGCTTTGATGCCTCACATTCAATCACCGACCCAACTCCCAATATCTTCTCTGCAAAGTTCCCAAATGCAACCACAATCTTCTTTGCAGCCAGTATCACTACCGCCACTCACACCATCTTCGCCAATGACTCCAATATCCTCGCAGCATCAACAAAAACATCACTTACCACCTCAGGGGCTCAATCGGAACCCTCCAACTGGTGCAACTGGGTTGACCAATCAGATGGGGAAGCAGCGCCAACGACAGCCACAGCAGCAGCAGTTTCAACAGTCTGGTAGGCAGCATCCTCAACAAAGGCAGACAACACAATCACAACAGCAAGCTAAGGTGTTGAAGGGATTAGGGAGAGGAAATGCATTGGCACATCAGAATCTTTCTATTGATCCCTCCCATTTGAATGGCCTCTCCACCACTCCAGGAAGCTCTGTGGAAAAAGGCGAGCAGATTGTTAACTTAGTGCAAGGTCAGGGTTTATACTCCGGGACTCATCTGAATTCAGTGCAACCTTCTAAATCCTTGGCACTTTCTCAGCCTTTGAGTCAGTCCCAGCCCCCACCAAAGTTGTATACGGTGCCAGCAGCAGCTTCTTCAAAGCAACTTCAGCAGAGGCCTTCTCAATCTGATGGTAGTAGTCAACCTCAGGTTCTGCCAGTTTCATCGGGCCATAACTTGCCAACTTCGTATCAAGCTGTTACATCAACAGCTGCGGCTTCTTCCAGCCATGGCCAGTTGCAGCTACAGCCACAGTCACACCAAAAGCAGGCCAATCAACCACTTGGTCAGAGGATTGTTCAACAGAATTGTCCAATAGGCTCTGACTTGCCAGGCAAGGCTCCTGCTGATCAAGCTCAGGCTGTTCAGCTTCCTGTTAATACCATGGTTCAAATGGGCACATCTATGGCTATGCCTCAGACCTGCACTGAATTAACTAATGTAGTATCAGCTGTTTCTCCTGCTGGTGGTTCTTCGTGGAAAGTGGTGGAACCATTATATGATTCAGGATTGTCAAATCAAGCTGTTCAGTTTGGTTCTGTTGGAGGTCCACCTCTGACTAGTTCATCTGGGGTTGAACCAAAGCCATCTGTAAATCAAGGAACGGCTGCTATAAAGTCATCAGTCAGCTTGTCTCCTCATGGGCAAAAAGTTGGCACACAGTGGCAACAGCAAGGACAGCTGCAACAGCCTCCATCACCCTCACCACCACCACCTTCTCGACGACAGCAGGATCAACAGCAACAGCAGCAACCATCAGTTCAACAGCTGCCTTTGCAACAGCAGTCTCAGCAGCAGACACATCTACAAGCAGGGCATGGCAGTTTATATATCAAGCCCACTAACTCAAGACTGGAATGATGCATCCAAATGGATTAACTAGTTCCTCGAGAGCTTTGCTTCTGCCGGGATGGAGCCTGCAAGCCCTTGTAACAGCATTGTACAGGTAATTAAAGCTTCTGTGAACTTGTACTGCCTTGCATGCATGATTTGCATTAATGAGTGTTGGCTACTGTTAGAAAAATGGTATGGAATAGTCCTTGTTGAAGGAACTCAGATCACAGAATTCAGCTAAGTAGCATGATTGGCTCATTCATGGTTAATTATATTTTACCATAATGAATTTGAGTGGTTTCATCTCAAAGAAAACTGTGAGTCTTTTTCTTTTTTAATGATAAATGCAAATGAATTTGTTTGATTACATTGGAAATCCAGACAGGCCCTAAGACTTAAATATTTCAGGGGATCCATTTCTTGTGTTATAGTTTGGTGGTTTTGAGTGAAGTTTACAGTTAACAGTTAGATGGCTATAGCTGTGCTTGGGTAACTTTTTCGATAAAGACAATTCTCACAAATTTGATTCTGCAGTATTTAGTTCATTTGTTCCTTTTCTGGATTGTAAATCTTTCAATTATATCAATTTTGTAAACCTGGTGTTAGTTTATGAAAATTCAAGAATTCTATTAGTTTATTTGTTTTTCTTGAGCATTATGAATTTTTATAGTTCTAGATTTTCTGTTATGCAAGTTGTTACTCATGATGAATTCTCTGAAATAGTTAGAATAGAATATTCAGTGATGGTGTTACTGAAATATATCCTCTGAAATTTTTTCATTTCAAAGTCCAAAAGATTTTCAAGCTATTGCATCTTTATTAATAATGCAGCATTTTCTTCGGGTCTTTAATTATATTAAAATTCAAGATGCATTGATTCGATTATTGTGCAGATGTATAATAACTCGCAAAAATATGGGTCTGGTTCTTGCATATCATTATTGTTATGTTCCGTTAGAATTACATAATTCAAGCCTTCTTGTCATGGTTTATGCTCATTGTTTGCGTGTGTGTTTTCTAAATACATATTCAGTTATTTAATATGTATGATTTTGGAATTTGTCTCTAGTTCTACATGAATTCCTGATTATTGGGTCCATATTTATCTCTCAATTCGCCTGGACCGCATTATGCTCACTTTCTGTAATTTTGCATGTGTAAATGAATATACACTCATGAACTTTGTGTGTGCATACTTACACATGCTTACCCTTTTGGGTGTAGTGTGCATGCATTCATCTCTCTAATAAGGAAAAAAGGCTTATTTAAGTTGCATTTTGTGCAGATAGAGCTGGTCATTCTTAAGGGTTTTCCAAGGTGGAAAATGGTGGTGGATTTTTGCTTGCAGGTTCGATATAGTTTAACTGAAGGGGTAGTCAGGCCAACCTTTTTTTTTTCCCCCTTGTTTTAGTAATTATGTATATTACCTCTGATCTAGAGCTTCAGGAAGATAGAGACAAATATAGAGAGGCATGTGTACAGGGGTCGTCTATCCAATTTTTCTTTCAGTTCCATATTTCTCTTTCCCTTGGATTTCTGATGTAAGAGGGGCCTTGTTTTCCTTAATTTTTTTTTTCTTTTTTTAATGGGGGCCCCCAGTTAGGGGTAGCACTTGTATTATTACCCTTTCAGATTTCAAGGGTCAGCTATCATTGTTATGGGCAAAAAAAAGAGCCTTAGGGAATTTTGTGAATATAAGGTTTCTGGTGTATACGCTGATTGATGATTTTAGTGGTCATTAATCATATCATGCTTTGCTGCCTTCAGGCAAGTTTAGGATAATTGTTACCTTGTGGGCAGTTTTATTTATTGTTCCCCCCCCTCCCCCTCTCAGCTTTGATCCATCTTGTTGGTATATGTATCATATGGCTAACCTTTTTCCAAATGGATTCTCTTGTGTGTATATATGTTTATTGACAGATTTTTGGATCAAAAAAGACATAAGACATGTCATCTTCAAAGTACAAAGGTGTGCTATCTTGAATTGCTGTCTTACACAAGCATTTGCTCAGTTTAATAGAGAAAATCTCCGAAAGAGTTCAATTCAATTCAATTCTTTTCTAGTGAAATGAGCTGTATAGTGGAGGAAATGTCATTAAGCTCATCCTCTTGAATACCCACCTTGTGTCATGCATGTCTCTAGCTTGACTCCGAAGAATTCGCAATAACTTTAGGTTTTGGGATTCCCTCATTGGCCGAGTTTGTAATAACTAATGCTTGAAGTTGGTGGTCTCTATGACTAGTAATTTTTTTTCGCTACTGGTGTTTTGAATGTTATTTTGATTAATTCGGTTTGATATCTATGGAAATCTTATTTAATGAGTAACTCTCTCAGTCTAGTCTTTTTCATTCTCAAGTTTTTAATTTTAGACTTGATTAAGGGATTTAGCATTTTATTTTATTAGATCGACTATTCATTTGTGTCTCTCGACCAGAATTAGAAGTTTCAAAGGATCATCCATTCAATTAGGATTGTTTCAAAGGATCATCTATTCAATTAGGATTATTTGCAAAGGTCAAAATTTGGGCTAATAACCAGCACGTTAGCACATGGGACAGATTTGTACTCATCAACCAAAATGTTAATTTGTTTTAAATGTAGATGGAGATAAGATCAAATATTTGTATAATCTATGTCCATCACGATTATATATAGAAGTAAATATATTGAGCGTTTCGTCGTTCTTTTATAATTTTAAACGGAGTCACTTTTAGTGGAGTTCTAACTCAAATAAAAGATTAAAAAGGGTTCATCTGGTATACAAAGTATTTTTCGATTTAATGCAGAAATAGAAAAATGATGGATATATATATATACGGAGTCTTTTCTTTGTATTTTTACAAAGAGAATGTTTTCATATCTCGAATCCGTGATATTGAGGTTACCAAAGGAGTATCTCCATCGTTATATTAAATTTTACCATCAACTCGAATAAAAAATTAAATGAGATTTTTTAAAATTTTGATTATTGTTGGGATTCTTGGTGGAGAGAAAAGATAAAGATTAATTTCACTAATGTCATTTTCAAATGGAGAAGAATGATAAGGAAGAGGAGGAACCGTGGAGAAGAATGATATGGAAGAGGAGGAACCGTCTTATTGGTCTGGTAATAAAGACACTGAATTCTCCTAACTAAATTTTTGGGTTCAAGTCTTGAGAAAAAAAAATACCGGAAGAGTTCATCCCTTAGTGGGTCTGATAATTAACTCCGCATTAGTTTGGATCAATGAATTAATTACCGAATACCAGTCAAGAAACAAAAAAAAAAAGAGGAAAAAGAAGAGAGGAAAAAAGAGGTCCCATGACCTAAAAACAGATACATTCTTTTGTTCTTCTTTTGGGTTCTTTTGTTGTAAATTATTGTCAATTCTTATTTCTGAAAATAATACCACTACTTTCCAATAGGTTTAATAATAAAAATAAAAATAAAAGCACTCTGCCAACAGGAATGAAGAAATGGATATGTTTGGATCTCGGGAGCACAATCTTGGCGTGAAAACATGCTTTGTACGTTTTTCTGCTGGCCATAATAATTTGTACAAACATGCTTATTGGTCTACTAAATTTTCTTATTTGGCTGTAATGAGCACTCTACTCAATTTTCTTACTGGTCTTCGTTTTTCAGCTTTGCCCAAACATGCTTCCTGTCAACTTGTATGCTTTGTACATTTTTCTGCAGGCTGTAATGGGTCTCATCTTCAAATAATTTGGGTTAGCAGTCAATGCATTGCTAGGCCAAATTGAGAGCAGAGTTGAAAGCAGAATGCACATGGAAACACTAGAATGAAGACAAATATAGGTTCAAGATTAACAAGTGTTGATTTGTTTAGGTAAAGTTTCTATGAAGACATCTTCATCAGTTCACCATGGTATGGAAACATTAGCACTTTATAATATGGATGTTTCTATGTTTCGAAAATTTTGGGATTCCGCAGGTTTACAAACCACACTTCCCCACAAAACCAAGAATACAATCGCGAATATACTACAACTCTCATATTCTGTACACAATAAAGAGGAACATACAGGGAAGAAATATCCGCAAGCATTTTATTTGGCCGGCACTGCATTCCAAAGGCAACCGCATGATAGCCCTTTATTAGTTCACCAGCCAAGGTAGAAAGTACTGAATATCAAAAGAACACATTCTCATACATTCGGCATCATCACTTGCCAGCAACCTCTTTTATTTCACCAGATGATCAGTTATTGCCAGTCAACATATCAGCAGCCGTCAAAAGCATCCTGCAAACAGTGGGATAAACAGCCGTTTAGAGCCTGTTTTCAAGACCAGAAGCATCAGAATTACCAGTGGAACCCTAGAAAGGCAGTCTTCGCAGTTCAGTGTCAGAATGGTTGGATGCTGGTGCACAATATTAGCATTCAAACCATCCTTCATACAGCTTTGAAAATTTCTACCAACCACATATTTGAATAAAATGGAAGAGGGAACACCTTCAGAAAGACTAGACAAACGTTTCTGTCAACCCTCAAGTACAACCACAATCCTATAAGAAATGCAACCACTGAGTGAGTTCCTAGCCCAAGAGTATGCAAGCAATTGTACATACACATTACATCAGAACCACATAACAAAGAGTGATTCATTTGGGGACCATCATATGATATCCTCTCTTTAACAAATCGGTCATTGGACTAAAAACATCTCAATTGCTATAATGATCTAGTACAATAGTAAGACTCTCTTGTGATGAATTTTTCATCCAACTTGAGTCTTTCATAAGATGATTTAAGCCTGGCAACTTATCAGCAAGAAATTCTGGACATAGACATGTATCAATACTTGTATCAGTACCACATAAGATAATTAATATACAACAAGAAACTGAGTCTTAATGTCAAATTTTGGAGTCGATTATCGAAGACAATAAATATATGTGCAAAAAAAATTGAAATTGGACCAGGGATAATCAAAAGTGCCCAGATGGCACAACAAAAATGAGATAAAGGAAAAGTGAGTTTTTCTGTAAACTAAGTTACAAATCAGGTTAATAAACAGGTTTACTTTTGTTAGGTAATTGGTTTTCCTTCTCTTTTAGAACCAAACAAAACTCAACCAGCTTTGAGTATTTTATTGAGCAAGGATGTGTGGGAGTATCTGTCCTCACAAGACCGGAACAAGAAATGCTGATCCAGAAAAAGCCACGCAAAACTAGGACAAGATTTATATCAAAAGAAAAAACAATGCCTTCCGATCTCGCTTTATGCCTTCTTAGCTTGGACCATGTCTAACACTATCACCTCCATGGAAAGGAACTCAAAATGGACAATTAAAAAAAAAAAAAAATCTCTTCTGGCCCTTGAATTAAGCAGGAATAGACAAGTGATTGTTAATTGAACAGGATGTGGGGCACTATCTGAGATAACCATGTTAGAGGGGAAAAAAGAAAAAGAAAATCGGAAGAGGAGTTGCATGAACATGCATATATTAGACAGAAAGCTTAGGAGGAAAGCACAGAAGTATCCAAGCAAAAGAGAGGCAGCTACACTAGCATAGAATGGTGGTGTATGAAATGATCTCAGTGCTCCTTTCCATCTTCAATTCCCATTATGTCTCTTCACTAGTTGTGTTGAATGAGCTTGATTGAGATTGTCATACTTATTTCCACCAAAACCACTAAGGATGAGTTGGTCCATCTTTCAACTTACCCATCGTGAGTTTCACCCACAGACACAAGCGACCAAGATATCCACGGTTAGACGCCCTATATTGTCAATTGAACATCACACAGTGGATATAGGGATGCAAGTAATTTAATGGATTATTAATTTTAGATATATAATCATCACCAGATCAAAAAAAAAAAAAAGGAGTACATAAGCAACATGGCATGCCATACTTGATGTGAGGCAACATAGAAATTATGAGAAAAGGACTAAAATGATGTTAGTAGAGAAGGCCATCGGTGGTTAAGGTTATTAACTAGTAAGGGCAGAAGGGGATGTCATAGAGTAGTGATGGACCCCAATTACTTAGAATCAGATTTCCTAAAACACGAAACCACACCTCAGAATAGATACAATAATCTTCCATTACAGATTACATGCAAAAATCAAGGATGCTTAAGTAAAGATATTTACTGATTAAAAATCAATAGAATAAGGAAAGAAGAAATTGAGACCTTTATATGTCTTGACTCATTTTCAACTTTTTGTTAGACCCAATTGCCTTGGTGACCGTGTCAACAATCCTACGCCGCGAATTGAGAATCATCTCTATTCTCCTATTCTCCATCTCCATTCGGTATCTCTCCGTCTCCTTCATCAATTCCATCTTCCTTTTCTCCATTCTCATAAACCCTTCTGCAAATGCCCTTATTCCTGAAGCCAATTCCAAAATAACCTCCTTGCTATTTCCTCTCCCCTTGTCCTCCTCCTCCTCCTCCTCGTCTACCCCATTACCCTGATCATCGTCATTACCATCATCTTCCTCGTCATCATCACCAGCACCAAACATGGGTGAAAACTTGGGCCTCTCTGGAAATATTGTTCTCCTTGAAACTCTCAATCCACCACCGACACCAACATTTTCCTCCCCATTTGCCAAATTTCCGTAGTTCACAGTCTTATTTACCCCAGAAGGTCCCTTAAGGATCAAATTAATACTCCTAGACTTACTCTTATCCACAAAATACTCATCCCCATCAGCATCATCATCTTCATCATCAACCCCACGAACAATATTAACACCTGAATTACGCAATTTAATGGCTGAAATGGGCATGGGACCACGCTCCAACCGATCCATAAGATCAAAATAGGCCCACTTGGAAGGGAAAACCCTAGATTTCTCAGAACGGTACCGTTTACGGAGTTTTTCGATCTTGTGGCGGCATTGAGTGGCGGACTTAGAGGCGGAGGGGTCGTCGTAGCCACAGCGAGCGGCGACAGTGACGGCCACCTCCTCCCATTGACTGGCCTTGAGCTGACCTCGCTTGAGAGAGTACCATTTTTCTTGATAAGCTTGGATTAGATTAATGGTCTCGAGGTGAGTCCAGGGGAGAGGTTGGAGTTTCTTGGGAGGGGAGAGAGTTGTGCTTGACAGCAGTGGTTTAGGGTTTGGTGGGTCTGGCAGTGGTGGTGGTGAAGATGAAGAAAATTGGGATGGTGGTGCCGTTGTATTCATTCGATTAGTTGGATTGAAGTGTTTTTCTTGTGTTAATTTGTTTTTCTGGGGATTCTTAGGTTAGGGTTTTTGAGGTAATTGGATTTTGGGGTTGGGAATGGGAGTGGTGGAAGTGGGCGAAAGCCTCCGAAGAGAGAGAGGGAGAGAGAGACAGAGGGGTTGGAGTTCAGTTCAGTTAGGTGGAAGTCAGGTTTGACTTGCTGCTAAGAAGCTTTTTCTTTTTTTTTTTTTTCCCCTAAAGGATAATATTCTCGAGATAAGTATGGATTTAAATTATTTTTTGAAATTATTTATCTTGACGGCTTTTTTTAAGAATTTTATTTTTGGATTAAATCTGTAATTGTCACTGATATCCTTTTTTGTTGTATGTTTATGTCCGGATAATTGTATCTTATAAATACTAGATTCAAAATCTATATATATATATATTATTTATGATAATATTAATATAATTTTTAAAATAAAGTAATAATATTATTAAGTTGTAATGTTTTTTTAATCGATTGATATTTGATAATTAATTTATTAATTTTAATTAATTTGATTTGATTTAATTGTGAGGTTATTAAAAAATAATTTTTTTTATTATTAATTTTAAGATTTGAATTAAAAAAATTTATTAAAAAATTTGAAAACGTTGTCACAGGACCATGACCGTCAGCTCTGAAGTTGATATCAGGGACAATCAATCATGCTCCGTTTCGTACTCTCTACCATTTTCGAAATCAGCTCTTCGTGACGGCCGCACAACTTATGACTAACGATGAGGCTGAGGCCATTTTGGAAATCATGACATTTTATTCAAAAAGAGAGATTTAGGGGGTGCTTGATTTACAGGCATGACAATCAAGAATAGATTTA
Organism: Dillenia turbinata; assembly: GCA_037126225.1. Taxonomy (NCBI): domain Eukaryota; kingdom Viridiplantae; phylum Streptophyta; class Magnoliopsida; order Dilleniales; family Dilleniaceae; genus Dillenia; species Dillenia turbinata. The sequence goes on from JBAMMX010000006.1 coordinate 4,910,239, forward strand.
AAATCTAAAAAAATTATTTAGGTTAGAGTAATAAGAGTGAAGGAATGGATATAAAATCTTTGATTTATGAGTTACCACGAATGAAACCTTTGAAGAATTTTTTTTTTCGCTCTCTCCACTTTTCGTTTTTCGTTTCTCCACCATTGTTTTCGGTCACCTTTGCCTTTGGAGTTCCCATCGCCCTTTCGTTTCAGATTTCACCAAGGTTTCAATTCGTCTCTGTAGCGTTCATCATCTTCGACTTTGATTCGCCTTCGATTTGCAATTGCCGTTGATTTTTCACCATCGATTTCATCCATTTCGGCAACCATCCTACTCCTCAGTCACTTTGATTTCTCAGCCTTCTCAATTGCAGATCCGAGCTTCCAACACCATTGTCCAATGTCTTCAATTGTAGATGCTGATCATCTTCTCAACCAATCGTCAAATCTCATCGAATCCATCTCAACCCTAGTTTCGAAATCCACAATGTGTCTGTGCAAGTCCGTTTCCATTCCCTTTTCACTTGAGGTTTTAGGTTTTTTGTTTTTTTTTTTAACAAACCCAATTTTAGATTATTTTTTATATATTATTAAATTCAATTTTAAAAAAATAGAATAAGAAGATTCAAAAATATTAATTTATGCATCACTAGGATTATTTAAAATGAAATTGATAATTTTATTTTTAAAAATATTAATTTTAAAATATTTTTTATCAATGATAAAATTAACATTTATATAATTCACATTCCAAAAAATATATAAACAAATATGAACAACCGTAATGAAATCCATTTCAAAATTTGAAGCAAACAGTTGATATCGAAATTCAATCCCGATTCGGATTCCTAAAAATTTTTAATAACTTGGCGTTGATATTGTGTGTCTAAATAATTTGTAGCTGAAATCCCATTTTGGAGCATTATGCATCTCTAATGTTTATAAGATAACATAGGGACAATTTAAATGATAAAATCTTTCTATTTTCATCATTTTTTTATTTGATTACATCCCCTTGTATTTAAAAAAAAAAAAAGATAACATAGCAAAATTTTGTACCATGACAAATCCTGATTCATGGGAAAAAATGTGAGAAGACATTTAAATTAGAATAAAGATATTGTTCACTACTAAACACCATATATTATATTTCTGCATAAGTTTTGTAAATTATTTTTACATTATTAAACATGTATTATTACTGATAATGTTTTTTCTAAAAAGGTAGAAAATTAGACACTACCCATCAGAAGCGCACAATTAAATTTATTAGACAAAGCTAATCAATCAAAAACTATATGTATTATACAAACACCGTAGACAAATCCTATGTTGACTCAAATTTAAATCAAAAACTATAAATTACCCAAATTTGAATTCTAAATTTTATGCAAACGCAAGTGAATCTCTATCTCTTGCCGGCCATTTGGTAGCTACATTTAACACCGTTTAAGTATACAAAATCTGTTGATTAAGGATACATTGTAGTATTATTTGAGCTCCCAAGTTCATTCAATGAGGTTAATCATCTGCAGCAATCTGCCATGACTCAATTTCATCCACTCTTCGCTTTCATCTCCAGCACTTCTTGAATAGAGGGGCACCATTTATGACCACTGGCAAGGCCATTTTGAAAATCACGACTTTTCATGGCCAAGATCCAGCAGTGGTTGGGGTCAGCGGGGGCCAAGGTCGAGCCTTAGGTTCAAAATAATTCCTAAAGCCCACCATAGGGCTGACCCACAGAATGAGCTCAGTTGAGCGGCGCAAGTTTTTCCCCTATTCCCACTTTTGGTCTCCATGCAAAGAGTAGAAGATTTGAAAGTGAATAGCATGGACAAGGTCTCACCCCCAAAAAAAAAAGGCATGGGCAAGGGATAAAAAAGGGGGTATTGCTTTTATGTAATGTCAAAATTTTAGGTTTCATCGTCCATTGGGAGTTTGGACTGTTCTTACATCCCCCGTTTATGCAATTGTTCCTCGTTCTTAAATAGGAGGAGAAGGGTAATATGTACAACAAGAAACAAGAGGCTGCATGCATTTCAGACTCGAGGCGCCAACCAGACTTTTCCATTAGAAACCCTGCGTGCTGCTGACAGGTGGCGGGTAATATCTTTCCTAACTTGAAACCTGAAACAATAGAAGGAAATTTATGGTGGGTGAGAGAGAGAGAGAGGGAGAGAGAGAGAGAGAGATGGCATCGAAAGAGTCAAGTCACCTATGATGTCCAACTGTTGGTTCTGGTGGAGTAATATCATTCAAGCGGTCTGGCAATGGTTGCCACGCACATAGTGGAGAGTCAAAAATTGTGTAACAGAAACATTAATAAAACCACAACCAAGATAAAGCTTGCTCATCTTCCCGGGGGCATAGGTTTGCAACTTCTAATCCAACATGAATTTGTACCCTGTTGCACACATTAGCGAAACTATTAGCGTCTCCAGAATATGATGCCTAGAAAACAAGATCCACAGAACCAAATTGCATTCACACCAAGAAATGGGTAACATCTTCCATTAGTTCATTTGTGTATTTGTGAGTTCATGTGTGTTTGTGAGAGAGAGAGAGAGAGAGAGAGAGGGAGTAATTATACAGTCTCAGGTATCAGAAATCACCTATAAGACAAGTAATCACTATTTCAGAAACAAGATCAAAATAGTCCTAATTTACTGTCAATATTTAGCAAATACAACACATCACAGTAAAATGGTTTTTCACAGGATTGCAGCAAAAACAACAAAATTATTTCCCTCCTCACCCAAGTTGTTTGGTTATTTGACCACTGACTTCACAATAAAGCTATACTCTCCATAGGGGCAGACCTAGATAAATGATCTCAGAGCAGCCAACGTAATATTAGTTTGAAAAAAAAGGGTAGGGACCAAAAATTAAACTTTTGTGGGAGCCATGGCCCCTCATACCCCTTCCAAGATCCGCCATTGGTTGCCAACTAGGTAACTCATCATGGAACCAGCGAAAATCATTCGGTGCCTTAAAAACTAGTGACCTTTTTTTTTTGTTCTCTCCCTGATTTCACATTGGAATGTCAATGTCTTTTCTAATAGAAGTAGCAACTTACATTTAAGTGATTCTCCTTCAAATTTTCTAGGGACTCTGCAAGCTCCACTTGTTTTGATGCAGTTGCTAGCAATGCCTGTAAATATGATATTTAAAGCTTCAATTATCATCAGTAACACCTTAAGGAGAACCCTGGTGGCTGAGCACTAGAGTTCGGAATATACAAACAACAAGTAAGAGGCAAAGAAAGACATTTCTTGCCTTTTTTGTCTTTTGTAAGTCATGCTCAATGGATTTAATACGACTCAAAGAGTCAAGAAGCATGCCCTCTTTATCTGGAGGAATTTCTGTGGGTTTATTGAAAAGATCAGACACCAGTGTTTCCAAATGTTGCAGTCGTTGCCAGCATGGCTGGAGTAAGTCCTTCTCTATAACTTGTGAGTGTTGGTGTTGCTGGGTCTTTAAATCTGCTATCTCTGGATTGGGTGGGTTTTCTAAGTGTCTATCTGAATGTCTCTCCCTAAAAAGGCTCGTCAAAGCAGGGAGTACAAGATATATACATGTTAGGAATTTGAAAATAAAGTGCATCAGCTGGTGAGTCACAAAGGGAATGAGCTGCAGGCGGTGCCTTGAAGGAATATTATAGTTCAAGTCATCTGTCATAAGATCAAATGAAGAAATTCGAAGTTAGCAGGCTAACAGAAGCAATAGATTTATAAACCAACCAACCATCCAATTTGTGTTGATTCTGTCCCTAGATCTCATTATTATACAAATGCATGCATGTGTCATTAAAAATAAATAAATAAATAAAATCTGGCCACAGGTCACTTACAAAATATAAGGGCTTATTCCTCTTCATTTATTTATTTTTAATTTTTGTCAGAAAGGTTAATAAAGGTATACACAAGGTAAACCACTGTTAAGGACTTCATATTCATTATCTATGTAATTCAAGCACAGAAAAAGGCTAACTCAAGTAACAACCACTACATACTTGTATTAGGATCTTCAGGTCTAGCAGAAGGACCAGCTGCCTCATCTGGGGTGGGAAAGGATACAGGATCGCTTGTTCTTTCCTGAACCAGAAATTGGGACATACAAAAGTTTTGAGTTAGTTGATTTTGGAAAGAATCATGCAAACTTCAGATACATAAACTTCAGATGCATATGGGCAGATGTAAAAATTGCAACTGACAATGATTGACGCAAAATTCCACCAAATCAGTTCAAATAGGACATCTGTAAGTTGCCACAGGAAATAATAACCTCTTATACATTTCAGTGGCAGCCACTGTTTCAAATTGTTCACAACGGCATTAACACAATGATCTTTACAGCTGGCCCAGCCTACAAACCAAGCTTAAAATTCAGAAATGAACTCCTTTTTTCATCCTATATTAGAAAATTTACAATCCGTGATGTGATATTAATGATTGCTGAAGGGTAGAAACTTTTCCAAACACACAAAGAAAAATGTTGCATGACATGTTACTGGTCTTTTATCATTATTTTCTTTTTTAACGCAAAATACTTCTCAAATACTGTGGTGGGATGCTCTGCACAATACTATTCCTATGAGTTTCAGATACTTCAAGTAATTAAAAAAAAAAAAAAAGCAGCTAGTAGATGAGACGTGACAAAAAGGGAAGAGAAAGAAAAGAAAAACTAAGAAGCTCTCAGGGCATCCCGGATATCATAGAGAGAGAGAGAGAGAATTGAAATTTTGAAAAGATGATTCTAGGCCATGGTAGGCTCTTTCCAATCAAATGGTACAAATCATGCACAAAGTAGTTGCCTTCCATGATTTGGTGTTGCTTCTGTTGTTCCAGAAACATTGCAGCCAAACAAACAAGGAGCTGACACCATAAGGCATAATCTGACTCCACATCCAAAACATGAAAGCACAAGGGACAACAGACCATTAAAGATAAATTGACCACAAAGACAGACCAGTCCTCATCTTCCCCATAAAGCCACTTAGTTACAATGAACATCTCTCTCCCCATCAGATAATAATGAGCCAAGACTTCTCCATACATCACCAGCCATAAGTGATCACAGAGCTCTACCTGAATGCTGTGAACCCTTGACAAGAATTGCAAAATATAGCAAATTGTAAGATCTCACAAAAAGGTACAATTGCCATCCACTTAACATTGTTAAATTCTCGGAGCCCCTTGAAGGCTTACCATCAAATAGAACCACAAGTCATCCATCAAATTAACTCATTTCCAATTCCATAAGGATCTACTAAACTTCAGACACCAAAACCACTTTCGAGCTCCTTTTATAATGCCAAATAACATGCTAATTCTGTATTGTCATCTGAAGTTGCCACATGAAGATTCAATTATAACTGTGCTACTGCTTATTAGAGTTTCCAAGTCAATGGAAAATGAGAATTAAAAATTGCATTTGAAATAGAATGTTTGTTTGATGCTAAATGACTTCCAAAAATAAGAGCTTGATTCTTGTTCCATGCATTTCACAGCCAGGAAATGCTCAAAGTCAAGAGAGTTATAGCAGCAATCATGACTATTAGCAATATGTTGACAACAGGAAAACTTCTTTCCCACCCCTTTAACCAGAACTCAGAAGATACTATTTAGATGACACCAACAATCATGAATATTACTTGGCAGCGCTTGACTAGTTTCTCATTCTATTTGATCTGCTTGTTATATTTCTATTGGCAGGAAAGGAAGACTGAGACGGGCTTTAGGGGGGAGGGGTGTGTGTCTTTCTGTCAAATAGACTCCTGCAGGGTACTTCGACCAAAACGCAAGCGATGTTACCAATGCTAGTTCTTTCAAAAATCCGTCACTTTCTTCACAGTAAAGTTGCATCCCGTTGATGCTCCTTATTTGAAATTTCCTCAATGAAAGAAGCAACCATTGACAATCATATTTGCCATAATGTCACAACTTACCATGTCATTTACTGGCAGTAAATGTAAGAAGGCTGAAGTCCCTGGTGTTGCATCCACTGCTGACTCAACGCAAGTTATTTCACAACTTGCAGCCTGCATAAGAAATACAAAAATATCCGCCATGAGAGATGACTATAAGAAAATCAAAAATCAACACCAAGAGTTCTAATATTCAAATTGCACCTTTGAGGGTAGTAATTTTACATCCATCTCATCCCCATCAGAAAAACTAGAAGTTGTTCTAACATACATCCCATCTCCAGAATGTATCAGCTGCAACATAAGAGTCTATATGAGCTCTTTAAGTGCTAAAGCAAGATAATCTTTGGACAATTTAAAGGAAAGAAAACAAAATTTTTGAATTTTGACATTAGCAACAGTAAATCAGAACTTGCAAAGAACAATATCAGACCTTCATTATTTCTGGATCATTCCAGGGTCCCTTGTCAGCTCTAAGGCACCCACCTTCATTTGGACAACAGCAAGCTCCACCTAAAAAGTCTGGCAATTGACTTCAAAAGGAAAATGCATGTTAGTTCCACGACTAGACTCATGAAAGACCTCTAACTTTAATTAGATCTGAATCACCCCAATAAAAGGAGCATGGATAGACCTTTACCTTGAGTCAATAACTTCCAACAACTTATTCCGGAATTTGTTGCCAAGGACCTGTGACAATATCAGAATGTCAATCTTCACCTACTCTAGAGCCTCCAATGCCACAGAATCCAAAATAAAGTTAGATATATCTACATGTATCTTTGCAGTAGTCCTTGGGTCAAGAAAGCTTTTTGCCGTGTTCCACAGCAGTTTGAATCCACTGCCAGCATTGACAATAAACATCTGATGCAGCGTCTAGAGAAGAATGGTAATATCAGATAACAGAATAATCATCGATGCAAAAGAAACTCACACATGAATTCATTTATTAAAATAAATTACCTCAGGATAGTTGTCCCCATCGATTTTCTGCATTTTCATGACTAGATCATGTGCAACCTTGCCAAAAATCATCCAATTCTGTGGAAGAAGTATAAGTACCTGACAGATAGAACCATCATGCAAAACTAAGATCATGATAGCCTCAGATCTTACCACACCAAGCACATCAAGTATTGTTGTTGTTGAGTATATATGCCTCTTGGCTGCAACAGAACAAGCTGGAAACTTCTCCCTAAAGGCTTTCTCAAACCCTTGAACATGATATTTCAAGAACCGGTCTACTGTGGTGGCATTCATAAGCTTAGTGGGCTCCACTTTGCCAAGTCTTTCAATATAAACAGGTCTGCCTCCTTTGTCAACACCATGGTACCCATGGGGATAATAACGCTGAACTTCTTCATATTCTTCAAAAATGAAGTCCTAATCAAGGAAAAGAAAATGTTAAAGCTTCCCCTAGAATGCCAGGAGAAAACTGACCATGAACAAACTGGAAAGCAATTTTCAAAAGTAATAGTTGTTGCTCATATTATAACAAATCAGTAGATCATCGATGCTAATTTCAGCAGTCAGATGACTGAGGTAGTTCTAGTAACAATTGGACTACCATGAGGATTCCAATGGCACATTAAGGACTAGAACAGGCTAAGGGGGAAAAAAATATCATAGAGCTCTTTCACATACGAGGAATGGGAAAGATGAGAAAGAAGGAAGACCACACGATACATAAGAATGACCAGATCAAATAAGCAAGGGAAATTCAACTACAACTTAATATTGGGAAAAAATTTGACAAATAACAAGCTATCCTATGTGATAAACATGAATCTTCCACCTGCCAATTGTAGATCTGGAAAATTTTGTCCAATGTAGCACGCCAGTGAGACTAATCAGAGAATCATCTAGCCAGAAATTGAAAGCATCAAGTTTGAGTTGGGGAAATATTATAGATTTTGCAAAAAATTCAAGCTTCACAAGTAAGCTAGATCATGAGGCAATGAACTCACAGGGATTGGAAAATCAAATGCAAACTAGGAAAGCAGAAAATGGTTGATGCCTTCATTTTAGAATTAAACAATGCCGCCTTGTTTGTGTTAACATATGTGCATGCTAAGTAAATCATATTACCTGCCAAATTGACTGTACTTGACCTTCTAAATCTCTGCAAATATGTATTAGCACTGCAGTGCATCCACCATTTGCTCCCTCTTTTTAAATTTATAGGGCCTATCCAGTTTTAATTTGCAAAAAGCATATGTGCAGGTTAACTACATTTCTTTCTAGCGAGTTCATTTGATGTATTAACCATTCACAAAAGAAGTGCTGTTAGACCAATGAAAGGACAAAAACTAAAGCTACTTTAACAACTAAAATTATTTTGTAACTCAGTATTCATATTACTTACTCATTCTTACAGCATATGTAGCTTGTCAATGTGAATATTCTAGTCCATACATGTTACATTGTCATTTAGTAGGCCCAATTAAAAGAAAGTATATGATAGACAGCAGTACTTGTACCTGTGCTATAGAATCCACTCCAAAATCCCTCCTCCAACTGAGCATGTCTGTCCACATTTGGAGTGTTTTATCAAGATCAAACTTCCTGGCCTTCAGGAATCTGCAGTAAGAGAAACCCAGATCCTAAGAAATCATTGGACGTGCCAAGAAGAGGGAGGCTTCAAGCAAGAAGAGGTCCATTGGTATGGTTAAACAGAGTTTTTCACTAAGACGTGTGACATTTAAATAATATAACAATTTCAGGAAACTTTTGATGCAAATATTTGACAAGTCTTGGCATAAAGTGTTAGACAAGCACAAATAGAGACGATCTGTCATAGAATTATGTCAGTCCCATGAATAAAAAGTCGGTAATTAAAAATCCCACCGACTATGTAGGGTCAAGGAAAGGCAAGGTTTAACAACCAACCATACTTTCTTTTATCAAGAAGGGTAGCTTTTATGAATAAAAGATGAAACCACTGGAAGAATGCAACAAAACTTTACAGCAAAGCTTTTATCATCCACCTCATAAATAGATACACACTAAGAAAATTGAAAACATAAAAATAAAATACAAGTTCGTATAAAAACTGAAAAAGTTAATGTTTGCAAATAAAGGCAAGCAGGTTAAAACGATTGGAATATTTAATTCTTTTAGATATTATTAGTATTTTTATAGCATATTGCTCATTATAGCATAGGCCAATCCATTTTGCAATCGCGTTGAATCATGGCAAGACCAATTTTGGCAGACTTGTGGTGTCAAGAGGAGTTCAGCTCTATAAAAGAAAAATGCAAAGCAAATTTCTTTCCCTTATGCAGCTAGCAGTTCTTTACATGATGAGGAGAGGTCCCCTAATTTTTTTTGAGAATAGTTAGTTTAGGACTTTGAAATTTGAAACTTCTTAACAAGCTTTTATGTGATAGTGTTTAGTCCCTTGGCCGATTCAAAATCTTTATCTTGTCACCAGGATCCCTTTTTGGGGAAGTACCATCCCCCCCCCTCCAAAAAAAAAAAAGACCCAAGGGGAGCCCATGCCTTCCAAATCCCCCTCCAAGAAAAATGAGAGTGGCCAACTACCAGAGCTCCAGCCTGTAAAAGAGAGAGAGAGGATTTCACGGAAAATTGTCATTCCTTCTGCCCCTTCCACCAAACAGAATCAGCCGCTGAAAAATCGAACTTCTGATGTTCTAAAACAGCAAAAAACTCAAACACTTTAGACAACTCCCAATCATTCAAAATGCACAAAAAAGCAACATCACAACATAAAGACCCATCATCCAGCACATCGAAAAAATCAGCTACCACGCCTTCTTTCAAATGAGCCAGCCTATAGATATCAGGAAATTGAACCCTCAAAGTCAACTCACCACACTGAACATTGTGCCATTTGTTACTAGGGTCCTTGCACGAGCTATCCTTGTTTGGGTGGACCTTATAGATAAAGATTGTACTTTGCTTTTAGTTCTGTTCCAAATTGGTCCCCCTGATCCACTTTCTTGGATGATTTTTATCAAGTTTTCCACCACAAATAAATGTAGACTCTGAGAAATATTTCCTTTAGGTTCACCTAAGTAGGCAAGTTTGTGAAATCTCCAAATGTTATTCAAAGACAGAGAATTCTAGTTCACAAATTACAGGTCTATTGAACATAAGTTCAATCACTTAAATCATATTTAGGTACTGTTCTATAGGAATTACTGCAACTGGCCTGGAACGAATATCCCTTCCACAGTGAAACCAACAGAACCGTTTCCAACTTCAGCTCATATGGACCTTAGTGGAGATGTTAGTAGGCATTTCATCTGTCAGACTCTCCCCAATGGGGAAGCCTTTTACTGGAATTCCACACTATATTCCAATATGATTTATTTAATTCCCACAGTTACATCTCAAAATAATTTCTTTGTTTTTTCTATGTTATTTTTTTATTCTCTTTTCCTACCATTTGAGCTACATTCATGGGTCTGCATTCTTTTCCTGCACAATTAGAACTTGGCACAAGGAATCGCATGATATTGACTTTGAGCAGATTAAACATGAAAGAATGCACCCTTCTTCGACCATCACATTCCAGTCCTAACTAAAACTACTACTTGAACTGTCCCAAACATAAGCCTAATTTCTCGCTTGTACTTTTCCATTGCCATGGAAAATGCCACTCTATTGGTTCTCATTTCATGAAATTTATATTGGTCTACAAATGAAGGATGTAAGGTAGGAAGTTTTTGTTCACCATAGTGGAAGTGTTATTGGCTTAGATCATGGCTGTAATACCATGTCAAGAATTGATAGACTAAATAACAGATGATTAGGGTTCGTACTTTATATTGCTTCCACGCTCAATTCTGACTTTATAATCTCACACAATTTTTATGCTTTCTATAACACAAGATATTTCAGGACCCATAACTAAGGTTTGATAAATCCTTGAATGAATTGCCTTAGGTGATCCAATTACCTGAGAAGTGTATGGTAATCATCATGGGTCGGTGGAAGCAAATCCTTGGCAATCAAAACCTGACGAAATGCATTCACTGCTTCCTCTTCCTCTGCATCTCTCACATCGTTCACCGAAATTGCTGCAAACTGACAATCAGCAACTCTCTTTCCCCTTTTCCTCAGAGAATGACTGATCTTGTTCGAAGCATTCATAGCCTTCTTCTTCAGTGATCTGATTCGCCTTCTCTTCTTCTCGTCCTCAGATGTCTCCAGATCTGATTTCCTCGTTTTCTCATCTGATTCAATCACAACTCCTCCGCCTATAACGTAATTCCAACCAATCAAGATCAATGAAAGGTTCAAATTTTGGAATCGAATTCGATGCAAATCCGAAATGATGAATTACCTGGCATTGTATCAAATGATCAAGCACTTCTATCAAAACCTACATTGCGAAATAAGATCTCTTAGGGATTCAAGGATTGGAATTCCAAAATCAATTTTATCGAACTACACAGAATTTAATTGAAAACAAACAGTGGAAAAGACAAAACTTGGCACAAAATCAAGATGAAAATTTAACAGTAAGAACCAGTCAAAATGAAGAAGAAAAAAAATGCTGGCATATTCGCATAAGATGGTTGGAACCAACCTCAATTTTTCCAAAATTCATCAAAATTCACAATGAATACTACCAAAATACCTCCAAAGAAACCACATTCACCAGATCAATACTACCAGGTAATCTCTCTCTCTCTCTCTTTCTCTCTCTTCAAAAATAAGACTAGTCGTCATAGACAGAGCATGAATTATTCTCTCTTCTCTCTTCTCTCTTCTCTCTTCTCTCTCTACTCTGTCTCTCTCTCTCTATAATAAATAACAAGAGAATTTTTTTTTTACAGAAGGTGAAGCATATTTTCTCTCTCTCTCTCTCTCTAGAAGGAACACAAAGGGAATACCTGAGAGGGAAGGTGGAAGGAGCGAATGGTACCTCTGTTGGAGGTTGCTTTCGATCTACGAAGGAGATCTCACTTTCATATAGTGCGCGTAAAGACCAATCGCGACGAGAGAGAGAGAGGCGTTCAGCGAACAACGGCCGTTTTCACCTGAACCGAGAAAGAGCGTGGGTTCGTTGGTTCCGTTGGACAAAAACTAACGTCGGCTACTGCTCTGTTTGTTCTTTTGTCTCTTTTTGTACAGAGGAAAACGTAATGATGTTGATACCCAACTAAATCTTAGCTTTTTTCGACCAGCCAAAAATTAATAAATAATTAATGTGAGAAAAACCAAATGATTAAAAATTTTCATGATACTTCATTTTAATGTATTTATAATAAAAAATTACTTAATTTTAAACCATCTCAATTTTTTACTAATATGAATTATTATAAAAAATTTTATTTATTTAAATTTTTAATCATTTGATTCATATAACATTATTAAAGAAAAATTCAAACTTTTTTTCTAAGTCAAAAAAAAATATTGATTTTTTTAGACTTTTCAATTGAATATAATTCTTAAGTGAATCTTGCTACAAAAATTAGAAAATTAGTATAACTACGTCTAATTCGAATATTTTTTATGTAAAAAAAGGAGTAATTCAATAGGCAAACTACTATTTGCTTTTATTTTCTTAATAAAATAATTTAATAAATTTTAAAATTTTACGATGTCAAAATTAAATTTAAGAAATCATTAATAAATACAACTTTGGTTGCCTCGTCTGTCAAGGGCGGGATGCCATTTAATTGCCGTCGACATCAAGCAATGGTCCAATTAATTGATGACACGTGTTTGAACGTTTATTTTTTAAAAAAAAAAATTCAAAAAAGGCTTCTAGACTTATTCTGGCAAGGCCGTGTTCGTTTACTTTTCTTTTGAGTTTGATAGTCTTCAAAGTAATGTGGAAGTTGAATTGGCATGGCATCGAACACTTTCTCCGCTTCAATTTTCAACGATTTTTCTTTTTTTTTGACCCGTATTAAAGTTTTATCCTATTAATTTAATTTAAATATTATAAGATTTATTAAAATATTAATTCTTTTGAATTTTATTTTTTATTTTTATAATTTAAATTTAAAATCTATAAGCAAAGCAGTGAGAACATTAATTTAGCATCAACACCAACAACTAACGGAAGTTTCGTCTAGATTTTTTGGTTCTGGTGTAGGGCATGTTGGTCCAATGTGGATCACAAAATAAGAGGATTAATCTGTATTAGGAATCACATCCCTGGAATAAAATATTTGGGTTTTAGTTATAATTGAATTTAAAATTATCGTTGTGAAGGAATTAATTTAAGTTAAAAATAGATTTAGATAGTCATCGTGTGGGGAAAAATGATTTAATCGGAAATATGAGTTTATCATTCTAATAAAGGTAAAAAATATTAACTATAATAATAATAGCAACCATACATAATTAGATATGAATGCCGATTATATATATGATATAACTTTTTTAAAGTATTTTTTAAAAAAAAATCATCAGTATCTGTTAATTATATTGGTTTTGATTAGATTCGATTTGACTTGAATTAGACCCTTAAAAAATAAAACTCTCTCGATATCTATTTTTATAATATATATAAAATTTGAATCTAAAATTTTATTTAATATTGTTCTCAGGAATAGTTTCGGGACGGCTAACTCCAAATCAAAGGCTACCCTCATTTTGAATTCTCAAGCGAGCCTCTTGATGAACAAAAAACACTGCTACAATATGGATATTTTAAAGGATATTTGGATTCAACGATTCATTAAACTAGGGAGGCTAGTTGGGAAAATAATAACTAAGAGCATAGCTCACCATAAAAGGAAGTTAAATTTTCTTTATCATAATTTGGAATTTCATTAATCAAATTAGCTAAGTATCTTTAAAGCAAGTTGCATCTTTTGAAGGTTATTTTTTATTTTTTGATTACATTATGATTTGAATCCGAGATCATTGATTTGGGAGAGAGGGTTGTAACTATTAAACTGTCTTCTTGAGAACTCTTTTGAGGGTTATTTCGAAATCCCTTTTTTCTATGAGCTATTTGATTGAGTTTTGAACCCTTGTATGAATTAATATCGGATGATACATGCTCCTTTGCTTTTCTATGTATTACTAGAGTGTCAATAGCCAAAGATTTATTCGATTAAGCGGATCAATTATACGTATCTTTTTATTTGATTATATTTTATTTTATATCACATATTCATATGTATAATTATTTTTTTATACTATAATAATAGTCATACTTTTATCTTAGTAAATAAAATCAATAATATAAATATGTTAACATTGTTATATTCTATCTTATATTATATTTATATTTATATTTAAATAATTCAAATTATATTTTATTATTATTATTCAGATTTTTTCTATCTTTCTATTTCTTAATCAAAAATTGGGTAGGTTTAATAAAGACCAAATTCGAACAAATCATCCCAATTTACCAACTCTTTGAACCCAAAATATCTACATGATTTTCTACCTTGTTTACAAAAATACTAAAATATTTACATAAATATTAAAAAAAAAAACCTAAATGACAAAATTCCGAAAACAATTTCATTTACTACAATGTTTAAAAATTAAAACAATAGCTAAGGTTTTTCTTTTAGTTTCATGTAATAATATTTTTTTCCCTTTTTTTTTAAGTACTATGCTACATTATGTCACGCTTGCACATGACCGCGCACCATACCCAGATGCCATATGTCTCCCTACTACATTTGTCGACACGTACCAAGGTCAGATGGAAAATTCATTAAATCCAGAGCTGATTGCCCCAAATCTAGCCCTAGAGGGCACTGGTCCGCACCGCGTGTGATTAAAGCCAAGAAAAAAAAAAAAAAAAAAAAAAGAATGCAGAACTTTACGAGAACTAATAAATCGATTAAAATTGACAATTGATATAATGAGATAAAATATTATAATATGTTTAATTATGAAAAATAATGATATTTTTTACAAAACGTTTTCTAATAAAATGAAACTATATTTAAATATTTTAATTTTTAATTTTTAGAAAAAGAAAATTGAGAAAATAGATTTCCAATTTACGAAGAAAAATAAAAAATAGTTTTAGTGATACTTTCTATTGATTTCTATTATAAATAAACACGTGTTTTTTAAAAATTTTCAAATTATTATAGAAAATTAAAAATAAAAAAATACGTATTTTTTAAATATATCTTTTAAATTTTCTACTCTTTTCTTTAGAAATAAAAAATATAAAAAAATTAGAAAATATTTTCTACAATTAGATGCACCCTTAGATTCTTTAACTATATATTGGGTTAAGAAAGAAAAAAATTATATTAGAAGAGATGTTACTAAATAAAACTTTAGTAAATTTTTAAATCGGATTAATTGAAATATGATTTTGAATAATAACGATAAAAAGAAAAAAAAAAATTGATGGTAACAAGAAAATGTATGGTTTTCTTGATGTCCTAAATATCCAAACGGAAGAAAACATAAGATCCTTTACATAAGAATAAGGGTAACAAGCAATTTTTGTACATCTTTGACTGTATACCCAATGGATTATTAGATCCAAAGTGATGGGCAAATATATCTCCGTTGCCTTCCAAACTCTGCTTGCTTCAACTCACCACGCTTACAAAGAGGTTTCCATGGATCTTGCAAAAGCATGTCAAGTGATAGTCTGCATAATTTCATACTATTAAAATCTCTGCAACTGTGAATGACGAGATTACTGGTCTCATTTTTCTCCACAAATTACTAGCTCAATTGGCAAATTCCTTTAAAAAAAAAAAAAAAGAAAGAAAAACCCCCTCTATGTTCCTCAAACCATGGTTAGTCAGGTTAGTCAGGTTAGTCAAATTCCTTGAATGTAAGAAAGGGAATTTCTTCATCAGGGAAGAGGGTTATGCATATGATTGTCAAAATAATTTTCAGCCAAAACCATCATCGCTATTATACTAAAATAAGATTTGTCATTACTAAAATAAGATTTGTCGTTGCTGGTCTTTGCAAGGCCATTATTTTACAAAAGATTACTGTTGGACGTGAGTCACGGCTCTACAGATATGGGCTCCTTGTTGGCTTGAACAGTCACTGTCAACGGGATGTAAGACCTACAAATACTATCAGAAAGCTCCCCGACTGAGGAGATTCTGACGCTCAAGTGAAAAAGAACGATTTTCGAATGTAAAAGAAACAAACTGAAAGCTCAGAGGGAGAAGTTCCTTGTGATTAGAGTGCCCCAATGTGTAAGACCAAGGGAGCGTACCTGGCTTTGAGGGTTCATAGATATCTTATACCTGTGAGAGACGTACGTCATTGAAGTGATTCAACCCTACTTTCCGTATCGAATTGATCCGAAAATATCGGGAATTCAATATTCCGAATTGATTGTGATCTTTATCGCATGGGAACTTTCGTTTCCCGAAGAGATCATTTTCTTAACTGAAAGATCTTAAAAATGTCGTACTTAGGTGGGATACCAAAGCCGTAGGGTGTTTTGACCTTCCTTTAATATCGTTAGAGCTGTTGGCTATCGATTGGCCGTTTGGTCAATGAAAGGTTTTCGGTACTCGTTCGTTCAATAGACAAGTGAGTGTATACCCGATCGGAGAGGTTACTTTCGTTTGGTAAGTGGGACGACTGAGGCCCTATTTTCGGAAGATTTAGACGACTAAAACTTTTCGGTAGATTGTTATAGAGAATAGTTGAAGTCAGATGATAGTTGTTCTTTGTGGGCCTCCTACATGGGCCCTGTTGGTGTTGACCATTCCGAATTGGGCCTAGAATTGTATTCCATCATTTGCCCCCGACTTATGGCTTTTTTGGTAAAGAAGTGCCATGAGTAATGATTATTGAAAAAGGCACAAAGTTTTTAAGTATGACTTTTGTCCTTTATGTTTTCGGGAATCGTTTTCTGCACACTTCATAAGGATTCTCGTTCGTTAGAGAATCACATATCCCAGCATCTTCTTCAGAGAACTTTTTTCTGTAGACAAAATGTCAAAGGATTCTTCCTCGTCGCAAGGTATAGACAGCATATGGAGTACAATGACTGAAGAAGAACTAATAGAAGTCCGAAGGGACATGTCGCTCGAAAGCGACTTCGAACTAGTGTTGCCCGGTGAAGGGGACAAAGCGAATCATGTCCCCTAGGGCTGCATCCCAGTGTACAAACAGTATGTAAAGTATGGTTTGAGGATCCCATATACGGACCCCTGGTGAAGGTTTTGAGATATCGGAACATCCACCATTCGTTGCTAATCCCGAGCGCTTGACGTTTTGTGATCACCCTGTTTTCTCTGTTAGGGTTTTTTCGTGTTTGCTTCGACTTAGAGATTTTGGGGGCTCTTTTTTCCTTGGTGTGGTGCAGTACCAAAGGTTCTACTCATGACTGGTTTAAACTCCAAACCCGTTGGGAATCTCGCTGAAGATTCTTCTACAGTGAATCTTAGGACAAACGTTGGATGCATAAATTCTTTTTCGTGAGGTTTCTGAACAGAGACATTCTTCCAATACTTCCGAATGCTAATCAAGTTCCCTTCCTGAACATGAAGATCCGGGATCTCTTTCGTCATTCTCGTTTTCTATGATTTGTCGGCCACTACTGTGAGGCTACCTATCGGAGTATTTGGGTAGATTTTTTGATAGAAGATCAGATGTTGCTGTTGTCTGGCTTGCTGGAGGATGAAGAGAGACAGATCACCAATCCTCTCTTACTGGAGGAATAGAGGAAGGAGTTGGTCGATTTTGTGCCATCTGTAAATCTCTTCTTGAGGAGGTCTCTACCAAGCGGGAAGTACGGTCGAACGTGAAGAGAAAGGCAACTAATATCTCCCCTGAGATCCGGTCGAAAAGATCAGGGGTTCGATCGTCTGGCCCACTTGCTGGCGAGGAGGAGCTGGCAGAAACTAGAAAACTTGAGCCTCCTCAAGAACAATCTGAAACGAGAGAGGGCCAGACGATTTGCCATCCGATGATCGTTGGTGCGCCCCTTAGAGACGAGGAGGATGACGCTCTAGACAAGGGACTCCTTGAGGCGACTGGGAACACTCTGGCTCCAGATGTACAACAGTAGGAAGAGACCCCACTGATATACGTTTCTACTCCTGGAGAGGCATCCGAACGATCTCCCCAAGCATCTCAATGTCTTCTACAAGACGTAAAGGAGGAGGTCGGCGTTCCACTCCTATTTTAGTTGAGTCGCTCAATGGAGGGGAGGATGATTTTAAGGAAGGATCAGTAGCGGTCTGTGGGGGGGCCGTCAATATAACTTCATTGATTCACAAGAGGCACTACAACTAGCCGAACGGTTCGAGTTTCCTCCGAAACTCACCCTCCGAACGATGTCTCCGGATCACGTTGATAAGACTATTCACTCTTTTTGCCTTACGGTAAGCATTTTCCTTGTCCGGACTATATCCAGATTTGTTATTATATGATTCTAAATGTCAAGTGTATTCTTTCCCAGACTGTGGTCTTGACCGAACTCCAAAGAAAACGAAGGAAAGAGCGTGATTGACAAGTTATCCATTTGAGTAACTAAGTGCTAGTGTTGAAAAACGTTCTGGAGAATAAGGGGAAAGACATTGAAGAGTAGAAAGACAGGTTGATTGAACGTCTTCAGATGGACTTGACTCAGACCCGAGAGCGTTGTGAAAGGATGGAGGCTGAGGCACGCGTACGGGAAGCTAAATTAGTGGTTGTCGAAACGTTAGCTCATCTTCGGGAGGAGTCCCTTCAAAATGCCAAGCGTCAGATGGCGGAACTCAAGGCGTCTATTGACTGAGATGCTGCCGACCACCAGTTTTTTCAGCGTAGGTTGCTCTAGCATTTGAGGTACGCTAAGGAGATCCTCCGACAAGTTGGCCGCTATGAGACTTTACCTTCCCTTGAGGGTTCAACTGAGAGAGCGACAGTGGATCCGGATTCCGTCCCTGAGGCCTCTACTGTTCCTTCCGCCCCTTTGTAATCTCATGTTGTTCTGATGATGAAAAGATTGTTGTGTCAAGCCATTTATCTTATATTCTACTAAGGTGCAACGATTTATGAAAAGAAAAACTTTTAGAATGCTTTATATCGTTCACTTGATAAGGTCATGGTGACTTTAACCCGTCGCATAGTAAAAAACTTCAGATATTAAAGCCATATTCAGCTGGTTTGTAGGATCAGGGCGTCTAAGCCCCGACGTTCTATTAGAAACTTTAGAAGTTATGGTCATGTCCACCCGTTCGGGGAGCTCCATCCCATTTTGATGATACGTTCGATCGGTAGGATCAGCCCGTTTAAGACCCGATGTTCGATTGGAAACTTTAGATGTTTGGGTTGTATCCACTCGTTCGGAGAGTTTCATCCAATTTTGATGATACGTTCGATCGGTAGGATTATGGCATCTTAGGCCCGACGTTCGATTGGAAACTTTAGAGGTTAGGGTCGTGTCCACCCGTTCGGAGAGTCCCATCCCATTTTGATGACACGTTCGATTGGTAGAATCAGAGGGTCTTAAGCACGACGTTCGATTGGAAACTTTAGAGGTTAGAGTTGTGTTCACCCGTTTGGGGAGTTCCATCCTATTTTGATAACACGTTCGATTGGTAGGATCAGGGCGTTCAAGACCCGACGTTCAATTGGAAACTTTAGATGTTAGGGCCGTGTCCATATGTTCGGGGAGTTCCATTCCATTTTAATGGCACGTTCAATCGATAGGATCAGGGCGTCTTAGACGTGACGTTCGATTGGAAACTTTAGAGGTTAGGATCGCGTCTATCTGTTCGGGGAGTTTCATCCCATTTTGATGACACATTCAATTGGTAGGATCATGGCGTCTAAGACTCGACGTTCAATTGGAAACTTTAGAGGTTAGAGCCGTATCCACCCGTTCGGGGAGTTCCATCTCATTTTGATGATACGTTTGATCGGTAGGATTAGGGCGTTTTAGGCCCGACGTTCGATTGGAAATTTTAGAAGTTAGGGTCGTATCCACTCGTTTAGGGAGTTCCATCATATTTTGATGACACGTTCGATCGGTAAGATCATGGCGTTTAAGATCCGACGTTTGATTGGAAACTTTAGAGATTAGGACCGTGTCCACCCGTTCGGGGAGTTTCATCACATTTTGATGACACGTTCGATCGGTAGGATTAGGGCCTCTAAGATGCAACGTTCAATTGGAAACTTTAGAGGTTAGGGGGCGATTCCTCCGTAAGTCACTAAGGATCTCGTGTCGCGAATCACCACTGGAATAATCACTAAGCAATGGGGGACTGCCGAAATCTTTCTCAGGGGAAGAGCACAAGAAACTCCGGGTCGTATGCAGGACAGACGCTAGTGCAAATATAGGGCTCATGCCAGAAGTGTTCGCTGTGAATCTGGAGGATTACTCCTTTTGATCCATTGTGCGACAGCCTGGGATCTGGTCGGTTAGGCGGTTCATTCTCCCATGGTGCATTACGTCTGTCGGGGGAAGGTGAATTCCTTCCTTCCATACTGATGAACTTCTGCAGTTTACCACTGGGAACCAAGAACTCCAACTCATCCCTAAGTCTCTTGCACTCATCGATCATGTGGCCATAGTTCGGACGGAAGTGGTAGTACTTGGACTTACCTTTCTTGGGATCTTCCTTTGTGGGACGAGGGGGCCACCTGACATACGATTTGCTTTTGATTTGATATAAGACCCAGCTCAGGATCTCGTTCAGTGGAGTGTAGATATTGAACCTTCGCGAGGGTAGAGCTTTTGGTTTACTCCTCTTTGGAGAGGGCTGGCGAGGCGATCGACTATATTCCTTTCTGCTATGATGGTTTCTTCGTCGGTCAAACACCTCCGCTTCTTCTGCCGCAATGTACTTCTCGGCTCAGAAGTAAAATTCTTGAATGGTTGCCAGGGGTTTCTTCGTAATGGAGACTTTCATGTCGGAGGAGCGTAAACCCATAAGGAGAGCAGACAATGTGATAGAATGGTCCAAAGCGGGGACCTTTAACATCCCTGCCTTAAATCTTTTCAGGAAATCTCTCAAAGACTCGTTTTCCCGCTATCGTAACGATAGCAATGAAGTGGACTTTTGGTTGGCTTCTCGGCTGATTATAAAATGAGTCTCAAATTGTTGTCGGAGTTGAGTGAAACTCTTGATACTAAATGGCGGGAGAGAGTTAAACAGTGCCATGGCATTACCCTTGAGAGTAGTGGAGCAATGTTTGTACATCACTGCATCTAACAGGTCTCTAAAGACCATAACTATTATGAAGTAGGCAGCGTGGTCACGGGGATCAGTCGTTCCATAATATCGCTCCATGGGAGGAAAAAGGACGTCTCTTGGCATTAGTTCTAAGGAAATCTTCGGATCAAAAGGCGATTCTCCTGGGGGGTGGAGGGGATCTTTCCCCTTTTTCACCTGCCTTTTTAAGTTTGGTGGTCACAAACTGTTCGACTTGCTTCCTCAGATTCTTAGGATCATGTCGAGAGGTTGCCGATGGCTCATGATTCGCAGGAAGTACTTGTTTCGGTGGTCGTTCATAATCGGACTCCGCCGCGGATGAGTGACCGTCTGGCTTGAGGGCTTGGCTAAGTCCCTCTAGTTGCTTGCTCATTCTTTAGAGTTTTGACTCCAGTCTTTCCATTTGAGGCTGGCTCGCCTGTTCTGCCACTGGGGTCACGACTGGCTATTCTTGGACTGCAGATTGTAAAACTTGCTCCGGATGGGATAACCGAGGAGGAAACATGTGGTCATGAATCCAGTGATTGGGTGCCGGAGGGAGGATAGATTCGGCCGGTATAGAGGCACGCCCTTCTACAGCAGCGGTGGCTCTCACGGATACTTTAGTTCTTGGAGGCATGGTTGTCAGAATTACAGAAGTTGCTTTAGTCTATTCCCACGGACGACACCAATCTATTAGAGGTGGATCACGGCTCCACAGATACATGCTCCTTACTGGCTTGAACAATCGTTGTCGACAGGATGTAAGACCTGTAAAAACCGTCGGAGGCTGTTCTGACAAGGGAGGCTCCGACGCTCAAGTCAGAAAAAACGATTTTCGAATGTAAAAGAAACAGGCTGAGAGTTCAGAGGGAGAAGTTTCCTGTGATTAGAGCGCCTCAATGTGTAAGACCAACGGAGCGTACCTGATTTGGAGGGTTCACAGATATCTTATGCCTGTGAGAGACGTATACCGTTGGGGTGCTTCAACCCTACTTTCCTTATCGAACTGATCCGAAAATCTCAGGAATTCAATATTCCGAATTGATCGTGATCTTCATCACATAATAACTTTTGTTTTCCGGAGAGATCATTTTCTTAACTGAAAGATCCTAAAAATGCCATACTTAGGTGGGATACCAAAGTCGTATGGTGTTTTGACCTTCCTTTAGCATCGTTAGAGCTACTAGTTATCGATCGGTCGTTTGGCCAATGAAGGGTCTTCGATACTCGTTCATTCAATAGACAAATGATTGTATACCCGATCGGGGAGATTACTTTCGTTCGGTAAGCGGGACAACTGAGACCCTATCATTCGGGAGATCTGGACAACTAAGGTCTTTCGGTAGATTGTTATAGAAAACAGTTGAAGTTAGATGATAGTTGTCCTTTGTGGACCTCCTATGTGGGGCTGACCCTTCCGAATTGGGTCTAGAGTTGTGTCCCATCAATTACTATTTTCTTCACCACGTTGATGAATCGCCAGAGGAAATCGCACACTTGAGAGCAAAGATAGAAATTTTGGAGAAGAGAGAATAGGAGTTGGAAAGTGGTGAGTGAGAGAGACAGAATGATCAATTTCATGTCGACGAAGACTACAGCGGAGTTAGATGAGAAAGATCTGGCTGATGATGGGGAAAATTGTAGTTAGGAGTTTGATGGCTCCACATTTGGGAAATTTTCGGTTTCCAAGGAGTGGATTTGGCAATATTTTCATCATCGATTTTGATTTCGATCTTCGTATTCGATTATTTTCTCCTCTTCATTTTCGATCCCCATCATCGACACAATGATGAATTTCATGTTCCGGTGTGTTATAGAGTCCATACTTCGTCTGTAGGCGCCATTCATGAACTCAAAGAGACGATTTTGAATTTTAGGGGGGGAGAGGGGGGTGGATATAGGTTTTACGCTGAGAAGTGCTATTTCGAATTTGAAGATTATGGTGTGTGAGAGAGGGAGAGAAGAGCTTCTGTTGGGAACGAAAGATCTTTGAAATGAAAATTTTGAAAAGGTTTGCACATGAAATGATCACTGTCTTTAAGAAAATTATGTTCTCACTATATTGCTGGCTTGATTGATAGCAGATTCTTTCAGAATATGCAAGTCGAAATAGAAATTTGAAATAACGAGATCTCAAATTTTCCTAAAAAACGAAAGAGATTTTCAGAAAAACGAAATGTTGTTATATTACCAAATGATAGAAAATCCTAAGTTAATTTTCTTAACGGTGGGAGAGATTATTTATAAAGAATGAAGGATATATATTCCTTCACTTAAAGGATATAACGAATATATCCGTTTGATTTAAAAATCATCAATTTATTCAAAAGATACCAATTTATTTATTTTTTCAAATTCAAAATTACGTCTTTTGAAAAATAAATAACCGAATGGTTTAATTTTTTTTTTTAAATTACGTCCTTTGAATAAAAATAAATAAATAATCGAGTAGGCACTTAATTTCTAATGCCCAAATATCTTATCTTTGACCCTTTAATAATTATTTATTTATTATTATTATTTTTCCCTCTAATACACCATTTCAACCAAATTCAAATGATTTCAAATTTGATGTATTATAGATCCATCAACTTTTTTTAAAAAAAAATTCAATATGAAATAAATACCCACAATATATTATAAACTATATTTAATAGCTTCTCTATTTCTTGTCTTTAATGTCGTTTCCCTGTGTTCGGTTCGGTTCTTAAGGAGTAGTTTGGTTGGAATGAAAAGTGAAAGGAAAATGGGAGGGGGAGTAAAAGTGAAAGAAAATGAGAGATTTCACTTGTTTGGTAAGGAGGTAAAAATGGAGGAAAAGTAAAAGTGTGGTGTAATCTATTTTCTTTTCTCTTAAGAAATCATTTCCGTTTTAAAGTGGACGAAAATCGAAAGAAATTGAATTTTTGAACAATTTTACCTTTATTCCTTTTTAATATTTACGAAATTATCTATTATTTTTTATTATCATAATTTTATTTAATATAAAATAATAAAATTTAATTTTTTTCATTAATTTTATTGGACAATTATTTTCTCTAATTTTACTTTTTTTTACTCTTTTTATTTTTTTACATTAATATTCTAATTTAATTTAATATAAAATAACAATAAAAATAATTTATAAAAAGTAAGAAAAATATATTAAATAACTATTTTTTAGGAAAAAATATATTTTTAAAAAAATATTTTAAATTAAAAAATAAAAAAAAACCATATAGTAATAAATATTAAATATATCATTTTATAAGGGTGGAATAGTAAATTAGATATTATTTCCTTCCATTTTTTACTCCAACCAAATATAAAAAAGTATCACTTATTTTATTTCTTTTCATCCCTATCAAACAAAAATGAAAAAAAAATATATTTATTTCTACCATGTGAAATAAATTTTTCATTTCCCCTCTCACTCCGTGAACCAAACTTAGCTTAGGGGAGAACATGTGAGCTTCATCTCAGGAACTCATCTCATCTCACGCGAGATGACTCTCTCTCTCTCTCTCCCTCTCTGTCTCAGATAGACATGTTACCAGGCCGGTTTGGATCCAAAAACCGGCCTAGTCGTCCCAGAAAAGTCTGGCCCGTGAATCGGATCGGGATGAACAGTAACCCGAATCGGACCGACCCAGTATTGTTGCTGGCCGATCCGATTCAACTCTTTTTTGAACCTGGAACCTGCCCAGAATAGGCCCGGGCACAGAACTGGCCCGACCCAGCCGGTTCCAACGGTTAGTCTCCTCTTTTTTTTTTGATTTTTTTTTCAATTTTATCAATTCTAACAGCTATAAAACGGTTAGTTTTTAGGTTGTTTTGTCTATGAGGTCAAAAAATTTTCTTATAAATACCTAACACCCAATTTCCAAAATATCCACAACAAAATCTCTCTCTCTCTCACACATATACATTCTTTTAATATTACTACATTCTCTCAATTTTCATCATTTTCATTATCATTTACACCATTTCTATAATTCTCTTCACCATTTTCATTACCATTTTTTATACATTTTCACCATTTTCTACAACAATTTCTACACCATTTCCATTACCATTTCCATTATCATTTCCACCACTATCTACATTTTCACTATTTTATTCATTAAATACATTTTCATTAAACACATTCTCAAATTTGTACTCTAAACTTTTGTGAAACACATTCACTAATATGCAACGGTATAACATGTATAGGAAAGTTCTTTCTAGTGGCAACTAATTGTCGAAAGAAAGAGGTACTTAAGTTAGGATAGACGAGCTCCACATCTTACCTGGAAACTTTCCTGGTGTTCTTGCTACAGAACGATCTGAGTGGAATCCAAGGGAGGATTACAAATTTTCCACAACTTTCAACATTTATCAAGATTTGACAAGATTTCAAGGTTGGGAGCTCAAATTCAAGATTTTACGAAAAATTACCGCGATATCCGTCAAATCGGTACATTTAATTTTTTTGCATCTTTATTTTCTTGCATTTGTATTATATTTGCATTACATTTTTTTAAAAAAAAATTAAATCTTAAATTTCCTTTTAAAAATTTAATCGTATATTTTATTTTGAAAATTTAATCTTAATTTTTTTATAAAATGGCCGGAACACATTCTTCACAATTTTCTCAACAATCTCCTCTTCCTCCATTTTTTTTTACAAAATAAACTTCCCGATAATATAGATATTGAAACTCTTTTGGAAGAAACTGAACCTAATAACACAGAATCTAACATAACACGCACTAAAAAAGATGATATTAATATATGAAAATTCTTTAAAAAAAAATTGATGAACAAAAAGCAATTTATAAAATTTGTCATCAAAAATATAATTTTTTGAAGGGTTGGGGGTAAGCACACTTAGGAGACACTTATTTAATAATCATCCGGATAAATTATCATAAACAAGATTAACACAAATTACTATATGGGGAGGTAATATAACTGATACATTTAAATATAATTCGGATATAGAAAAAACTGGACAAATAGAATTGCTAGTAAGAAAAGAATTACCACTTAGCATAGTTGCATGTCCGGTATGTGAAGAATATGT
Organism: Dillenia turbinata; assembly: GCA_037126225.1. NCBI lineage: Eukaryota > Viridiplantae > Streptophyta > Magnoliopsida > Dilleniales > Dilleniaceae > Dillenia > Dillenia turbinata. Next base: position 4,936,276 of record JBAMMX010000006.1, read on the forward strand.
ACAAAAATATTTACAACCCAATTATAAAAAAAGTAGTAGAGCATTCGGTATGAGGAGATCATTAGATAGATATCAAGAATTAAAAAATGGTATAATTACACAATTTATGAATTATCAATGTAAATTTTCATTAACTTCGGATAGTTGAAAAAGTGAATATAAAAAGAATATTATATTGTAATAACATGTATTGGATAGATAATTCATGGTTTTTAGAGAAAATGATTTTAGCTTTTTAACATTAGGAATTTTCACATTCCGGTGCATATATAACTAGAATAATTTCAAATATTGTTTATGACTATGGAATAAGTGATAAAATTTTTTCTATTTCATTTGATAATGTTTCGACTAATACTATTGCGGTTAATAGTTTAAAAAATTCTTTAAAAACAATTTTAAATTAAACTATTTTTCATGTTAAATGTGCAAGTCATATAATTAATTTATGTGTTAAGGACGGTTTAGCAATGGGAAAACTATTTTTAAAACCTATTAGCGATTTAATTCATCAAATAAAAATTTTTTCTGCAAAATGAAATGTGACATTAGGTGGAATTCAGTATATGACATGTTACAAGGTGTACTTCCTTTTCAAAATATTTTAATTAAATTTATAAATTATAATTACGAATATGGTTTTATTGATAATATCGCTTTCGATTTTGTATCTACACTTACTAAATTATTAAAAAAATTTTATATATGTACAAATTTATTTTTCGGATATTACTATCCAACTGCTTATTTAATATTACCAAATATTTGTAAAATTATTTATGTATTTAATCAATTAAAAAATGAAGAAAAATTTGATGAAATTGTTTTTTCTATGAAAACAAAAATTTTAAAATATTATGAAAAAAATTCTAATTTTATATTTAGTTGCAAGTACATTAAATCCACGTGTTAAGGTTGAAAATGTTGAAATGTTAATAAATTATTTTGCACAAACTTTTCAATCGAAATGTCTATAAACTCACATTTTTTAAAATAACAGACATCTCATATTTTACAAACAATATTTGAACTATATGAAAAGGAAAATAATAATTTAAATACTAATAATGTAGATAGTAGTAGTAGTAGTAGCACTCAATCATCTTCATTTTCATTTAATCCCTTACACATGTTAGGAAAAAAATAAAGAATTTTTTCGTCATCATTTAATGAATTACTTTTATATAAACAAACACCTAAATTAGAAGATTTTGATAATACAGATTTATATGATATATTAAGTTAGTGAAGAAATAATATATCGTATTATCCAATTTTGGCTCAAGTGGTCAAAGATGTACTAATCCCTCCGGTATCCATAGTGCCATCAGAAAGTGCTTTTAGTGTAAGTGGTCGAGTGTTAACCGAGAAACATACAAATTTAGCGAACGTCACTTTAGAAACCTTAATTTGCATTAAAAATTGGAAGGATGCAGAAAAAAGAATACAATGAATCATCAAGGACTCAGAAGATGATGAACAAGAAGTAGGAAGAAAAATAATAATAATAATTTTTTTGTATAAAAATCATTGTAAATAGAAAAAAAAATCAAAATGATGTAAAAATCAAAATAATGTAACAAAAAAATTAGTGAATTTTAAAATTTAAGTGATGAACTTGATAATGGATGTATACCAAATTCGGTGGAACTACTCTAAAAATTTTGTCTCTAATTTTTAATTTATTTTTTTATAAAAAGTGAATTAAAAAAACAAAATGAAGAAATAAATCACAACAAGAGAGTAAAAAAAATAACAACAAACTTAAAAAAAATTAGAGTTACAAAAATAAAATAAAATTAAAAAATAGAGTTACAAAAAAAGAGAGAGTAATACAAAAAATAGTTACAAAAAAAAGAGTAAAAAAATTCCAATAATACGTGTTATTAAAAAAAAGAGAGTTAAAAAAAGTTAATTGAGGGAAAAAAAAGAGAGAGAGAGTTTAAAAAAGGACAACAGAGTAAAAAAAAAAATTCTGACCAGAACTGGGCTCGGGCTGGGCCAATTCCACTTAAAAAAATTTAAAACTGATCCGGTTCAGATCGGACTGATCTAAGAACCGTAGCAGCCCAACCTGCGATTTCGAAACCGAACTTTGACCAAACCCAGCCCGATCTGACCCGGTTACAAGTCTAGTCTCAAAGCACGACTCTCTCTCCCTCTCAAATGTCCTTTCACATGACTCTCTATCGAGGGCGTGGGATTGAGGCGGTAGGAAGTGGAGTGGACATTATTTAAAAAAATAAAAAAATTATTTGAATGGTATTTTAAAATTTAAAAACTCGTTTATAATAATTTAATAATCATAATTTTTTCTCTTAATTCGAATTCAAATCCCATATAACAAAAAATAAATAAATAAATAAACTTTAAAAATTAATTAAAATTTAAGTTTAAAATTTGAGAACAATAAATTTTTAAAACTTTAAATAATGTTATGTTTTAAACATCGTATCAAAACTAAACGGGTAAGATAAGCAACATGTGGTTCAACCCGTTTTACCTGTTCAAATGATTGATATAATTATATTAACATAATAAATAATAATGATTATTTAATAATTATAAAAATTAAAAATAATAATATCTCTTTACAAATATAACTTCCATTATTGCAGCCAATAAAACGAGGCAAGAATAAGACAAAATGTCATTAATTAAACTAAAATTATTAGAAATTATAGTTACTTTAGTGAGTAGAATTTGATGAATATATGACTATCAAATTGCATCTATTTTATACCAAAATTATTAATTAAATAATAATATTTTCATTCACCTCAATGGGGTCTCAGGATTTAATAATTTTAAATTTTATAATTTGTCATATCGTTACACACACTCGAATAATATTTTTTAAGGTTTAAATTTATCTAACAATTATATAAAAAAATTATTTTTATTATATAATTTTAGATCTGCCGTGTTAAAAAAAAATATATATTTACCTAATGAAGGAAAAGCACCGGAGCTAATAGCCACCGACGCATATTGAAGAAAGCCAAAATGGAATGAGGATGGAAGTGCACGTGGCGATCTTTTGGAGGGTGGGGTGGGGGTGGGGGCATCTTGGTTTGGCAGTGGAACACAATATGTTTCGTTGTGGCTTGTGGGTGGGGGTGCAATGGTACGTACCTACGGGGACCACGTGGTTGGCACGTGAGGGTGAACTAGCTCGAGGGATCGGATCCTCTGTCCCCACCTGACAGTCTCCATCACGTTATTTTTCTTGTTACAGTACTCCCCATAGTAATTCCATCATTTCCTCGAATGTCTGAACCCCACCTCATGGATGGAAGTTAATTTAGATTTGAGTGTATTGAATCATAATTGTAATTTATAGTAAATATTTTTGTTTTCTAAGAAAGAAAAATAATATAATTGTTTATTATATTGAAATATCGTTGAGTTGAATAACTTTTATATTTATATACTACACTCAAAATAATTAGTGAGTTGGTCGCTAATTGCCCTATATATCAAGCAGTGATAGTCATTATTGTTTACAAAAATTTGGATGCCATTGGATGGTCATCCCATTATTTTGGGATCATAATTTTCTCTTTTCATTTAGATTCTTGATTTTTTTTATCTAGTTTTTTCATGTAAGTCTTTTGTCTCTCTTAAATATAAATTTTTCTCTTTTATTTTTTTACTTCCATGAATAGTCATTCTGTTATTTTTTATTAGTTTCGATAATAATCAAGAAGGGGGGTTGAATTAATTGTCTCAATTAGTTTTTTTTTAAAAAAATTAATCTAACTCCACTTAGATCTATATTTATCTTATGGTCAATCTATACATATACAACAGAAAATAAAATTAGAAATAGAGATACAAATTATTTTTATAGTGGTTCGGTCTTCTGTCTAGGTCCACTCTTCTGACCAGCAAGTCGTGATCTAACAATATGTTAGTTTCCACTATGAATCTTGATTACAAATTACAATCTACTTGTTGACTTCTAATTTTCATACCATGAAAATAATTTTGTTCAACAATGAAAGACTAAACTCAAACTCATAATCTAATACACAACCCAACACTCAACATAACTCAACACTCAATAAAATACAAGTGTACAATAATTTATTTTTCAACTCAGAAGACATCACACGTATGAAGACTTGAAGTGCAGAAATTTGCTCTTTCTTTGTTGTAAAATTACTCTCAAAATGATGCTGAATATTCATCTCAAAAGTATGCTTCACGTCCCCCAATTTCTGTATTTTTTGAACTTCAAAACCTATTATAAATCATGAATTTATTGCATAAAAAATGTTACTGTAACTTCACAAAATTACTAACAAAGGTAGCAGTAATTTTTAACAAAATAGTCCTGATTTGTAGGCTAAATAACCTCCTGATTTTCTGAGATTTTATAACTGTTGTCACTTACATTTGAAGTTTAAATATCAAACTTGAAATTTGAAAACTCAAATTTGAAATTGCTCAAATGATAAGCAAGCTGAAAATTCGAAATGCTCTCTAAAGAATCAGTCACAGTTCAAGAAATCGTTGAACAACTTGCTGACTTTGCACACTCTTTTCTTCACAAAAAACCCAAAATAATTGTGTTGTAAATCATCATATTTTCTGTCTAACAATAGCACTATAATGTAGAATTATCGAATTCAAAAATGTTTAACCAATCGTGAAGATATTGAAGGCCAAATACCCCTTAAAAACCAACTTTTTCTATTATAAAAATTGAGTGACCAACTCATTTTACATTGATTTTTCTCCAACATATCTAACAAACTTTCGGACTGTAAAAGTTTGAAATTGGAGTCCCTCACACCTTCTTTGAAATGAAATTTTTGGATTTAAAAATATTTCATCACACAAGTAGGTATGTATGACCAAATATAGTCAAATGATCATGATTCATTATTTAGAAAAATTTAAAAGTATTGGAATGTCAAGTGTCCTCTTGTTGTGAGATCTTGTATGTATATCTACACTCAATTATAAACTAAGTGTAGTATTCAAATTAGACTTATCTTGCTGGTTGGGTTTTTAACAAATATTAAAAAATTCAGCTTCTATGGCTCAGAAATATCTTATTTTTATGATTGGTTCTATGACTGTTTCTATGACTTATTTTTAGTAAAAATTATTTATTGAATATATCATCTGTATACTAAATAAAATTGTTAGAACAATATGTGAGATTTTGTTATCATCAAAACTAAGGAGATAATAATTTTCTTAACATTTTTAAACCACAATTTTTTCCAACTCAGGTCCTTACTCTCTTTATTTTTTGATCCAGTCTTTTTCCTCTTAAATCTTTCGTCTTTTTTTATATAAGTTTTTTCTCTTTTCTTTTTTTGTCTCACGAATGATCGTCTCTTTATTTTTAGACCACTATCTTTTTATTTTTTTTCATTCATGTTTTTGCTCCTTTTAATTTTTGTTTTAGTATTTTTTTCCTTAAATCTTTCGTCTTTTTTTATATATGTTTTTTTCTTCCTTCTTTTGGCCCTACTTAGCTATTTAGATTCTTGCTTTTTTTTACCCCCGTTTTTTACTTAAGTCCTTCGTATTTTTGGACATAGATTTTTCTCTTTTTATTTTTTTGCCCCACAGATGATCATTCCTTTATTTTTAGACCATAGTTTTTTTTTCTATTTAGATCCTTATTTTTTTTTTATTTTTTGACCTAATTTTTTTCCTCTTAAATCTTTCATCTTTTTTCTGACATAGATTTTTCCCTTTTTATTCTTTTTGGCCCACGAATGACCCTCCTTTATTTTTACACCACAGTTTTTTATTTTTTTTCATTTCGATTTTTATTCTTTTTTTGACCTAATTTTTTCCCTTTAGTTTTTCATTTTTTATATAGGTTTTTTATTTTTTTGACCCCACTTGTCCGATTTACTATTCACAGAATTCTAATACTCTCGAATGATCGTCCATTTATTTTTGAACCACAGTTTTTCATTTCTTTTTCCATTAGGATTCTTCCTTTTTTTATTTTTAACCTAGTTTTTTTCTTTAAGTTATTTGTCTTTTTGTGATATGAACTTTTTCCCCTTTTATTTTTTTGCCCTGCTTATCCACAATTAGTGTTGTGGCTATGCCGTAATTTTCATTTTGTTTGTCTATTACATCTTTTTGTGTTGTGTCATTATTTTAGTCGTATTTACTATAATAAATTATAGAAATGTAAATATATGACATACAATTCATGTGTATATAGTATATGATGTTATGATATTATGCAGTGTAGTATAATGTATATTATTCTACATATTTTTGTTCAGAATATTTTATTTTATATCCATGTAGATGTAATCTCTTAAGAGTTTATATTTAATATGAAGTTATATTGGTGGAGTATCCATTTTATATTAATTTATAAATTTATTATCTTTTTATTTTTTATTTAACTGTAACAATAATGTTCATGGCCTTTATAACCAAATATTTGGGTTACAAAAATTATTATGGTTGGGATGAGTTGTGATTCATAATATTCCATTGTCAGTATTATTTATTCAAATCCATCTATATAAACTTTTATGATAGAAATATAAATATTCTTACTACTACTGAATCTCTTAGCATAAATGTTGTATGGTCCTATTTAGGAGTGTTATGACATTCGGGTTAAGTTTGGCTATCATGATATTCGAGTTTGGCTCGAGTATTTTTTAAGTGGGCTCGAGTTCGTCGAGATTGAATTTCTCGAACTTGAACTCGAGCTCGAAATACCATCGGATGTTATCGGGTAGTGTCGTTAGCTAGTATGATCCAGATTTATATTTCTCGAGGTCGAGTTCAAGCTCAAAGTGTTACAAATAGTATCATTGGGTAGTGTCGTCGGGTAGTATCATCAGATATTTAATATATTAAAAATATTTTTAAAAAAATTTCAGGTAGCTCGTCAGGCTTTCGAGCCCGACACATTTAGGCTCGAGCCCGAGATATCTGAATCCTAGCCTGAGCTCGAGCTCGATCAAATCGAGTTCGAGTCAAGGTTTGATCGAATATAATATTATAGATACCCATAATACTATCCGGATATTATAACAGCTATAGTCCTGTTACCTAACAACCATTCCGAGATACGTGACTCGACATGGAAAAAGTGACAAATTCTCTATCCCAGCTTTTCATATTCACGTATTAGTCACTCTCTCTCTCTCTTTGTTTTTTTTTTTTTAACCAATTTTTTCTCTTCTTTTTCGACCTTACTTATTAACCTCATATATATATATATATATATATATATTTATATATATATTACTTTTTTATTTCATTTGTTATCCTTTTTTTTTTTAATTTCATCCGTCGATCCTTTTAAAACTCCGGTATTTATTTATTTTTTTGTTATTAATATATATCATATTTTTTATTAATTTAGATTATAATTTAATTCAGATATTAAATTAATTATAAATTTAATAAATATTTATATAATAAAAAATATAATTCTCTTATGGGCACCTTATGCCTCGGCACCCGACAACATCTAATATGATAAAAGGCATAGAGAAGAAAAACCGGATGGAATGGTATGATAATGTTATACAGTTCTTGTATGTCAGGTCCGAAAAAGAAAATCATACATTTGAAAATTAAATTTTAAAATTTTAAATATGTTTTCTTAATAGTAATGACTAAATAATTGTTAAAAGACCCATTTAGCGTTTGAGTTTTTTTTTTTTTTTTTTTTCTTTTTAATGTCTGACCAATTAAGCTTTAAGTTAATCATACAAAATGCAAAAAGGGACTTTTAGATTATTTGAGAAATATAATATATTTTAATATAGTATAATAAAAATTATTTGAATTTAAAAGAAAATCTAAATATATCATCTAAAAATATTAGGGTGTTTTTGCAATCACCATTTTTTTTTAAATAAACAAACAAGGGGTCTTCTAAAAATGCGTATGGTCACATGAGTGATTGTCTTTAATTTTGATTGTAACTCATATTGAAAATAGTTAAATATATCTCTAGCTCTAACTCTAACCGTAACCATGGCTCTGCAATACCATAATAAAAATAATTCTGAATATGATTTTGATACCATATTAAAATAAACTAAAATATGATTCTAATTTTGATACCATATTAAAATAAACTAAAATACGATTCTAATACCATATTGAAGAAGGATAGCAACGTACAAATATGGACCATAATATTTTATTATTTCGGTTAAAGTATTATAGTAAGTTGAATTTATATAAAAATCTCATTCTCACAAATTTAAAAATATAATATTATATATATAGAAATATAAAAAATAAAAAAGTTAAATATTTTTAAAATTAAATTAATTATTGATATGATTTTAATATATAATATATTATATGGCAATGTGGATATTTGAAAAAGGAAGGAAAAAATTATTATTATTATTATTTAAAGCCAGGTTTAAATGATGAAAGGTTTGGGCGGAAGCGGATGCTTTAAGCAGAGGCTCCGCGCTATGGCCGCTTTCATTTGGGTATCACACAGCGCACGTTAAGGAGGGTGCAAAAGTTCTAACATTCCACTCCTTATCATTCTGGAGGACAGCAAGGAAATGCACGTGATTTTATAGTTGTGTTTCTTTTTTTTTTTTTAATACGATGAGATATAAATAAATAATATCAAATTTAAAAAGAAAGAATGAAAATAAAAAGATTTTACTATTTGAATTATTGACAACAATAGCGATTTTCTAACAATCAATTTCTGTAGACAATATATGAATATATATATATATATATATATATATGTTGAGAGAGATAATTCAAATAAAGAAAAAGATGGAGTTGAGTAATCTTTAAGGGCCGGGAGAATATGCCAAAATATAGCTAAACAATTAAGAAAAAGGGGAATTGAGTTTGATCCAAAGCGTGCACAAAGGAATCACGCTTCCTTCATGACATGAGCACCAGACGAGACCGAGACGCAGATGGAAACGGAAACGGAAACGGAAATGGAAACGGAGACGCACACGGTGGTTTGGTAGACGAAGGTGACAAACAGTGGCAGACATAGGTTTTGTGTGTATGGGCAATTGTATCCTTTTAATTTTTTAAAATTTTATTAATATTTATTTAATTATAATTTTATATCCCTTATCCTTATTTGTTATTTAAATAAGTATTTTATAAATTTTTTACACCTGAGTCCCTGGTCCGCCACTCGTGACAAACCTATTTCACCATCGCAACTCACACAACCAAATGCGCGTGACCAAGAATCCACTTTGTTTTGTTCATTTATGAATTCATAATTCCTATGATAAAATTTTTTAGGCGTTAAAATCTTGATTTAAAAAATTATCATCTGTTTAGAATAATATTTTATAATGCAAAATCGTAATACAAAAGTATTTTATGTAATATAATTTTTAGAGAACTAGACCATAAAATTAATTTAGATAAATAAATTAATGGTATTGCTTTTGTGGTTTTAATTTAAGATTTTTAAAATATTTATCTCTATTTGAATTTTAAAAATTCCTCGCTCGCTAATGAATTTTAGCTCAAATGATACCACTCTCCCTTATAATAGACTTGAATTCGAGTTTCCCTATGTATCCAAAAAAAAAAAAATTCCTCACTTTGGGTTGAGCTCAGATGTTTGGTGGCCCAACCTAATTCACTTGGTTGGGCCTGGATAGGGCCCAAGCTGAATGTCCTAATCTGGTCCCTGATTTCCGGATCCAGCCAGTTCCAGTTAGCCAAGATGGAGGTCACAGAATATTCTATTTCAGAAAAATGATTTAGGAGAGTCAACCCTTCCGATGCTTGAATCAGATTACTCAGGCAAATTTTGGATATCGGACGGTAAAAACCAAAAAAAGCATATTCCATTTCCTGATTCTCTTCTACCTCCAAACCACTCATTTCTCATCATCATAAATATTAACATATAAAGTTTAATTGAACACCCAGGTTTAGAACAACAAAAATAAAAGAAAAAATTTATTTTTACATATTATTATTTATTTAGTTACTTCTAAATTTCCCTCTTTCAAGCTATAGTTATTATAAATCTATTATTTACAAATACTACATTTTTTTTTTTGCTGATTTAGATTTTTAGAGTTTGAAATAATTTCTTCTTATTTTTTTTTTCAAAATTAAAACTTGGATATGAAAATAGATTTTAAAGAGAATTCGAAATTCATTTAAATCCAGATATAACCTTATACTATTATAATGGAAAATCATGATATATTATGTTGGAGTTTAGCATCTCATGGAGCCGCACAAGGCTTCGTAGGGATACTTGAATAGTAAAAAGTTCTTATTCAAATATTTTTTCTGAGATCTAATATTCGAACTTTTGTGGGTATAAATATTTTTTCGTTTTTCGTGATCCATATGTAACAAAAAAAAACAATAGAGACACATAAAGTGACATAGTAGGCCGTTGATTGAAGAATTATATAGCTCCAAACTAAATATTTTGTAGGGTTTGCATATTTCTCTAAGGACATTCACACTTTAGATATGATGTTTTCTCTTTAAGGATGAAAAGCCATTCTTGAATTTCATACCATACAACCTTATCAAAATGTCAAGTAGGTAAATATCCTTTATCTAAAAAAAAGTAATAGGTCTAAATGTCTGCACTTCCTAAATATCCCTCTACTTTGAAAGCATTTAAAAAAATTTTAAATTAAAAATTTTTTCAATAAAAGTTATAAATATAATAGTAATTCTAATTTTTTCCTAAAGAACTTTAATTATTAATTTATAAAATCTTTCAATTTTTGTTTAAAAGAAATTTCAAAGGAAATTTCTGTGGATTGGGTTCACAGATGAAGCATGAAAGATAGATGAGTGTAGTTTCTTGTTTGTATATACCAAATAGATATCTTGAAAAAAAATAAAATTATAATGTAAGATGAATTTATGAAATTTTTACGCATAATTAGATAAAAATAAATATTTTGTAATATAAATAAAATCATAAAATATACTATTATTAGACGAATTTAAAATGTGAGAGAAGGGAAGGGACATGATTTTTTATTTTTCTACAAAAATGAGATATCTTGGTGAAAACAAATTATAGCGTGAGACGAATTGCGTTATGTAATATAAATAAAATTATTAAATATTATTACGATTATTAAAAAAAATTATAAAGGAAATAACCCTATTTCTTCCCAGAAATAATTACTGCAAATTGACTAGTGGACACAGAGGAGCAAGAGCCAAAACAAAAGTAGTAGGGGGTAGAGATATCAAGAAAGGCGTCCCTTTCCCATATTTTTCTTGAGCCACTGTCTCGGACTATGAATGTGGAGTTACACTTTTAAAGATATTGAAGTATAAGTTCGAGACGTGAAAATAATTTTTTTATAAAATTATAAGGGGAAGCCTATGTGTATATATATACTCACCCTTCTTTTATCCTGCATTAAATCGGTGAATATTTTGTATATTGGATGAACCATTTTTTACTCTGTAACTATAATGGCCATAGTTGCACCACCATTCTTCTTCTTCTTCTTGTTCTTCTTCTCCTTGGTCGTTTCGAGGCTCACCATGTACTCAATGTTCAAGTTTGAATTCGAAAGGCGTCGTTTCTCCCTTCAATGTCCATTTTCCAATTCAAATCCAACTCTCTCTGGAACTTTGTCTCTTTAGGCCTTTCGCTTTCCAGTAATTCTCCTTTCTTCCTCCTTTCATTCCAGATTTTTTTTTTAATTATTTTATTTTGTGAGCAACGGTACTTGAGAGAGAAATTTCCATGAAGTATTGGAGATGAAACTTCCATCCCCATTTTAATTGATGGTACTTAGAGTTATTATTATTATTGTTATTGTCGTCGTCGTTGTTTTTGTTTTTGTGATTGTTTTTTTATGGAATTTAATAGGTACTTGAAATTGGAATGTTTGGATATTTTGTGATGACCAACACCTCACCACACTAATGGATTGGTTTTTACTAAATTTAGATGAAAGTACCTAAAAAAAAATACATGGGAGATGGTTAATCCAGTACTGAGGAGAGGTATACAGAGTGACACCACCACTCGGATTCATTCAGTGAGGTAATGAAATTGACCTGTTCAAGAAGATGAAAAAAAGAAGTGAAGAAGTGACACAGGGAAGCCAATTATATGTGAAGGTTGGTAGGGGGGTGAGGAAGAATGATATGAGAGAGAGAGAGAGAGAGAGAGAGAGAGAGAGAAGGTGATGATTAGGCGTGGAGAGTGGTAATGATAAAAGGTCACCCTTAGGTGATTTACTGCTACTTCTAACTTTAATTCCATTGATTTAGTAGCTGTAGAGAACCAGACGCAGAAGAAGAAACATACCATGCGGTACTGGACCACCACCAACCAAATGGTGCTTTTAGAAGCCTTAAATATCAATAAAATCCTACACACACCCAATTAAGAGTGGGACTCAGTCAAAGATGATCCCTTTGATGCCCTCGAATTCTTGTGGAGGGACATGAAGTTCTTTTCTCATTTTCTTCTGCGTCACTTACCTTATGATGGCTGGGTTGCCAGCAAGAATGATTAAAACTTGATACGAAAGTTGCTCCCTAAGCGTGATCCAGACTCATCCAACCGTTTGTGCTTATTGGAGATCTTGAAAATTAAACATAAACTTAATTTTGAGTGATGAGACTCCAAAACTCCCTATAACCATTGGCAATTAAAATATAACCATGACAAGTCCCCAAAGGACAGCCTAATGATCACATCTCTCCTTCTTCAACCCCATGATCCAAGATTTAAATCTCGTTGTAACCCACAAAAATTTTTTTTAAAAAAAAGCCATGACAAAGGACCAAACGGTTTTTTGATCAATTAGTAAAAATGAACTCTCTTAATAATTCAGCCAAGAATCATGGCAACATGTTTCAACCTACTCTCACATAAGCTTCTGATCATCACAATATCTGTCTTTGATGATAAATCAAGAAAAGATCCTCACTGGTCATTTGGCCTGATATATTTTTGCAGCCGTCCAACCCCCATTAACCCTCTTTTTACACCAAATTTGCATCTTCACTCATTCATACTCTGGAAAGCTCTTCAGGGTAGCCGACCAAGCCAGTGTTCACTTCCTTGAAATAAACCCCCAATACAAATATGAATCTTACCCTTAATCACACCGTTGAATCATTGTTGGAAACCGCACTCAACAAAGCGCATATAAAGTGTCCCCATTCCCAACAAAGTCTGTGTTTCTTATCCTATGAAGTCATATAGCAGAATCCAGAGTAATACCCTTCCATATGAATTCAACAGGTTTCTTCCCTTCACATCTCACCATTTCCCAATCTGAACATGGTACAAAAATCTGAATCTCATAGACCTTGTGTTTATTCCAAAGTTCCACCCCAACAAATCTTCATTCGACACCTTCATCAGCATCCAACCACCAAAATCTCACGCCTATCTTGTCTTGATGCTCCCTCCAGTCACTCCTTTCCTGCTACAGGAGAGGATGTTCTACTAAACAAAGCACGTGCAAACTAGTCAATCAAACACAGGTAGGTATGTATGGGGGATCAAGATCATGATTTGCATAATCTCCACATGATCCCAGTTAAACTTCAAATAAGAAACCATTTTCAAAGGATTGCGTTGGTGAGAAGGAACCCGAGGACTTCAAATTTTGAAGTGTTGGACATATGAAATGGGGGCTGTCCCCTCCAATCCCCTCTGAAATCCTCCCTTCCCTCCAAAATAAAAAGCATAGCAACAACAACCACCATCAATCCTTTATCCCACTTAGTGGGGTCAACTATATAGATCCTTCTATGCCGTCGTACTCTATTTCATACCGTATGCTCATCTATATGATTGTTTTTTTATATGATAATAAAAATCGTGCTTTTATTCTACAGAGTGGAGTAGACAATATGGATACTTTTATGCCATTGCGTTCTATCTTGTATCGTAATCTATATTTAAATAATTCATATCATGTTGTATTGTCTTTGTCCAAATCTTCTTAGATCTCCCTCTCCCTCGGTTAATATAAGTAACTCTCATAGTCTTGCACCGCCTAACTGGAGTCTCTATCCAAAAGAAAAGGCACAAACCCTAGGAAATTTCTATAAATTGATCTCCCAACCTGTGCAGTTATTTCCCTCCAACCTTTGATATTAGTCATGGAGGCATCCTCTAACAAAGCTCACAACATCTGAATCCCATGTTCATCATATGAACATATATAACAACCTCAAAGCAGGATTTGCAGGCATATACAATACATAACATAATCATACAACAAACAATGGTCAATACCAATTGAGCCAAGGTAAAGTAAATTATCTAATTTATGCAATAACAGTATTACACAAAATGCTAACAAAAGAAAAGGCACTCAGAAAATACTCAAAATCTCTGGGTTCTGATTCTTTAAATAGGCATTGACTCTAAAAGTCCACACAACACATGATCCCACAAAAAATTTAAGCAACTAATACTTTCTAGAACCTCAGTACTTGACAGGAGCAAGGATTTCTACTTGGGAGCCAAGTTTCTCCTCTGCAACCTTTTCAGCCTTCGCCCTTAATTTTGTCAACTGCTTCTTCCTTTCATAGCGTACTTGAGCCCTCTCCTTTCTCTTCTTCTCCAGCTCCTGAAAATGAAACGGTTGTTTAAAACTAATTCTCCAAATTATCTAAAATAATAGTGATAGTCCAGGAGACCATCTATACAAGTTCATTAAACAAAAAAGACAATACAAAGCATAAGACCAGTATAAAGTTTAGTCAAGAAATACCTATTGTTCACATGGGAGCCAGAAAAAACAAAAAAAAATGAAAATGAACTAGGGACACAAGAAAAAGGCATCAAACTCTTTACAATCTTAGATTTTCCCCGTGAAAGCCCAAAAAAAAAAAAAAAAAAAAAAAATCTCAACATAAGGGAAAGATTGATGATGGACCTTTCCATTCGAAATACACTTCAACTAACCACCAACTACCTTCTTTTTGGAGCAGATACTTATTCTCACAATCTAATCCTCATGTAAAGTATAATTTATGAAGGTTTCATAATAAATATATCTGAGAAAACATTATCAAATTACTAAAGCGAGCAAAAAGTGATAACACTTCTAGCATGTCGTAATGAGATTTATAACTATCTAGACACGGATATGGTCCATTCTTCAATTCAGTCAAATACAGAGAGTTCTATCTCATTCTTAATTAAATTTTAATCTCACTCCAAAATTATTACATAAATCAGCAATGGTAACCATTGAGAAAACAAGCATAAGCAAGTCAAAGTCTGCTTTATCAAATGAAAAGGGAACCAATGAAACTATAAGTGTAAAATATCTCACCTTGATGGTGTCATAATGGTTCCATCCAACCTCTGATGAGAGACGACCCAACAAGCAGTACTTATGCCCAGCTTGAAGCCTCAAAACCCTAACTCCAATTAAAATAAATAAATAAATAAATAAATAAATAAAATAAGTAAAATTAACCCAACGACAAACAAATCAAATTAAAAGGCACAACATTAAAAGCAACTGAATAAAAAATGACTTACTTGAGAGCATCAGGAATGACCATCCTCTTCATCTTATCATATGGTGGAGGGACACCCTCGTATGCCTTCAACCGAGCAAGAGCCGCTGCTCCACGCTTCGTCTTGTGGGGAATCATTCTACAATTCGGCACAACCAATGATCAGCTCACAGCCAGACAAAACCAGGTATCAACTAACCATCAATCACATTATATATCAATCAAACAAATCTAAAACAAACACCATGTTCAAGGAAAATATAAATTGCACCCAAACTCTTTCCAAAACCAAATGTTCAAGCTGATTCTTTTCAACAGAATTAATAGTGTTCATCTATCCCACAGATTAAAGTAAAAACCACACACTTTCAAGGGGAAAGAAAAAAAAGAAACAGAGGAAATATCAGCTCATTCCTAAAAACAAAACCATGAAGAACCCGCCATAGCAATAGAAAACAAAACAATTGTGTTTTCTCAACCAAAAAAAAAGGCAAAATGAAATCAATCACTATACCAACATCTAAAATTCTCAAGGCTACCACATCTATTATGAGTTTCATTAATTAGGATTCAAATTGTTGATCAGCTCCATTCATTTAATCTAATCAGCCCACAGATCCAAACTGAGTAAAATTTTTGGTAATCAAACAAAAAAAAAATCCCCATTTCATCATTTATGCAATGAATTGTTTAACTGTCGACAACAATATATATACAGAACACTTCACATATATAGTTAAATAAGAAACAATAAAAACATATCTCCTTAGAATCAATATCAGCTTCGGGCTGAATTCAATCCTTGTATCATAACTGGCCCACTACTGCTACGACAACACCCAGAACACAAAAATCACTCCTCAATAAGCCCAGAACCCAATCTCCAAAATTTTCACTCTCAAGCAAAGCTACCAAGAGAATCATTGTTGTGACTAACTAGGGTTCACTAATAATCACCAATGCAACCCAAAAGTTACCAGCACAAAGATCCAAAATACAATCGGCGTTTGTTGTACGACAGGAATGGAATCAAATACATATATAGCTTAACAAATTCATCAAGAATGGCAAATAATACAAATCTTAAATACCAAACAACACACACATTTCCTCGAAATAAAAGTAGAATAAAAGAGAGAGAATTAGATAAAGAGACAGACCCACGGATGGTGCGCCAGAGGATCTTAGCAGGAGCACGGAAGTGAATGGGACCATGAGAGGGTTTGGTGTTCATGCGCTTGCGAAGGAAGCGGAGATACTTCATCTTCTGCCTCACGAGTCCTCCGGAGAGACATATCTCTTCGCATCTCACCACCACCACTTTCTGTCCATTGAGCAACTCTTTGGCGACGATCGACGCCAACCGACCCAGCATGTGGTGGCGGGCGTCCACCACCACTCTCCGTGCGCAGATCCCTGAACCTGACACCATCGCTCTCTCTCTCTCTCTCTCTCTCTAGGGTTTCTTACTCTCTATATCCGTTGGCGACGCGACGGAGAGCGGGACTCGGAGAACGCTAGGGTTGCAGATTACGATCACTTTATGTGCAACTTCCTTTGACTGCTAAATCACGTTTGTGCCCTCGGTAGATCTTATTAATTACTCCATCGCCCCTGACCCCTTTTCCTTTTAAAGCATGGACGGGGCAACCCGCCCTCTGAGCAGATTCGGGCCGGATTTGGTGAGGTCCGAGAAAAGCCCAACTATTTTTTAGGATCAAAGCTTGGTTTTCATTTCATGTTATAGTGAAAATCCGACCCGACTAGCAAATTTCTCTTATTTTTATGAGGGTAATTTTATATGATCTAAATAAATAATAAATTAAATTGACCAAATTTTATATTATTAGACTTTTTTTATTTGATAGAAGACTTGCGAGTTTAGGGTATAGATTACTTTTCTTTATTAAATTATACAAGTTCATAAATTACATTCATTAATTTCAATGAAAATAAAAATTTATCGATATTTTGTTAATATAGTAGTTGAATATTGATATATTTTAAGTAGAGTTTTGAATTCAAATATTGTGTATGAAAAAAATAAAAATTAAAAGAATTTTACCTTTTAAAAATTTAACATACCTTAAACCGAAATACTGATAGTTTTAAACAAAAATAAAAATAAATTTTTCCAATCACATTGATCCCAGTGAGCCTAACTTCAGCACCTAAACCCATCCAAAAATCCAGGCAAGCCCATTACAGAAGTACAGAATTCAAGCTCGAGTCAAAATTTTAATTGCAAGTTCAGATCAAATTAGATTCCAAAATTGTTTGAGCCTCTTAAGTTGGTGTTCAAAAAATCTAACTTATTTCAATTTATTTTTATAATATTTTTCAATTATGTAAAAGATATAAAATCTTATAAGTAGAAGTCATTTTTTTCCCTAAAAATAGATTTAGATGTTTTTTTTTTTTAATAAGAAAATACAATCAAACGAGATCGAATGAGGAAAAGAAAGATAGAAGTAAGGAGATTCTACTAGTTGAGTTTTCTCTGAGGGACAAAAAAGATTTAGATTATTAATATTATATTGATAAATATTATATCGAAAAATTCACCCCAACTTAGAAGAGCATAAATCTTTTTTTTTTTTTTTTGGTTAAATTGGAGGTTTAAGACTGGACTAGAAAACTAAGTTCCTAGTCCAAACTAATTGTCCAAACTTTGTGTAGTCCTCCATGGTCATAGACAACTAAAATAGTTGGTATAATCTTGAGATCATGGAAAAAGAAAGGATATATTTTGTGAATGATTTTTATTTGGTAACTATGATGCACACAATGACACTATTATATTCCTAAAGTCTTGTTTGGCCTAACTTTTTGTTTTCCCCGACTTATAAACTTGTATGAGAAATCACAGACTGTTGTCACTTGTAAATTTAGTAAAATTACAATAAAATACAATTGATATTAAAGTTTTATAAATAATTTATAAAGTAAATAATTTTATAAATAATTTCAAAATATTTATAAATTAAACATAAATATTTTAAGTTCATAAATATTATAAATAATCACAAATATCTTAAATTCATACATCTATTGAAAGATTTCCTAAATTCATAAAAAAAATAATAAACTAACAATTTATATTTTCTATCAATATTGAAATAGTTAGGTTTTCAAAATTTATATATATGACAAAATTATAATACTTAAAATAGCAAAAGCTACTCTTTTTAAACAACTTTTGAAAAATATGTTTTGCCTGATTTTTAAATTTAAGGCAACTTTAAGCCCCAATATATATATATATATATATATATATATATGATTCAACATAGAAAATATGAATATTTTACTCAACATAAAATCAAGGTTCTTGTTTAAAATGAATATATGGTGAGGGTTCCATTGTCAAGAGAATAACAACTTATTATAGTCCATTTTCACTCTTTTAACTCAGAGAGAGAGAGAGAGAGAGAGAGAGAGAGAGAGAGAGAGAGAGAGAGAGAGAGAGAGAGAGAGAGAGAGAGAGAGAGAGAGAGAGAGAGAGAGAGATCTTATAGGATGCAACATGCCAACCACCACTTAATCTGCAAAGTCAAGAAAGGAAAAAGGGTTCACCTGGTGCACAAAATGTTTTCTAACTTAGTATGAGGGTAGGAGAGAGTGGACGTATATGTACACAACCTTCCCTTTACATTTTGCAAAGAGACTATTTTCATGTCTCGAATCTGTGATCTTGAGGTTACCAAAAGAGCAATTCTACCGTTATGCCAAGATTCATTCTCAGAGTGAAGAAAGGAAATCCAACTAAAAATATCACTTTGGAAAGCACCAAAAGATCAGGACTTGAGATGACTATTTTGAAATATATGAAACCACATTGATCTAAATAATCATATCTTTATTTGATGCTCATGTTGCATATTAACATTCAACTATAACTAAAATTGTGTCACATATATGTATGCAAAATAGTTCTTTAAGAAAGAGGAGGTTTGAAATTGAGGATTGTAGAGAGAAAATATATAGGCAAAAATATGGGAGCACAAAATTGGAGAAGTGATAATTAGTTTTAAGTAATAATGATCTATTTAGAAGTCACTTCCTCCCATTTTACAAAAATATAAAAATTCATATGAAATGCTTTAACTTTCATTGTCAACTTAAAAAAAAAAAATCCTAAGATCATGACTCAGGTTCAATTTTATGTATGATGAAAAGAGACATTTGGAGAGTTGCCCTTTAAGAGCTCAACCCCAACTCGAATCAGATTTAGTTTTGGATTCAACATAATTATTTTTTTGGTAAAAGTTTAACATAATTATCGAGTATCAGTGATTTATAAAATGAGAACAATGTTAACATTTATTTAAATAAAAAAAAAAGAAAAAGAGTTGTTACTTAAAAGATGAATGAATATGTTATAAAAAAATAATTAGGACTAAATTTGTACAAAAAAGTGAGTGAATTTTGATGATCATAGCATCCGGATATATAAACACCACACCAACTATATAAACATCAAGCATAAAATGCTCGCATTCTCAAAAACATGGACGTAGGGACACTTCACTAGGACATTGGAAGACGTGTGCCTCTAGCCAAGAACACCGCTACCCAAACTATTACAAAATCTCAAAAGAAGAGCAACAGTTACTGGCTAAATCAGAATCCTCCTTTTAGCAAGGTTAAGGAACTTGGCCTTCCACCCTACAAGTCTAATCTGAACCCTCTCCACAATATAGTCATAGGCATGCTTGCTGACTCTCCATTATTCATCAGAGAATCAGCAAGCATACCTATGACTATATTGTGGAGAGGGTTCAGAGTAGACTTGTAGGGTGGAAGGCCAAGTTCCTCAACCCTACTGGCAAGAGGACTTTGATTCAGTCGGTAACTACTACTCTTCCGATTTACGCAATGCAAATTGCTTGGTTTCTGGCTTATACTTGCAAGAAGCTCGATCAAATCAATAAAGACTTTCTATGGGGGTGGTCGGTGGAGCGTAAGAGGATTCATCATGTTAGTTGGGATGTTGTCTGCAAGCCTAAGAAAGAAAGTGGTCTAGGATTGAGACAGTCTAAGGATACTAACCTTGCCCTCATGGCAAAGTTAGGTTGGGCTATTATGAAACGGAATGGGAGCCTCTGGTGAAGGGTGTTAAGGAGGAAGTATCTCAAAGATGGTGATTTCATGAGTCACAATTATAAAGCTGGTGTCTTGATTGTCTCGAAAGGAATTGTTAAGAGTAGGGAGCTCATCTTCATGGGTTTGAGGTGGAAGGCGGGTGACGGTAATAATATTAATTTATAGAAGGATATTTGGGTTGGTAAAGAGCCCTTGATATACTCTTCTTTGGGCCCTCCTTCAAGTTTATATCTTGACACTAAGGTTAGCCATTTTATTACCACTGATAGAGGTTGGAATACTGGGCTTCTTCAGACTATCTTGTCAGGCAGCAAAGTTGATGAAATCAGAAGTGTCGTTTTGCTTTTGGACTCGTCGACTGCTGATGATTTCTGTTGGGCGGGCAGCTCTGATGGCAGATTCTTTGTCTCTTCAGCTTATAGGCTCCTTCAATCCATGAAAATGTTGGGATTGCATTAGGAAGAGGATTGGTCTTGGATCTGGATGTTGCTGGTCCTGCTGAAGTTCTATTTTTCCCATGGTTGGTTGCTAAGAACAAGATCATGTCTAATATTGAACGCAAAAGAAGGCACTTCACGGATGATGACAGCTGCCCCATTTGTAGAGGGATGGCGAAATCTACTCTGCATTGCCTCAGGGATTGTGTCACTGCTAGGGATGTGTGGAGGATTGTGCTTCCAGGAATTGAATGTGTAGATGAATTCTGGTCAGCTGATCTCCTCACTTGGCTCAAGATTGGAGTGAAAGGGCCAAGCATGGTTTCTTTTCCCATTGAGAGGACCAAGTTCCTAGCCACAATTTGGGTCATTTGGAAGAATAGATGTAAGTGTAGTTTCCAAAACAATCAGATGCAATTCATGCAAGTGGCGAGGTAGGCAGTGAATTTCAATCTTGAAATCGCTGCCATTTCTAAGAAGGAGGTTGAGTCTTGTCATCCGAAAGATATTTGGGTGAGGTGGAACCCTCCAAGAAAATATTGTCTTAAGCTCAATACTGATGGGTCGTGTGGTCTGGATGGTCATACGGCTACTAGAGGTATCCTAAGAAATAGCCATGGAGATTGGGTAGTCGGGTTCACTTCTAATATGGGTGTTTGCTCTGTGACCGCTATAAAACTCTGGGGTGTTAGGGAGGGGCTTAGGCTTGTGCATTCAAAAGGTCTGAAAGACATTGTTGTAGAGGTGGATTCCCTTGTTGTTACCAACCTCTTCAGGGTCCCGTACCTACCGGACCATCCTCTTAGTGCTCTTATCTTGGATTGCAAATCGCTTATGTCTGAGGTAAATGTGGTTGGCATTTCGCATACTCTCCGAGAAGGAAATAGATGTGCAGACTTCCTTGCTTCCCTTGGTCACACTTGTGCCCCAGGATTTCATGATCTCTCTGGTCCCCCTCTGTCTCTGCTCAACCTGATTCAGGAAGATACAAGAGGCCTCAAGACTTTAAGATCCAAGAAAGCTTCTTGCTCAGCTCCTCCATGTGGTTTGGGGTTGATTTTGTAGTTTATGCTCCTTTGTTTTGTCTCTATTGCTTCTTACAAAAAAAAAAAAAAAAAAAAAAAATCTCAAAGGAGGGCAAGTTGTTAAAATGTCAAAAAAAAAAAGATATGGTGTGACTTTTTTCTAATTTGTTTAATTTGTCTCCGATTTATTGATAAACAAAAGCATAGGATACGTTTTCTTAGCATCTTCATTTTTTTAGCACTTCACCCGATAGATATATTCAAGAAGGAATGGAAAGATAAGAAATATCACTGCTACTTACACCTCCTTGGATTTTGTATTGAAGAGGATGTTTGATGCTTAAAACTGTAATAATTATGGAAATATCTTTTAAAAACTTAAAAACTATGGTATCGTTTGTAGTGTTAAACAATATACAATTGTTTAACATCTAGATATTTTTGCCTGCAAACTAACTAGGTAATCAGGCAGAAATCCCAATCTATTACAAAATCTCAAATAGCGGAGATAAGTATAATGCAACCAATCGAAATCAGACAAAAATCCCTTCTAAGATTTATATTACATTAAAAAAAAAAATGGAGCAAGGCCAAATATCAAAACAAACATCTAACAAGAGTATGAAAAAAAAAAGAAGGAAAAAATGTTGAATCTCCATATCCATAAATGAAAATAGAGTTCGACTTCTAACAAACCAAGTGAAAGGAACCTACACAGAAAACAACTTGGGCAACACAAGAACCAGATTAGGCCTCACTCTCCCGATGAACATAGATATAAAACCTTTTGACTAACTGAGACCTATATTATCAAATTTCCACCCCTCTCCAACAAGCTCCCTCAAGAACAACTCTTTTGCAGTTGGTTGTCTCTTGGCATGAAAAGCTCGATACAACCACTAAGGATTTTGCGTAGCACCATGCATGGAATCCCACATCTCTAGAAACGTGATCCATGAGAGTCACCACAGCACCCTATTCATGCTACAAGGCTGAAGTTTTAGACTAAAATTAGAAACAGTCGAAGATTCCTTCTCAGTAAAAGTGAGATTGTGATCAACCCATTTCCCTGCTCTCTTAATTCTCATCACGACAAGAACAACACATATTGGGTTATAGATTGGGACATTTTTTTGTAACTTGAGAATTAAAACTTTCAAAATCCTCTAAACTATAATTGCACAAATATATCTTTATACCAAATAGACCAAGGTGAGCACTTGGATTGCACAAGTGCTCCAACCTAAACGAAGCTTTAGCATCATCATAAGCAAGATCAACTGTCATCCTTGACGAATGTTTTCTGTGAGGCTGCATTCAAACTTTCAATAAGACACATCCCAACCATACTTTTACACCCCCAAAATGTTAGACTAACCTGATCAGACATTGCCACAACCTTAAGATAACCTTGGAATTGACTCTAATATAGGAAGCTAGAGGGTCTCAACAAAGCTCCCAAGATCGATCGCCAAAGGAATTAGCCGAACAAAATGCACTCCTAGTCTGCGGGTGTAACCCTTTCCATCACAGCTTCAAACATATTTCATAAAACTTTTGAAAACGTCAAAGAAGCTTGGACAGTCTAACACAGAATCTAAAGAAAAGCATGACATCATCAACATCAAACAAGAAATTCAAAACATAAAACGGATTACCTCTTGTTCGATAGCCAACTACACAGCGGAATTCGGATTGAACATTTGATTAAATCACATATTCCTTTGGTCGATATGGAATCACAAAATGAAAACTACACACGATCCACAACCTAAATCCTTTTGATAATTTCTTAGCAAAAAGCTCTGATAGAGGATCATTTTTTGTAGAAAGAATAGACACTCGTAGGCTCTTTTTAAAACTTGAGGATTCTCTCTCTCACCCCTTGTTTTCTCTTTTAATCTCATTCATATCACAAATCTTCTCTTAGCATCACATATATATATAACTTCCTAAAGTTTCCTCTATAATCTTCATCTCAAGATACGCACAAAGCTTCTCTTGTGAGTTTCATCTGAGGATGCGCACGGAGCTTCTCTTGTAAGCTTCATCTCGAAATATGCATAAAACTTCTCTTGTAAGTTCCTTAAGACTTTTCTTGAAAACTTCTCGAGACTTTTCTCAGAAGCTTCTCAAGGCTTCCTTTGGAAACCACCCAAGACTTCTATAAAAAGCTTCCTCTAAGGCAATGGAGGAGGAACCAGATCAATTTTGAGTCGATCCATTATGGGTGCCCACAAACTTTAACCCATATAACTCTAGCTTCTAACATCTCCTACTCACACATAATGGGTTGAATCTATCCAAGCTTTTTTGAGATTCAACTCTGCAAAGTCATCGTTTTCATACAAAAAAAAAAAAAATGGGTTATGCAACCAACGAACTCACTTGCACTTGGAAGCCTAAACTATGCACCTATTAGGGATAATTTAGTGGCTACAACTCAAAAGAAAAATATACAAAATATCTTTGTGTCTCGTTGTGCCCCATACTCATTTTATTACACCTTCAAAGTATACCGAATCTTTCAAAAGTCATATTTGATCTCAACGTTTTGTCATTTATTCACAATTATGTCTCAACTCTCAAGAGAAAACATAATTGGTCGATCAGTAAATACATATGAAGGGTGTAATCAAAATAGTCTTCCTTTTGCCTACATGTCACTCAATGATAAATCAACTACTTTTCCAGTATTTCCCAGAAGATCGAATCAAATATAACCACAAGAAACATACCAAAATAATAAACATTTATTCATTACCTTATAACATGTCAAAAGTCATATGGGACACCATCGAAGGAACTCATACAGTGAGAAAATATAGATTTTTATAAAATAGTTAAAAGTCACTCATTTTCATTCTTTGGTCATCTTTGACACATGTGATATGAAACAAATGCTATAATGGTAAACTCTTTGTACCCCTTACATAAGAGTGTATATCTTTTTATTATAAAACTACCGTATAAATTTTAACTCAAATGTTATCATACAAGTGTTTAGTCCAAGATTTCAATAGATCGTTATCCAAAACGCAACATTAAAATCTCGCATCTGACATTTAACCAAGCTTACATGATTGTGGGCTTTCATATTCAGTCTGTCAGTTAAGCCTCATGTTAACTCATATCAAGGTGACTTTTTTAGTATTACACCCATTTTGACTTCACTAGCGCTATTCAGCAACTCACAAATCAAAAATATAAATAAATCTTATCTCAACATACTCTCACAGCGCTTGAGGCAATCATTCGTATGAGTGAATCGACCTAACAATCGGCGACATACTCATCAGTGTTAATAATAGATCAAATGAAAATAACAATTATCATATTTTTTCTCATATATAAATATGGAATATTTACATCACTATTTCAATATTTACAACATATCATTATAATTTACACAATTTCAAAGTCTTAACATGATATAAAAATACATCTCTAGGGATTGACTTAGTTAGAGTCCGTAACCATCTTGTGTGTAGACACATATTGTAAAACCACTTCCTTTTGTACTATAATATTCTTTACAAAATAATATTTTGTATTTATATACTTTGTCTTGTCATGATATTTAGGATCCTTTATATAGTCTATTGTCGCTCGACTATCATAGTTATTCTTTAGAAGTATTGAGGCATTGACAACTATTTGCAGATTTTTTAAATTTTTTTTTAGCTAAATAGCCTCCTGGACAACTGTTGTATATGCAATAAATTCAGCTTCTATAGTAGATAATGTTATGCAAGTTTGTTTCTTGTTATTTCAAGATATGACTCCATTATTTAACAAAAACACATATCTTGATGTGGATTTTCTCTCATCTAGATCATCACTCCAATTTGTATCAGTGTAACCTATTAAATATAGATCACTACCCTGATAGCACAAAGCATAATTAGAGGTACCTTTCATATATCTCAATATCTTTTTTATCGCTCGTTAATGTGCTGGTCCAAAATTTAACTGATATTTACTTGCTAATCCAACTACATAACAAATGTCAGGATAAGTGCATATCAAGACATACAATAAGCTCCTTATGACACTTATATATGGAGTTATTTCCATATATTCAAAATCTTGTAGGGTCTTAAGACAGATTTCTTTACTAAAAGTTTCACTTTTCGCAATTGATGTGCCAATAGATTTATAATTCTGTATATGAAATCGTTCCAATATTTTCAAAATATATGACTGTTGTAAAAAAGTGAAAAATTTCTCTGAACAGTTTCTTTGGATTTTCATACCAAAAATATAAGTTATTTCACTCATATCCTTTATTTCAAAATTTGAAGATAAACACTCTTTAATGGCAATGATAATACTTAAGTTATTCCCAATCAATAAGATATCATCCATAGAGAGTGCCAATATCACAAAATTATCTTCTAATTACCTTATATAAACATAATGGTCCTTCTCAATCATTGTAAACCCATAAGTAATTATGACTCGATAAATTTTTAAATACCATTGTTTGAATTATTTTTTGAGACCAAAAATCAATTTTCGAATTCTACAATCTTTGTGCTCCAGGTCTTTAACAATAAAACCTATATGTTGCTCTGTATAGATTTCTTCATCCAATTCTTTATTGAGAAAAGTAGTTTTAACATTTAATGCAACTCAAGATCCAAATGGCAACAATAGTAACGATAAGACGTACCGAAATAAATTTTATAATAGATAAAATTGTCTCTTCATAATCTATACCTTCCTCATGAGTATATCTATTAACAATCATTCGTATTTTAAATCTTTCAATAGATCCATCTACCTTATGTTTGATTTTAAGAATCCATTTGTTTTCAATAGTTTTATGTTTAGGAGACAAATCAACAAAGTTCCAGACCTGATTTGATTTTATAAACTCAATTTTCTCTTTCATTATCTTTTCTTATTCTCCCCTATTGATTGATGAAATAATCTCTTCAAATATTTTAGACACACTTTCATCAAATGGAGCTATCATAAAAACTTCCTCTTTACTCTCAAAATGATGACGGAGAACATTTTTACGAGTGTTCCTCTACAATTGAATTTCCTATAAAATTGAATTATTTGTTGGAATTTCACTCCCACTAGATTTAAGAGAAGAAATTATCTCATCATTTCTTTTTGTTGAACCACTTAAAATGTTAATAACATCATGATCTTACATTTTATGTAAAGTAAGATTCTTATTAATTTCATCCACTTAACAGAAATTCATTTTCCAAAAATGTAACATCTTTCGACTTTATCTCAATTATATTTCTATCCTTATGTTTTTTTAATGAACATATATCCCTTTAAATATTCAAAATATTTAATGAAAATACATTTCTTTCCTCTTAGACCCAATTTTTCATATTATGGTTTAAATCATGAACATATGTTGTCGGTCTCAGGGCCACAAATCACTTAGATCATGGCTTTCGACTTGTTCAAAATTCATAGGGAGTGAAAATAATTGATTTAGAGGATACATAGTTAAATATATATGCAGCAATCAATAAAATATCTCCCCAATAAGAGATTGGTAAATTCAGTTACGCCATCATTGACCTAATCATGTCCAGTAAGGTTCTATTCCACTTTTCTACAACACCATTTTTGTTGGGAGTATTGGAAATAGTAAGCTATATAATTATCCCTTTTACATCACATAGATACTTGAATTGATCTTACAGATATTCACGTCCACGATATGTTCTTATCATTTTAATTGTTTTATTTAATTAATTCTCAACCAATCTCAAATATAGTATAAAATAATTAAATACTTTTAACTTATGGAATATTAAATAAATATAACCAAAATGATTAAAATTATCAATGAAAGTGATGAAATAGAATGTTTCATGTCTTACTCTCACATTCATTAGATCACATATATCAGAATGGATCAACTACAATGGAAGCTCTGCTCTGATTCTTTTATTACAGGGTTTTTTTATTACTTTTTCTACTACACAATGCTCACATATTGACAAATTTATTTTTGAGACACTGTTAAAAAATCCTTCTTTGGCTAGCATGTGTATTCTTTCCTATCTAATAGGACCCAATCTAACATGCTACATATTTGCATCTATATTATGGCCATTAGATGATGCGATCAAAGAAAAACAACCATTATAATTTTTATTATTTTGCACTACATCTAATACAAGAAAGTCATTCATAAAGTGCACGGAACCAACATACCTGTCAAGACAAATATGTACAATATTATTATGAAATTCATATTAAAACCCAAATGCATAAAAATAGTAAGCGACACTACACGTCGAATATCTGGTGCATACATTACATCTTGTAGGAACAAGGTGCGACCACTTTCAAAAAGTAATTTATAAATATCGATACCTTTTACAGCAAACTTGACATTTTTTTCTATATATATCCACTTTGAATCAACCAGTATTCGACGATATTCAACAAATAATCCTAGGTCTCTAGCTACTTGTTTAGTTGCTTCTGAGTCAAGAGTCCAAAAAAGATTTAATTAAGCGAGCATAACAGTCCTAGAAATACAAATATTATATGAAATAGTTTCGAGCAATATCTTTCTTGGCTCAGTGCATTCACAAGCATGTGACCCAATTTGTCATAATTATAATATGGTTGATTGCTCTTATCCTTTTTCTTTCCACCACCTTGCTTATTTCTCTTATTGTGATCAATTTGGGTTTTTTTAAAACTTGAAATGCTTTTCATGGGAAACCTCTTGTTTCTTTCATATTTGGAGACCCTATTTAGACTGTACTAAGTAACATAAGCTTGTCTGGAAGATTTAGCTGCCTCCATGTGCTCAACTTCCAATTCAATATGACTTCTAATATTCTCAAATATTTTTTTATTAGAATTGTGAGTCATATTCTTTTTTATCGGCTCCTATATTTTGAGAAAACGATCTATTGACAACTTGTATTTGTTGCTTATCCATTAATATATGTCCAACATATGTCAACTCATTAATTATGTTTGACATCTCCCTTAGATGTTGTTTCAACGAGTGATGTTATTTTTTCACATAGATGTCAAACTTGATTACAAGTTGTACGAGTTTAGTAGATAAAGTCACTCCAAACTTTGCATTAAAAACATTCCACATTTCATGAGCAATTTGATAAATCTCAAACTCAACCAATAGATCATCTTGCATTCAACTTAGCAATATAATGTGAGCGTAACTATTTTTTTTCAGATCTTGTATGCCTTATGATCTCTTTGTCGTTGAGGAGTATCACCAAACTTTACTTCTTTCATAGTGCGATGTAGAGTTTCCAAATATTCTTATTCTCCAAGAATGTATTGAACTCTTCGATGCCAAATATTAAAATTATTACCATTCAGTCTCTCACCTTTATTTAATTCGACCATAATATTCTTTATTACAACAACTATTTTCTCTTTGTATAAGGCATATAGACGTTAGCGCAAAACATTTATTAGCACTGGAACTCTTCAGCCACAATATATCATTGAAATAATTTTTACTAAACATAGTTAACGCAAATCAAAAGTTTACATAGCTCCTAATCATCTCTTGAAGATTAAAATATCTAAGTAAACTTATCTCAATATATATGTGTTAGATTCTAGGGTTGGGAGTCTCAACT
The DNA here is from genome assembly GCA_037126225.1 of Dillenia turbinata. Lineage (NCBI taxonomy): Eukaryota > Viridiplantae > Streptophyta > Magnoliopsida > Dilleniales > Dilleniaceae > Dillenia > Dillenia turbinata. The sequence goes on from JBAMMX010000006.1 coordinate 4,965,934, forward strand.
CAACCATTTCATACTCTCACTAGGACAAAGATCCCATAGAATGCATATATCTCACATTTCAAAGCATGTACAATGAATATGCATAACTATTCATGTAGATGAACAATTCACAAGAAAAAAAAAACATATTTTCTTGAATTTTCATCTTATTAATTTTAATTTTTATCCAAAAGTATGAATAATAATATGCCAATCATGCAAAGTTTCATGACGTTAGAATAAGTATATATGAAACACCAAAAAAGCTTTGGCTCAAAGTTTCAAAATTCCGACAAGAGATAGTTCATTCAAAGTACGAATTGAATCACATACAACTCTGATTCCAATGAAGGAAATGAAGGAAGGCATGACATCATCAATATCATACAAGGAATTTAAAACATAAAACGGATTATCTCTTATCCGACGTCCAATTACATAGCAGAATTTGGATCAAATGTTTGATTGAATCACGTGCTCCTTTGATCAGTATGGAATCACATAACAGAAACTACACATGATCCACAACTCAAGTCCATTTAATGATTTCCTTACAAAGAGTTCTAACAGAGGATTGTTCTTGTATAGAAAGAACAAAAACTTGTAGTCTCTTTTTCAAGCTCAAGGATTTTTTCTCTTACCCCTTTGTTTTCTCTCTCAATCTCATTCGTATCACAAGCCTCCACTAGCATCACATATGTATATAGCTTCCTGAAACTTCCTCTATAAACTTCATATCGGGATACGTACGAAACTTCTCTTGTAAGCTTCTTAAGACTTCCCTCGAAAACTTCCCGAGACTTCTCTCAAAGACTTCTCGAGGCTTCTCTTGGAAGCCACCTAAGACTTCTATAGAAAGCTTCCTGTAGGGCAGTGGAGGAGGAAGAAGACCAGCTTCGACTCGACCTATCATGGACGCCCACACCCACAAACCGTGACCTATATAACTCTAACGTCCAAAAAATCTAATAAAAGTCTCAACAAATGTACAAACCATCTCTCCTGATTTAAATAGCACGAATGTCCTTTGAATTGCCAAAATTAAATCCCATGTCTCAAGAATAATTTGGCATTGAATTCTCATATTCATGGTGCCAACCGGTGGCACTCCCTTCGATTCTAATTGAATGGTTCCTACTATGCTCTTTTGGTTTGTCTAGAGTTACTAAAAAATATCTCTAAGGGAATAGTCTAGTGATCATAACTTCCTCCCTTAATTTTGTGATTCAGAGTTCAAATTAATCGAAAAAAAGATAGCAAAAAATGTCCAACTCTAGGTTTGAAATATAATTGCAGAAAGAAAAACATATAGATAAAAATATGGAGTTAAAATTGAGAACTGATATGATTTTATATATATATATATATAATATATATATAAGAAATTTAAATTTGAGACATCTGAGTAGAAGAGAATGATACTAATAAAGTTATACCTCGGAAGAGAAGTGATATGATAGTTATTTTAAAAAATTAATAATATATTTAGAAGTTACTATCATATTTTAAATGCACAAACATATTAAATGCTTTAAGTTTGATTGTCAGCTTTCAAAAACATCCTCAGATCAAGTTGTTTCATCTACATTTTATACATAAAATACTAAACTCATTTGTTTATTATATTAACCAACTAAAACTTTGAAAAAAAAAAAAGGTGAGAAATTGCCACTTAAAAAAAAAAAAATGTCTATAGTAAAAAAATGTCAGAAAAAAATTGATTGTGCCAAGCACAAGCCTAAGAAAGGTGCTTAAATAAAAATGAAAATGAAAATGAAAATGAAAAAAAAAATCAATTTACATGTGGCAGTTGGTAAGGAGACATTCTCAATGGCTTAGCCCACCAACCCCCAATACCCGCATTCTGGGTCTCAGAGTATTCACTCCTACCAACCTTTCTGCACCCAATTAATTTTTTTTTTTTTTTTAATGTTTATTCGTATATCAGCCAAGCAAATTAAAAGCGGAAAACAGACACCCTTTTTCATTCATTCAATCCTCTCTCTCTCTCTAATCGTTTCTGTTCTGGGTCACCCTTTGTTTTATTGGAGTTTGGTCTTTCCCTCCCGCACTACTCTCTCTCTCTCTCTCTCTATTTTCCCTTAATGGGTGGCGAGGGCAAGGTCTTCACTTTGGCTGAGGTTTCTGAGCACAACAGCCGCAAGGACTGTTGGCTTATTATTGATGGAAAGGTGACTTCTTTCTCTCTAAAATATTATCAATCTACTATCATTTATTTGTTACTTTTGTCACTGCCTTTGAAATGTCCGTCTTTTGCTGTTCAATGGACTGAACCCATTACGGTTTTTTCGATGATTTTGTTGATTGGATCCCTTAACGTTTGTTGTTTGTAATGTTTTTTGATCTGGGATTGGCTGATTTTGTCTTATAGATGCTGGGATCTGAATCTTTGACTGAATATGCATCTGTTTGATTTATTGTTGAAAGCTTAGGGCTTTTTTAATATACCTTTTAAAAAAAAAAAAAATTGACGTAGTGGGTATGGTTCATACTCATGTGGTTGTTGAGATATAGGAGAGAATGAGAGATTTTGACCAGGAGACACTAGATCTGTATCATTAGCCGGATTCATGATTGAAAGAAATAAAAAAGGGTATTGTTTGAGGTCATTGGTTATATGTTGTGTAGATAGAAGATTTCTAGGGAAAGGAGAAGAATGGTCGATAATGTACTTAGGTCAGTAGTTAAATAAGGATTGGAATTCGTTTCTACTTTCTAGAAAAGGTCATTTCTGCAGAGCATGACGCAGCTAATGTGACTTTTGTAGACTAATGTGAAAGTTGTATGTTTAGGGTCAAGATTTTCGCAATCAAGTTTAATTGTAAATGTAGTTGTTCTCAGTATCCTCAAAATATGATATTAATACACTTTAAATGGAAGCCGTATCCAAAGGTTACAACTGCTCGGATGCAAGAGATGATCTTTTCTCATGAAGTTTGATGCATTATGATGATGATGATTATTATTATTATTATTATTTTCTATTACATTAACCACCCATTCTACTTACAGTCCTTCACTTGGAATGGAGGTATAACAATTTTAAAGACGTTGAGAAAGTTTGAAAGTTCATGCTGTTGTTATAGATGTCAGATAAGTCATTAAAAATCCATCATAAAAGAGAAGGATCAATATGAGCATGCATATCAGAAACAAATCTGTTTTAACATCCTAATCTTGGAATGGATGGCATTGACTCTGTCAAGTATCGAGGAAGAATTTGCCTTATGAATTCCAGATTATTTGGACAGAGCATTCACTGTGTCTCATGAATTATGATGCTGTATCATAGTCAGTTTCCATTTTTTTTTAAATGGTAACAATGAGTATCAATTTAATTGCCATTTACTTGTAGAGAAAAAAGATTAAAAAAATTTTTTAAAAATTATACAATAGGGGTTTCGCCATTAAGTAGCCTTTTCATGAAACTAAACCATTCATTTATGTGCCATAACGGGAACTATTGATCCTTTTTCCCCTTCAAATATCAGTGCTAGCTTATACAGTTGTAATTCAGCACATATTCATGTTTATCTCCTGCTCTGATCAGTCTTACTTTAGAGTCTATGTGCTCTGCTGATTGAGTTTCTTTTGCCTTTAAACAGGTATATGATGTGACCAAGTTCTTGGATGACCACCCTGGTGGTGATGAAGTTTTAATATCATCCACAGGTATGATTTAAGCAGTGTCTTGAAAAAAGTATATAATGCCCTCAATCAAAATGTTTAGCCATTTATATAATCGATTTACAGAAGTATCAGGATTCCAGCCTGAGCTTAAATCATCCAATTGCAACACCTTTTTCCTTCTAATTTGGTATTCATTCCATGAGACTATATTTAATTTACCAGGAAGATGATGTGTAATTGGAGAATTATTGTCATAGCTATTATGGTTTCTAGTGTACATTCAGATCAACTTTGAAATTGTGACCTAATTTTTGCGCCAGAAAACTGGCAGATGGGTTGATATTTCACTTGTTTGTCTGGTTGACAGGGAAAGATGCAACTGATGATTTTGAGGACGTTGGTCACAGTACCAGTGCAAGGGCCATGTTGGATGAATATCATGTAGGAAACATTGATTCATCAACAATCCCCACAAAGAAGTATTCTCCTCCCAAGCAGCCACAGTACAATCAGGATAAGACCCCCGAGTTCATCATCAAGCTCCTTCAGTTCCTGGTCCCCCTGATTATACTGGGTGTGGCTTTTGGTATTCGCTTTTATACCAAACAATCATCCTAAAGAATCAACAACATTTTGAGGGCTTAATAAATGTGCTAGTGATCATACTTCAATTTTATTTTATTTTATTTATTTATTTATTTATTTATTTATTTTTAACCTTGTTGCTTCTGAACTTTGTGGTTGTTACCTCCTTTGGTAATCTATCTTTTTCCTTTGAGATGTATTCTTGGTACTAATGGAAAAGTGCCAAAATTTAATCTCATGACTCCTCATTTGAGCTTAAAGGTTGGAATTACAAACCTAAAATTTCATCTTTGAAAAAAAAAAAAAAGTGGTATGATTCATGTATAAGAATGCTTTGATTAGATTCCAAATTTGAGCCATGTGTGGATTCAAGGTACATCCTAATAAAATAAATAGGGTATGATTAACGTTTGTGGATTGTATTTTGTTGTTGTCAATCTTGCATGGAAAATCTTAAGATTAATACTGTTAACTATTTTCAAGGGTCAAAGAACAAAAACGTGGGAAGCAGAATTTAAATTGAAGGACAATTGCTAAGGGTTTGACCATGATCTGGATTATTGCCGTTAATTACTATCACAATCCCCCATTGTAACAACAATGAGCTCACACCCTCCAGCTAATGTTTTGTTTTCCGAAATGGTGTTCTAAGCCTTATCTAATAATTCTTGTTGGAATGGCTCATGGGTATTATCTGATTGTTTTAAACAATGTGTATTATAGGGAAGTTTGACCAACACGATTGTCTCCATTTGTTTCAACTATGATCCAGCTCAAATCCTCACTCTAAACATGCTTTGAACGTGACCCCAACATGCCATTATATTCTATTTTCATCACTCTAGAGAGAGCAACACTATGTACACATGGTGAAATTTTACTATTTTTATCATAGTTACAATACATAAATTTTACAGTGAACATGAATGTCGACAGATAATATTTTTCCTCTAAAAAAAGAATCGGAGAAACTATAAAAGAATATGCACAAAAAGCAACAAGTAACAAAGATTAAGTTGAACGTAACGCAACCGATGCCAAAATCAGTTCTGTCATGGCCTCTCATGAAACCCTATTCATGATACAACCGCACAACGCCAAACGAATGACTGTTTCACTGCTGATCTTGAAAGATTTATCGCATCCAAGCATAGGGTATGTAGTAGCTCTTAAAATCAACTGACCGTATGCACTAAATCCATAAGAAAGACATCATGTTACCATTCGAATACTTTTCATTCAAACTGTATCCAAACTTATCCGTACAAAGAAGACCTGATAAAGGCTCAATGGAGGAATCAAACTGCTGCAAATATATTTTATTCACAATAATTATGGAATGTCAAACACCCATATCTCTCTCTCTCTCACGCACGCATACACAAAATATACTAAATTGAGAAGGGCCTCCGGACATGGCCCACAGATATCGATAACATGTAATTGCATGCAACATGTAACAAGACAAAGGGGTCATACCAAGTTATGAGTCCATACCTATCAAGTTAATTGAGTCACATTATCTGACATGATAAGCTCTTAGAATAAAGGATCCATGTCATCCTAAGAGTCTTGTAAACACCGTCATGTTTTGTCTGTGTACGTGGCAATGGATAGTATAACAAAAGGAAATGAGAAGACTCACACTCCCTTCTTTTGAATCTTTCTGCCAGAGATAACATAAAAGACTGATAATGAGAGCTGTCATGGCAGAGGAAGGTGTGGTGAAATTGGTGCATCCAGGAAGGTATGTGGAGATTCACAGAGAGCCGATCACAGCTGCAGAAGTCATGAAGAAGAATCCAAGGCACTGCATTACTAGGCCAGATGTTTTCAAGTGTCCATGGATTGTGGTTCGGCCAGAGTCAGTTCTGACACCAGGAAGAGTATACCTCATTGTTCCCAATGGCACAATCCGCCGTTTATTGAGAGACAGTGAGCAAGCAAATGGGGACTCACCTTTATTGTGCCAAAATCAGTCTCCTAGACAAACTTCTTGGCTCAAGTCATGGATGGGAATGACACCTAGGCATCAAAACCAAGACCATGAAACCTCATGCTTTTTTCCACATTTCATGATCAGGACAAAGAAAGAAATGAGCCCACAGAGACCCAAGTATGCAGAGAAAGCCACAAACCAATATCAGATGAGCCCTCGCCTACGGTCACAGTTGAACACAAGAGAACCAATCAAAAAAATTGCAACAAAAATTCAACCTGAATCAAGCATTGAGATTATGTCCTCCCTATCCAAAGATAATCACTCTAATGCAATCATCAGCAGAAATACATTTCCTAAAACTGCTTCTGACAATCCAGAGACCAAAAGTTGCAAACAAGTTGTTAGGATGAAATCTTGTCTGAGGAAACAGGACAGCATCCGCAGATCACAGGATCTGAGGGTCACATTTCTGTTGCCCAACGAAGATCACAAGCTAGACAAGGCGATCACTGTTTGCAGGAGAAATGATATGTGGAGCTGAGGATTTTTTTTTTTTCCCTTTTTTCTTTCTTCAAGATTTTACTACTGCATTTCTTGCTGATAACTCAGACAAAGGCATTTTACTAGGTTGTGTGAGATGCCTTTCCTTACATTTGATTGTCTGTACACTCAAATATTTCCAGCTAAATGCATCCAGAGAACTGATCTAGTTTATCTTTTTTCACAAGGAAATTGACTTCCTCTCATGTCTAGTTCCAAATGGGCCGGATGTGTGGTTCTTTAGCGAGAGTGTTTCATGGGTTAAGGATATCCCTTGTAGCAATGAGTAGGTGCATCTATTTTCCCTTTCTTTCTATTGGTCCTTTTCTCTACTAAGAGTGAGGACGTCATAGATGGTTAATACATTCTCGTCATCACATTTCAGGAATCTGCCATTATCTTCACATACAAATAATAGCTTATTAGCCAATGAATCTCATAATTAATTCAAATATTGCATAAAATTATTTATATTTCTGATTTCATTAGGTAAGATTGTATGAACTTAACAGAATTGGCAAATAGAGTCGACGAAACAATATGTTCTGTAATTACCAGACAATTTTCTATGGTTAGAAACTGATGCAGAGAAGCTCCGTTCTGTTCCTTCTTTCTACATTTTAAGTTTTGATTGAATTTGAAGGCCTTTTACCCTTCCATCAAAGATGGTCACAAAATTCGAGATCAATGCTACAACTAACTTCATTTTATATGATCATCGTGCTATGGTCCAAATAAGTTCCTAAGGCATGAGCTGTTCCATGAGCCTATGTGCAGAACTGTTCCCATTGTCCAAACAACAAGGCTATTAACCGTGTAATAAGAGATCATGGATGCTCATCAAATCTTTTCTTTGGCAAAATGATCTACAGTTTTCTTTCTTTCTTTTTTTGTTTGGGGGGGGGGGAGTTGACCAAGCTAAACTGATAGTAAAAACAGGTGAATGGATCGATTATACCCAATTAAAAGGCTGCCTGATGAGAGTACAATTGATTAGGAAGGATTATAGCACTGTTGGAGAACACGTTTTGTGAATTACAAGAAATAAGTTAGAGAGAAAGGCATTAGGCCATCCAATGTTCTGTTGGCAATTTTTGGATTTTGCAGACCCTCTATTGTGATACCACAATCAACAAAATATTTTCCTTCTGGCAGTAAGTCTGTGGTTTTGGACGGCAAACAGACAATAAGAAGGTTCCATACTCGAAGAGAATTGTTACAGCTTTCTCAATTTGGGGTTTGAACTCTCAATGCCTTAAAACGGCTTAATAATTTACTTGACTGTGATGCTCTAGAAGATAACTAAAAAAAAGAAAAAGAAGTTTACGAATTTACAAAAGAAAAAGTAAATCTATGATACTCAGATAGTCCTAAAGGATTAAACTTATTCAAGAATTCTAACAACTTATACAACTAATGATAATGACAGCTGTCATGTGTAACAATCTCACTGTCCATACTCCAAACAATACCTAAGATTCCAATGTCGACCGTCTTATCCCCTTCCTCACATACTCTTCTTACTTTTGTTGGAGAAACTTTGTTCACTCGGTATTTTCCTAGATGTGATTAATTGAAGAGATGTTTTGAGCTGAAGAATGGAGGCAGGAACTGAAACTGCTACCTTGCTCCATTTACTTTGCAGTTAAATGAGTTGTAGGCTCCTTAATCATCATCCTAGTTGGATATAACCAAAACACCAAGCATAAACTGCATAGTAACTTTACGAACAGAGATTTTTTCAGGAAAGATTATAGAAATGCCAAAGGACAGTAGTTATTCAATCTGAATTTAAGATGAGATTATCAGGGAAACAGGACTTCATGAATTAAAGTGGAAAAAAATGGATAATAACATGAAAAGGAGCTTTACAACATAATTGTGGATTTCCAGCATACCAAAAGCTTTATGTTTATCCTCACCAAAAATCATCACTTTTCATTTGGAAAACACCTCCTTCAATCACCAATCCAAACACCAAAGTTCTATACAAGATGGAGAGAAGAGGCGGGAAAAAACCAAGAGAATAATAAGAAAGGTATTGAACCTGATGTGAAATTACGGGCAATAAAAAATGAAAAAGAATGTAAGTGATGTAAATTACCTAGGCTTTGGTTGATTAAATTCTTTCAATCACCTTAGAATCTGTTCTTTGTGAATGCCTTGAAGACGAAGTTGATCCTCTTGAAGAACTATGTCCAAAAAAGTTCAGCTTTCCGATCTTCTTTGAGAAAGAAGTCATGATCTTACGAGAGTTAGACTTCTCAATATCTTTCTTCATACAAACATGCTCTTTTTCTAAATCATTTAGTCTCATCCTTAACCGAGCTAGCTCAAGCTTTAGTTCTCGGTTTTCTCTCCTTAGTGATGCATAATTATCTCTAGGAGACATTGTTGCACTAAGGGCGCCGCTGCTAATCCGCCATGACTGGTGCATTGGCTTGTGATCCTCATCTGGATAAGAACAGCATAATGCATTTCGGAGCCTTAATTGCTCATAGTAAAGCACTTGGACTATTGATTGGAGGGGGAGGCGCTCATTCTGAGCAGCATGTGCACCAGCCTCTTGTGAGAGTTTTTGAAAGTCAATGAGTTTGCAGAGCTTTTTCTTATCTGCATCTGACAAACCCTGATGAGCCTGAAATTATACATTAAGGAGAAGAATTATTAGAAGCAAGGAAAGGAGAAACAAAAAATGATTGGTGCATATCAATATTAATACAGGTTAACCATTCCTGCTTATCAAGAATAACTTCAAAATTTTGGCCACTCTCTAGCAAAACCAAGGAAGAGAAAAAAGTCAACAATTAAGAATTAGCTTAACATTCAAATGGAACTAGCTTTCGCTCTTATCATAAAATAAAGATGATTTTATTCTTGGAAACTACTGAAATTTTCTGATGAAAAGAAAACTGCACTTATAAGTGGTATAATTTTGACCAAATTTCCATCATGAAGGCATAGCTGAAAAAAAACAGAATCTTGTTCTTACTTTAAGGTAAACATCAATGGCACGATATAAACCATCATGAACAGTACGGGCATGTGCTGGTAAAGTCTCTGCAATGACCATGAACTTGGACAGTTTGAGGTTAGCATCAGGAGCAATTTCTGCAAGGTAATTGTCTACTAGTTTTGCTACTTTTAGCAATGCAGTCTGGGAAGGTGAATGGGGACTCTCAGATTCAAAAACTGAAGTATCAACCATATCATCTTCACTATCTTCTTGTTGGGAGAAATTAATCAGGATCCTATGAATTGTGTCAACATCAAACAAAGTATCTCCAGCATGACGGAAGGAAGGGATCAGAAGATCATCAAGACTGGCAATATCCAAGTGGGACCCAATCCTTCTTTCTAGGTCAAGTCTGCATGCTATCGTGCAATCAAGCATTACAGCACTTCGCAAAAGCCCAAAAAGAAAACTGATTGGAACAACAAGTTTCTCAACAGGCAAAAGGCCAACGATTGTCTCAACTACAAGCCTTTCATGCCCATTTGAATCTGCAACAATCTCCACTTTTGACTGACTAGAAGGATTCCACAAGCTGGATTTCTTTGTCAACTCTTTCTGGGCATAATTCATTAGTGATGCACCGACACTTTCAGGACGGACACCTCTGCATTTCATGGCTGTAATAACGTTCTGATACAGATCAATCCGAAGAACCGAAAGATCTTCTATCCACCAGTCCCCTTCACATTTGGCCTGGCGGTTCATGTGAAGCCTCCCAGAGCTGCTATATTCTAGGCGTGAAAAGCTTGAAGCTATTTGCTCCACACATGCCTTTGAGGCTATAGCATCAATGCAGCGGCTGACAATTTTAAGTTCATCAGCCAGAGGGAGTAGGTTTTCGCATTGCTGCAACACTTCCACGCACATCTCAAGGTTTTTGCAGACTACGCTTTCCAGATATTCTTCAGCACGAGAACCAAGGTTATCTTTGGAGTACTCTTCAGTCATCTCAAGGTAATCTGAAATGCAGCATAGTTGAGCAACATTTGCTGAAGTGATTTCAAAGTTGATACCGTAGCAAAATTTTGCTGCTAACTCAAATGCCTCAGCACCTCCTGGAAGACTCAAAAGCTCTACCCTTGAAATATCAGACTCCCTGTGCTCTGCTACTAACCTTCTCATTCGACCACTTCGAGAGACTAGAGGAAACTAGAAGTGAGGGATGTAAAGAGTTAGATGCATTTGGCATTATAGAAATTAAGATAATGGTGTAGTTTAGTTTGGGGTCTACCAATTCCATACAACTAGGAGGCATGAATAGAACTGCAGGTGCATAATCATTTTAACTTTCAATATATATTTTTTTCACCACTAATTTTTTCAATAAAAGTTCATGAAAAATAGGGATTCTAGCTAGTATGGATTTGGAGTAGAAACAATATTAGTGCGATAAGCATGACCGAAAGAAATTATAGGTCGGAAAGTTTGTTATTTTTCCTTTTATTTTCTTTTTTCATGCATCTGTATACTCAGATAAATGCCTGGTCATGCTTGAAAGAAAGACTGCAATAACTAGAACTAAATAAAAAATGGACAAACTTACCTTATGTAAAGCAAATACTCCACCGCTCACTTCAATTGTAATATCACTAGGAACATCCCGAAAGATCCTGACACAGATCATTAGCCAATCACTCACCCAAAAACAAAAGCTGTAGAATTGAAGGTCTCATTCGGAGGTCTAGGTAACACATTTTGGCACCTAAAAGAATATCCTGAAATTTTCAAGCACAATTTGTGGCAAAGAGCACCATGGTGGAGTATTCATCTTAATAGTTAACATTCATCTTGTTATTTCTCTGAACATCAACAGTTGTGGGGATCACATTATTAGGCAAAACATGTTATTGGTTAAATTATTACAAACTAAAGATGTTTATTTTCCTTTATGATTGAATCTTAGAACCAACAATAGGGGGGATGGATAGAAAAGATGTCATCAATTCTGAAAAAAGAGAAGAAAAAAATAAAGAAAATACAAATCATGAACCCCCAGAGTCCTACAACCAGAGAGAGCTCAAATCCCATTTGGTAATCCACTTATCCTAATAAAAAAAAAAAGTACACAACCCTTTGAACAAGATTCAATAACCTATTAAAGAAAAGAGAAAATTAGCATTATAAATACAAAACATGAATACCTTTAGCTCAAGGACAAACAAGACAGACCTTTTTGTTTATCCTAACCAAAAATAAAATAAACTCAAATAAAAGTACGCAGCCCCTTAAAACAACATTAAACAACCCATTAAAGAACAGGAAAAAAAATCCATAACTAAAACAATTAAAATAACCTAACCATTATAGATTATAAAACATAGCATCATAAATAAGCACAAGAGACAGAAGAAACAAAAAAAAAAAAAATAACAACCCATTAAGGACGGTGTGATAAAATATATAAAACAGAAGCGAATTATATCAAATCACTCTGAAAGTGACAAACCATTCGTTGCATCTCTGGCGAGAGCATTTGGCCAAGGATAATTGTTGGTTGTGGTGGTGTTTGTCCATTGGGAAGAAAGAAACCCAGAAGAGAAAAATGTGATGTTACGAAGGAAACAGAAGAAGGAGAAGAAAGTGGGGTTAAGGTTGGTAATTGGGAAGAGAGACATAAACCCAAATGGAGATTGTTGGCTTTGGCAGTGTTCTTTGGCCATTTTCGTCAAACAGTTGATGTTCGGAGCATACTTTGCTATTGTCCAAACCAGTGGGCCCCTCTGGTGGGCCATATCCCCCCTCCTCTCTCTCTCCCTCCTGCCCCATCTCTCTCCCTCTCTCTGGTTTCTTTTCGTTACTATTTTCCCTTTACATTGTGGGATAAAAAAGAAGAATTTTGAAATCAGGATCGTAATATGAATGGGTCATATAGGTTAATGGATTATTGGATTGATCCGGTAAGATCGGATAAAAAATTTGAATAACATTATCATAAAATAATAAATAAATATAAAATTATATGATATTTGTATAACTCTTACATGTGACGTGGTAAAAAAGACTATTAATATATCTATTTTGATCGCAGGTTCGAGTAAGGATAAGCATAATTTTTTTATTTTTATTTTATATTTTAAAAAATTTGAGTTAGATTGGGTCGATTCAATCGATCTAATCAAAGTTTTGATGATTGATTTTTTTAGAATTTGATTTTATAGAAAAACTCAAACCGATTATTGATTTAATTCCCGATTAAATCGATCCGACCAATCGATCGAGCATGGCTTTCAAAACACCGATAAAAAGGCAATGTTATTTTGTTAAAAAAGGGCGGGAATAAAAGTGGTTGTTAAATTGACACTTTTACTCTTTCCCATTTTTGTTTTGACATTTTTGCCCTTTTCTGACATTCTTTTATTCTTTTGCGCTCGTTTCTTTCCTAGGCCTAGGGTTTTGACATTCACCATCATGAACAATCATTTGGCCTACAAAGTGTTGCTCCTCGTTTGGGGGATTCAATTTTTTGGGTGCCTCCAAAGAGTCAAATGTATCCCTTAACCTATTATTTTCTTTTTTAATACACAAAATTTTAACTCTAATCCGATCACAAAAATAAAAAAATAAAAAAATTATGATCACTAAATTATCTTTCTCTTATATCATGAATGTGATCTTACTCTTAAGCTTCAAGTGGATACTTAAGAATTTGAGCATTCATTTTGATTTTTTAGATTTATATAAATATTTTTTTATGCTTTCACCTTACATTAAGGAAATAATTAAGGGTGTGTAAGTGTGTATGATTGTTAGATGATAAAGTTATTAATAAAAGTTTTAGAAGATATATTAAATAAAGAGTTTAACTTATATTATTTATATTTTATCTTTATTTATTATCTGTGACGTTAATCGAAAAATAGAGAAAAAGGATAAAAAAATAAAATAAAATTCTTGACCCATCGTATATGAATATATGAAAAAGAGCCTCAAAGCCCCTAGCCAAGTTTCACTTTCTATCAATTAACCTAGAATATATTTCAAATGGGTTGTTCTGTATTTTTAAACCTTGCTTGAATATCCCGGATTAACTTGTTTTAAATTATTTCTATCATATTTTTAATCAAAATAAAAATTTTTTAATAAAAAAATATGAATTTATAAGTAAAAATTCAAAATTTCAATGAAAATTATAATAATAATTTTAACTCGATGTAATCTCAACACAGACCATTAAAAAATTCTTCAATATGGAACATGAAAAAGGAGCAAAAAGCATTGCACCTATTGCCCTTTTAACAATTACATGCTCCTGCAGAGATCAATTTTATCAGATGTGGATGCGATTGCGAGCCTGTCAATTATTTGTGCTCTGAGCATGCATGTGCTTCTCAACATGACACATTCAATCTTGCCCATATTGATTTTTCTTTTCCCAAAGGACCATTGATCGAGATAATCTTATATATCTTAAGTTTCCAAAAGAACCTTATGGATGAGATGAAACTTCCATCTTTTTTTTTTTTAAAAAAAAAATTATCTAATCATTTTGGATCCGACTAAATGCAATTCGAATCAGATTAGATTCTTAACAGACAAAATTTTTCTAATGTCTATTTTCTTTGTACACAATACTCGAAATAGAGACATTAGTTAAATAGTATCATTATCTGATACTAAAAAACTCCATAATAAACAAGAGTGGCCTCCATGGAAGCTCCAACTATTTTACTCTAAATGAAATAAATTTTTTTATTAATCAAATGTGATTGAGCAAAAGAAGTAAATGAAATCTTTTTTTATTTATAAATGTCATAACTTTGAATATAATTAAATTTTGGAGATAATTTTTTGAAAAGTTTTACTGATTGAACTAGCCGGGATTTTTATTTTTATTTTTATTACTTTTTAATGCAACTTTTTGAGCATCATCATCTTTTCAAAGGCAAAAGCATGAGTCATCGCAAATTTCTTCTCTCTTTCTCTCTCTTTGGTACATGGGCAAATCAAGCCTTATGCAAAATTCAAAAGGGACAAGGGAAACAAACCCCAAGATCCAAATTTTGGACATTTGTAGTTTGATTTCAATGTTAGAGACTCTCCCATGATCTAAGTTGATTGAGGATCCAAAGGGGTGAATTTAGCAAGAAAAGCATTGTTCCCACTTTCCACGTGAAGCAATTCTCTCCCAAGATAAAAAAGAGGAAATGAAAAGGTCAAAAAAGCAAAAGGAACACTCAAGAAAACACATCAATGGCGCAAGGGATGGGATTTGTATGGCCAGCTTTTGATTTGTTGATTACCCATCTCCTCTCTTAGACCCTGATGGGGGTTGGGTGGGACATTAAGGTTTTTATTATAAGGTGAGACAAAGAGAGTCCCACCAATTCTATAATGGACAATAATATGATATCATTTGTCATCAAATCCTTCACTATTATACTAATAAACAGTTAGTTTACCCAATAAAATTATTAAATTTTTTAAATAAATTTTGATTTTAAAATTTAAAAATAAAATACTTCCCTGAACAATGAAAACCATATCCATCAACATTCCCTTTCCCGTAAATGGGAAAAAAAATGGGTCATTCTCCCCCCCCCCCCCCAAGTCCCCATCCAAGTCAAAGTCATTTTTCTTCCTTTTCTTTTTTCTTTTTAGCTTTCCATGAATATTGTGTTGAGCGTGATCATAGGCATGCACCTCCTGACCCCACCTTAAAAGTTTTTATTTATTATTGTGTTGGAGGGAGGGATTCGGTGATTAAAATAAGACCATCAAATCAACTTGAGTTCAATTAATCCATCAAGGACTCCTTCCATGTCAATTCATAATAACCTCAATTTTAAATTAATTTATTAAATAATTTGAATCTAAATAATAAACAACTAGAGTTATACTTAATTTTTATATATAATAAATAAATAAAATCTTTCGAGTTTTTTTATTCAAAAATCACGATTCAATTTCACCTCTGATATCTTTATTATAATTGAATGGTGAAAAAATCTACCGAAAACCTTTAAATATATGATAATATATCAATTTTACCTTTAACTATTATTATGTTTTTATTAAACCATTATTAATGCGACCTAGATGTAGGGTGATTATGGACCTTAGGGTGATAGCAATGATAGTAACCAGAGTCTCTTTCATCTTATCTTAATATTGGTTATGCTTAATTTTTATGAATTTTTTGATACATGAGAGAGTCTTAAACTTAAAATATCTAAGGAAAAGGGGGATAATATCAAATTTAGTCGGATCAAATTTGATTACGGATTGAATCCACTTTCTTTTCTAAATCAAAATTAGCATGTGGGGCAATCTGCAATTGTTGTGTTAGCTATATTCTACAAATCAAAACAAGTTGACAGTAGACACTTGCCATTGAATTTTTAGGAAAGAGTTGATGCTCTCATTGTTTACTCTAAAGGTTAGTTTGGTTGGTGTGAAAGTGAAAGAAAAAAAAAATGGGAAGTGAAAGTGAAAGAGGAAGAAAATAGCACTTTTTAGTCACTTAGTAAGAAAGGAAATATGGAGGAAAAATACAAATGGAATATAATTCTTCCCCCTCCCTTTTAAAAAATCATTTCCAACCCAAAATAGATAGAAATAAAAGAAAATCAAAATTTTGGACAAATTTGTTCTTATCATTCCTTAATATTTACAAAATTATTCTTTTTTTTTATTTCAATTTTATTTAATATAAAGTAATAAAATTTAATTTTCTTCATCAATTTTATTGGATAAATTATTTTTTACTTTTTTACATTAATATTTTAATTTTATTTATTATAAAATAATAATTAAATAATTTACAAAAATAAGAAAAATATATTAAATAACTAATTTTCACTTTAAATTATATTTTTAGAAAAATATTATACATTTCTTTCTCTTTCATTCCTACCATACAAAAATGAAGGAAATACATTTATTTCCGTTAGGTGATCTAAATCTCTCCCTTCCTCTCCTTCTTCCCTTTTTTCTCCCCTTCTTCCAACTAAACTTACCCGGGATAAGTTTAGTTAGAGTGTAAAGTTGAAGAAAAAGGGAAGAGGAAGTAAATGACTATTTTTATTCATTTGGTAAGGAATGAAATATGAATGTAAAATAAAGTGGGATGTAATTCCAATCTTTCTCTGTTAAGAAATTATTTCCAACACAAATTGGACGGATTGGGAAGAAAATGAAAATTTTGAACAAATTTGTCCTTGTTTTTTTTTTTATATTCATGAAGTTGTCCATTAATTTTTTTATATTTCAATTTTATTTAATATAAAATAATAAAATTTAATTTCCTCTATTGGAGATTTTTTTTTTCAGTTAATGATAGAGATTTTACTTTTTTACATTATTATTCCAATTTTATTTAATGTAAACTAATAATGAAAATAATTTGTAAAAAATAAAAAAATATATATTAAATAGTTATTTTTAGGAAAAAATATACTTTTAGAAAAATGTTTTAAATTAGAAAAAAAATACGTAGTAAGAAATATTAAAAATATTATTTACAAGAGCGTAATAGCCAAGTTTAATAAATAAGGTGATATTTTTTTTCACTTTTCATTCCAACCAAACAAAAAAAATACCATCTATTTTCTTCATTTCTACTCCTATCAAACAAAAATGAAAAAAATATATTTATTTTCATTAGACGAAGTAAATCCCTCTCTTCTCTTTTCTTTACCACTTTCCCTCCCCCTTACCCGAACCAAATTTACCCTAAAGGGATAAAGGTATCAATACCAAATTATCATTACATGAGTCATATTGTTCCTTCAAGCTATAGCATTCCATTGGAGAGAGACAGCCTGCCCGGTTGTAAAATCCTTGCACTGAAATGAAAGGATTAGTACAGCAGAGGCTATGTTTCGACTCTGGTCATAATATTCATGTTAAGTGAAAAGAGACTAATGGATCACTTGGCATGGGCAGCAAGGATCCTCCCCCATTTCTAAGATCAAGGGTTTGAGCTCAAAGATAAAAACTTTTGTTATGGGGCAGGAAGTATAACATGTAAGGAGCAGAGCATGGAGAATAATAGAGTTCATAATTTTTAAGGATCAAACAATTTTTTAAAGAATTTTAACTGTATTTATAAAAAAAAAAAAAAAAAAAAAACCTAATAGCATTTCTAAAACTTTTAACAAATTGCTAAATGTCATTTAAAGTACACATTATTAATTTCTTTTCTCAAAATTTCACAAGATGGTTGTCACCTCCCGGGTTGATTTACCCATGTTTGAGCCTCATATATAGTTTTGGAATCTGCACTATACTAAACCATAAAAAAATTTAGAAAATCCTAATCAGTATTTTGAAAAATAAAACCCTAAAAATTTAATTTAGATAATATATCTTATAAATACGAAACAATCTCGATTATTATTGATTTGATATGAAAATTTGTGTTTCGATTTTATCCATCGTTTCGATCCACCAATCCGAATTCAACACAAGTTTGGATCTCACCCTGAACTTTCACATGATCTCTTCAAACAACATCACATCAACCCTTATGTTGTCAAAAAGATTTTACATTTTAGATCAACAGGCCCTTATTTCGGGCAAAGGAGACATTTTCTTGATAAATATGCCACAGAAGGACCCGATGAGATAAAAGGATCTTTGGAGGGGACAGATAAGGCTAATGTAGGGTAAGGTCACCCTCAAAAGAATGTGGGCCTTTGCAATTCAGTCCTAAATTGACACTGGTCGGAAATGGTGACTGCAAAAGTTTGTTCTTCCTTCTTCCTAGTCATTGCATTTCTGGGGAAAACCCCGCCTTCTACTTTACATTTGATTGCGATAGCCCAGCGGCATTGTTTGACTGCAATAATACTGGTAAGGATTGACACAGTGTGCAATGACTAAGATCATGGAAATCTGTTAGTATTATATTTTCTGCCAAGGTATGTTTTTCCATTTTCTTTGTTAACATTATGCTGTCAAATTCATTAATGATTTTAAATCTTTATTAGCATGATTGGTGTTACTAAAGAGCTTTAATTAATTATGCATTATATTATTTTAAATACCCTTTTTTTGATACACAGGATCGCGAAAATCATAAAGATACATGTGCCTTCAAAAGTTCGAACACGAGATCTTGGGAAAGATATTTGACTAGGAGTTATTTAAATGTTCCTATGAGAACATATTGTTTTAATTTTCTTAGTACCAATAACGGGATATGTTACACCAACTATTAAGTGAATTAAATATTATAGAAATTTTGAAAATATTTTGTTATATAGTTATTAAATTCACACACCGGCTCTTAACAACTCAAGACACAATGCGAGATTATGATTTTTTTTTTTTTTTTATGTATACTGAGATTTGAATTTAAGACTATTATAAGGGGAGAGGAGGAGAAAGAGGTGCCATTTGAACCGAAACTCTACACCCTTTTGCCACTCATAATTGGTAACATTATCCAACCAGCACAAAAGTATAGTCACTAACCCACCTCCCCCCCCCCAGTTGTTTCTTTATCTCCAAGATTAGGATCAATAAATGTTATTGACTGCTTTTAATAATGTTTCAAAAAAAATATTAATGTTTCTCAGAGATATTATTAAAAATATTAATGAATTCTCTAATCTTTTTCAAAAATAGTTGAACTCTACTCGCAATGAATCGATCCAACCCTTCCTAGACACACCCTGTCTCACCACGATATTCTCTTACAAACATTTAAGAGCCCAGCAAGGGAGGAGAGGACATTACGAGCTGTAAGGATTAAATCACCAAAACATCAGACTCTCCTAACCTTTGAAGAAGAGCACGACCCATTTAAAGTCTTAGAAACAAGACAAACACTGTGGATTAACTTGACCCCAAGCCATTCTTGATTGAAGGAACAGTACTAGCAACCAACCCAACATTAAGCTAGCCCAATCCATTTTATCCTGCATACTTAATTTATGAAGCAGCCCAGTTCTTCCATGGTCTATGCCCCCGCCTTTGCCATGAACGAAAACCTTAGTCTTTCACCCACCCCCCCGGGGCCCAAATGAATCATACCCTACCAACCCGCTTCAAGATTTTCAGGGATGCTTTTTTTTTTTTTTCTCCCTAACCACCGGTATTGGTTCAAATGAGTTCGGAGTCCTATTTAGGAGGTAGCTCTCTCAATTTTTTATTTTTAAGTTTCGAATATGAGATTTAATTAAAAAATCTAATACCATTTTCCACTAAACCAGTTGTCTATCGGTGATTTTCACCGATTTTGACGGGCTAAGTGCAGCTGTTAGAAAATTAAGTCATGGAAAGGTTGTTGTTCAAGCTCCCCCGCAGGGCGTGCTCCATTTACTGACGAGAGATTCCATGGGTGTTAGTGTGCCACAGTGTGAGCCATGTAGTTCACTGTCTATTTTTTGTTTCGGTCTTTGACCCCCTTCTCACCAACTACAAATCTCTGAAATATGCTAAATTCATATTTTATTCACAAGACATAATTTGTTCTAAGTGCTTCACAAAGCTCAGCGTGGACACTAAAATTTCAGAAATGAACATATTGAGTTATTGTCCCTCTTGCATATTAAGTTGTTTGGGATCATCTTCTTAAAGTCATGCAATCCTTGGTTTAGGATGGCTGATTACTTGCTAAACCCTAATTGAACTTGCACGATTTTATGGTTCTACAACACATATGGTCTAAATGGTTGCTGGCCAACTTTATGATCATGTTCTTAAATTTGGTTGGGTGCAATCCAAATTTAACTCTCTCTTTTCGTCCTGTGATTTGGCCTAATATTGGAATGCGAGCGCTTTTCCTTCTCTCATGTCTCCTATTTGAGCATTCCAGGAGAACAGTAAAGCCAAGAACATTTATGGAGAATATTGAGTTCCTCTAGAATTTGCACCTCTCCATGGTTTCCCCTAATATATACTGTTATCAGTTCTATTTAATCAGACCACCTCTGCGGGATGGTCCAGAGGAGCATTATTTTGTGGGACTAGAGTATCTTTGTCCTTAATTTTCTTGGTTTTTCTGTTATCCCGCAGATGGCTGTAAATATTTTGAATAACTAATGGGTATCGTGCTTTAACATATACTCACTGCAAATTGACCGAATGCACTTAATTTTATTCTTTTCTTGTCAGATATGAACTTCGTGCAAATCTATGGAAATGGAGAAAGAGGTATCTTCGCATAAAGTAGCGGATCTAAAACCCAAGCAGTGGAGTGAAAATATTTTCATGAATCGAAATATTTTATTTTTAAGTCACAGTCACAATTTTTTTATGGGGGTAATTTTTTTTTTAATATATAAAATTTAATATTTTATTTTAGTGGGGGCAATTGCCCCCACACCTGGCTCCGCCACTGTTCACATACAAGTGGATGCGGGGTTGTGATGGCAGAAACAAAAGCAACTGGAGTGGCCCATTCCGATTCCTTAGAGCATGACTTGGATCCCAATTAAATCACTCTTGCCTGCTGAAATTAGAAGCAGGTACTGGTGTTTTTGCTCTAGAATCCAAATGATCTAGAGAGAGAGAGAGAGATTCTGAAAGACACTTTTGGCTTGTGTATCTGTTAAGTGTGCTTACTAGAGTCATTTTGCCTTCCTGTGAGTGATTTGAACCTTTGGACCATTAAAAACACTCACTCGTGACATTGGATTGAGGAAATCTTGCTTGAATGAAAAGCTTGTCCCGCTCTGAAATGCACAAGGCACTTAAAATTTGAACTCACCCAACAATGGAGATCATTTGCATGTTGACGTTAGCGCTTCTTGTTTATCTTTTAAGGTTCTTGTTTTTCTAGGTTTAATATGGCAAAGTTCTATAGTATGTTTAATTGCCAAAATTATGTTTCAATGAAGACAGTTTACATTTTGCCAAATAGGGTTGATACTTGTGTCTGTTCTGCTCAAACCTAAATAAATTGGTCAATCTTGAACTCTCCGATTTTTCAATTATAAATGCTTTAGCTGGTACTATGGGTGTGTGTGCAATGATGGAACTGCAGGAATCGAATTTTGGATCTTTCATCATCTTCTCTTGCGAAAATGCTACTTTTTCAGGGCAAAAATGTCCATGGAACTTGTTTTCATTGCTTGCACAAGCAACAAGTGAACGAAGAGCTTTGCACAACACTGTCTGATTTTTGCGTGCCACATTAATCATGAAGGCTTTTCATCGAAGAATAGCCTAACAGTATAAAATTTAAAGTTGTATTCTGATAAAGGTACACATGCCAAAGAATCTCATATGGCAGGTCATAGTCTTTACGTTTTGATCTTCTTTGTGCCTGAGGTAGCATTTACTATTGATGTGGGTGAACAGAAAGAAAGTCTAAAATTTCTCATTGAAATGGAGAATATTGCAACAGGCTTTGCTTGTACACCATTTGATAGTCACAATGTGAAACTATTTCAAGAAGGGGCAACGTGATAAATAAGACATCCTTTTAATTAAGGTTTTGAATTCCAGTTTTGATAATAGAAAAACAAAAATTAAGAGAATTAAATCCATAACGGACCCCATAATACTAGACCGGATTAGTTGAAATAATTTGGATATCTACCGATAAAAACTAAATAAAAAAATCCAATACACAAGACTCATACCATTACAGGGCCGGTCCCTTGGATATTTGAAGGTCAAGTTGTTTCCAAATCTAAAAGTTGGACTTCCAGGTGACAATATATATATATATATATATATATATATTTATATATATATATATATATATATATATTTATATATATATATATATATTTTTGTTACATTAGATTTTAATCTTAAATCAGAAAAGGGTTATGATCATTGGTCTTTTCTATTGACACAATTTCCAGGTCACAATATAACAACTTCACCATCATTGAACCAAGGATTACCCTCAAGTCTAGCTCATACAAACAAAAAGACAATATGATTAGGAAGACCAAATTATTACATGACTTAAATAATCGGTTGGATGACTTGAAAAACTTAATAATGCTATCTACTTATTCAATCACTTTATGATGTCCAAGTTGCATTTTCCTATATTAAACCGCAGCCTCACCATCGCGAGGAGAGAGAACATGCAAATTGGTTGGTTCAACTGACGTTCAAAACCCTCTCCATAAAAGGATTGGGGAAACAATAGAAACATGTGAATAAATTTGGAGAATATATAAACACACAAAGAAAATGGGGGAAGAGCAATAAAAGAGAAAAGACATATCAAATCTATGCCATTACACATGATGATGGGAGAAATCCTTTTGCCCAAAGGCACTGCCAAGACCGTACACTTTCCCATGTGAAAAGGCAAAAATTTACTCCCGTAGAGGTCTACTAGCCATTCATGATCATTCCAATAAATGCACCACCACTTGCCACATAGCAATCTTCACGGATGCACCCTTCACCACCACAGATTCAGGGAAAAGTGAGAGAGAGAGAGTGAGAGACCCTCTTCCTCAGTGTGACAGTGTCAGGATGCAAAAGACCGGAAGTAAGATTTCAACATGAATTCAAAGCTCAACAAAGAAACCCCACCATGGCCAGAACTATCAAGTGGTGGTCCAGTTTCAACCATAAAACAGCCTAACTTCCGGTCCACCTCGTTTAGCTTAACTACCAGGTTTTCATTTAGTTGCTTCTTGACATTTATTTGTTTTTCCCTGATAGCACATTCTCATGCCCCAAATTCCGCAAATGAAGAGAACTATATATGAATAAGCTCAGCTCGATAAAAAAAACCTCAATAAGAAAAACGTTGGGGCACAAACTATCGTATGGCCACAGGACTAGATGACTAGTGACTAGAAGTTTAGTACAACACAGCATATATTTGGACCAAGTGTAGTCAAACTGTGAGAACATAAACGAACTTGAGCCTGATTCCTAAACTAGTTCAATAAACAAGCCAACCTAATTCCCTTGAGCTTGACCACATTAAGCTATATGGCATGATTGTTTCCTTATCAATGCAATCATATGCATGAAACAATCACTAAGAAATCCTTTTTTGCTTAGGTAGCACAGTTACTTGTTGGCCCAGCTCACACCATCCTCCAAATGGGCCCCCTTATGACCAAAACCATGGCCCAACAGCTCGTCCCAGGCATGCCAAGCACCGCCGGTTGCATCCTATACAAGCCATGGCAATGTCATGCACAACAAACACCATGTGCACTTGTATGCCTGTACAACTCAAGAGGCCTAAGGAATTAACAATGTGATCCAGTGTTGGCTCCAAAGACACCACCAGCCTTCGCCACGGGGTAAAAAGAACATGTGCAGAAACAATCTTGCTTTAGATTTTCACCCCCAATTGGTGCTCAGAATCCTAGTACAGATTTACATACCGAAAAGCACATACGCATCAACATCCGAGTATAAATACAAGTGCAGGCCTTCCTCGGTCAAGTATAGAGGGCACTGCAGAGTGTAAATAACAACAGAGAAAAAGACAAGCATAAGGAAATATGATGACACTTTATATTAAAAGGAGCATACATCAGCATCAAACTAAGACAAAAGTAATTGAAATCGAAAGAGCAAGTACATAGATCCCAGTTGCTCGATAACAGCTCCTAATCTCCTAACACTAAGTTAACCAACAATATGCCCCAACTAAGACTAACATTTCCCTAATTATCATCAGAAATCAGATTTTCTTTCTTCCTTCCAAAATCCCAAGCAAAACATCTAAGACTAGATTTTGTGTTAGTGTGTATCATCAGCTCTGTTACAGTACAGATCATTAGATTACACATCATTCTAAAGTTCTAGATAATTTTTACATGGGTTAACACAAAGGTTGGCAGGGAAGATCACCATTTGGCCAGCAGTCCTCACCGTTTCCTGTCCAACAAGATGTTCCGTCATGGGGCCACTTTTACCCACTCAAACCGTCCAGGGAGGGGCAAGTCATTGATGATGTCAAAGTTGTATCTGTAAAAATTCCAATTAACCATTGATTAGACCTAAATTATAAAGCTAATGCAAGATTTTGGCAGATGAAAGTCATCGTACTTCTCTATGAAGATTCTCTGCTGCACTTGCTCTGCACCAGCAAAAAACTCATCCATCTCACGCTGGGTCGGGGTGTTTCTCTGCATAGAAGTTCGGGCCCTTCGGTTTGCTGGAGAAGGTGCTGGCTTTGTAGTAGAACCAGGTGTTTCTATGGTGTCTGAGCTCCTTATCAAGCTACAAGGTGTGCTTTCCCTCGTGCTCCTGCTCAAGAATATAAAACCAATCTTTTAATTGAATTAATGCCTGTTACACGCACAAAAAACTTGATTTCTATGCAAGTTCCTAAAAAAATCACCAGCCAAGAGATGCCATTTCACATGATTCAAATCCCTTTGAACAAGATAATCTATTTTTTCCAGTTCACAAGAAAACATCGAGTTGGGGAGGAAAGTCAAAAAGCGGAGTAGCATTTATCTTAAAAAGACAAGCTTTACTTTGGCAGACAGTAACCCTTCAATGGAGCTTAAGATGGGTTACATTGTCCCTTATAAATAGCCCGAAAACAAGGAATCCTACAAACAAGTTTCAGTCAGTTACATGCCCCTATCAATATGATGCATCACTGCAAAAGCAAGAAGGTGCCAGAAAAATTAATGAGGCAAATATAACAAAAGAACAAAGTTACTCTATCCTGTTTCACCATGATATACAAAGTAATGCCAAAACTTGCAGATAAACCGAACAAAAAATAAAAAAAAGACACGAAGCATATTGAAGACAACCATGAATTTATGAAACCCAGCATCACTGCACCAGTTTCTCATTTTCATTATACTAGCCTGTGTTGTACCACAAAGCAATGCAAATAATCAATCTCCTTTCACAGAACCTATCTTTAATAAAATTGAATAACAGACATAATTATCTCCAAATGTCTTAAGTGCTTCAAGCACCTTTAGTAAATGTAATGGGAAACATAGAATAGAAAGCTTTGAATGCTCTTCTCACATCATTTTCCTATGGTATGACTGAAGAAAAATAAGAGCATTGAATTTGGGTTTCCGGATAAGGGAAAATTGACTTCCAATATAAAGAACCATGTACTGAAGGTACATAATTTAAGGCCAGGAGGTGGAGAGAGAGAGAGAGAGAGAGAGAGAGAGAGAGAGGGAGGAGTCGGAATACCTTAATTAAAAAACCTCTCACAAGTCACAAACACCACCGAGCTATTATGAAAGCAACTTTACTAGTGCTCATGTCATGTACAAAAATAATATGTTGAAACAGGTGAAAGTATTCTAGGCCCTTCAGAATCCCTCAGAGAAAAAAATAAAATAAAATAAAATAAAAGTAAAAGAGCTCTTTCTTGATAAAATAACAGTAACATAACAACATCCAAGTTCAGATAATGCACAGAAGGCCACTTTCAGAAGACACCGTGACTCAAAGTCTGATGACCTAGTAGTAGCCAAGACCCAGAAACAAATAAATAATACAATGAAAAATGGTGACAGAATCATAAATGCTAGACTAAATCTGGAAACCAACCATAAATAACCATTTATAAGGGAAAGAAACTAGTCTTGTTGGTGAAAAATGACACACTACCTTGTATGAACAACCCCAAAAATTTAATATGAAAAAGTCACAGGAACAAAGAATAGAATAAAATAAAATAAATTCCCTCCTATCATTCCTTGGGTTGGAATTCAACGAAAAATCTAACTGCAAAGTTAATTAGGCATGCATCATTAAAATTCTGTAAGAGAAAAATCCTCTCAATCAAAAAGAAACAAAACCAACAGATCCTCTCAACCAAAAAGAAACAAAACCAACAGTGTCATTCTCAAAAATTAATTTGCAAGAAAAAACAATTTTTTCTTTGGGATTTTTAAGAAGAGGAATACGGAAATAAAAGCCACAGGAAAAGAAAGAATCTTTTGGGGGTGTTGAAAGACTCCTCAAAGACAATCCATCGCCGAAGATCAAGAAATGCCGCCCAAAAAAAGAAACACACACACACACACAAGAGGCCTTTGAGATTTTCCAGACTTATAGAAACCCTAACAAAATACAGCAAATTTCTGAAACCCAGAAGTCAAAAAAATGAAAGAATAGGTTCTTTAAACAACCAATCACCTTGCATGCAGAAAAAGCCCTAATTTCAAAGTCGTAAAAAACATTTAATCGTCAAACAGACAACCAAAACTCTTTTAACCAGATTAAAAAAATGAACTAAAATTAACAAACCCACCAAAGAAATTTCAAAAATTAAGGAAAAAGTTTACCTTTCTCTTCCGTCGAAATCCAAGTTGTTCTCTCCAAAAGAAGCCTCAACATTCTCATGTTCATTATCATCTTCAAAACCACCAGAAGCTTGTAAGCCCTCATCAAAATAACCCAGCTTGCATTTTGAACAATTCGACCCAACAGAATCAGAATTGAGCCTTGAATTTGATCTGGGGTTTGACTTTTTAGGGCCTTTGGATTTGGAGTTTTCTTTCGTTTCCTCCTCTTCTTTCTTCTGTTGGGGTTTTGAAGGAGGCTTTTCAAGTCTTCGGCTTCTGAGTTGGAGATAAGAAGAGGGTTCAGCTTCAGGGCTTTGCTGAGCAGTGCTTTGGAGTCCTTGTAAAGCTAAGGTTTTGGCTCTGGTTCTAACACCAAGAGAGGACTGAGAGACTTCCATCACTGCTACGTCTCCTGTTATCTTTGCTTTCTTCATATACTTTCCCATCTTTTTTCTCTCCTCTCTATTTTTAATTTTAAGATGGGAGAGAAAAGAGAAAGGGGGAGGAGGTAGAGAGAGAGAGAGAGGGTGCAAATGGCAAAACAGGGCAGGGCAGAGGAGCCGAAAGAGAGAGAGAGAGAGAGAGAGAGGAGGGAAATAGGAGAGGAGGCAAAATTTGTATTTATGTTACAAGAGAGTTATAAGTGGGGGAAAAAAGTTAGGGTTGGGGTTTAGGGAACAGTGCTTCTGTCAGATTTGAAAAAAAAATGAATTTGAGAGTTTTTGTCTTATTTATTTACTTCTGCGAGCAAAATGGCATTGGTGTGAGATATATTTTTCTTTTTTCAAAGAAAAAAATATTTGATTTGAGATGATAGTCATTAAATATAATTTAATATGGTAATTGAAGTACACATATTTTACAATTAAATTGAAGTGAATAAACCAATTACTTATAATTCAAATAATACCATTTCTCATTTAAAAGATTAATTTTTAATAAATATGGTCAATTTGGATTAATCGGGATAAAGCCTTAGATATCGAACAATATCCAAGAATAGGTAAAATAAAAAACAAATGAGGAATAAAAATTTAAGTTCCTTTTTTTACTTGAGAATTCTTTTTATCTCACAACTATTTCTTTTTGTTTCGCGTTTTAAATTAAATGCTATCAAAACGATACCAATTTTTTTTTGCCTATCAATATTAAGATTTTATCTAATTAATTTGATCTGAATACTATATGACTTATATATAGCTAGATCTCTCAAATTTTATTTATTTATTTTTATAATTTGAATCTAAAATCTATAATTAAAGGAGTAAAATACCTTACCGTTATATTTATAAAAATTTGATATGACACCAAATTAATAAGTCTCAGTATTTTCTAAACTTAATCAACGTAAATTGGTGGACCACTCTCTCCGAAATCAAGCACCATTCTCCATTGAAGATGCCTTTATCTCCCAGACCTTAGACCGCAACATCCTTTTTATCTAAACCATCCGATAAGTGGCGGAGGCACGTATAAGCGAGGTTGAGTAACTTTTTTTATTAAATTAAAATAATTTTATTAATTTTTATATGTTAAATAAATATTATCTTTATTTAATTTAAAATATTATCTCCACTACGATTAATATTCTATTTTATAAAAATATTGTGTCTTAAAAATATATATCATCTGTTTTATGAAAATATTTTGTTATCACTGTCGTTGAGTGCCGGATCCACCATTGTCTTTGAGCAACCCTCGAACCTCAAATTCGGACTTAAAGTTGAATAGGTCACCTTATGTCCAACCAAAGCTCAATTCTTGGTTACATGATAGTTGCTCATTCTTATTTGATAGGTTGGGTTCTTTGTGCCCTTAAATTTTACATCGATCAAATTAATATTTAAACCGAACAACATAAAAAAATAATTAAATTTTATGAAATTGGAAATACATTTAAGGTATGTTTGAGCTAAAAAAGGATCATCTAGTATTTTCACTCAAATTTTAGGAATTAAAATAAGTAATATGTAAATATTTGTACCCTTTTATCAAAATAGAGTTCATTTTCATGAATCAAGGATAAAATCTTGAGTTAGTATCTAAATATTTACCATCAACCGCACAAGTATATCCAAATATCTTAGCTAAACTTAGATCTAATTTCTTTAGAGCAAGCGCCAGATTTAGATTAGAGCAAAAGTTTCATGCCATTTAAGCTAGTTTGGGGGATGAATGGACTAAGACAACTTTTGGTATCTCTTGACACATAGCATTGTTGACTAGAATAAAAAGTTTTTATGTAGGCATGTATAATTTTTATATTTAATTAATAATTTTTCACAAAACTCCTTAAATTTATGATTAGATTTGATGGTACATGGCCCTAATCATGTTGGGCTCAAAGATGGTCAGGTTCTCAAAGATGGTCAGGTTTACAGCTCATCAATAAGCCTTCTTAGTATTTGCTGATCACCTCTCTCTCTCTCTCTCTCGATAGCTAACCGCTCGACACTTCAACTGGTCGGTCCCAAGATCTCCTCAGTGCTCGGTGGTCAATACACAAACAACTAAGGTAATTTTCACTCTTCCTAAATTATGAAGAGAATCTCACGCAAATAGAAGGGAGACCTACGATCGTGATCGATAAGGAAAATAATTTCCGCAACGAATTGAACTTTCCAAACCAGATAGATTTTGTAAACTTTGAGAATCATATGACATGATTCCCCGAAATCTCTGGACACTCTCGTAAAGAAACTAGGGTTCTATCACCCCACTTGCACATGGCTCTTACATCAAAAAGCTATATAAGCTCCAAGGTGCATACCATCCAGGTAAGTTCTCTAAACCTATATTTTACACACAAGTCATACAATGCTTTTTCCTCTTGATATCAGTTTATTTCTTTTCCTTTCGAAAACCGCTATCTAACTTAAATATCATACTCTCTCTTGTAAAAGCACATTTCAACGGTGTTTTGCAGATCTTATTGATCAAGATCATCAACGGCTAAATCATCCCGTTCGAGTTAATAGAGCCATTATCTGTGAAACCAAATTCACCTCCAATAGATTGGTGCGGCCTGTGGAAACAGACTGATTTTCCAGTCAAATTGGCTCTTATTACTATCTTTCTTTCTCCGTTATGGCCTCAGTCAAAAGGAAGATAACAATTGATTTTGACGATGACGATTTGATAAGAATCAATACCAACCGAAACGATCTGCTAGTCATCACAGCAGGAATTGGCTCTTACCTCGTCAAAAGAACCTTTATTGATCAAGGAGCAGATAGCAACATTCTCTTCTGGGATGCCTTTCAACGGATGGGTCTCACCCCATCACCTCCAATCTTTTGACCAACTTATTAGAAGCTCAATAGCGAGTGCGTATATCCAGAATGCACTATCTTGCTCGTCGTATCACTATGAACGCCTCCTCACCATGCCGCCACCAGAACCACTTTTCATGTGGTGAAACTTCAATCTCCTTACAATTCCATCTTAGGCCGTCCTAGCCTAAATGGCCTTGAAGCATTGCCAAGCGTCAGACACATGAAGATTAAATTCAGGACCCTCTTGGGGATCACAACACTCTACAATGACCCCGATCCATCGACTGTCCTCATAACAGGAGAGGAAGGAGAAATCTTAGTAATTAACACTATGGAACTTAGAGATAACACTGAGCAGCAATCAAAATCTCAACCTGAAGTGGAGGTAATTAAAGTGTCTATCACCGACACGCTTGGTTGAACTATTTAGATTGGTGCCCACTTACTGATATTTCTTCAGAAAGTGATCGTGGATTGTCTACGACGTCATTCCAAAGTCTTTGCATGGTCCCCCGAAAACATGTCAGGTATTTACCCTTCAGTCATAGATCACAAATTGAATGTGAACACTAGTCGCAAGCCTGTCAAACAAAAGAAAATGGTGTTTGCACTAGAACACCAGCGTGCGATACTGGAAGAGGTTCAAAAGCTTTTGGCAGCAGAGTTCTTTCGAGAAGTAAAGTATCCCGAGAGGTTAGCTAACGTAGTTATGGTGAAAAAAGCAAACGGAAAGTGGAGAATGTGCATAAACTTTACTGATCTCAATAAGGTCTGTCCCAAGGACAATTATCCACTCTCCAACATCGATAAGTTAGTTGATGATTTATCCAGATATCGGCTATTAACTTTTATGGATTCGTACTCTAGCTACAACCAGATACGCATGGCTCCATAAAATAAGGAGAATACTATCTTCATCACTAAGATCAACACCTATTGCTATAAAGTTATGTCGTTTGGCCTTAAGAACGTCAGGACAACTTTTAAGCACTTGGTCAACAAAGTTTTCAATGAACAATTAAGCAGAAACGTAGAGGTCTATGTCGACGACATACTTATCAAAAACACCAACACTAACGATTACATTGCAGAGCTAGAAGAGACATTCCAAATACTCAAACGGTATAACATGAGGCTAAATTCAGCGAAGTGCACATTTAGAATCACGTCTAGGAAATTCATAGGCTTCCTGATTACCAACCGAGGAATCGATGTGAATTCAAAGAAAATCCAAGCTATACTCAACATGACCCCACTGAAGACGATGAAATAGGTGCAACGCCTCACAGGCAGAATTGCATCCCTCAATCGATTCCTGTCGAAAGTGAGGGAGAAGTACAAACCCTTCTACGATACTCTTAAGAAGTCCCAAAAGTTTACATGAATGTCTGAATGCTAGGCCGCATTCATAAAGCTCAAAAAATACCTCATGTCGCCCCCATTCCTCACCTGATTGGTCCCAGGTGAGAAACTTTATCTCTATTTCTCTGTTTCAGACCAAACGCTCTATTCTGTCCCCATGAGACAAGAATCCACCGCATAGAAGCCAGTGTACTATATTAGTTGAATACTTCATGAGTCTGAGGGCAACTACCAACCCATCGAGAAGATAGCTTTTGCCTTGATTGTCACTACCAGACACCTTCGACCCTATTTCCAAGCCCATACTATCATGGTGCTAACCAATCAGCCCTAGAAACAGATCTTATAAAAGAGGGATACTTCGGGTCACCTCATCAAGTGGAGTATCGAACTAGGCGAGTTCGACATTGAATATCAGTTGAGACTAGCTATTAATGACCAAGCTCTCACAGATTTTATTTTGGAGTGCACACTACCAACGTCCACCAAACCACCCCTACTGACTACCGAGAAGAACACTCACAGCCGAAGTGAGCCCTTCATGTCGACAAGTCGTCTAATTTTTAAGGAAGTGGAGTCAAACTCATCCTAGTAGGGCCAGACAAATTCAAGACCGAATACGTCCTCTATTTTGACTTTTTAGTGACCAAAAACTAGACTGAATACGAAACCCTTTTGACTGGGTTATAGATAGCAACGTCATTAAGGGCCCAAAGTGTGCAGGCCTTTATCGATAGTCAACTGGTTGTCAAGCAGATCAACGGGCTTTATGAGACCAGAGAGCCAACGATAGCGAAATATTTATCTAAGATACACCAAGCAGTGGATAAATTCACTAGGGTGGACATACAACAAATCCCCTGGTCGAGAATGCAGCCGAGACACTCTCAAAGCTAGCTAACTCTGAGTCAATAGTGACCAGCCGTACCATCTATATAGAGAGTCTGTCATACCTAGCATCGAAGAGCCCGAACAAATCTTATCGGCAAACAACTTACCAAGTTGGAAAGATCTCATCGAAGCCTATCTGAAGCACGAGTAACTATTGAGCTTGCCCTCCGAAACCGCTAAGTTAAGGCACAAGGCTGCCCACTATACCATCATCGGCCACAACCTCTACAAGAAGTCATGTACTCACTCGTACTTAAAGTGTTGACACCCGAAGAAGGGGACTATATCTTTAGAGAAATTCATGAAGGGATATGCAGTAGTCACCTAGGTACTTGAAATCTAACAAACAAAACTTTATAACAAGGGTACTACTGACCCACCATGAAGGTCGATGTGAACGATGATATCAAAAGGTGTGACAAGTGCTAGCACTTCTCATCGATACCACGCCAGCCTTCCACTGAGCTCAGCTCGATAGCCAACCCGTGACCATTCGTTCAATGGGAAATGGACATCTTGGGACCGTTCCCCCCATCAATCGGATAACATAAGTTTTTCATCGTGGCCATTAACTACTTCACCAAGTGGGTGGAAACTGAACCA
This sequence comes from Dillenia turbinata, assembly GCA_037126225.1. Classification (NCBI taxonomy): domain Eukaryota; kingdom Viridiplantae; phylum Streptophyta; class Magnoliopsida; order Dilleniales; family Dilleniaceae; genus Dillenia; species Dillenia turbinata. Next base: position 4,998,940 of record JBAMMX010000006.1, read on the forward strand.
CTAGCTCAGATTACTGCCACCAAGATGCAACACTTTGTGTGGACATCCATCATTATCAGTGTTGGTATACCCCACGTCTTGATAATGGACAACGGCAAGCAGTTTGACAACAGAAGTTTTCGAGACTTCTGCAGTAGGTTGGAGATCCAACATCACTTCACCTTCATTGCCTATCCACAAACCAATGGTTTCGCAGAGGTAACCAATCAAACGATCCTATAGGGACTAAAGGCTGTACTAGATGAATTCAAAGGTTGCAGGGTAGATGAGCTTTACAGCATTTTTTTTGGCCTACCAAACGATGCCCCAAAGGACAACAGAGGAGACATCATTCAATCTCACATATGGTTGCAAGATGGTGATACCAGTCGAAATTGGCATTCATTTACTAAGCATGGATCAATACGAAGGAGGGCCGAATGAATCCATGCTACACGAACGCTTAGACCTACTTTCCGAATTGAGGAAAACTGTATCCATTCAAATCGTTGCTTATCAACAGCAGAAGGCGAGGTATTACGATTGACGGATCAGCACCAGAATGTTCAATCCAGACGACTTGGTACTCAGGAGAGTGGAAGCCACTGGTCAACCTCAACCAAGGGGCAAGTTAACGCCTAATTGGGAAGGTCTTTACAGATTACGCTAAAAAGTTTACCCAGGCACGTATCGCCTCGATCACCTAGACGACTCAACCATACCTAAGACCTAGAACTCTGAGAACTTGCGCATCTATTATCAATAAGGATCAATACTCTATTGAAGGAACACATCCTATTCCGCATGCAACCGAACAATCAGGTATAGACCCCTATAGCCCTCTATCTTGCTGTGCTAACCTATTGATTTGCTCTTATGCTTCCCAAGGTATGTCGTCAATGAGGGATCTACTTCCCCGAACGGGCCAGTGCTGCCTCGTCCTTGTAAATGGAGTCTATCGTTGGATCTATCTCTCTGAATGGGCTAGTATCACCATGTCCTCCCGAATGGAGTTTATCATTGAGATCTATCTTCTCGAATGAGATAGTATCATCCCGTCCTCTCGAACGAAGTCTAACGTTGGGATCTATCTCCCTGAATAAGCTAGTATCATCCCGTCCTCCCGAATGGAGCCTAACGTTGGGATCTATCTCCCTGAATGGGTTAGTACCGCCCGGTTCTCCTGAACAGAGTCTATCGTTTGGATTTATCTCCCTGAATGAGAAAACCTTGTCTAGTCCTCCCAAATTGAATCTAGTAGGGATTCATCCCCCCGAAAGAGCTAACGAAACCCATTCTTTTAGAAGGAATGAACAATCGATACAAGGAAGATACGTGCTCGGGTAAGCGTGACTCACTCTCAACCCTATGTGATCCAACGGGAATAAGAGCCATGGTACTCCGTGCCTAACGACTAGTAAGCCTACCGACTAAGAGATGTACAACCGGCCAAGAAACATACTCAGAAGTTCAATGCTCGTCATACACATTAACATACTGCTAGCAGATAGGATAATCATTTTCAGAACAAGATCTAAAAGTAAGTGATAAAAGCCTTTCTTTTATTTCAATACGATGAGTGCATATCAGAGTACGCAGTTGTATACAAGGCAAAAGAAAAATTTACAAGTACCTGAAACGGACCGAACTATATCGAAAGAAAGACATGAGAAATCTATAGTAAAAAGTTTCGAGACAAGAAGATAGTAGAAGTTTCCACAGTTCGTCGAGTCGCTCTTGAGTAACGGAGACAAAACAAAAGTTTCAAACCCTCTCCAATGAAAGCTGGAAAGGACTTGAGGAGGAGTCGAGGAGGGTATGAAAGAGATTATGAGGATGCATCAAGCCTCCGACCGTCTCCTGCTCCTTCTATCAGCCTAACCGAAGGAAATACCAAGAAAACACCTCAGCCACCTATTACACTCAGGGGTCGGATGATGGCTCTGACCTGAGAAGAAAGCTTACTTTGAGGAATATCTCATCCTTCTCAAGGTCAAGAACCCTAATGAGAGCCCTAACGGGCTCCACCCCGACATCCAGACACCATACATCATGATGGAATCTCGTGTCAACAATCATATCCTTGATGGAATCTCGCATCGGTAAAAATTCTCTAAACCATAAGGTTTTGTGGCTCAAAATCCATATTCAAGATGTTTCTCAGAAATATAGAATTTCAACAATGGAAACTCGCAAAATCACTCATGAAAGTATACAAGATCTCTCTGATGCGATGTCGAGCCATGTGATGCCTATTTATAGCTGCAAGGATGCGATTTTTGCAAATCTTGAGCAGATGAAACGACCCAATGAGAAACGTGCATAATGAATGAGGAGTCTCAACCTCTTCAATTTCCCACGAAGCATTTAATCCGGTATCATTCATTCAACGGTTGAATGCATTTACGCCCTCACGACCATCCAAGTAACGACCCTTGGCTTACTCCTTACGTCTCTACTTTGAAACGACATAAGAAGTAGGGGACAAGTGATGGTACATGGTCCTGACCACGCTGGGCCCAAAGATAATCAGACCCATAACTCGTCAATAAGCCTTCTTGGTACTTGTCGATCATCTCTCTCTCTCGATAGCCAACCACTTGGTACTTCAATTGGTTGGTCCCAAGATTTCATCGGTACTCAATGGTCAATACGCAAACAGTTAAGGTAATATTCACTTTCTCTAAATCACGAGAAAAATCTCACGTGAATAGAAGGGAGACATATAATCATAATCGATAAAGAAAAAAATTTCTATAATGATCTGGATTTTTCAAACCTAATAGATTTTGCAATCTTTGAGAATTCTACGACATGATTTTCCGAAATCTCAGGACACTCTCATAAAAAAATTAAGGTTTTATCACCTTGTTTACACACGGCTCTTATGTCAAAAAGCTATATAAGCTCCAAGGTGCATGCTGCCCATGTAAGTTCTCTAGACCTATACCTTACATGCAAGTCATACAAAGCTTTTTTCTCTCGATATCAGTCTATTTCATTTCTTTCGAAAACTGCTCTCTAACTCCAATGTCGGAGTGTCCCCCGTCGGAACACCTTCTGACGGTTTTTTACAGGTTTTATTGATCAAGATCATCAGACGATCAAATCATCTCGTTCAAGTTAGCAGAACCATTATCTATGGAGTCAAATCCACCTCCAACAAGGTTAATACCATTTCATTTTTTTTAAAAAAAAAAGGTTAAAAGATTATATGAAAAGAGTCGATAAACATTTTTAAAAATGCATTCAAACATGGCTTCAATTTAAATGAGATAGAAAGCCCACACTGGAGGCCGAGTTTAATATAAAATAAGAGCAGTTTTTTTTTTGTTATACAAAGATTTGAATCTAGAATCTCCAGGTTGGAAAGAAAATTGTAACTATTAGACTATCTATAGAGACATTTCAGGGCAAATGGTCGAACAAGTACGTTAGGGATATTTTGCACAAAGCAGTTCCAGAATGGGGCTCAAGTCCTCTTCGGTTTGCCATTATATTTGTGTATAGAACTAGTTTACTCAGAATGGGGTCCTTTAACTTCCAAAATCTCTCCAATCTTCCATTCTCCATCTCTAATTTCTTCTTTTGACTTCAATTTCTTCTTCCACTTTACATCTCCAGAGTCTCACCATTGATTTCTCTCCTACATTTGATTTCTATATTTTGCCTTCAATTTCTCTTTCTCTCTACCCCCTGAATCTCTTCGGTCTCTCCTTGGATTCCTCTCTGTCTCTCTCTATCTTTCATTTCATCTCATTCTCTTCCGAGATTTCTCTCCTCTCTACCCATCAGGGAATCTCTCTCAAATCGGCTTTTGAAGTTAAAAAAAAAAAAATCAAAATTTGATCTTGAGGGAGGTTGAATGCGAAATAGTTAAAGCAACTCACATGTAATACTGGTAGACTCGTCCCATTTTTATTTTACCAACTTATTATTTTTTTAATAAATAAAAAAATTCATATATTAAAAAAAAAAATGAACTCAAAATTTCTAAAGAAAAAGAAAATAATATTATAACTTATTCTTTTATATTATCAACTTATATTATTTTGTTTTAGTTCATTTATAATATTTTCAAATAAAAGTATGTATAATTTTTTAAAAAATATTAAAATATTATTATATTGATAATTTTTATATTAAAATTTGAAACTTACCCTAATGAATTTTTCGAAAAAAGGTCCAACTCCAGATCTAACCATATTCGGTTGGATTTGGATATTAGAAGGAAAAGAAAAAAAAATTCTTTTAGGAATTTCCGCAGTTTTGATTAAATGAATAAATGAATAGTGTGGCTCACTTCCGCACATCCACTTTTGGAATTTTCTGCTTGTTTTCATGCGTTGGATGAATTCTGTAGTTTCAATGATTACATTTTCAAAATAGTGTTGGAAATCATTTTTCCCAATGTTACAAACATCTCTCTCAGATTATAGAAATGTCGATGATTTTTCAAAAAAATAAAATGTCGATAATTTTTTTAACATAATATTTTTTATTTTAATTTTAAAATTTAAAATTTAATTAAAAAATCTAATATAAATTTTTTGTCATGATTATAGTTGAGATATAATAAACTTAAATGATTTTTTAAAAAGAAATTAGGAATTGCAAATAAAATGATTTTGTTCTTATGGAAGAACCAAGCAAATCTAATATATTATTTTATTATATCGAGATTTAAATCTAAAATTATCAAATTAAGAATAAAAATTATGACTACTAAAATATCGTTCAGAGACCAACCACACCCAATATTGGTTCTACCAATTTAGCTAGTTTTATTATTGTTTAGAAAGGCAGCCCTGATCCTTTTTCCTTTTCCACCTGAATAATTATACTCTCGTTGACCATTTGAGAAGTTCTTGTCGCCCACATAACATGGTGTGTTGGAAGGAAGACCATAAGGCAAGACATCGGATTCCATTCTTAAATAGGTTTGAAAGGGAAAGGGGCAGCCATTTGACATTAAAATAATAACAATAATGGACCACGTATGTTAGAAATCAAATCAATTAAGGTATAATTCTAGTATTAGTTATATAGTATTTAGATCAATTGTTTTTTATAAATATTTTTTGATTTCGGAAGAAAAAATAATAAAAAACATCTAAAGGTAATATTTTATATTTTTATATTTTTTTTTTGTTATAATAGGAATCGAATTCTGGATGACGAGATCGAAAAAAAAAATTGTTATCACTGAACTATCCTCTTAGATATTTTTATGTTCTATGATAACAAATATAGGCAAGTCACCTAAACTGTAACAAAACTATTCGATCCGCAAACTCTCTTTCTCTCTCTCTTTTTTTCCCCCTTTTTTATAAGATTTTCAATTTGGAATCATTGAAACTAACAATTCGATTTAAAACTTTCTATATGAATTCGAAAGGTTGAAAGCATTCCAAAAAATAGAGAAAATTCATTATTTTTCTAAAATAATTGAGAGAATTCATGTCTAACGTGACATCTAAGAATGGTGTTGTTTAGATTAGTGTTTTAAATATTGTATTATATTAAATATTAAATGATTGAGTTAATTAAATTAAAAATTTAAAACTTTATGTAACGATATGTATAGAATATAAAATTTAACAAAATACCCAAAAAAAAATTATGCAAACCAGTAAAAATTTAAAATTTTAAAAATTTTGAAAATTAGAAAAAAAAAATGAATGAAGACTCTTTCCTATGTAATTTTTCTCAATAATTTGACTGTATCACATTCCCTCAAATAATATCTTCTCCTATTTCCTCCATTTTCGGCTTTTATTTTCCCCACGCATATAATATCTGCATAATTAAGGATATAACTATTAAAAAAATATTATTTATCAATTTTATAATTTTTAAATAATTATATATTACGTCAGTATAATTAAATCAACTGTTTGAATCAATCAAATCAGATGAACGACATATTAATTTACATTTTTTGAAGTGAAGGTAGATAAGATGAATATTTTTTTTTAAATATATATAAAGAGATGTAATTAAACGAAATTGAACTGAAAAAAAAAATTGGAAATAGAGAAGTTCTGTCACTTGAGCTATTCGGACTAAAAAGTCAATTTCTAAAGAAATCGAAGCGTGCATGATGAGAAATGCTTTCTTTCACTAGGATTAATGCATTGTTTGAAAAATTATGGGAATAGAACTTGGTCAAGTTTAACATTGATTGATTATACCCATCCTTTTGAATCAAATAGGAGTAGGGCAAAGAAGTCTATGTGATGCATGACAAATTTCTGAAAAGGAGGTTAATCACATTATTGAATTTTGACCCAAAAAAAAAAAAAAAATTGAATGGCCTCCGTGTTGAGAATTGCCTACCCAAAGTATTCACATACAATATGATGAAGGAAAATTAGTAATAATCCCCAAATTATGGTAACAATTTAATAACTATAATTATTGTAAAAGCATATTCATAAATTTTACTTAAGGGTATAATAGGGATCACTTGATATACAAAATATTATCCGATGTAGTGCAAGGTGAAGGGAGGGTGAACATACATGTATATAGTTTTTCTCTTATATTTTTATAAACAGGTTATTTTCATATCTTGAATTTATGATATCGAAATCATCAAAAGAATAATTTAAGAATATATCAGGTAAAAATGATATTTCTTGGTAGCTACCATTAATGAGAGTTGAAGTATATGATTAAAATTTATATTCTGATATTATATATTGTATTTTACTAAAATGGATGATTTTATCATAATTTTTTTAAGAGCTTAACAATTAAACTATTTAAGCTCATTAATTTTTTTTTTTTTTAAAAGTAACTTCACGACCCTGAGATCTTCTATTTTAGTACTTATTTTTGTGGAAATCTTTCTTTTTTTTTTGGGATCAAGCATATTGTCCTTTAATAAATCTACTTGGGATGTCCATCTTTTCCTAAATTTAGGGCTTTTGAGTGATTGGGGGGTTTGGCATTTAAGAAAATTAATGTGGGGTTCCATCAAATCCATGGCAGCATCAATTTCACTCCATTCCCAAACACAAAGTCTAAGAAGATATTATTATTATCATGATAATATTCTTCCCCAAGGAATCTTCTCAATCTCAAATGGGTGTCCCTGTCCCCCTCCGTAAACATTTTCCCGCCAAAATTGCACCGCGCCACCTCGTTGGTCCGAGTGGGACGGCAGCTATTCATCGGGCAGAGCGGGGTGTATAATCCAGTGTGCTCCTCAACATTCGGCGCATCCCATGCACCCGTCTCGTCGTCCTAATTTAGAAAAAGAGGAGAAGATCCAGAGTGCAACCATTAGTTTCAGAAATGTCATTACCCCAGAAGCCTTAGCTACTTTCTAGGGCATCAGTTTTTTTTTTTTTTTTTTTTGTTTTTAATTACTGATTTTGACCGGTTCAAAGTAGAATCGGTTAAACCCGAACGAGTTAAGGCACCACCAGAGGAGCTTGTTGTGTGTGGGAATAAAGAATGTGGATGTTTGAGCAATGGAAATGTCTGGTCATAGCCGGCGGCAGGAAGATGGAAATGGAATGCATGGTTATGAAGAAAACAATACAAAGATTGGTATCAGCCACCGGGTGTGAAGAGATTCATTCAATTTTGAATTGAGAGGATTACTAAAATGTTATCTTGTAAGTTATTCTTACAGGATCAACCGAGTAGTAAAGAATTATTTTTCAACTATTTTTATTCATAAAATGTATAATTTTTACGATTTTCATATTTTTTATTAAAAGAAATAACTTGTTCTCCCTGGTAATATTATTAAAAAAATACCAAACGAAAACAAAATATTCTTAAAATTGCTGGAGCAATGCTGAATTAAATTAAATATCACTAGACATTATATTTAATATTTAATCAAACTTTTTATTAAATAATAATTTAAATTTGTATGTAATTGATGGGGTGAGTGACACAGTTTATGTGCAATAGTTTATGGCACAATGAACATTATAGAGAGAGATGAATTTATTTTTGTACCGCCTCAATTACATTAATTGAAAACCTTAATCATATTTCTAAACCTCTTTCTTCCCATCAATTTTCTAAATATTTATCTTTTTCAAAAAATTATTAAATACTTAATATTTAGTTTAAAATCAAGAAAAGAAAATAACCCCAATTGAAGGAAAAAAAAAGGAATACCATAGCCTTAAACCCAAGTCTTGAAATTCAAATGGACATTCACAACACAAGATTTGATCTTCCCATGTTTTTTTTTTTTTTTTTTTTTTTTAATTTTTTGAAAAACCTCGATTCCCTCTCCCAGATTAGGAGCCCCGCCGTACAGCATCCAACGTGTGATTTGATTCCGCCCAATCATGACTTCCCTCCCTCTCTGCTCACATTTTCGGATCCCACTCGCTCTACCTTAAATTCTGTTGCATAATCCCTTTCACGTCCTCCCGCCCTCTCAAACTGATCCACAGACTACGCGTCTTCTCAACGCGTGCCCGGCACGTCGTTCTCGTTTTGAATGACTTTGTTGCCAAATTTACTTTTCCTCCCGGAAAAAATTGGTAAATATTGATTTAAATACCAAGGAATTTTTATTTTTAATATATATTTTTTTTAAAATTTTGAGTTTATCATAAAAATAGGACTATGAGATGGAATAGCAGATATTCGGGTTCAATTATATATAAAAAATTGGTAGACTCTCTCTCTCTCTCTCTCTCTCTCTATATATATATATATATATATATTTTTTATTTTTTTTACTTTTTTCGTAATTGTGAAAATGTAGATATATGTTGTATCTAAAGTGTAGCTATGTACTTAGAGAAATTCCAAATTCTGTTGGTAGGTAAAGGTTTGAGCATCGGCAGGCACGGCTACGCTTGAAGCAATGCTATAATTTATTTAATTAATTATTTAGTTGTTAAGAGAACTTCAAGTACAAATATAAGGCATCATCAACTCGACAACTATGAATCTTACAAGAGACTATTATAAGGCAGTGATCCGATGACTAGGGTTTTGTTGCTAGCCCCATGGGTATGGGTGGAGCCTTCTTAGTATTTTGAATTACCATACCATCAATGGGTACGGACAATCCATATTTTCTGGGTTGATGTTCAGCCTCTTTGTTGGCTGGTTTTTAAGTGGGCCTTTCATCCTCTTTTGTGGTGTGCAGTGAGTACCTTTAGATGTAGACCACTCACTGTGCCCATTGTGTTTGTTTTTTTTTAATCAACTGCTATTCTATTTTCTTCGGATTAATTTAGTTTAAATATTATGAGAGGCTTTCTCAAATTTTTTTTCTCCAATCTTAAGTCTCAAACTCAAAATCTTTAATTAATCAACTAATATCCGAATTTCATCGAATTAATTTAGTTCAAATATTATGAAACCTATTAAATGATTGACTCTCCCATATCATTTTTCTCCGATCTTAAGTCTCCAACTTGAAATCTTTAATTAGAGGGATCGTTGTGCCCACTGAACCGTAGAGGTTGGACCACCTACACCCACATTCGGATTCGAATGACACTTCTAAAGGTCTGACATTTCAATGTTAATAAACGAGATGGTCATTCATTTAGCCTCCAATTGCACATTGCAGGTGATATAATCCGAGAGAGAGAGAGAGAGAGAGAGAGGCAACATCATTCATGGCACCATGTGACCAAATTCCGTCTTTTAGGAGTGAGAAGTTCTTACCTTAGTATTTGACTAATTGAATTGAATCGTGATACTAGAAAAGATTTGCCTATACAATACAATACGATACAAATTCTTGATAATAATTCTCTCACGACAAAGTAATTTTTTGGTTGGCTTTAGATGCAACAGAATAATGCTCTTCCTTCGAACATAGGCATCTTGACCTCTCACCAATCTCAGAGCTTTTCTCTGCACCCAGGGAAAGACAAAAGAATTCGTAAATGTTAACCGGATTTATGAATTTAACACACTCGAGCTCAAGAGAAAAATACATCTGGATTTTCAGATAAATCGCTCTTATTTTTCAGAAAGGCACTGCAGCTGCAAAAGCACCCACAGCCAAGATGCAAATGTGAACATCCTTGTCTGACTCCTTGACTCATTGCAGATTGCATTTGCATGAATTAGGTGCATTCATCCGCCCTATTTAAGACATTGCACCTTCGTGATACTCTTGTCCATCAAAAGGGATATCAAGGGGGATACTTGAAATGGTCAAACCATCTTCAGCATCCTCTTGGTCTTGAGCGTCATTCGAAGAAGTAATACCTATGGAACCATCTTCAGCATCCTCTTGGTCTTGAGCATCATTCAAAGAAGTAATAGTTATGGAACCATCTTCAGGATTCACCTCATCAAAAATGCGAGGCTCAAAACCACCTTCCAACTGCCTGTTTATTACCCTCAACATCTTCTGCACCACATATGACTTAACAAGCTCAAACTTGTGATCAGGAGTATGCTGCTGATTAAATCGGCCAGGAAGCTTAGAGCTTGTCTTATAGCAATCTCCACAGAGGTCATAGCCGATTTTCTCTACACAATCTTTGCATCTGAATCGTTCTCCAATTATTGGATACATCTGCAGGAAAATATCACCCGTTACCATCCAGAAAATTCAAGTACTTCCACTAAATTTCTTTTTCAGCTTTGTAGGGTTGCAGGGAGGATTGGTTCCTGCAAGATCCCAAACACGATGTTGTCTTTCATATGACCACCAATTGGAACTAAAGAGTTAAGTGGTGCCATGACTGGTTCAGGTCATCTGCATGGTCTCCAAACTAAAAATCTCAGGCCAATCTGTTATCAGTGCTTTGAGTGCAAAGCGACCAACCAATGATACTTATTATTTAATTCAAAAAACAATTTTCAGCAGGAAAAGGAGAATCAAAAGTTTTTGCAAGAGGACCACCCTCAAAATACTACACCACACTAAAGCGACACGGTAAATGGCATGCTAAACTGTAAGCGTATTATTTATTAAATAGATGTGAGAATTACATTTCAATCAGATATTGCCAACACGGATCAGGAATCCTAACATTTTATAGGTTTCTGACTAATTCCAGATGCCAAACCCAAGATGCTAGAAATTAATATAAGTGCTCATTAAGGGAAACAGGAAAATTTTATAAGCACTTCATTTTAAAAAACTGATTCATCAAGTTAAAAAGATGAGAGTTGAGTTAGCATTATAATCCTTCTATTTACAACAGGTATCATCATTTAGGATATAAACAGTTTAGAGGAAATTTACCCCGCAGGAATCACAACCAACGTTAATATGGATCTTTGATCCATGCTCAGTCCACCATGAAGGATTTTCTCTGAAAGACGGCAGCAGGCAGCTACCTCTTTTACCAGAACCTGAAAAAAAAAAACCAATATAGAAATTGGCAAAATTAGGATGGAAATCACTAACTGAACTTTCAACACAATGCTCCCTGAAGGAAGGTGACACAACAGGAAGGAAAATTTCGAGAGAGAACATTGTCAGACCACAAGTTTGAGAGAAACTAAACATCGAGATTTGAGTAATCACATGAAGTCAAAGTGTGTTTGTGCTATTGACTTCGTGCTAGGTGAGATCATGGACAGATTTAGGGTTAGAGCCACCATGACCACCCCCAACCTCCCCTCCCTCCCCCCCCCCCCCCCAAAAAAAAAGGAGGAAAAGGGGAAAAAAAAAAACACTCACAAAGAGAAAAAAGAACTTTAGTAAAGTCTATGCTTTCTCTTGAAATTTACTAGTAATCTATTTATCTATCTATATATCTATTTATTTATTTTTATTATTATTATTATTATTATTATTATTATTATTATTATTATTATTATTATTATTATGATTTTACTTTTTACTCGTGTCCTGAATTGCCCCATCAATCTTCTTTTAACTTTTTCAATAATTGCTCTTTAACATTTTCATTCTTTTCTTTTATATAAACCCAAGTAAATTTTGCTGCCTCTAACTATGCACCTTCGGATGAGAAATCCAATACTCCATAGTTCACAATAAATGGAAAGCTCCATGGTTTATGCGGCAAAGAGACAGAAAACATTAACATTTTCTTAATCTACTTCAATAAATCAATGTCCACAAGGCAAGCATTTGCTTTGTGTAATTGTCATGCAAAATAGGCTCAACTAAACCATTCCCTCTAGTGCGCCCTCAAAACAAGACTAACAACCCCCCCCCCCCAAAAAAAAAAAGCAAGAGATAAAAAGAAATATTTCATTACAGCCACAAAAAGAACGCCAACCTAGAGCACAGAGAGAGAGAGTCAATGCGAGAAAAAACTTTGAAGTTCAAAATAAATAGTTGAAACCCATTGGGGCTATCCCTCTTCCAATTCAGTTCAGTTAATATAAAAAAAAAAAACTTGTATTTTTCAATTTGTCAACAAATTCCCACACCTCCTCCAAGATAGACCAGGCAACCATCAATGGAGGCTCAGAATAGACAACACAATGTTCAAGCACATTAAAGTCATACAGATCCATTGATATTCACTGGCACATTGTTGTCTTCGTTTGTGCTAATAACCTTCTCCATGAAGCCTCAGAGAGAGAGAGAGAGAGAGAGAGAGCACCAAAGGGACCTTTGACTTCCAGAAAGAGCTTTTGAAACCCCCCCCCCCCAAGTCCTGCTGTATCCAACAATTGACATGAATATCAAGCTTCCACTATTACCATCCCACTTGTACCAACTTATCATCTTTTCAGAAACTGTCAGCAATTTTCACGACAACAGAACTCTCTGCTTCCAATCTTGTGCATTTTTTATAAAAGCCCAACCCAAATGACCCTACCAAAAGGATTGCTTCATATGAGACTGACTGAAGCCAGCTTGTCTTCAGCTAACAGAAATTCGTCTAGAGGAAATACTTCAAACAATTGGACATTTTCCAATGCTCCTGGAAGGGCAGAAAGACCCAATCCAATTCAGCTAACAGAAATTCTTCTAGAGAATATACATCAAACAATTAGTCACTTTCCAATGCCCCTCCAAGAAGGGCAGATAGGGCCAATCCAATTTTCATTGTGAAATCTGAGAGGATTGTGCACTTGTTTCTATCTTCTAACATGCCAATATCATCTTCCTCATTCTCCTGGTTGTTCTCCAAAGCTGATCCACAACCTTTTAGCATTCAATTTTCAAAATCGTCATTCTCTTTGAAAGCACTTAACTAGCAGTGCCATGTTGATAGAAATGATAGACAACCCTCATTTAATGGATCACAACCCTCATTTGATGGATCCTAATAAGCTCCAACTTCACTAGGTGGTACACTCTAGACACTCCTTGCAGAATCAGTTTTAGATATCTTCCGTCCTTTCAGAGCAAGGAGGAATATATAAGATATTCCATTGTGTTTCATATAGCCAAACTATGGTTGTGAGGAAACCTAGCAAGGTAAACCAGAAGGGAGAGTCATAGATGGGAATTGTACAAGGAAAAAAAAACACACACACACAAAAATTTCTGGATTCCAAATTTGATCAGTGAACACTATATTTTTTATTTTTGTTTATTTATTTACTTTTACGAAGATGTTAAAAAGAGCAAAGAAAAGGAAAAGATTGTGAAAGGGGGAAGAGAAGCATCATCACAAGGGCTGTTACGACACTTGGGTAGTGTTACGGGTACCCGTGACACTACCCGATCAAAGCTCGAGCTCAGGTATTTCGGGCTCGAGCTCAGGTATTTCGGGCTCGAGCTCGAAAGCTCGACGAGCCCGATAATTATATTTTTAAAAATAATTTTTATTTATTAAAATAATTATATTTTTTTAAAATAATTTTTAAAATAAGTAATAATACTATCCGATAACACCCGATAACCCTTCGAGCTCGAGCTCGACGAGCTCGAGCCCGAGCTCAAGCTTATCTAAACAAAACTTGAGTCGAGCTCGGGTATCGATACCCGAGCTCGACCCGGGTGCCATAACACCCCCAATCATCACCACGCGACTCATAGTAAGTAATTACTATCAGGGAATCACAAAGTCAGCAGATTCAAAGGCTCCCGGGAAGTGGAGGCGCGAAGCGTATTAGCACTCGGAAACTCCTCCCCTAAATTCATGCTGCATGTTGGACCGCCTCATTCAAGCCCTGAATATTTATCTTCTTTGGGCATTCATAACATCAAGGTTGATATAACTCAGCACATCAACCTCGTACTCCCTAGACATGCTGTCATCAGACCCCTCAAATTCATGCTCAGATTCGTCAGCCAAACCTGATATCACAAGTTCCTATTGCAGCTGCTGACTCATCGTCTCATCTGACAAAATTGACTGCTTTTTGGTTCCAATTTGAGCCCATCTGTGTACACTAAGCAATCCCTGATCAATTCTGAAGATTATGATGATAGCAGGGGAAACACAATGTTGTTGCAGCAGAGCATCTGCTTTCATAGAAGGAATGGCCTTTTTTATGCTTGTTCGAGGTTCTGATAACTATTGTGATGGCTTCTCTGTGATCAAAACATCCACAAAAGCTCAATCAAGAGTTTCAGTGATTGGTAATGGCAGATTCCAAGCCCCCTTAGCTGAAGACACTTTGATTTCGCTGTCGCGGGTTTTTTCAAGCTTCTCAGATCCCATTTCACCTGTTGGTCATGACCGAAACTAGTTTCATTAACCTCCGTGGACTCGGTCCCCTTTTAACCCAAATGAGATGGCCTAACTTCTCACCTCTAGGCTCTTTTATAACCCAAACAGAGAAGCCCATTTTTTCCCTGTTGCCTTTTCAAACCCAAACAGAATGACCCATCCTCTCAACTTTGAACCCTCTTTTTAACCCAAATAAATTGGCCCTTTTTTCTCCTGCATAACCCAAAATTCCAGCCCAACACCAAATATCCTGTCTATCACCTTCTTCGACGATCTCCTGGAACCATGCCTCGACTCCTGTCTAATGATTGATGTCGACCATATCCTACAACAGCCTTAAAATTTGAGCTTAAACTTTAACTCGCATCCATCCCTCATTATTTAAGTCCTCAATTGTGCCGTTTATTCAGCCTACTTTCCTTTCTCAAACCAACGTTACCAAAAATTGAGGATGGCTTGGTCAAACTTCCATCACTGTCAAATTGCTCTTTCCAACAAGATCTACCTTCCACCACATCAACCCAAGATCTCGACTGTCTTTGGCTATTACCATACCTAAGGATAAAGTGATTCTACATCTAGTTAACATGATCAAACATAGCTGGTAGGTTGCCAATGCTTCTGCCACCATGCCTCTGCCACTCCTTCCTGCTGGTTTCTGTGACTTCAATTGTGCTATGGACATTTTCCTGATAGAATTTGACTCTCCCTTCCTGCAATATCGTCTTGATTTCTGCCTTAGAACACACCAACCATATACCCCACATCTCAAGGTGGGCAAACCTTCTTTCTATCCCATCTACTAGAGTAGCAAATGATCTCCAAGAATGAACCTCCAATGTTACCACTCATACGCAACCAGATGATACCGTATTGCTCTCTAAACACCTCTCATTGAAACTCATTTCTAGATTGCCTAGGATATTATCCAACAGGCTACTCAACCACTGAGTAAAATCTAGGCCTAAAGAGGCCAAACCAATACATCTACCACCCCTTATCTCCACAAACTGACAGAAGTTAAAAGAATTACCAATGAGAAGAATCTCAAGAACTGTTGATTTGACTTTAAACAACTGCATTTAGTCACAATTAAATGCTACAACTACTAACAATTATGACTAAACAAATTAACTAAAAATTTAATAAAGAGAGTCACTGGGATGTAAGAATCTGATGATTACTAATTTTCTCTCCCTATGCACTTTTTCCAAGAACAAGGGAATATTAAGGTCTTCAAAGAGGCTACTTAGGTGAAGAGTTTGATTAAAGAGGCCTTTAAAGACCTTAACCTTCCAGGGAAATGTCTTCAGAAGTAATGCAAGTAAAAACCTAATACTTCCTCTGTACCTCACTAGCCAATGTGTACCAAGATTGGCCACATTGTTTTCTGCTTCAGACTCCAAGCAAACTATTTCATTGCTTCTACATGAAGTATATCCCTTCAATTAAGAAGGGGAAATCTTTCAATTTAGATTTTAGTGAAAAAGCCATCTTGAATAGTAAAAATGGAAAATTGTCTGCCTGCAATATCAAGATATCCCATTTCCCTCATAGCTGTTCATGATCAAATCCTTCTGTACTTGTTCTAGCAATACAACTCAGACATAACTATGAATAAATCATGACTGCAAATGAAAATAATATAATACGCACCGGTAGTTGAACTGGCATTCTGAAAATGGACATCTATGATCTGAGAAGCATCTCTTCTTAGAGCATATTCTTTGGGAAATTGTTCCTCAAAAAAATGATCAAGCTCTAAACAAACTTTTGGAAACCCATGTGGATGTATACGCTCACAAACTTGACAGGTAAGCACATCATCATTTGGCATGCCAATACAAGTTTGACAATAAGCTGAACAAATGGGGAAGAGAAACAAGAGTGTTAGAGTTTATAATTGGGGAAAAACCAAATGAATCAGATGTGTCATTGCTATATATAAGAAAATGAGATAAGTACCATGGCCACAATTGAGAACTACAGGCTGAAGCAGCAGTTGCTTGCATGCGTTACAGAGTGCATCATCAACAGAGACCTGATAGGCAGAAGCATAAACTTTATCGGAAGGCAATATCATTTCTTCAGCTAAACCAGCTTTGTTAGCTTTGCTGTGTGCAGCAGAAGTATCTCCCATAACAGCCAATTCACTCTCATGTAATTCAGAAGCAGATGCTTGCATTATTTGGTCAGAGATTTTAGCTTCATATGAACAAGAATCTCTAGACATGCACGACTGAGAAATTTTGGTTACAGAAGGAGTTGAATCAAACGTAACATCTGTTTCCTCATGAATATGTGAGCTATTTGGATGAGCCTTTATCTGAGGAGAGAAATAACCCATTTTTCTTTCTTCATCTGCAAGATGGAAAACACAGGATATAAAATTGGTGGTTTCATGAAACAGGAATTGATGCAAGGAAACTGCATAGACCAAATTTCAGTTAGCAAATATCGAAGATGGTTTAAGGCATCATTAGCGAAAACAAGAAGCAAGTGAAGATACAAAATCATCAGGTCCGTATAATTTCAAAATGCTTCAAAGCTAAAAAGAAGCGATTATTCTGAAGGAGGCCAACATAGATGGAAAATGATCATTCAGACATCAACAAGAAGTTTTATTGCTCACATGTAGTAGCCAGCAAAGTGGCCCATTTAGCTCCATTTTCTAAAGCTAAGGTACATTTTCTGGCTCTAATAACTGAGGCTTTGCTTAGGCTCCAATACCCTTAAAAGAATGTTGGAAAATATAAAGTGTGCAAGAATTTAACCTTACAGAAACCAGCCACTTGAACATTGTATATTCCTATCCCTTAGTTGTCATCGAATATAATATTTAAAAAGGAAAAAAAAAAAAAAAAAAACTCATTTTCTTGCTTATTGCAATGAAGTGGGACCCACAAGTCTCTCTCAATTTTTAAAATGGCAAGTCTTTCATAAGCTTATTTGATTAGGAAAATCCAAATTGAAACTGAAATAATACAGTCCAAATTAATATTATGTGTATTAGTATAAAATTTTTATTAAAAATTAATATGATACTGCAATTCAGTCCCACGAAAAGGCATTAAGTCCAACTCTGTTTGCAATAGTGATAGATGAAATCACAAAAAATATCCAAGATGAAATACCATGGTGTATGCTCTTTGCAGATGATATAGTATTGATAGAAGAAACTAAAAAGGGTGTTAAAACTAAATTGGAGTTATAGAGGGACACGCTCGAGTCCAGAGGATTCAGATTAAGCGGATCTAAAATGAAGTACATGAGATGCACATTTAGTGATAATTATTAGAATGATGAAAAAACGATTAGATTACAAGGACATGATGTACCAAAAAGTGAACATTTTAAGTATCTCGGGTCCATTATTCAAAATGGTAACAAAGATGAAGATGTAAATCATAGGATCTAAGCGGATTGAATGAGATGGAGAAGGGTATCTAGAATTCTTTGCGATCACATGATACCACTCTATTTGAAAGGAAAGTTTTATAAAATAACAGTAAGAGCTACATTATTATGTGACACCGAATGTTGGGCTATTAAACAAAACAAGAGCAGAAAATAACTGCAATTGAGATGAGAATACTACGGTGGATGTGTGGTAAAATTAGGAAAGATAGGATTAAAAATGAAGATATACACATTAAATTAGAAGTGAACTCAATTGTGTATAAGATGCGAATGGTTTGGGCATGTACAACGAAAATCCGAATATACACCAGTTTGGAGAATCGAGAGCTTAAACATAGAAGATTTAGTGAAATGAAGAAGTAAACTATTAAAAACCTAGATGCAATGTATTTGCAAAGATATGACAACTAAGGGGGTTAACTGAAGAGATGATTTCGGACAGGAACGAGTGACGTAGGAGAATTAGAGTAAATTAAATCATCACTCGTTTTATAAATGTATTTGGATAGTGTGTGCGCGTTTTTTTTTAATTATTTTATATTTATCTCTCAAATGACCAACTTCAAATTTTGGGATTAAACTTCAGGTTGTTGTTGTTGTATGATACTGCAACTCAAAATATACACACTAACATTATTTTTACCCTTCCATAGCAGCCAATGGGTTTTACACTCCTACATATTGAAAATGCCATGTCAAAAGAGGGAATCCAATGTAGGTTCCATAACTCTTACAAGGAGATATTGCAAAAGCAGGGGAGGCAAAGCCTCACGGATAGTGCATCCAGTAGCTTTCTTTAGCCTCCTTCCTTCAAGATAGTAGGTTCTGGTCCTAGTAGTGACTCTACACATTTAGTGGTTTAGTGGTTGTATGGGTGAGTGTTATCTGTTATTGTGTAATTTTAGGCCATGGACCTCCTATTGAACCAAGAAAAAAATTATTGTTGTATAAAAGAAAAAATCAAATCTTACAAGAATTATTTAGCATTCTTTTAAGAGATGGTAGTTATTCTACCAAATTACTTGAACAAACTTGCCTGGGAATCCAATACCCATGAAAGTTGCTTTCCGAAAGAGAAGTATAAGCTGCAACCCCTTAAACCCATGTGACTTGACTGCCTTTTTGTCCATTAGTGGTTATAGAAATCTAAAGTCTAGTCTTGAAGAAAAGAATGGCATGCCACACTTATTAGTTGTTTTTCTAGAGAGAAAATGTTTGCGTTTGTATCCACATGTGAGAGAGATTGTTACAAACTCCTAAATTCTCTATTCCTTTAAACAATCAGCCAACACCGAAACATCAGGTATCCTATGTTTGATGACAGGCCTCAGAACCAAAGATTTCCAAGCCTGTGGTCAAAACACCCAAGAACTTCCCCATCCTCATTCACAATATTTCGGTACTCAATCAATGTAGCCAAAAGCAAAAGGCATCCTAAAGAAGACCCTAAATTGCCCAAGACGGAGAGGTGCCAAAAGCTCTTGCTTGAGCAAAGCAAGATAACATTCTAAATAAATTTCAAACAACAATTTTTTGGAACATATTTCAAAATTCATATAATTATAAAATCAACCATGACTCATATTTTAAGTATGACCACTTAAGATGGAGAGATTGTTTCAAAATTCACATGCTGTCCTCAACAACAACAGCAGTCTAACCTCAATCCATAAGTTCGACCACTTAAGGCAACAACAATAAGGTTAATTCAAGGCAACTGCTCATCAGCAAAGTTGAAAAATATATGCTGGCCTCAACATAAACAGCAGTTTAACCTCAATTCATAAGTACAACTATTTAAGGCGATAACATTAAGGTTAATTCAAAGCCAATTACTCATCAGCAAAGTTCACAAATATATTAATCCCAAATGATTTTTTACATCTCTATACCACATATATTTTTCTTAACTAATATTGCCAAGCATATTTTAACCACCCAAAAATAAAATAAAATAAAATAAAATACATGCATATGGAACCAGAGGCTCATACATGCAATTCTTAACATATCCATAAAGAAAAGGTGTTATAACCATATATTCAAAAGTCATGTGAATAATAAATGAGAACTGCTGATTCATAACAAAACTCATCATATAGATTCAGGACAAAAACAAATGCTAACATAGAGTTTGCATATGTCATACAAGTCTATTTTTGTTAGCTTTTTTTATCCAAAGAGAGCAGAAGAATGCCACTGACCTAAAATTTGAATTTCCCTCTGCCTATAGGCAACAGGATACATCTTCAAGAGCAAAAAGTGAAGCATCTGACAAATGGCTGGGAAGTGATTATATGACTGCCTGCATATTGGACAGTGGGACTTATCCAGAATATTCATGGATCCATGTATGCACCAAAAACAGGAAATATGGCCACAAGCTGCCAGAAATTGCAAAGAGGTTATTTGAAATCAGAAACGAAGATCAATAAACAGAACTTTGAAATCCATTTCCTTGAACTCATTACTTACCCAACACGATGGGCTTGTATAGGAGGTCCCTGCAAAAATAATAGTATTAATAAATAAATAAATAAATAAATAAACGCCTTTTAGAAAGCCAATGCAAATACAAGGCAGAAAAAACCAATACTTGATTTCACCCCTTTAATCATGTCCAAGCAGCCCAAGAGGAGAGCATAAAACCCAAAGTCAAAAGAAGCATAGGTGCATTGCGATAAAGTTTAAGTTAGCTTCAGCAACTTTAGTATTATATAACAGAACGCACTAAACAATTTTAATTATTCAGAGACACTTCTCAGCTCAGTATGATGAGAAGCTTTTAGGGTTTAGGCAAATAAATTTCATTCTCTTTAGTAGTTATGCGATTCTCCAACCATAGTGCTTCATCATAGCATGGAAATCAGGATTCAGCAAAGACTGTATTTTAGAGTATGGACAATATCTCTGTGCAATTACAGATACCGATTCACAACTACATCTAATCTAAACTAGTGCACCAATCTCTGACTCTCTGAGTGAAGTGCCAGTGGTCCAGTACCAGTTCATTCTTCTGTCCAATCTAAACCTGAATCAAATCTCAACCTTTCAGGATATACTACAAGTTCTAAAATTTAAATCAGAACTGGGATAGTAGCCCTCTGAGATGCTCTTTGTACAACCTACCAAGTACATCTTACTCATCAATAATGGACCAAAGAAAAAGAAAACAAACTTCAAGAAATCCAAGATCTTTTCTTATTACTTTCTAGTCAATATTAAAAAGTGTGATGTCAGCAGTTTAAAAAGTACATTATTTTACTCTTTTTATGCCATACCAAGTAAAGATTGGCCCATTTTGGTGACATGTCGTCATCCACCCTTCATTTTCATCTCTTGATGACTTCTTTCTCTCATTGCTCAACTTTCCAGAACACATCCCAACCATCACAATCAAAATGCCATTTCATTCATTAATTTCAATGTTCTCTCCATTGCCCTAAAATTCCAAATCCCAACAAACTAAACTACTTGAAAAAAATCAAATAAGCAGCCTCTTTTAACTTAGTTCATTAACAATTACGTGCGAGATCAACTTAAATTGAAAATCACTTGTTCATATGTCCTTCAACTTTTAAGGCACAGGAAAGTTCTGGTTGGAATCAAGAGAGTGAAATCTGTGATCAGATTCTGTCAAAATTCCGGAGTTTTGGCATTTGTGGAACAATGGGATTCTCAAGGGGGGAAAACAACCTGCACTTTTTGTGCAACTTATGTACGATTTTGTTTGTGGTCCTCATATATTTGAAATATGGAGATCCCAAAGCCCTGGAACCAATAATGATGTAACGAGGCCGTCAAACCTCACAACAAATGTTTCACAGAATAACCCAAGGAAGGGTTTGTATGATAAGCTTAAGATTTAGAACAAATATGTAAAGTGTTGAAATTATTTACTCTAAAAAAGCCATTAAAAGTTAAATATACAATAGGACAAATTGGGAATAAGCCTAACCAGAATTTCACACTTTTAAAATTGAAATAAGAAAAGAAAAATATTTGCCAAACACAGAATTCAACGCATATTTAACATGGCATACAGCCTCTCTGCTTATGAAGTCCGGGAAACTCCATAAGGAAGATCAATGCTGAATACTGATTGCTTAGGAAGCAATCAAGTCTAATATGGTACAAAGACCGGGATACAACAAATTCTGCAACTCCTAAGTTGAGCACCAGATCAATGACATGTGATGATCAAGTGATTATTTGATCTACTAATTCACCACCCAATACTCGTAACAATCAATTGTTACTAATCATTCCATCATTCCCACCTTGCCAGGATCCAGTGCAAAATTACAAACCAAAACCCAAGACCAACCTTGTGACCTTGGAAAAGTAACCAATTTGAAAGTTCACAACAACGCGGTGATTCGCCGAGGAGTTAGGAAGATCACATATGATCTTTAAGGTTTTAGCAAACATTAACAAGTGAATGCAATGATAATAGAATAGGTCGAAATCGATGAACAGAAAAAAAAAAAAAAAGAGTTTAAAAATATGGGAGAAGAGAATCCGTACAGACAAATGCAACAGAGAAAAGAATCGGAAATCTGCTGCTCCGAAACAACGGTTTCCGACGGTATCTTCCGTCCATCTTCCATTTTTTCTTCAATTTTTGGTTAAAAATGCAAACCCTAGAGAAAGAAGGAGATCGAATGAAATGAAAGTCGGAGAGAGAGAGAGAGAAAGAGAGGGTGGATGGAGGAAGCGTCTGCATGAGAATTAGAAACGGAGAAAGAGGCCGCAGCGCCCGAACCCGTGGGAAGTATATAGCGTGCAGCTGCTGTGCCGTGAAAATTCCATGGTACCGTCCCCAAAAAAGTGACCGCAGCGGCTGAACTCGTCTTTTGACCGGCTAAAGCTGGTTTGTGAACCGGCTGGGAAGCCATGACTTTTCTGACTTTTTATCCCCTTTTTTTTTATTTCCTTGATTTTTTAACTTCAGTCTTTTTTTTTTACCTCTCACTTTAAAAATTTATTTCTAACTTATTATTATTTTTTTTTAATTTTTATCATCTTGTCAGACCCACATTAAAGTTGAATTAATTTTATAATAAATATGATCAACAATAATTTCATCAAATTAGAGGATTAAAATTAAAAAAGATGAAACAAAATAGAACCGACCATTATTTTGCCAACAATTAAAAGTAAATAGAGGATAAAGCTATTAATACAACTCAACTATTTTTTTTTTTTTTTTGGGTAGAAATGAGAGAACAAAAGGCCCCCATGAACTAAAGGCTTCACCCTTCTTTGTCACCCAGGATATCCCACTAGCATCTGCCAGCAGCAGCTCCCTAATAGCACTTGGAGGGTCATTGTCTTCATGAATACCAGGCTCAGCTTCTATGCCCAACTCCGCCAACTTATTAGCACATTTGTTGGCTTTCATATTTCTGTGATTAATTTTGATGATTCCCAAATCCTTCATCAAATGTTCATATTCATTAACTAAGTTTTTTGAAGGAAGATTTTCTCTAATTCCCTTATTGATCACCTTCACTACAATAAGAAAGTTACTCTCTATCTCCAAGTTACTCACATTCTTCCTCTTAGCCATCATCAGACCCTCTGGTAAAGCCCAGAGCTCTGTTGTGTCCCCATTGGTCTTGCCTATACTCATCCAGAAGCCATGGAGCCAATTCCCTTCACACTCTCTAAACAAGCCTCCCACACTAGCTCTGCCTCTCCTAAGATTAACAACACCATCCACATTCAATTTAATCACATTTTGTTTGGGACGAATCCAAGATATAACCATCTTCTCTCCCCTTCTCAAAGCTACAGTTTCCTTTATAGCGCAAGTCTTAACCATATTAATAATCCTATTCGCCACTAAGCACGCTCTCTCTTTCTTGTGTTGATGAATGATGTTGCATATGGATTTCCATATTTCCTATTACGCAATCATAAATGTTGTATTCACTTCTTTGTGCAAAGTCTTTTGTACAGTGGCCTAGGATCCGACCGATGGTGCATTACGCTTGTCGGAGGAAGATAGGTTCCTCCCCTCCGCGCTGATGAAATTCTGCAATTTACCACTACGAACCAAGAATTCCAACTCGTCCTTAAGCTTTTTGCACTCGTCAGTCGTGTGGCCGTAGTCCTAATGGAAATGACAATACTTGGACTTGTCCTTTTTGGGATCTTCTTCTGTGGGATGAGGGGGCCATTTGAAGTACGACTTGTTTTTTATCTGATATAAAACCTGACTTGGGGTTTCATTCAGCGGAGTGTAGTTGCTGAACCATTGGAGGGTAGAACTCCTGGTTTGCTTCTCTTCGGAGAAGGCTGATGGGGTGATCGGCTGTGTTCCTTTCTGTTAGGGCGGTTCCTTCGTTTGTCGAATGCCTCTGCTTCTTCTGCCGTAATATATTTCTCCACTTGGGAGTAAAATTCTTGGATGATTGCTGGGGGCTTTTTCGTGATAGAGACTTTTATGTCGGAAGAACGCAAACCCATTAGGAGAGCAGCTAGTGCGATTTTGTGGTCCAAAATTGGGACCTTCAACATTTCTGTCTTAAATCTTTCTATGAAATCCCTTAGAGACTTTTCCCCCCGTTGCCGCAATGATAGCAAAAAAATAGATTTTCACTTGGCTCCCCGACTAATTACAAAATGGGTCTCAAACTGTTGTCGAAGCTATGCGAAACTCTTGATGCTGAGCGGCCGGAGAGAGTTAAACAATATCAAGGCATTACCCTTGAGAGTGGTGGGGAAGTGCTTGCACATCGCTGCATCTGAGAGATCTCTGGAGACCATAACCGTTATGAAGTGGACGGCATGGTCGCGAGTGTCATTCGTTCCATCATATCGCTCAATGGGAGGTAAAAAGACATCCCTTGGCATTGGTTCTGAAGAGATCTTCGAGTCGAGTGGCGATTCGCCTAGAGAGTGTAGGGGGTCTCCCCTATCCTTTGCAACTGCTCTTTTAAGCTTGGTGGGCACGAGTTGTTTGATTTGTTTTCTCAGATCCTCAGGGTCATATTAGGAGACATCCGATGGTTCAGGAAACTTTCTTCTTGGTGGTCACTCGTATTCGGATTCTGCTACGGATGAATGGCCATCTGGCCTGAGGGCTCAGCTGAATCCCTCCAATTGTTTACTCATTCTCTGGAGTTTTGACTCCAATCTCTCCATTTGGAGTTGGTTTGCCTGCCCTAGTACTGACACTGAGGCCATGACCAGCTGTTCCTGGGTCACGGGTTGCAGGATTTGCTCCAGATGGGATGGTCGGGGAGAAAATACATGATCATGAATAGAATAATTGGGCGCCGAAGGGGTGATAGGTTCGGCGGGCATATGAGCGTGCCCTTCTATAGCTGGAGCGACCCTCGAGAATGCTTTAGTTCTCGAAGGTATAGTTGTCAGGACAACAGAAGTTGCTCTAGTCTATTTTCCACAGACGGCGTCAATCTGTTGGAGGTGGATTATGGCTCCATAGATATCAGCTCCTTGTTGACCCGAGTGGTTGTCGTCAAAGGGATGTGATACCTGCAAAAACCGTCAGAAGGTGCTCCGACGGGAAGTTTCCGACACTCAAGTCAGAAAAGACCAGTTTTCATATGAGAGGAAAAAACAGACTGAGAGCCTGAGGAAGTGATTCCCTGTGATCAGTGTAACACCGACACTGCGGTGTCCATACTAGTGTACTCTTATTCTTGAAAAATATATATATTATTCCTCAGTTTATATATATATATATAAAATATTTATTTATACTGATTTTTGATTTTGAAGTATTAAATTTAAAATTTTAGTATATTTTAAGTTGTCGTATTCGCGAATCATAATAAACCTCATTTTTATGAAATTCACAATCTAGTGAAATATGGGTGTGAAATTATATATATAATTATTTATTGAATTATTTAATTATATAAAAAAAAAGCAGAGAAGGAAGCGTTGCATTTCGGTTGAAACGCAGCACTCCCTCCTCCCCCAAAGTCGATTAGGGCTAAAGCCCTAATCTCTTTATCTCTCTTGCACTCTCCGCTGCTCTCCCTCACCCTCCACCGTAATCAACCGCGCCTTCGCCTCTCTTCGCCGCCTATCGGTAGTTCCACTACTGCCTGGCCACTGTTGTCATCTTCCCCGCTTCTGTCTCTCTTTATTCTCTCTCAGTTCTCTCTCTCTCTTTTCCCTTCGATCTCTCTGTCTCTCTCACTCCGTTCGGTCGAACGTCTCCCTCACTCCGTTCGGTCGAACGTCTCCCTCTCACTCTCACTCGTCACTCTTTGTTTCTCTCTTTCTCTTGTTCGATCGTGCTGTCACTCCCTCTGTCTCTCTCTTCCTTGCTTGCGCGCTCACGGGCTTTGCTCTCCCTCTGCTGAGAGCGCTTCTGCAATCTTTGCAGAAGCTCCAAGCCAGTAGCAGCAGGAAGCCTTCGAAACCCTAGACCGTGACCTGCATTTCATCCCCTGTACAGGTAAGAATGACTCTCTGATCATTAGCTCCAGGTTTCGAATTTCCTTGGTAATTAGGTTTAATTGCTAAAATTGGTTACAATTTGGAGACATTGCAGGATGGTAGGCGCACGGACGTAGGGTTGTGAGCTGCGAAAACCCTAGGTGAGGTAAAATTTCTAATCCCTTTGACAATTGAATGAAATTAGGTTAAATTTAGGGAGAAAAGTCCTATATATGTTTAGAATGTATGTTAGATTCGAATAGAATGCGTTTTCTAAAATTTTATATGTGATTATTAAGGTTAAGTTTAGAATTTTGCATGAACTAAGTTGTCTGATGTGAAAAGAGCATGTTAGAGGATGAAAGATTTATGTTTGATTGATTAGAATAGTTTCCTTTAGAGCTAATTTGAAATATGCATGAAAATATTAGAATTTTGGGGTTGGAATGAAATATTCTACAGAATGAAGGATACTGTTACATCCAATATCTTTCTTACGTTGTTTTTGAGCTGTAAATTACATAACGGTGTCTATGAAGGATAGTTTGAAAATTGGGGTTAGAATTTAAGAATTGATGTAGCTTTTTCATTATAGCTTGTTCTGCATATAGGTAATCTAAATACGATCTCTGTACTATAAAAATAGACTTACATATTTTGAAAATGACATATGGTTTGAAACGTTTGGATGAGAATTGAAAAGTTTATGATTTTTTAAAAAATTTCTATCTCGTAGAAAATTAATTATTTTATGCTTATTTCCGACTTTGAGAGGTCTTTAGGGTTGAATTTCACTTGGTTTCGATTGTGTTATTTATTTATAAATGAAATGAAATTGATGACATTAGAGTGTATACAAGAATTGAAGAATTTGGATATGTACAAAATTAGGAAAAATAGATAAACCCTCAAAATATTTGGAAATTGATGATAAGATTGTGATTGTGTATTAGGAAAGATCAATTGAGGATCGGAGTAAGACTTTATTGGACTAAATTGTGGAAATATAGAGTAAATACCCTCCCTAGAATGTGAGTGGGAGTCTAATCTCTTGCATGAAAGTGAAACTTGATTTTTACCGTATTTTCAACAAAACATGCTTTTGATATGCATTGAGTCGACGTGTGACACTAAATTTCAAATTTGTTTTGTGACTATTGGAGTGTCGTGAAATTACATTTTTTATGACTATGCATCCATGGTTTGAAATGAAATAATATTGTGTCATTAGTTGAGAATTAGATATGTTTTCTATTTTACCGTTGCATTGGTTTATTTATTTGAAATGATTTGATGAAATGTATTGGCACACGGATTTGAAATGTTTTGATGAACTGTGTAGGCTGGATGCCTACTTGTGATGAGATGATATGATGAGATGATGTTTCTTGATGGATTCCGTAGCTACGAAGGGCGTTTGTAGAGGCACGGGTTGCCCGGATACGCTTCTGCAGGAGGTATCCGCAAACGTCATCTTATGGCTATAGGCGCGGCCAGTTGAACCCACATAGGGGGAGGACGTGTGTGATGCCACTGTCTAGCACCGGGCGGGGTTCTATACATGATTATGAGCTAGCCCCAGCGAACTCATGGCCAACTCGGGGTAGAGAGTAACTTTTGAACATTTTTGCATAATAAAACCCCTGATGCGTCTGTCCTTGGTCATTGTTGACCTTTGCCAGGATCATTTTTTGCTTGCTCTAAAAATATAATAATTGATTTTGAATGGATGCATATGTGTACGATATCATGTGAATTGCTAAATAATTTCAATTTACTGAACATACCATGTTTTACTGCAAAATGTGAATTATTGTTTACAATAATCTTGTTCGACACTCCAATGGTTCACTCACACTATTTATGCTTGATATTAATCCTCTCACTCACTGGGTATCTTCATTGATACTCACCCCTCTCTTTTCCTCCCTCAGACAGGGTTATTGTGATAGAGTGATGCATCAGGCTCTAGAGGTCTTTGGTAACGTATTGGTGGATTCGGGTATTCACGACGGTGAGATCTAAATTTAAATTAAAATATGAAATCTGTATTTTCTATCGACTCTGCGAGGTCTTGATATTGAGATCCGTAGTTGACCATGTATATTTATTGGGATGATTGTATAAATTATGGATATTTATTTGTGAAACTCTCATATTGGCTCATTATACTTGCATTGAGGCACTTGTAAGCATTTAAAATTTTTAACTTGGGAATTTGTTATACACGTGTATAAAATTTAGGCCCGTCCAGTGTGGCGGCTGCTTATGCTCTAGTTGGGCATGACAGTAGAGGTCTATGGTTAGAACTGCTAGTATTTATGATAGCCTTGCATTGTCCTGATTGTCTACTGTAGTTTGGTTGGCATTATTCGAATGTGGTTGATTGTCGTAAGGTCGGGATGACTCATTTATTTAGGTGGCAGGATGGTTGTTCAATATACAGGTTGATTTGTATATGGAAGACCTCCGAAATATATGGAGGTTCTGTCCGATTTTCTATAAAATGTAGCCGGCACTAGGACAACGGGCGACTGCTCACGACCCCGGTTCGGTGCGTGACAATTAGAGTGCTTAATGTGTAAGGTCAAGAGAACGTACCTGTTTTGGAGGGTTTTGAGATGTTTTATACCACTGAGAGCCGTACGCCGCTATAGTGTTTCAACCCTACCTTCCTTATCGAGCTGATTCGGAAATCTCGAGAATTTAATATTTCAAATCAACTGTGATCCTCATCTTTTGGAAACTTTCATATTCTGGAATGAACCTTTTCCTTAAATGAAAGATCCTCAAGACGCTGTTCGCCGTGAGGGACGGAAGTTAATGAGATATTTTGGTCTTCCTTTAGGATCGTTGGAATCGTTAACTATCGATCGATCGTTCGACCGATGAAGGGTTTTCAGAGCTCTTTCGGCTGAGGAGTCAACCATTGGATACCCGATCAGGGTGGTTACCTTCACTTGATGAATCACGTTCGGTTGGTGGGGCGACTAAGGCCCTATCGTTCGGGAGATCTGGACAACTGAAACCATTCGGTAGATAATCGTATTTGATCTTCAATCGGTAGCTGTCTTTTGTGGGCTTTTCATGTGGGCCTTTCCAAGGCTGACTCATCGGATCTGATCTCGGGGTCTTGTCCCATCAGTTCCAAAAGCATTTTTTATCTAATGAAAAGACAAAAAGAGGTAAAATGGTATTTCACATTATTCAACAATGAGAAATAGATGATGAATTCTTAAATTATCTATAATTGAAAATAAAATTTTGTTCTTTTTCTAATTGAAGTTAATTTTCGTGTAATGTTGGAAAATGAAAATTTTCCTAACTAGAAATCTTCATTAACGTAAAAATGTAGGCATCAATGTTTTATGAATTTACCATATTTGACAAAAGTGAAATTTTCTCTCTCTTTTCTTTTTCGCATATCATTCTAGAACTTTCATCCACAAGAGAACCCAAATCCTGTCCCTGTCTAATGGGAACACTCACCTACCACTCACTCACAAAACTAAGAGCTCGGTATGGAAATTGAGACCATCACTAACCATACATTCATCCTTTGATTTTATTTTATTTATAATGATTTAAATAATTTTTGAAAAAAATATAGAATTTTATTAATAAAAATCAAAAATTTCTAAAAAAAAATCCAAATTTGTTATTATATTAATAACATTTTACATTTAAAATCCACTTGAACCCTATTTAATAGAAATTGTTATTGAACTCTAATGTTTTGATAATAACAAAATTCAACATGTATTACTAATCAATTTACTAAGTTTGTAGGGTTTATAAGTTAATTTTACAAAATTTTAAATCATAAAATCACAGTCAAAAATCAGATTTTTACAGCAGAAGTGAGCTGCTATAATTTTGATTCATTTTCAAGGTCTAACTCAGTAAATTAAGTGTAGATTATGAGCTATACTTAATTCTCAAATTTGTCTAAATGGGTGATTCAAATTCAAATTTCTTAAAAAGATTAAATGCAACTTTTTACTAGAGGTAGAAGATTTTGACATATGTTTTCAGAAGTTACATGCTGGTTTTTAGGAGGTGATTGTTTGAGTATATCTTCTCCATCAGTTAAATTTTTAGAAATGTGGATCTTCCATATTTTAAGGGGATTGTTGGTGTTTGAATTTGAAAAATAACAACAGTAAAAATTAGATTTTAAAAGAAGATATGAGGGATAAAAAATAGGATCTGAAAATACTTTTTCTGTAGCAGGTTGAATCTAAAGGGGTTTTTAAGCCTTTAAATGACCACGAAACAAACAAGGTTTAGAGACAACTCAAAGTGGATTTCAAAGAACAATATTCAAATTATATTCAAAAAAATTTTCAGAGTTTATTCGAGTTTTGAATTGAGAGAAATATGAATTAAAAAACACCCTTTCGATCACTTCTTCATGACGAATTGTTCTGTCTTCCTGCTATCTGTTATGTTTTTCCACCATTGTAACTCATTGTTTAGCAGTTGTATAGTTTCACAAGTTTGGGAAGAGTGTGAAAAACACTTGATTGAGAGGATAGGCTAGTTAGGTGAAAACTAGAATTGAGTCTTAATAGACTAAGTTATCCTCAAAGTTGGAGGTGTAGATTATTATCAAGTGGTTGTACTTAATCTTGTAACTCTCGTGGAATAGTGGAAACTATCTATTGCTAGACCCTGGCTTACTGAACTGAAAGAGTTGACGTAAATACAAAACCGAACCACTATAAATTGAGATTAATCTCTCTATCACTATTCTTTAATTTCTGCACTTATATTTACATTATTCATATAGTTTGACTATAAGTTTAATTGAGATTTTAAGTAGAGTAAAATTTAATATTTGAAACCAACCAATTCAATTTCCTTCTTGGTTATATAGGGATCAACAAGTGGTATTAGAGTTAATACTCAACTTCACAAAAGTGTTGACTTATGAGTAAAAAATCCAATGATTTCACAGATTAATTTTGGCCGATACACAAACAGGGTTCCTTATTTCGATGGAGTTAACTTCTCCCATTAAAAGTGTAAAATAGAGACCTTTATACAATCCACCGATTATGAACCTTCGGAAGTGATTTCTTAAGAAAAACTAGAAGTAAAAACACATATAATAACTGAGGAAAATAAGAGAAAAATGTCAATCAATTCACAAGCAAAACATCTATTGTTATGTGCAATATCTCCAACTGAACTTAACTTAGTTTTTTCTTATTCTACAGCCAACATAAGGACTGTTAAAGACACTAGGATTAATCTTCTTATGCAAAAATATGAGTTGTTTAATTTTCATCAAGGAGAATAGGTAAAAGAAATGTTTAATCGATTCACTTCAATCACAAAAGAACTGGAGTCACTTGGAAAAGGTTTTTCAAATGCTGATTTTGTTAGAAAAATTCTGAGAAAACTCCCTAGAGCATTGCAAAAAAGACAACAATCAAAAAATCTCAAGACCCGTTGAAATTGTCCTTGAATGAACTAAGAAGAAAACTGATGGCATATGAAGTAGAAGTTCACCATTTTACAGAATCTGAAGGGAAAAAGAAGTCTATTGCATTCACTGTAGAGAAAGAACTCTCATAAGATGATTGCAGTAACAATGAAGTTAATCTACTAGCAAAAAATTGTTTCAAGTCCTTAAAAGAAAAGGTAAGAAGTCTATGAAATTACAGAGAACTAGTGTGCTTCAAAAGTCTAAAAATGTTATAGGAAAGTCTAGCAAAAACAAGGAGCAAAAGAAAGAAGTTGTATACTATGAATGTAAAAGATCTTAACATATAAAATATGAATGTCTAGCCCTTGCAAAGAAAATGCAGAAGTTTCAAAAGAAAACTAAGTCAATGATGGCTATTTGGAATGATCTAGATAAATTAAGCTCATACTCAAACTTAGAAGATTCAAAACATGCTGACGAAGCTAACATCTGTCTAATAGCAAACTCTCAGGTGAAATTTGACATTGAATGCTGTGAGGATTTTAATTTTAATATTAACAATATACTAAAGTTGATTTCAGAGTATAGATTCAAAATACAAAACTTAGAAAATAAAAAAGAACTTTTGAAACAAACAAACAATGTTCTGAACTCTAAAAATGATGATTTAAAAATCTGAAAATGATGGTTTGAAATCTAAAATTAAGGCTTTAAAATCTAAAAAAGAAATTGTAAAATCTGAAAATAGTGTTTTAAGAGAAGAAGTAAATTGTTTGAAAAGTAGAGCAGAAGACTTATTAAAATCAATAAAATCAACTTTTCAAAAATTTAATGAAAATGATGAGAAACTAATTAAGTTACTTGCATTTTAAAGACATGATTTTTTCTAGAAATAGTTTAAGATATAAGTCTGAAAATGGGTCTGGTTTACAAGCTAATAAAATAGTGTTTATAAGTGCAGCAGAAAATAAAGAACATTGAAAATTTTAGATTGTAGAAATTAGGTATAAAAGCAGTGGTCATAGAAACACAATTTTTAGATGTAGAAGAAGTCATAAAACAATCTATTTTTATAGAAATTTTAGGGACTTTTCTAAATCTTAAAAATATGATGTTTCACATGTAGAATATAGATATACGAATGATTTTAAAAAAAAAATACCTTTTCATACTATTATTGTTATAAAATTGGGTATATTGTTCGATTTTGTTACTTAAACAAACTTAATAATAATCAAGAAAATTTTATTTTTAGTACAAACTTATTATCTAAAGAACTCAAGTTAATTTGAGTTTTTAAGAGCAGATAACCTATTTATTTAATTTGCACAAGAACAAGAGGTTAAAACAAAAGAAAAATGGTACGTTGATAGCGATTGCTCAAGATATATGATGGCTGATGCTTCATTGTTCAAAGAATTGAAAAAGGATGAGCATGGAATGGTAACTTTTAGTGACAATAAAAAGGGCAAAATCATTGGCAAAGATATCATAGATATGAACTCTACATCTATAAAAAAATGTTTTATTTCTTGATAAGTTAATATATAATTTGTTAAGTGTTAACCAACTATATGATATGGGATATGATGTGCTTTTTAAGAAGAATAAATGAATAGTTTTTTATAGCAAAACTCAAGAAAAAATATTTGAAGGAATAAGATTCGAAAATGTCTATATAGTGAACTAAAAAATTTTAGATAATTTTTTTAAAAAAAATAATTTGATATCAATAGAAAATGATATTTTTGTATAGTATAAAAAGTTAGGTCATATAAAATTTAAACAATTAGAAAATTTGTCTAAGAAAGATTTAATTAGAGACTTATCAAAAAAAACCCTAAAGGAATACATAAATTGTAATGCATGGTCACTTAATAAACAAGTAAAATTATCATTTAAAAATAAAGATTATATTTCAACACCGAGACCTTGCGAAGTCTTGCGTGTAGATTTATTTGGACCAATTAGAATTCAAAGTTTAGGTAAAAATAAGTATGATCTTGTAATTATAGATAATTTTTCTAGATTTACATGGATTTTATTTTTAGCTAATAAAAATAATGCATTTTGGTCATTTAAAATTTTTGTTAAGAAAATAGTATAGTTAAGAATAGATCATGGTAAACAATTTAACAATATAGAATTTTAGAATATTGTAATAAAAAGAAAATTGGTCAACATTTGTTAGCTCGTTATACATCTCAACAAAATGGAATAGTTGAAAGAAAAAAAGGACAATTCAAGAAATGACTAGAATTATGTTAATTGATATTGGTGTAGAAAAATATTTTTGGATTGAGACAACTTTTATGACATGTTATATAATTAATAGAATATATCTTAAACCTATGACTGAGAAAACTCTTTATGAATTATTTAAAGGAAGAAAATCTAATATGTTTTACTTTCATACATTTAGATGTTCATATTACATTTTGAAAAATAATTTAAGCACACTAAGTAAATTTGATAAAAAACTTATAAAATGATTTTTTTTAGATTATTCATTGAATAATAAAGCATTTAAAGTGTTTAACAAAAAATCTAAAATTGTAAGAAAAAAACAATAAATGTTAGATTTCATGAAAATGAATTTCAAAATTTAGAAAATGAAGAAAATAATGATAATAAAAAAATACAAGAGCTCTCTCATGAAAGTGACAAAAATAAAAATGTAGAAATTGAAAGTCAACTTAAAGAAGAAATTAGAAAATTTTCCCCAATCACTCAAAAAATGATATTATTAATAATATAGATAAAGGCATAAAAACTAAGTTAAGTAATAAAAATATAGAAACTAATTTGCATTTTTATCTCATATAAAACAAATATATATATATATATATATAGAAAAAGCACTTAAAAATAAAAGTTGAATAGAAACAATGTAAGATAAGTTAAATCAATTTAAAAAAAAAAATAATGTATGGTCATTAGTTCTTAAACCTAATGATTAAATAAAAATTGCAACAAAATGAGTTTTTAAAAATAAAATGGATGAAAATGGAAATATTATTAGAAACAAAACTAAATTGGTTGTTAAAGGAAATTTACAAAAAGAAAGAATTGATTATGATGAAATATTTGCATTGGTAGTTAGGTTAAAAGCTATTATATTAATTTTAGCCTATACATGCTTTAGAAATTTTAAATTGTTTCAAATGGATGCAAAAAATATATTTTTGAATGGATATATAAAAGAGTAAATATATGTTAGTCAATCCCCGAATTTGAAGAACTTAATAAAGAAAATCATGTTTATAAATTACAAAAGCCATTATATAGTTTAAAATAAATACTGAGGGTATGATATGAAAGATTAAGTGATTTTTTTGTGAAAAATAATTTTAAAAAAAGATATGTTGATACTATTTTATTTATAAAATATATTAATGATGATTTTTTGGTTGTACAAATTTATATTGATGATATTATTTTGGTACTACCAATGAATGCTTATACGATGATTTTAATAATTTGATAAAAAGTAAGTTTGAAATGTCTATGATGGGTGAATTAAATTATTTTTTTTTAGTTTTGCAAATTAAACAAACATTCGAAAGAAGTTTTATAAATTAAGAAAAGTACGTAAAAGAATTAATTCAGAAATTTGGGATGAAAAATTTAAAACATATTAATACCCCCAGTCTACTTTTATTAAATTAGATTTAGATAAAAAAAAGAAAGATGTAGATGAAAAACTTTATAAAAGTATGATAGGATCATTGTTATATTTAACCGCTTCATATCCCGATATTTTATATAATGTATGTTTGTATGCTAGATTTTAAAGTAAACCTAAATAGTCACATTTAAAAGCCACAAAAAAATTTTGATATATGTAGCGGATACCTAAAATTTAGGGATTTGGTATCCAAGAAATTCAAATTTTGAATTAATTGGATATTCGGATGTCGACTATGCCGAATGTAAATTGACTAGAAAAATACTTCAGGTATTTGTTAATTTTTAGAAAATAGAATTGTGAATTGGGTATCAAAAAAGCAAAATCAGTTGCTTTATCCATGGCCGAGTAGAAATATATATCAATAGAAAATTGTTATACTCAAATTTTATGGATAAAACAATAACTAAAAGATTATGGGTTGGATTATATAAATATTTTAATAAAATGTGATAATACAAGTATTATATATCTGACAAAGAATCCTATAAGTCATTCAACCTATAAACACATAGAAATTAGATACCAATTTATAAGAGATCATATTTTGAGTGAAAATATTGTTGTAGAATATATTAATACTAATAATCAATTAGTGAATATTTTTATAAAACTCTTCGATAGAGAAATGTTTGAGTTCATTAGAAATGAAATTGGAGTTTGTTTCCCCTTTTAGAGAGAAAATAAAAAATCTAAATTTAAGTTTTTTTTTTTTTGATGAAACAAAAAGAATGAGATAAAAAAATTAAAAAAATAGTGAAAAATTATGCATATATTAAGAAGGAGATAACAAAATGTTCATATGTTCATTAATAGAAATGGAGAATATAATTTTGTGCATTTTATGAACATATTATTTTCAATTTTTTTATTGTTTTGTTGTCATCAAAAGAGGGAGATTGTTAAAAAAATTATTGTCGCATTCTAATATTTTAATGATAACAAAATCTTACATATATTACTAATCAATTTACTATGTGTGTAAGGTTTATAAATTAATTTTACAGAATTTTAAGTCATAGAAGCATTTGGTATAGAAGTTGGGTAGAAACAGTCGAAAGTCAGATTTTAATAGTAGAAGTGAGCAGTTATAATTTTGTTTCATTTTCAAGGACTAACTCCGCAAATTAAGTACAGATTGAGAGGTGTACTTAATTATCAAACTAGTTCAAATGAGTGACTAAAATTCAAATTTCTTGAAAGGATTAAATGTAACTTTTTACGAGAGGTAAAAGATTGACATATTTTTTCAGAAGTTACATACTGGTTTTTAGGAGGTCTTCGCTTTAATATATCTTCTCCATCAGTTAAACTTTTTGAAATTTGGATCTTCTACGGAATTGTTGATATTTGAATTTGAAAAATAATAGCAGTAAAAATTGAATTTTGAAAGAAGATTTGAGGGCAAAAAAATAGGATCTAAAGATATTTTTTCTGCAGCAGGTTGTTTCTGAAAGGGTTTTTGAGCCTTTAAATGACCATGATGAACAGCTCGAAATGGATTTCAAATAGCAATATTCTTACTATATTTAGAAAATTTTTCAGAGTTTATTCGAGTTTTGAATTAAGAGAAATCCGAATTCAAAAACACCCTTTCAATCACTTCTTCATGATGAACTGTTCTGTTTCCCAGTTATTTATTGTGTTTTTCCATCATTGTAACTCATTGTTTAGTAGTTGTATAGTTTTACAAATTTGGGGAGAGTGTGAGGAACACTTGATTGAGAAGATATGCTAGTTGGTTAAGAGTTAAAATTGAGTCTTGTTGAACTAAATTATCCTAAAAGTTTGAGGTATAAATTGTCAACAAGTGGCTATACTCAACCTTATAACTCTTGTGGAATAGTAGATACTAACTATCGCTAAACTCTGACTTGCTGAGTTAGAAGAATAGATATCAAGGCTAAACCATCATAAATTGGACTTGATCTCTCTATCCATACTCTTTAATTTCAGTACTTATATTTGCATTATTCATATAGTTTGATCATATGTTTAATTAAGATTTTCAGTAAAGTAAAATCTAGAATTTGGTTGTATGGAGACCAACAATATCAACTTTTTCAAAGGAACCATGGAGAAGATTTATGATGACAACGGTATGGTTTGTTTAGAAAATCTTAAAATTTAAGTGAAAATTTTTTAATAAAAAATATAAAATAACTCAATTTTTTTGTAAAAATCAAAGTTATAATTATATAAATAATTTTTATTAAAAATTTGGTCTAATCTTAATTAAACTGAGCTCAACTTTTTTAATGGATCCAAAGGGCATAGTACTTGTAGACAACCTAGATTTATCAATATAATGCATCAAATTCTCTTGCTCAACATTACAAAATAGAACTTCAAATTTTATAGTTATAACGTCTATTATTGTTTGCTTATTTATGAAAAATTTCATAACTTTTAAAAAAATTCCAAATTTCTACGTGAAAAACAGAAAAAAGAAAATAAAAAATTGTTGCAAGTTGAATAGAATAAAATAATACAATAATAACAACTTGAACTTTAATTCTAAATTTTGAGATCAACGATTTGAGAGATAAATATAGAAAAGATGAAAACAAAATGATGTACGATATTATATCACATAGACATGAGACGAGAAGAGGAGGAGGAAGCTGTTAAGATCCAACACTTCCTTTCGGACCAAGTATGCTACTTTATACTCCAGGATGTGTGAGGCACTTATAATGATATAAGAACTAGGTTAAATGGTCACTACACGAAAATATATAAGAAATTGATATTTTTTGACAAATTATAGAAATAATGTCTGGAGAATTCATGGAACACCTAATGAATTGCAAAATCAGTCACTTCTTTCGCCCTAAATAATACATAAAAGATGTCATTGCTCAGTGATTTTAGGGGTAGTTTGGTTGGGGTGAAAAGTAAGAGGAAAATGAGAGGGGAAGTAAAAATGGAAGAAAATGAGAGATTTCACTTGTTTGGTAAAAAGGTAAAAGTAGAGGGAAAGTAAAAGTGAGGTGTAATTTATTTTCTTTTCTCTTAAGAAATCATTTTCATTCTAAAGTGGACAGAAATGGAAAAAAATGAAAATTTTGAATAATTTTACCTTTATTCCTTTTTAATATTTACAAAATTATCTATTATTTTTTACTTTTATAATTTTATTTAATATAAAATAATAAAATTTAATTTCTTTTATCAATTTTATTGAAAAAATTATTTTTTCTAATTTTATATTTTTTTACTCTTTTTATTTTTTTAGAAGTAAGATTTTGTCCTTTTATAGTTACCTATAGAAGTGGATCAAATACTAGTCAGATAGATTTCTTTCTCACTAGAAGAGGTAATAGAACGACCTGTAAGGATTGTAAGGTCAAACCAAGGGAGAGTATAACGACTCAGTACAGACTTTTAATTTTAGACGTACGAGTGTCTAAACAATAAAAACAATACCAACCATATATGGAGTTAAAAATTAAGTGGTGGAATCTAAAAGGAGAAAATATGACGACTTTTAGGAGCAAAGTAATTGGAGTAACAGATTGGTATGTTAATGATAATTCAGAAACGATATGGAAAGATATGTCTAATAATATTAAAAGCATAGGTAAAGAGATTCTTGGAGTATTCAAAGGCGGGGCTCCAAAAGACAGAGTCATGGTGGTGAAACGAAAAAATACAAACTGTCATCCGAATCAAAAGAGAGTGTTATATGAATTTTAAAAGTGTTAGTAGTAGCAAAACTTATGAAAAATACAAAAATACAAAAAAAGACGTAAAAAAAATTATCCATGAATCAATGAATAAAGTGTATAACGAATTATACAAGAGACTGAAGACTCGAGACGAGGAAAGAGAGATCTATAGAATTGCCAGACTAGGGGAGAGGAAGAAAAAAGATCTAAATGTGATTAGATGTATTAAAAATAAAACAAATAGTACACTTGTAAGAAACAAAGATATAAGGAATGGGTGGAAGGAATATTTTAATAATCTATTTAATGTTGAGAGTACAATAAATATAAAAAATATTGAGATACCTACGAAAGAGATTAATAGAGATTTTAAACGTAAGATTCGTCTCCATGAAATAAAAGAGGTCATAAAGAGAATGAAAAATAACAAAACCATAGGATCTGATGACATCCTTATTGATGTGTGGAAATGTTTGAGTGAATTCGGAATAACAATTTTATCGGCTCTTTTTAATAAAATTTAACAAACAAAGAAAATGCTCCACACATGGAGAGAGAGCACACTTGTCCCGCTGTATAAGAATAAATGAGACACACAAGATTACTCCAATTATAGAGAAATTAAACTCATGAGCCATACGATAAAGTTATGGGAGAGAGTGATAGAGTATAGATTGAGACGGGAAATAAGTGTGTCTCAGAACCAATTCGGATTTATACCAGAACGATCCATCACTGAAACAATTCACTTGCTAAGACAGTTGATGGAGATATTTAGAATGCAAAAGATGAACCTACATATGGTATTCATTGATCTTGAAAAAGTATATGATAGGATCCCAAGAAATGTATTGTGGTGGGCGCTAATGAAGAAAATGATCTCTTTGAAATACATTAATCTTATTATGAATATGTATGAAGGAATTGTGACCAATATAAGGACTTGCGGGGAACTGAGCAATAGCTTCCCTATTAATATTGGGTTCCATCAAAATTCAGCATTGAATCTCATACTATTTGTAATAGTGATAGATGAAATCATAAAAAATATTCAAGATGAAATACTATGGTATATACTTTTCGCAGATGATATAGTTTTGGTTGATTGAAAGTAGAGAGAGTATCAGTACTAAATTAGAGTTATGGATGAGCATGTTAGAATTTAAAGGATTTAAATTGAATAGATCTAAAACTGAGTATATAAAATGTAAGTTTAGTAATAACTATCAGAATAATGAAGAAACGATTAGGTTAAAAGAAAGAGAAGTTTCAAAAAGTGAACGATTTAGATATTTTGTTTCCATCATCCAGAATGATGGTAATATAAATGAAAATATAAATAATAGAATCTAGAGTTCTCTGTGATCGCACGATATCATTACATTTAAAGGAAAAATTCTATAGAACGGCAGTAAGATTTACTCTATCATATGACACTGAATGTTTGGTCATTAAACAGCAACAAGAGTAAAAAATGGTAGTAACTAAAATAAAAATATTTAGGTGGATGTGTGGCA
Source organism: Dillenia turbinata (assembly GCA_037126225.1). Lineage (NCBI taxonomy): Eukaryota > Viridiplantae > Streptophyta > Magnoliopsida > Dilleniales > Dilleniaceae > Dillenia > Dillenia turbinata. The sequence continues at coordinate 5,039,634 of JBAMMX010000006.1, forward strand.
AAAATAGAAATGATAGAATTAGAAATGACAAAATACGTAATAAATTGAGAGTTAACTCAATTGTAAATAAGATGCGAGAGTATCGTCTAAGATGGTTTGGACATGTGCAGGAAAGGCCTAAAGACGTAAATATTAGGAAGGTAGAGAACTTAAATATATGAGATTTAATAAAACGTAAAGATAGACCACTGAAAACTTGAATGCAATACATTCGTAAAAATATGATAGTTATAGATTTAGTTTAGAAAATGGCCTTAAATAGGAATGAATGACGTAAGAAAATCCGCACAAACTAAATCAATTTTCTTTTTCGATTTCGATATTTATTTCTCATATAGCTGATTTCAAATTTTAGGATGAAAGTTTAAGTTGTTATTGTTGTTGTATTCTAATTTTATTTAATATAAAATAACAATTAAAATAATTTATAAAAAATAAGAAAAATATATTAAATAATTATTTTTTAGAAAAAATTATATTTTTAGAAAAATATTTTAAATTAAAAAAATCATATAACAATAAATATTAAAAATATTATTTTATAATGATAAAATAATAAATTATGTTTTATTTCCTTTCACTTTTTACCTCAACCAAACACAAAAAAATGTCACATTTTTTTTTCTTCCATCCCTATCAAACAAAAATGAAAAAAACATATTTATTTCTATTACTTAAAATAAATCTCCCTCTTCCCCTCCCCTCCTCTTCCGCAAACCAAACTTACCCTTTGTGTAGGAGACCAGTTGATACAGTTCTTATCTTAATTATATAAAAGATGCCATTACCCATCTGGGAGGCTCCTCGCAAGGTATTTTTGAGGTAATTTTTGACATCGACATACATCTAAGAACCAATAGCCTGTCCAGTTTATATGAGACGAAACAAGGATCGTTGAGACCAAGAGAAAGATCAAACCTTACCTGGACCATGAACCAAACCTGAAATCTCCAGGGGAATTAAACTAAAACCATAGTCAATCCATAGTTCTTAAAACACTCCCACCCAAACAATATTGCACCATATACTCACCAATTTCACTGGTCACTAACACACAGGCGTCACTTAATATAATAATTATTACACAATTAGGGGATAACTGTATCATATTTTATTGCACTAAAGCATAAAAAACTCCTCCATACCACAATATTCTCATTCCTAAACACCCTTTGGTTTTCTGTGAGAGTCAAAATGAGGCATGACAGGTCCTATGGCGAAACAGGTAAGCAGTAAAGAAGCCCGGACTTCATTTCCATATCTTAACAGAGCAATCATGACTTGCTGAGGCAACCATTCTTGTGACGGGCGACTGCGCCAAAGCTGATATTATGTTCTCATGTGCTGGAACTGTCATGCTCTTATTTTCAGCCATGTTCCATAGCTCCAGAGACTACAATGTATGATAAAATGACCTAATTTAGTAAATCATCAAAATGATTACCACCCACATTCCTACATTGCAATGAAATCATTATGATGCAAATAAACATTGAGTGAGCTAACTGTAGTAACAGGCCTAGGGATATTCCTCATCCTAAATGAGAGGGCAAAATAAGAAAGAAACGAGTCCTATCTTCAGCTTTACTCATCAATTTTGCAAGGCAAATATAGTCAATAATGCAAGGCAAATAATTGATAGGAAGTTACAAAGAGGTTTTCCTTCTGTATTCTATCTTTTGTCCCCCCAGATATAGACATTTTACTTGCGAATTGAGGGCAACAACTGCTAACCATCAGCAAAATCTCAAAGATGTGTTACAGCCACACTCTAGATGCAAATCTAGTAATGTCACAACTGTTTTGAGACTCTACCATGCCTTGATTTCAATTATAAGAGCAAAGAGAAACATGAAAAGTTACCGTATCTCCACCAATCACCAAAAGACTTGAGTAAGCTGGGTGGAAAACACAAGAATGGAACTGGATTCCAGAAGAACTGAGCTCATGAATACATTCTCCGGAGGCCAATGACCAGACCTTCACACAGTCTTGACTAACAGATGCCAAATAATCACCATTGATATCCCAGCAGATATAGTTTACCATTTCAGTGTGACCCTAGAAAAGAATGGGAAAAGATAGAAACAACTTAATTTGCAACACAAAAAGAAGACTGAAACTCCATCTTACAGATGGCAGACATAGTAATACAACAAATGGTGCATTGATAAATCAACCACATCCTTGAATTACTTGAGTACAACAAAATCACGAGATATACCTGGAATGTGAGTGTTTGCCTGTCAGTTTCAACATCAAAGATAGAGACCACCTTATCAGATGCTGCAGCCAAAAACTGTCCCGCTCTGGGTTGAAATCTAACTTGTGCAGTACCACCCTTCATCAAACAATAAAATCAAGAATCACGTTGTGAACAGTGCTATCAATCACAAACATAGGAGCAGAAATGAAAGAAATAGTAACCAACCTTGGATACACGAGTGCAGGTGAATGAACTGATACTGTAATAACGAATTTCGCAATTGCTATTGCAGAAACAGAAGATATCGGTCTTCTTGGGGTGAAAATCTAGAGACATAACATGTGAATTCCCAGAAGAAGCTTGCAAGCAATAGCTTGGCTGCAACAATAACCTAAATGATTAAACAATGCAGCATAATTACAATGCACACATCGCAGTGCACACACGTCTCAGAATGTCATAATAGGAAAACTAGCCTCTGATACAGGACTTTATCCAAATATCTCTTATAACACAAAAATAAAAGAAATCTGAGCAAGGGTATTATTTATTGGGGGGGGGAGCTTATTACATTGGCTGCATCCCATAGTCTTACGGAACAATCGTACGAGGCCGTTGCCAACTGTGTTGAATTTGGCCTAAAGCGGACATCTGTAATTATGTGTTTGTGGTCCTCTGGAGTGCTCTCTGTTTGCAAGGTATTCATGTTCCAAAGAACAACCTAGGACAGAGGGGCAAGTGTTAGTATTGAGAATTGCATTGGCTTTGTGAAATATGCACATTGTTTCTTTGTGAGTTTGTTTCCTTGAAAATAGTAAGGAAGTTGTCTCCTAAAAAATATCTGACAACCAGTCCATGAACCCTGATGGATTAGCATCCCATTAACAGCTATAAATGCTAATATGCAATTGTCTGAGAGAACTTTAATTACAAGTTAAAACTAGCTTGTTTGATCACTGGACTGAATGAAAATACATGATGCCTGCCCTGCATATTTATTTCTCAAGCTGGTATCAAGATCATGCAAACCATACATCATACCTTGTTGTCATGTCCTGCACTAGCAAGCAACTTCCCATCTGAAGAAAAATGGCAGCAGGTAACTTTGCTGTTTCTTGTTCGTATACAACCAACTTCCCCAAAGCTAAAATCTGAAACCAAAAGGGTTATAATGATTTAGTAAATCTTGAAAAATCATTCAAGTCTGCAGAGGCAAATATGATAACAATTACCCTTAGAAGATTCTGGTTTATGATCAGCGGGACTAGGTTTTGATGTCCCATATAAATTGCTTCCATCCCCTCCATCATGCAACAGGTATGATTCTACATTATCATCTAATGAACCAACATCTCCAAAATGTTCCAGGTCCTCCTGCAGGCAGATATATCACATTAAGAATAGTCATTATGCTGGCTTACCGCCTGAATGTAAAGGTGTTAAGTCTGTAAACAAAATAATGACTACTCAAAACTCCATCAAAACCAAAAGGGCAAAATACAAAACAATTGAATCACCCAAAGCTGATCTACCACATAGACTCTTTTTATTGCCGCCTAGGGTGTCAGCATGAAAGACCACTGGCCAATGACACTCTAGTATCAGCTATTAGACATGACTGACAAGGACACGGGATTTCTGATGCCATCTCCAAATAAAACACTACCAGTAATTCTTTGAGAATAAAACTCAATGGGATAGGGTACCAAACTCAAACGGGGAAGCTAAGTTAAGCCAACAAGTGGAAAATCCCATCAGCATTGCAAATAACTTCTACTCTTCTAATAGTGAAAAGGGAGCAAAAATATCACCACAAAAATCAGTCCATTAAAATAGGTACGCAACTCCCTCATAGAAACATTTAATGTAGTTGGCAAATATTGTCTTATGACTACTGAAAAACTTCAGCATTTATCCAAACATCTCAGCATTTATCCAACAAGCTTACAAATAGCGGAAAATATAAACAGAATAGAAAAAAGAACATGTCCTCTAGGTCCCCCTTCATATCCCCAATATTATTTCCTTCTAAAAGCCCCTGTGGTTAAGCATTACAAAGAAACCACCCAGGAGAAATAAATGAAAAACAAAAGGAACAAGAAAGTCATGCAGGAACAAGCACCGATAAACTTAACATCGATGTTCTTGCCAAACTCCTAAACTTAGTCATCTCAACCATCATACTCCTAATAAAGGGTCAAATGTCCGTTTCATATATTTCAAGGAAAGAGGCAATACAAGAATAAACAATCCCCATCTTCTAAACTATTGTCACAGTAGACACCAGTGTTCATAATTAAAAAGAGTCTCTCAACTTCTTCATACCATTAGAATTAATCATTTGAGAGCTATGGGCCACATGATAGCTTTTTACCTTAAGTGACTTTCTCTTTCCAAATAAGGGTAGCCAAACAATTGGAAGAGAACAAATAAGCTTTCGCATTAGAATACTGAGCTGAGAAGAAAGAGACTCATGGGAAAGAGGTAAGAATGATCTAGACATCAAATCTGTCTCATCTAAAGAAGAGGGCCACTTGAATCCAGCCTGCCAAGCAACAAGGTAATATATGAAGTATCTCTACCATTCGTAATTCTAAATAACAGAAAATCCCAAGAAAGAATCTGCCTTATCATGGAGGTTTTTTCTTTGGTTGCTTTTTGTGATTTTAGAGGGTTACAGAGGCAATTTAACTATATTTATTTTTTCTGGGGAAATAAATAATTCTATAGGAATTATTAGGTTTGAAAGTGGAATTTTGGACGTGATGAATATGGCTTTTGTGAGATAACTCCATAGAAACTTAGTCACTTCTACCTGTTCATGCTAATCACTATTATTCACATTTGAACTAACTTGGAGATTTGTCCGCCCCCTCTTATGGTGATCCTTGTATTCTTTCCATTTTGACTACGTAGCTTGATTTATTCATAGCGCCCAAGAACAATCTTGCCTCACATATTCAAGATTTGAGGCTTGTCAAATTTTATAGAGGTTTGTAAGTGTACCATATAGAGGCTTGATCATAAAGATAAAATGAAGGCAAGGGCATGGCACAATGGGCCAGGAGCGAACATCAATAGGTTTCTGACAAAGGTTCAAGCATTGAGGGGGAGACCCAGCATAAGCGATGGCAGGTGAGTGGCCTTCAAATGATGAGGTCTAAAGAAGAGGAAGAGCATTATGATCACAGCAATTTGAATGTGCCAACACAGATCATATATTTGCAATAAAACATGATGGATTACCGCAACACTCACTCTTAAGTGGATAAAGTTTAAACCTGAATATAATGTTCATTGTACATGTTTGTTAAACTTGAGAAGTTCACACTAAATATGCCCGTCGTGCCATTACATTATTATCTTCTGAAATCCCTTCTCATCTTGAAGGTAACCATCCCAGCTCTGTGTGTGCCATGACAGTGCCCTCATTGATGCTCAAACATATTTACCACCAATCTCTCAAATCCCTTCTCATCATTTTAAGGTCACAATCCCACCTCTGCACACACCAAGCCACTGCACTCATTGATGCTCAAACCAATTTACCACCAATCTCTCACTAAGAGATACATCTATCTTGGGATGGATATGGTATAAGTTGGGTTGAGCCAATTATGTTTCTCTCTATAAGCCTTAACACCGTGTTTCATTGTACATCTTTGTTGTTCTAGACACATCCACAAACAATATGCTCATCATGCCATTATTCTATTATCTCCTTAAGTCTCTCTTAATCATCTAAAGGGCACATCCCACCCGCCGTGGACACCATGGTCCCACTCTCGTTGATGCTCAAAACAATTTATCACAAATCTCTCAGTCAGAGATACAACTCTCTTCAAGATGGACATGGTAATGAATTAGGCTCGCATCGATGAAGTTTCTCTCTATATTTCCAACACATCAGTCAAGTCGACCATGAAATCTCCTGCAAAGTTTATGTCTCAACTTGTCCAACAGATTTATTATTATATTGGCATTGATAGATACAAAATTTTCTTTTTGTATGCTCACTCCTCATCTAGATTACCTCTACTTAGTTATACTAGATTAACCTTTGTCCAATAATGTGATTTACCAAAGAAATATATAAGATGATATAGAAATTACCATTGGAAGATAGAGGCGTATTGGCATTTAACGCCTTCCTATTCAAGAAAGATATTGCTTTTAATCATCATATGCCACAATACATGAGTTCCAGGGAATACCCACAATTGATTCCTAGCTGTGAAAATATATTTGGACACCAAAACAAATCTCCAAACTTCCTTCAGAATTCATCTAAGAAGTAACTTTTGGATTAACCAAGAGGTCTTCGTTCTCCAAGCCTACCCCAAAACCAAAGAAAAGCAACAATCACTTATTCAAGTCCCTCAGCCACAGCAATTAGTATTCTAAACAGAAACACGAAATATAAGAAACTAGATAGACCTGCACATAAGATGGTGATCTGACCACATTAGAGATAAGAAAGATCTCTTATAAATACCCTTTCTCTTAGACACTTAGCCAACATATGACCCCAAAAAGTCAATGCTCTAGCATTACTACCTAAAGGGGCATCTAAATAAAAAATATGGCAAATTTATTTCTCACGTCTATAGAGAGAAAGCAAAAACCGTCCAGAATATTTACCCTCTCTAGTAGAAAGATTGGCATATTACTCATCTAAGAGTGCCCTTAGGAGGTAATCCAAGGAATGTTTCTTTTTGGGGAGGTTAGTAAGAGATTGGATGGTCGATTAGCTTTCCTTCTTTAAGAATGCAAATCACACTAATTCAAGCCTAAGCATTTTTCTAAACTTATGGCTGGGTTTAAATCCCAGTTCACATATAGGATTAATAAGATGATGGAAGATTTCCTTCCGTCCAAATGTGACATAGATAAGGAAGGATCACATGGTAAGCTGCAAGGATGTTAGAAAGCCAAAATTGATAGGGATTTTGGCTCTTGGTAACTAGGATGTCAAGAAGAAATAAATAATTGATGGGATGTCAAGAATGGTGCAGAGGTAATTCATTCTCCTGCTTTTATGGGGAGATACTTGAATCGGAAAGATCCCATTTTGCGATGATTTTCCTTGACATTTCTTGCCCTTTTTTTGGGAGATTGTTCTTGTTGGAAATAATAGAGTCAATAGAGTAGTTAATATAGTGTTGGACATAACAATAAATAATTAATAGGATCTATTAGAAATACGCAAAAATACAGTTTTTAGAAATATGAAAATCATCATAGTAAATAGTTAGGAATTAATGCTCACAGGAAATTGGTATACCTTTTGTAGTATAATATATGTGTGCCGAGGGCTAGCCTCTCAAGCCACCTTTCACTATAGTCTATCAGGAAACCAATTGAGTCATAAGAATTTTTTTTTTCCCCTCCCTCCTCAAGTTTCAACACGGTATCAGAGCTCATAAGAAATTCAGTAAACATTTCCTTACTTCATTCTCAAGTTCTTCAACATGGTATCAGAGTACACCAATTTCCAATCAACATTAAAGTTCTAGAATCATCATGATAAGGGTTAAACGGTTTTGTTAAATTAAAAAAAAAAAAGAATTGAGGAGGAAAAAAAAAACTGTGTTGAAACTTGGGGAATAGATAAAGCGGGTTTATTAGAAATTAATTTAACTTGAGGATTTAAAAGAAAATTTTCCAAATCCTCTTGGACAGAGGGATGAACACTTGCAGCATAGTAATTTAAGAAGTCAGATCTTGTTTCTTGTGTTTCCTTATCGTGATGATTCTTGAAAAATGAAGATCCCAAGAAGCATCCACCCATGGTATATGCTCCCTCCATTACTTATTATCCGTCATTTAAGGTCTTTGAACACAACAGGAATTAAGAAAGCAATTAAATGACCTCAATTATACAAAGTACAGTTTATTCTTACTTAGTTACCACTCAATTAACATATTCTCTCCACAATTTCCTATTGGTAAATCAATTCTTTTTTAGTTCTGCCACCATTCAGTTCCTCTCTCCATTACTCTACTATTAAGATAAAGAGAAAGATAAGTATAGACAATAAAGATGAGATTTATAGATGTTAATTAATAAATGCAGTTATTGGATTTAGTGCATATGCAATAAAGGATATGGGTAAAGTGGGAAAAAATATATTAATACTTCCTTAATCTTCTCAAGTGAGAGATAACAGCAACAAAACAATGTTTAAAAAAAGACAGATAAAAAGGAATGGAGGGAGTAAATCAATAATCACTCAACTAACTAATCACCTTACACAATTTTTTTCCTCAATGTTTTTTCTAAGAAAACAGCAGCAACAGGAGCACAAAGTTCAACCATAAGGACTGATAGAGAAAGTAGGAAAGGAGAAACAATAAGATCAATTCAAAAACCTAAGAAGAAGCCCTAGAAAATAATACTTCTGAGCCAAAAGTCAAGAAAACTGAAAAGAGGTTTCTTGGTGCTCTCATATCAAAGTATAGATTATATTATCTAGGAAACAGTTTTTTTTCCCTTTTTTATTCAGAAGCAAGGCATCAAATGATAAAGATTTATGAACTTCACTTAGATGCAACTTTTTCTCTCTAGCACTCACATGAAAAGTATCATACCAGTTGATTTGAAGACGACTGAAGGCCACCTGCCCCTTCTGCTCCATACATCATCAAGGTATTTGGCACACTGTTAACATGCTGCAGACTACTTGCAGTAGCTATTCCATCACCAGGAGTGTGTGTAGAAGGTGGAGAATTAGGTGAGGGGCCTACAGTATTTCCAGTTCCAGTACTGTTGGCATGTCCAGAAGACGAATGTTGTTTCCTTTTTCTGTTATTCTGCACATGACAATTCCAGATATGCATCAGCTGAAACTTTCATATGGACCACATACATAAAATCTTGTGTAATTATCTGGATCAGGACCACATATTCTTCCATTGCAAATGCAAATAAAGGAAATATAACGCTTTAGGAAAGAGACTTGTGCATAGACCAGAAACTTTATCTGCATATATGAACAACCTGCTGCAATTGCTGCTGCTGCAACTGGTCCTGCTGCTGAGAGGAAGACTGTTGCATCTGACCCATTTTCATCTGTTTGGCACACAACTTCCATTAGTTAATCTGTGAAGCAAGGACAAGGGGCATAACACACAGCACCACACCACATAAACGTTATACAAAATTTCTCATTTTGTGAATTTTAAATGGTAGTTTGAGTCATGCACAAAAATGTGTCTAAAATGGACAAGGCTCAATCTAAAAATGTCGCTGCATGATGGCTTTTGATATTCACCAGAACCTCATTTATAACAAATTATTTAAACAGTATTATAAAGTATTCCAAACCTTTGGGGAACTTGATTGTACAGGTGAACATATTGACCCATCATTTCTGATAGATTGCCCGTCTTTGGCATTAAAATTAACCCTAGGTAATCCAGAAAATCTTCGGGGATCCATATCACCAAAATTTGGTGAATTTCCCAGAGTGTTTTGTGCTTGCGCTTGTGCTAAAACCTGCTGTTGTTGTGATGCTAAAAGAAATTGATTTGGCGTCTGTAAATTATGCTTTGGTACTTGTCCACCTAAATTTGGCCGAAGTTGATCAATTCCCTGTGAAATTTGGCAACATTTAATGATACTGTCAGATACTGATGTCTGAAAATAATATTGATCTAGAAAATTTCCCAAAATGCCCAACACAACTTACAGTTAGAGGCCAACCCTTTAATGGAAGACCAGTTACACCTTGATTTAATCCTAATAAACCAAAGGAAAGGAATCAGATATTCTGCAATATATCACATCACAAATTGCTCAGCCTGTTAATTCCACTTCTAATGAAATGATTATCAACAACAGTAAGAGGAAGCATGCAAAGCGCAAGTTAGATGGTTGATACATATGCACAACGGCAATTACAAAAAGACCAATTTGCAACCACTTCTCTTGCTCTGAGGAAAAATAACATATGTGTAGAAGTCCACTACTTCTAGGATCACATATTACCACCTGTGCCACCAAGTCCAGACTTTGACTGCAAAATCGCTTGTCCATATATTGATGACGGATCCACAGGCAATGATTTTTGAGTTGCACTCAAATTCACTTCACCTTTGATGTCCTTAATATTGAGGATTCAGACACAGATTAAATATAAATACAGCAAGAGAAAATGAACAAATATAATTCCAAACCGGAATCCTAAATATGTTTGGTTCATACCTGAATTTGCTGCAGAGCTGCTGACATGCCTGCAGAATTACCTTGTACCAACTGGCTGGATCAAAAGAATAGTAGAGAAACAAAAGAAAAAAAAAATGAAGAATCCACCCTCAAATGCATAGAGAAAAATAATAAAAGCTTAAGGATTATTCAAATGTACCCTTGATTGGTGGCTGACTTAAGAAGCGCCATTTTTTTAGCATCAATAAGTGTTGGAGATGCCTCTGAATCTATTGAGTGAGGGTGTTTCATGCGTTCTTCATACATTTTCATGGCCAGTACACTTGCTGATGGCTGCCCCATCACCCCTTCAGATTTTATGGCATTAATGGAACCATTAAGAGAAGGATGACAAGGATCCCTTCTTTGCAACTGAACATTGCGGTGCTGCAGGAGTTGCAATTGTTGCATATGTAATTGTTGTTGCTGCTGCTGCTGCTGCTGTTGCTGTTGTTCCCTTGCTTTCATTTGTTGTACCTGATTATTGGTTCATTAATTCTCAAGACAAAAAGCAAGAAGGAAAATGAAGATTTACACTTTGTTGAGTAAAAGGGATGGAAAATGGAGAGAAAAGAGTTTTTTTTTTTTTTGGGGGGGGGGGAGGAAGAGGGTGAAGAAGGAAAGAATTTATTTAATTTTTTTCCTTCCATTGTTTGTTAAGAGTATTACCTAGATCGAGATTCTTTAAGGTATGGATACAAGAATGTCATATGTGACCTGCTCCTGATTCCCAATATGTAAGGGGATAGGCAGACTTTGATGCTTAAATTAATATTTCTGGGGGTAGTTTGCTCTCATTAAAATACTATGTATGTTTTTATATGTCTTTTTGACTTATAAATATATGTAAAATAAATTTAAACCAATACTCAACAAATAACAAAAAGAAAAATAAGTAGTGAACAAATTGTATTTTGGATTTTAAAGAAATCCTTTCCATTTATGTGGTTTATATTTTACCATTTGCTTCAAACATATATTATGTTTGGATCACCCATTTTAGTGATTTAACACTGAAGTACCACATTTTGGATCGCATGAAACAAATCACCAAGGGCTAGATTGATCCCAATAATGATTGTTCGATAAATAAGGATTTAAGGAAATAAGAGACAAACGAGTGTCGAAAAGGAGATAAACACTGAAATTTCCATTTTGGAATAAACAGAAAAACAAAGGAAGGAACCGCCTTTCCCTTCTACCAAACAAAGAAAAAAACTTTTCCTTCCTACTTTCCTTCTTGTCCCATATTTCTCCTTGAAACAAACACAATCTTAGAGAAAGAATCCTTCTTCATTTCTCTACCAACAAGGTTATCAACAGTTTTAAGCAAGTCAAGAATTTCAAAACTAGCACCTCTATATAAGCCGCAGCCGCCTCAGAATGCTTCTCATTCGTCCTTGCAATAAAGATATCCCAAAATACAGACCACCATTCAAAAAGAAATCCTCCAGGTGCATCAATGGCTGCACAATTAGATAAAAGTTACATAAATTCAAGTAATAGTACATGACACAATCATTGTGCCTACACCAAACCCAAATTTTCAACTAGAATTCTGCCAAGGGTTCACAAACAATATTACCTACTGGGTCTGTAGCCACCTTTCCTTCTGTCATAAAAGCTTTAGCAGAAGCATGTAATTTTCTTTTCAACAAATAATCGTGAATATAAACATCAAGCCTACGAACAGAATAAAGCAAAAAAGAAAAGATTAATACTTTCAATATTTAAAAACAAGGGTAAACTACAAATAAAGTTGTTGTACTTTCCCTCCTCCATTTACACTTTGCAAACCGTGTTTCATAAATTACAATTAGCATACCAAATTTATGGTGTCTAAGATTGTGATAAAAAAACTGAAATTACACAATTACCCTATTTATAGGCTTACTCAAATGATTATCTAACAATGACCATAATTGTAATTGTAACTAATTACAAAATAAAGTTATTGAAGTGTCAGGTTTCAAAATGACGGTATGTAAGGTGTAAATAGAGGGAAACTACACTAGTACAGTATGCTTTCATAATTTTCTCTAAAAAGATTCAAATGATATTAAAGGATGTTAACATAGTAAATAAGGGATTAAAAAAATAAATAAATAAATAAATTGCATACATCTTATCAGCTTCCCAATTACTCTGTGCCATGATTTGGTTTCAGATACTGAATGCTTCTAACCACAATTCCACTCTGCAATCCAATTATCAATTCATTAAGAGATCGTAGATATTGATCAAAAATCCCCCCCCAAAAAAAAAAGAAAAGAAAAAGAAACCCATTTTACAAATTCACCGAACAAAAAAAACAAAAATTCAAACAAAATATATATACCAACTTAACAATCAGAAGAGATCAAACAGTTGCATTCCCAATTCAACTTTCTCTGAATCCAAGATCTCCAAATCTCAAACCCTAATTCAACCTTCATTTGCTCTAAAATTTAACAAAACAAAGTAAAACGAAAAATTAAACACCCCCCCAAGAACACGCGCACAATCTAATTCCAGTCATTCACAAATTTTTCATAAACAAATATCAATGATCTAAAGTTAAAAACCTCATCGACTTCACGTCATGACCAAAAGAAATTCAAAACCATCACTATTATAATCATGGATTGAAGTGAAAAGAAGTTCAGAATAGGGAAGTGAGAGCAAAACCCTACATTGCAAGACGAAGATTTTCTGCAACACTTGGTGGAACCCTAATCCAGAAACTGAGACAAACACAAGTGCAGAATATATAATCAGAAGAATCAAATGCCAAATATATATATATACACACACACATAAAATTAAAAGAGAAAAATGAGAATTATTAAAAAAAAAAAAATTGCAACAAATCTTAAAGATCGTGATCTGAATTAGTAAATACCTGAGAAGCAAAATTTCAACAGTTTTAACTAAGGAGTCGCAATTAAGAGCGGAGAAATCGCTAATTCGAACTCGAGGAAATTGAATACCGCTATCAGAGACTGAACTAGTGTAGTTTGTAGAGAGAGACAGAGACAGAGTCAGAAAGAAATATTAAAGAATCAAGAAGAGAGAGAGAGAGAGAGTCTCGTAAATTATGGTATGTTTCTGTTGCGGAAGGAAAGAGGCAAGGCTTGGAGTCGAGTCGTGACAGAGCAGCAGCAGGTAGAATGTATTCAGGCTCGGGGTATGCTGACGTGGTTTGTAATGAGGGAAGTGGTTTGGTTTGAGAAGTAAATATCTTCAAATCGCAGGTGAGTTTTAAGGCAGGTCATGATCTAAGTTCCCCCGTGTGCCACGTCGGCTCTATTATATCTGGAAACTTTTTTTGGTGACCCCACCACTATTGCACTGAAAATGAAGTTTGTTAGCGATACCTGCACCTGCACTGGAAAATCATAATGTGTTTTTGAATTACCTTTTTCTGATTTTAATACCCATATTTTCAAAAAAAAAAAAATCATTTTAACAATTTCAATATTTTTTTATTATACAAAAATTTAAACCTAAAATCTTTATTATATAAAGATTTAAATTTAAAATTTCTAAACTATCTCTTTAAAAACGCCTTAATATCTTCTATATTTATGAATTTAAACACACTAATAATTATAATATATAAAATAAATATCTTATAAATAGTTTTGACAATTACTGAATTTTATCATACAAAACTCATAATTATACTAATATTATCAAAAGAACAAAAAATATAATAATTTAAAAAATTTTCGTCTAACAATAATTTTAATTATTTTAGTGACAAGAATTTTTTATTAATTCTCGTAAATATTGAGAATTAAATATCTTTTGAGGATGAACACAAGCAATTTTTCTTTTTTATATTCGTTTGGCATATGATTTTGGGTTATGGCATGTGATATTAAGTATTTTCTCTCAATGTATAACGTGCAAAATCTTTTTTCTTGTTTTGATTTTAGTAATTTCTTTTCATGTAGTTATTTTAAAAAATTTAAATTTTATAGTATTAAATCATAAGTATTATATGAATATTTACTGGACATCTATATTTTTTGTTTCGAATTATTAGGATATATATAGATTTAAAATTTATAATGAGGATAAATCTTCTTATATGATCACTAAGTAAAACGAAATAATATTACAACAACAACTAAATAGTATTAATTAAATCACCTAAAGGGTATTAATTAAAATTTTATAGTGAGCAATATTAAAATAGTATCAAAAACAAATACAGAATGTTAAGTTAATCTCAAATAACACGACAAATGAGAGTGGTCACTATTTCTTAGGGAACAGTCCAATGATCATAATCTTCTTTTTCAATTTTAAGATTTAAGATTTAAATCGTTATATAACATAAAAAAGAGTGGCCACTATATTGTATCGATCATCAAATTAAATTATATAGGTACTCAAAATAAATAACTACTAATTTCAATATTTCAAAAAGAAAATAATATTCATTTATTAAAGGTATTTAAGAAAAATTTAAGAAGGGAGGGTAATTTTTATGCATTGTATATAAAATGTATTACGAGCACAAACATACATGATACAATGAATCAAGTATATTCAAATTTTAATGCTAATTCTGTTAATTTAATGATTGTATCAGAATAAGTTATACTTCATTGTGTATATTTAATCTTATATGTTCCTTATTAATTCAAAAATAATTATGTAAAAAAATAGAATTTAAAAAGTTGTTATAAAATCCAGTAAAATAATAAAAAATATCAATTTTTCTACCAATATTAATAATTTTTAAGCAAGGGAAAACATTGATTCCTTTTCAATTCTGTGAAAATATTATATTAACATAATTTTTAAATAATTTTTGGTAAAATAAAATTGGCCATCCTACGTAGAGCGTCGACCTGATCAACTTATTTAAAATTAAAATTGATTAAGAGAGTATTTGAGATTATTTATAAGGTAGTCAAATCTATTTATAAATCAAAATTAAAATTATAACTACATGATAATTAAAGTTTTTAAAAATATTAATAAATATAAAAACACTTATAAATCAAAAAATAAGTTGCTTCCACAGTTTTTTTTTTTTTTTATTTTAGTGTTTTTAAATACGACTAAAATAATTTACTTTAATCAATAAAAATATATTTTTACTATTTTGTATTTAACAAAAATTATAATTATATAATATATTTATCTATTATAATTTTTTCTCTGTTTATATAATTTATAAATAATTATTTTATTAATATTTATCTAAATAAATAATAATTTAATTTTTTAAAAAAATTAAAATAAATTTATAAGTTAAAAAATTATTTATAAATGTATTTTATAAACAATTAATCCTATATTTATATTTTAAAAATGTCATGGGTCGTACTTACGACATGACATGACATGACAATAGGAAGAATTTGAGACACCCCCATCAAAACCAAGGTGCAATTTTGGAAGGAGAGTCGTTGCTCGAATTACGTTTTGAAGTTAAAGCATCACCTTCCTCTTATTATAGAACTAAGCATTAAGACTTACTTTATTTGTGTATTTTAATTCTTTTAATTTTATATCTATTTTTTTTATTATGAAAATTCGAGGTATAATATGGAAATTTGACAATTAATGGTGTGTTGGAAGGTAGAAATGTGCATGGGAAATTAGATAAGCGACATGAATGAAAACGTGAAGGTACCATAGCAAGTGGACTCTTTACCTTGTCATCGAAGATTCCAAGTAACAAGAAAGGAACGAAAATTAATTTATTGGTTGGGATGCTTTAAATCTCTTTACAGAGGGCTGGACCATGCTGTGGATGAGTAAAGCTCGGCAAGCTGTTGGGAGCATTTTGGGCATGGCATTGTCCTTGGGCCCAAAAGGGTGGTGGAGGCTATTCCAGCGGAAAGACAAGAATGGCCGTGTAAGCTACTTTTTGAGATTCTATATGGCACCTGTTATAGCAATCATATACTAAGATTATTTTAATTATATAACTCTAAATTTATGTGATTTTTTTAATAAATAAATATTAATTTATCTCATTTGTTACTATTGGACTCACTTAACCAATTAAAAGAATCGGACACTATTTTCAAGATGACAGTTTAGTGGTCATAAACCTTTCTTTCAATCCGATGATTTTAAATTCAAATAGTGATATAACAAAAAAAAAAAAAAAGAATCTAACACTAAAATAAATTATTTAAAAAATAATTTTGGCTTGTTTAAAAATTTATTAAATAAATTGAAATTGATTCATTCATAAATTAGTCTTAATTTACACAAAAGTATGAGCCCTCTCCAACTTGGCTTCCCTTAGCATTCCGGCGGTATGTATTGTACCCCTTGATCTCGAATTTTGAGCATCTTGTCGGCATATAATTTGATCATATCATTATAGCCACTTTATTACGATTGAATTATGAAGTTTGATCATGATTATTTTGTTATTTGTTATCATTTTTGAACATATAGTATATGATACAATTTAGTTATTAGATATTCTAACATTGCTTCTGCAATTATAAGTTTTCTGAATGGGAAAATTCCATCAATCTTTTGTGAGCATAAAAGTAGGGTGCTAAATACCTTTAATTAAAATTTTAAGTTTGATTTTTGAAAATAAAAATATAGGAATTGAAAAAATCAACCCATAAAGAGTTTTATATTTGATCGGATCAGTCAAAACAACTTGAATTTATGCCGACGAAAACCCAAAAAAATTAAAAAAAGAATTGGAAAATTCCAAAGACAACAAAGGCAAAGACCCATGTCCTACCCCCCCCCCCCAACAAAGGAAAAGCGCCTGAGAAACCAAGAAGAAAAAAAGAAAAGAGCAAATGGCCAAGGATCGGCCCAACCCAGCAAGCAATCCCTACCAAAACACAAACATGAGAATTAAAAAGAATGCGCATGAATAAGTTTAATTTTGCAAGACTTAATCAATAATATTGGATTTAATTTTTTTTATTATTTCTTTAATTGAATTTGCAAGTCTCATGCGTGCAATATCTATAAATCTGAAAATAATTTTAAACACAAACTTTTTTCTCTATGACATGATATAAATCAATTTGATGAAAACATATGACTTAAATACAAAGTTTATGAGAAACAATTCAAATGGTAAAATTCATCATTTTTTTTTTCAATTTTCATATCTTTGTACGTGTTTATATATATATAAAAAACTGATTCAAATACAAAAGGTTTTATGAAAATTTGCAAATTTAGAAAGAATCAGAGTCTTGAGTGAAATGATTCGAATGTATATTAACTGTGATTAAGGGTTTACTTTATTATTATTATTATTTTTTTAACTTTGTTCAGAAATCTTCACTACTAAATGTATAGTATAAAATACAATCGTATTTAAGAGAAGTTTGAGAATGATTTAGTAATATACTCTAGGGTTGGGAATATATTCCTCCATTATCATCGGAACTCGATGGAGGTGAATTTAGAAAATCACATACAAAAGAATGACATTTAATCAACATTTTGTTGGTCTAGTAGAAATTATACTAAAATTTCACACCAAGTGTTCGGGTTCGAGTCTTGATAGTGGCAAAAACGATATTAAGAGAGTTTCATTCGAATGAATACGTGGCTTGATCTAGATTAGTCAGAACAAAATTTCGGATATTAAACGGTGAATCAGGGTACCAAAAAAAAAAAAAGAATGACACTTAACCAAAATATAATAAGATTCTTAATTTTAATATTTGATTAACTGAATCACAAGATTTAAAAACTGAATTAGAAAAATCAGACCATGAGTTTGTTCTGATGAGAGTTAGGATAAGTATAATATGATTAAGGAAGTTTTCCAAAAAAAATTAATTTAAGAAAAAATTTCAAAATTAGAAAATTTCAAATACATAAACATTAATTAAGGTTTTGATGTTATGAAAAGTACTGAAATTCAATCAAAATTTGTAATGAGTGATTTGAAGGAGCTGGTAAAGAAATTTCGAGTTCCACTTCAGAGTTTGAAGGTTGAGCTATGATGAACAAAGGCCCATCAGTCCCACAAGCATAGCACATGGTCAGGAAGCTTACCTACAATGTATTTATTTTCGCCAACTTCTTAATAAAATTTAATATTTCATTTTCTTCGATTATTTATCGATTTAGTTAAAATCAATCTGTTTCTAGGAGCCTTTTTAAAGTACTTGGGATTTCGCTCGCTAGCAAGCAATCCCACCTATAGCTCAATTGTTTGAAAAAAAAGGAAATTAGGGAACAAATTTTGATTTATTTTTTGTTATACAACGATTCAAATTTGAGACCTCCAGATTAAGGGTGGAGAGTTGTAACTATCAATAGTCTCACAAGGACATCTGATAAAATTGAAATGATACAGAGAAGATTAGTATGCCCCTGCGTTAGAATAAATTTTGATCTATTAGTAAAGTTGGTAAATCTACTTGGTTTGTAGAAAAATAGCCAACACCCCCATGACTATCTATTTTAAGTATTGATTTGGAAGCATAAGAGAACATACTTTTGCTCATATTATTACGGTATTTGATTTTGGGTTGTTGATAGTATCGTTATTCCTTTTCTATTTATTATGGGTTGATTATTCGTCAATACAAATTTAGTGATAAAATATGATTAGGTGATAAAAATTATAATAATACTTCATAATTTTGCTAGCAATATGTTTTAACTAAATTAAAATTTTTTAAAACAATTTAGATTATTTTATATTAATAAAAATTTTTAACTGCGCTGAATTTTAGCTCTCCTACGATTATCGCAAAATGAAAATTAATTAATTTAGGTCTCCTTGCATGGCAAAAGCAAAATATAGAGCAAATGACATAGGTCTCCGACTCTCCGTATTCTAGAGGATTCTGATTCTCTCTCTCTCTCTCAGGATGGCTACAGGAGGTGCATTTTGGGGAACAAGGATGATGGAGATAGTGAAGAAGCACGACTCCGGAGGTTTGGTTTGGAAAAGAATTACGCTTACCACAACCAGAAAAGCTAACGCCAAGAAACGTCTTCTTAGGGTTTGGCAGGTCTGTCTGTCTGTCTGTCTGTCTCTCTAATTAGGGTTTATATGCTTGATGGGTCGATGGTATTTTATATTCATTTCCTCAATTTCTTTTCAAAAACACCTCTTCTTGGGAGATACTGAAATTATGCTTCGATGGTGTCTATTTGGCAATTGAAATTCGTTTTCTTATTTGTCCCAGTCAACTTATTAATTGGGGATCACTAATCAATAGTTTGTTGGTATTTGATTTCAAAATTTGATTTTGTCGGGATTTTAGGAGACTAATTAACTAGGTTAGCATTTGTACGTTGGATATTTTGGCCTCAGGAGTATTGATCGATAGAAGCTTCATTAGACCAAGAAATGAGACTTGTTGTGGAATCGGAATGCTTGTGATGATTTGTATAAACAGCCCAAGTGAGAAGGTGAAACTATGCCCACTAATTGAGTTTCTAGTGGTCTTATGCTTATGTAGCAATTTTTGTTTCATCTTAGAAAATTGTGATATAATGACCAAAATATTTGAAACTTTTCCTGAGTACAAGCCAAACATGATATGTAGTCGTTGTCAATACAGGAGCTGCTCAGAGTTCATCCTAATGTCTGAGTTGTCACTTGGGATATAAGTATAGTTCTGGACCTTTGTTGCTTAATTTCAAAGAATGGAACATCTTGGAACGTACTGATACCAAAAGACTGATAAATTCGTAGCCATGAAAGTCACCATGCAGTTAAATTGTTCAAAAAGGGTTTTAGGTGGAGACTTTTACATTCAGGCACTTTGGTCTGTAATCGAGGTTTCCTGAGCCACTGCAATTAAATAAGGTATAGAGAGTAGTACTAGTTATACACTCTTCGGTGTCAATGTGTGGAGACGATAATGTATTCTATGTGCCTTTTATTTCCGTTTTGTTCTTTCTTCTGAATATTGATGCATGGCATGGTGTTGAAGTCATTCTGACTTCAGGTATCTTCATTTTTCTTGTTGAAGTCATTCTGACTTCAGGAATCTTCATTTTCTTCGAACTTGAGGAGTTATGTAGACTATTTTATGTATTTAATGTTCCATTAAATTAAGTTTGCAATACAGATATTGAATGTTCACTCAAGCAAGTATCTTCCTGCAGGCTAGTGTATAACATGGGCATCCAGGTTTTCTCAAACTTGTGGGGCCGCTTTTCATCACCCAATTTGGAACACAATAATCTGCATTCTGGAGTATTCCCAAACTTGTGATCATCTTGCATGTCTCCATGCTTTTAGGTTAAAACTCTTTCTTGTGATTTTTGTTCACCTTAGAAAGATTACGATCTTCAATCTTGACACTTGTTTATTCACCTTAGACATCTCCTGTATGACTGGCCCTCCAATCCATTTCTATCCTCTTCCGGCCGAACAACCCTGAAACTGGTTGAGGGTACCTCTTTATTTTGGTTTTTTGCATTCTTGTATACATAATCTCTTGTCCAGAATGAGGCTGTCTTGAAAGCATGTTCTGAACCACCCCCTTCAAAAACTTCAGCTGGGGTTGCTGAGAAAATTGTGGAGAAAAACAGCGAACGATGGCAGTTATGACCTCTGAAAAGAGTAAGTATGGTGCTGATCTCTGGCTTTGAATTCTGCTTTCCCCCTTAACGCATGCTACTGGGTATCATAGAATTATCTTTGTTGTTGGATAAGGAATGTTGGAGTTTAGCTTAAATAGTCTGCGCTAATTTGTTGCGTAAACATTTTAGTTGTAGAATCTGTTACCGGTATTGAATTGTTATTCCTTTTTGATGACAGCGAGCTTCATATATCAAGTCTTCAAATTGCTATTAGGTATTCTAACGATCGCACCGTCTTATGTTGGCTCGGGATCAAGAGTTACAGTTTCTCGTGAAAATGAGCCAAATCTATCCAAGTGGGGGTAAAAAGTTATGGTTAGATTCAATTAAAATTATACAAGATTTTCAATATATTATTAATACAATAATAATAACGTGATTCTTAATCTCAAATTGTCAGATGTTTGAAAGACAAATACATAAATGAGGAATTAAGATGAGTTTTTCCGGACATTGGATATCGAAAGGGTCGAATAGGGTATGCTGTTACAAGGTTAGGGGGCACCAGTAACTAGAAGGGATTCTCATTCCCGCCCATATGTGGCCCTTAAGCGCCACGGCCCTGAAAGGTTCAGCCCATATCTCCTTGTACTGAAAAAAAAAAAAAAAAAAAAAAAAGATCAGGGACAAGGGACAGGACGTGAGTCCCTTGAGGGCCAGGTGTTTAGTCCTTTAAGCGCTTAGGGAAACCTGGCTATTTTTTCTTTCTTTCTTTCTTTTTTTTTTTTTTCTTAAATCACCGGCTATTTTTCCCTCATAAATCCAATTTATCACATTTACATAGATTGCCATCATAAAAGAGAAAAATATAAAATAGTTATCAGAAACATAAAAGGTCTCTTTTTTTTTTTTTTTTTTCACATTCATGCAAATATGACGTTTTTTAAGTTCCATTGTGGCTCTTGAGCGTAGTTATTAAATCTAAATTGACTGCTTGCGCATGGTTACTAAATTTGGATCCCTGACTGGACAGCCTGGTTGTCATAATTCACTCTTCTAACCTGGAGAGCGCATGTTCAAATATTTGTATAACAAAAAAAAAATAATTATTAAATTTAGATAGATCCATTGGTCGGACCGAGTTGACCCTTGGCCAATACATTCTACGGGTCAGTTTATGTATTGGATCGTTTGTGTAGTCAATTTGTACAAACTTGTGGGTCAATATCGGGAAGACTCTCAATCAGTGTGACCCGTGGGTTCGTATAAAACCCTGCGAGTTTTATTTTTAAAGGTAAAAAATTATTTCAACTCCGCTTTAAATCTTAAAATGATTTTAATTTATGAGTAAAATTGGAAATAGAAAAAAAAAATCTGCTCTTTTTGGCTTTTTTGATCTCACTTTAAAAGCCATACGTATATATATTTATTTATTTGTTATTTTGAGATAATGAAAATATGAATTTATGAATTCTTAATTTTTAATATATGGTTATATTATTTTTTATAAATATTGTGATTGATATTTTATATTTTAAAAAATATAATTATATATATTTTTATATTTTAAAATGTTAAAAAAATCAATGATTGAATTAGTGATGTAATGATTTAATCGGTTGAATTATAAATTTTAAAATAGGAGGGTTAATTTTTTTTATTACATAAAAATTTAAATATAAAATTTTTAAATTGAGAGAAGAGAGTTGTAACTATTAGCCTTTTTCTTTTCCTTACGAACTCAAAATATGGGTGGGTTTAATAACTATGTTCTCAAGCGACCCATCTTGTCTTGTCCTTGTACCTAAAAGAGCCAAAAAATTTGGGCCTCTCCTGTCGGATGAGTTATCTTTCAAGGATCAATTGATTTTTTTTTGTTATATCGAGATTTGAATTTAAAATTATCGAATTATAAAAAAAAATTATGATTATTAGATTATCTTTTTTAGAATTAGGGACCGATACTTATCGACAGCTCTACCAATCTAAGGTATATAGTTCAGCCAATTGTTTGGGCCTACTTTTAAAGTTGTGTGGGCCTCATTTGCAAGGTCAGTGTAGGCTAAAGTTTGTTTCCTTGTTTTTTTTTTTTTTACAACAAGATATAATCAAGTGGAATCAAATTGAAGAAAAGAGTATGAAAGTAAAGAGACTCTATAGCTTAAATTGCTTCTAAGGAACAAAGTTTGTTTTCGTGTGTTATGCTTTGATGAAACCCTAGCATAGGCATCTCAATTCATGAGAGGAAAGGCATGCCCATTGACCTTTGGTGTTTATGAAATTTTTTAAAAACAAAAAAAAAAAGAGAATTTTCTTTGTTTTGAGAAAAAATTCTAAAAATTTAAGAGAATATATTTATTATATTTTCTACAATGAAAGGAAAATGAAAATATGTTTGTGCGTGTTATTTTCTGAGCAGGAAGAAAAAAATAAAGAAAAACTAATATTTATCCCTTTCATTATTTCATTCCAATCTCTTTTCTTTTATAAACGACCATATCTAAAATGATGAAATTCATTTTTGAAATTCATTTTTGATGGACTTATATTGAAAATAAATTTATGTTGCATTAGTTGTTTATTATGGTCTATCTAAAGTATAGATAAGTTATTCTAGTTTCCCGAGACAAAAAAAAGGAAGAAAGAAATTTTATTACTAAATTAGTATGCTAATTTGGTTTTGACACTATCATTTTTATTTAATTATTATATTTATTATGACTTTTTAACATTTTTCTTTATGTTTCATTTTTTTTTTTGGGTACTTTCTATTTGACGCGGAATTGAATAACTTCCTTAACAATGTAAAATATTTTCTAGGACAAATTTTGTACACTTCCGAACATTAGAAAAAGTGTTCTTTAAGAAAGCTTTAGATGGGGTGCTAATTCGGATGGATATTCGATTTTTTAAGTTATTTAGATTTTGAATTTTAAAAAATTCAATCAAAAATTGAATTGAATTATATAAAATCTGAATTAATTTATTCAAATTAAATTTTGGATTAAATGGTTTGAGTTTTATTTATCTGAATTAATTTTATAAAACATAAAAATGATTAAAAATTTTGTTTAATTTTAAAAAAATAAATATTTTTTTTTTAAATTGAGTCATTAATCTAAATTTTTAATTAGTTGAAATTATTTAATTGAACTGATTTTTATTAATTTGAATTGAATAACATGGTTTTTTAATAATTTAGATGGGTGATTGATTAACATCCGTAGCTTTAATATTTCCAAATTCATGAAAAAGAAATTCTGAAAAAGAAAAAAAATAAATTTAAATTATAATAATTTAATCAATTATAAGAGCAAAGAGAAACATGAAAAGTTACCGTATCTCCACCAATCACCAAAAGACTTGAGTAAGCTGGGTGGAAAACACAAGAATGGAACTGGATTCCAGAAGAACTGAGCTCATGAATACATTCTCCGGAGGCCAATGACCAGACCTTCACACAGTCTTGACTAACAGATGCCAAATAATCACCATTGATATCCCAGCAGATATAGTTTACCATTTCAGTGTGACCCTAGAAAAGAATGGGAAAAGATAGAAACAACTTAATTTGCAACACAAAAAGAAGACTGAAACTCCATCTTACAGATGGCAGACATAGTAATACAACAAATGGTGCATTGATAAATCAACCACATCCTTGAATTACTTGAGTACAACAAAATCACGAGATATACCTGGAATGTGAGTGTTTGCCTGTCAGTTTCAACATCAAAGATAGAGACCACCTTATCAGATGCTGCAGCCAAAAACTGTCCCGCTCTGGGTTGAAATCTAACTTGTGCAGTACCACCCTTCATCAAACAATAAAATCAAGAATCACGTTGTGAACAGTGCTATCAATCACAAACATAGGAGCAGAAATGAAAGAAATAGTAACCAACCTTGGATACACGAGTGCAGGTGAATGAACTGATACTGTAATAACGAATTTCGCAATTGCTATTGCAGAAACAGAAGATATCAGTCTTCTTGGGGTGAAAATCTAGAGACATAACATGTGAATTCCCAGAAGAAGCTTGCAAGCAATAGCTTGGCTGCAACAATAACCTAAATGATTAAACAATGCAGCATAATTACAATGCACACATCGCAGTGCACACACATCTCAGAATGTCATAATAGGAAAACTAGCCTCTGATACAGGACTTTATCCAAATATCTCTTATCACACAAAAATAAAAGAAATCTGAGCAAGGGTATTATTTATTGGGGGTGGGGGGAGCTTATTACATTGGCTGCATCCCATAGTCTTACGGAACAATCGTACGAGGCCGTTGCCAACTGTGTTGAATTTGGCCTAAAGCGGACATCTGTAATTATGTGTTTGTGGTCCTCTGGAGTGCTCTCTGTTTGCAAGGTATTCATGTTCCAAAGAACAACCTAGGACAGAGGGGTAAGTGTTAGTATTGAGAATTGCATTGGCTTTGTGAAATATGCACATTGTTTCTTTGTGAGTTTGTTTCCTTGAAAATAGTAAGGAAGTTGTCTCCTAAAAAATATCTGAGACCAGTCCATGAACCCTGATGGATTAGCATCCCATTAACAGCTATAAATGCTAATATGCAATTGTCTGAGAGAACTTTAATTACAAGTTAAAACTAGCTTGTTTGATCAGTGGACTGAATGAAAATACATGATGCCTGCCCTGCATATTTATTTCTCAAGCTGGTATCAAGATCATGCAAACCATACATCATACCTTGTTGTCATGTCCTGCACTAGCAAGCAACTTCCCATCTGAAGAAAAATGGCAGCAGGTAACTTTGCTGTTTCTTGTTCGTATACAACCAACTTCCCCAAAGCTAAAATCTGAAACCAAAAGGGTTATAATGATTTAGTAAATCTTGAAAAATCATTCAAGTCTGCAGAGGCAAATATGATAACAATTACCCTTAGAAGATTCTGGTTTATGATCAGCGGGACTAGGTTTTGATGTCCCATATAAATTGCTTCCATCCCCTCCATCATGCAACAGGTATGATTCTACATTATCATCTAATGAACCAACATCTCCAAAATGTTCCAGGTCCTCCTGCAGGCAGATATATCACATTAAGAATAGTCATTATGCTGGCTTACCGCCTGAATGTAAAGGTGTTAAGTCTGTAAACAAAATAATGACTACTCAAAACTCCATCAAAACCAAAAGGGCAAAATACAAAACAATTGAATCACCCAAAGCTGATCTACCACATAGACTCTTTTTATTGCCGCCTAGGGTGTCAGCATGAAAGACCACTGGCCAATGACACTCTAGTATCAGCTATTAGACATGACTGACAAGGACACGGGATTTCTGATGCCATCTCCAAATAAAACACTACCAGTAATTCTTTGAGAATAAAACTCAATGGGATAGGGTACCAAACTCAAACGGGGAAGCTAAGTTAAGCCAACAAGTGGAAAATCCCATCAGCATTGCAAATAACTTCTACTCTTCTAATAGTGAAAAGGGAGCAAAAATATCACCACAAAAATCAGTCCATTAAAATAGGTACGCAACTCCCTCATAGAAACATTTAATGTAGTTGGCAAATATTGTCTTATGACTACTGAAAAACTTCAGCATTTATCCAAACATCTCAGCATTTATCCAACAAGCTTACAAATAGCGGAAAATATAAACAGAATAGAAAAAAGAACATGTCCTCTAGGTCCCCCTTCATATCCCCAATATTATTTCCTTCTAAAAGCCCCTGTGGTTAAGCATTACAAAGAAACCACCCAGGAGAAATAAATGAAAAACAAAAGGAACAAGAAAGTCATGCAGGAACAAGCACCGATAAACTTAACATCGATGTTCTTGCCAAACTCCTAAACTTAGTCATCTCAACCATCATACTCCTAATAAAGGGTCAAATGTCCGTTTCATATATTTCAAGGAAAGAGGCAATACAAGAATAAACAATCCCCATCTTCTAAACTATTGTCACAGTAGACACCAGTGTTCATAATTAAAAAGAGTCTCTCAACTTCTTCATACCATTAGAATTAATCATTTGAGAGCTATGGGCCACATGATAGCTTTTTTACCTTAAGTGACTTTCTCTTTCCAAATAAGGGTAGCCAAACAATTGGAAGAGAACAAATAAGCTTTCGCATTAGAATACTGAGCTGAGAAGAAAGAGACTCATGGGAAAGAGGTAAGAATGATCTAGACATCAAATCTGTCTCATCTAAAGAAGAGGGCCACTTGAATCCAGCCTGCCAAGCAACAAGGTAATATATGAAGTATCTCTACCATTCGTAATTCTAAATAACAGAAAATCCCAAGAAAGAATCTGCCTTATCATGGAGGTTTTTTCTTTGGTTGCTTTTTGTGATTTTAGAGGGTTACAGAGGCAATTTAACTATATTTATTTTTTCTGGGGAAATAAATAATTCTATAGGAATTATTAGGTTTGAAAGTGGAATTTTGGACGTGATGAATATGGCTTTTGTGAGATAACTCCATAGAAACTTAGTCACTTCTACCTGTTCATGCTAATCACTATTATTCACATTTGAACTAACTTGGAGATTTGTCCGCCCCCTCTTATGGTGATCCTTGTATTCTTTCCATTTTGACTACGTAGCTTGATTTATTCATAGCGCCCAAGAACAATCTTGCCTCACATATTCAAGATTTGAGGCTTGTCAAATTTTATAGAGGTTTGTAAGTGTACCATATAGAGGCTTGATCATAAAGATAAAATGAAGGCAAGGGCATGGCACAATGGGCCAGGAGCGAACATCAATAGGTTTCTGACAAAGGTTCAAGCATTGAGGGGGAGACCCAGCATAAGCGATGGCAGGTGAGTGGCCTTCAAATGATGAGGTCTAAAGAAGAGGAAGAGCATTATGATCACAGCAATTTGAATGTGCCAACACAGATCATATATTTGCAATAAAACATGATGGATTACCGCAACACTCACTCTTAAGTGGATAAAGTTTAAACCTGAATATAATGTTCATTGTACATGTTTGTTAAACTTGAGAAGTTCACACTAAATATGCCCGTCGTGCCATTACATTATTATCTTCTGAAATCCCTTCTCATCTTGAAGGTAACCATCCCAGCTCTGTGTGTGCCATGACAGTGCCCTCATTGATGCTCAAACATATTTACCACCAATCTCTCAAATCCCTTCTCATCATTTTAAGGTCACAATCCCACCTCTGCACACACCAAGCCACTGCACTCATTGATGCTCAAACCAATTTACCACCAATCTCTCACTAAGAGATACATCTATCTTGGGATGGATATGGTATAAGTTGGGTTGAGCCAATTATGTTTCTCTCTATAAGCCTTAACACCGTGTTTCATTGTACATCTTTGTTGTTCTAGACACATCCACAAACAATATGCTCATCATGCCATTATTCTATTATCTCCTTAAGTCTCTCTTAATCATCTAAAGGGCACATCCCACCCGCCGTGGACACCATGGTCCCACTCTCGTTGATGCTCAAAACAATTTATCACAAATCTCTCAGTCAGAGATACAACTCTCTTCAAGATGGACATGGTAATGAATTAGGCTCGCATCGATGAAGTTTCTCTCTATATTTCCAACACATCAGTCAAGTCGACCATGAAATCTCCTGCAAAGTTTATGTCTCAACTTGTCCAACAGATTTATTATTATATTGGCATTGATAGATACAAAATTTTCTTTTTGTATGCTCACTCCTCATCTAGATTACCTCTACTTAGTTATACTAGATTAACCTTTGTCCAATAATGTGATTTACCAAAGAAATATATAAGATGATATAGAAATTACCATTGGAAGATAGAGGCGTATTGGCATTTAACGCCTTCCTATTCAAGAAAGATATTGCTTTTAATCATCATATGCCACAATACATGAGTTCCAGGGAATACCCACAATTGATTCCTAGCTGTGAAAATATATTTGGACACCAAAACAAATCTCCAAACTTCCTTCAGAATTCATCTAAGAAGTAACTTTTGGATTAACCAAGAGGTCTTCGTTCTCCAAGCCTACCCCAAAACCAAAGAAAAGCAACAATCACTTATTCAAGTCCCTCAGCCACAGCAATTA
The DNA here is from genome assembly GCA_037126225.1 of Dillenia turbinata. NCBI lineage: Eukaryota > Viridiplantae > Streptophyta > Magnoliopsida > Dilleniales > Dilleniaceae > Dillenia > Dillenia turbinata. The sequence continues at coordinate 5,068,618 of JBAMMX010000006.1, forward strand.
GTATTCTAAACAGAAACACGAAATATAAGAAACTAGATAGACCTGCACATAAGATGGTGATCTGACCACATTAGAGATAAGAAAGATCTCGTATAAATACCCTTTCTCTTAGACACTTAGCCAACATATGACCCCAAAAAGTCAATGCTCTAGCATTACTACCTAAAGGGGCATCTAAATAAAAAATATGGCAAATTTATTTCTCACGTCTATAGAGAGAAAGCAAAAACCGTCCAGAATATTTACCCTCTCTAGTAGAAAGATTGGCATATTACTCATCTAAGAGTGCCCTTAGGAGGTAATCCAAGGAATGTTTCTTTTTGGGGAGGTTAGTAAGAGATTGGATGGTCGATTAGCTTTCCTTCTTTAAGAATGCAAATCACACTAATTCAAGCCTAAGCATTTTTCTAAACTTATGGCTGGGTTTAAATCCCAGTTCACATATAGGATTAATAAGATGATGGAAGATTTCCTTCCGTCCAAATGTGACATAGATAAGGAAGGATCACATGGTAAGCTGCAAGGATGTTAGAAAGCCAAAATTGATAGGGATTTTGGCTCTTGGTAACTAGGATGTCAAGAAGAAATAAATAATTGATGGGATGTCAAGAATGGTGCAGAGGTAATTCATTCTCCTGCTTTTATGGGGAGATACTTGAATCGGAAAGATCCCATTTTGCGATGATTTTCCTTGACATTTCTTGCCCTTTTTTTGGGAGATTGTTCTTGTTGGAAATAATAGAGTCAATAGAGTAGTTAATATAGTGTTGGACATAACAATAAATAATTAATAGGATCTATTAGAAATACGCAAAAATACAGTTTTTAGAAATATGAAAATCATCATAGTAAATAGTTAGGAATTAATGCTCACAGGAAATTGGTATACCTTTTGTAGTATAATATATGTGTGCCGAGGGCTAGCCTCTCAAGCCACCTTTCCCGATAGTCTATCAGGAAACCAATTGAGTCATAAGAATTTTTTTTTCCCCTCCCTCCTCAAGTTTCAACACGGTATCAGAGCTCATAAGAAATTCAGTAAACATTTCCTTAGTTCATTCTCAAGTTCTTCAACATGGTATCAGAGTACACCAATTTCCAATCAACATTAAAGTTCTAGAATCATCATGATAAGGGTTAAACGGTTTTGTTAAATTAAAAAAAAAAGAATTGAGGAGGAAAAAAAAACTGTGTTGAAACTTGGGGAATAGATAAAGAGGGTTTATTAGAAATTAATTTAACTTGAGGATTTAAAAGAAAATTTTCCAAATCCTCTTGGACAGAGGGATGAACACTTGCAGCATAGTAATTTAAGAAGTCAGATCTTGTTTCTTGTGTTTCCTTATCGTGATGATTCTTGAAAAATGAAGATCCCAAGAAGCATCCACCCATGGTATATGCTCCCTCCATTACTTATTATCCGTCATTTAAGGTCTTTGAACACAACAGGAATTAAGAAAGCAATTAAATGACCTCAATTATACAAAGTACAGTTTATTCTTACTTAGTTACCACTCAATTAACATATTCTCTCCACAATTTCCTATTGGTAAATCAATTCTTTTTTAGTTCTGCCACCATTCAGTTCCTCTCTCCATTACTCTACTATTAAGATAAAGAGAAAGATAAGTATAGACAATAAAGATGAGATTTATAGATGTTAATTAATAAATGCAGTTATTGGATTTAGTGCATATGCAATAAAGGATATGGGTAAAGTGGGAAAAAATATATTAATACTTCCTTAATCTTCTCAAGTGAGAGATAACAGCAACAAAACAATGTTTAAAAAAAGACAGATAAAAAGGAATGGAGGGAGTAAATCAATAATCACTCAACTAACTAATCACCTTACACAATTTTTTTCCTCAATGTTTTTTCTAAGAAAACAGCAGCAACAGGAGCACAAAGTTCAACCATAAGGACTGATAGAGAAAGTAGGAAAGGAGAAACAATAAGATCAATTCAAAAACCTAAGAAGAAGCCCTAGAAAATAATACTTCTGAGCCAAAAGTCAAGAAAACTGAAAAGAGGTTTCTTGGTGCTCTCATATCAAAGTATAGATTATATTATCTAGGAAACAGTTTTTTTTCCCCTTTTTATTCAGAAGCAAGGCATCAAATGATAAAGATTTATGAACTTCACTTAGATGCAACTTTTTCTCTCTAGCACTCACATGAAAAGTATCATACCAGTTGATTTGAAGACGACTGAAGGCCACCTGCCCCTTCTGCTCCATACATCATCAAGGTATTTGGCACACTGTTAACATGCTGCAGACTACTTGCAGTAGCTATTCCATCACCAGGAGTGTGTGTAGAAGGTGGAGAATTAGGTGAGGGGCCTACAGTATTTCCAGTTCCAGTACTGTTGGCATGTCCAGAAGACGAATGTTGTTTCCTTTTTCTGTTATTCTGCACATGACAATTCCAGATATGCATCAGCTGAAACTTTCATATGGACCACATACATAAAATCTTGTGTAATTATCTGGATCAGGACCACATATTCTTCCATTGCAAATGCAAATAAAGGAAATATAACGCTTTAGGAAAGAGACTTGTGCATAGACCAGAAACTTTATCTGCATATATGAACAACCTGCTGCAATTGCTGCTGCTGCAACTGGTCCTGCTGCTGAGAGGAAGACTGTTGCATCTGACCCATTTTCATCTGTTTGGCACACAACTTCCATTAGTTAATCTGTGAAGCAAGGACAAGGGGCATAACACACAGCACCACACCACATAAACGTTATACAAAATTTCTCATTTTGTGAATTTTAAATGGTAGTTTGAGTCATGCACAAAAATGTGTCTAAAATGGACAAGGCTCAATCTAAAAATGTCGCTGCATGATGGCTTTTGATATTCACCAGAACCTCATTTATAACAAATTATTTAAACAGTATTATAAAGTATTCCAAACCTTTGGGGAATTTGATTGTACAGGTGAACATATTGACCCATCATTTCTTATAGATTGCCCGTCTTTGGCATTAAAATTAACCCTAGGTAATCCAGAAAATCTTCGGGGATCCATATCACCAAAATTTGGTGAATTTCCCAGAGTGTTTTGTGCTTGCGCTTGTGCTAAAACCTGCTGTTGTTGTGATGCTAAAAGAAATTGATTTGGCGTCTGTAAATTATGCTTTGGTACTTGTCCACCTAAATTTGGCCGAAGTTGATCAATTCCCTGTGAAATTTGGCAACATTTAATGATACTGTCAGATACTGATGTCTGAAAATAATATTGATCTAGAAAATTTCCCAAAATGCCCAACACAACTTACAGTTAGAGGCCAACCCTTTAATGGAAGACCAGTTACACCTTGATTTAATCCTAATAAACCAAAGGAAAGGAATCAGATATTCTGCAATATATCACATCACAAATTGCTCAGCCTGTTAATTCCACTTCTAATGAAATGATTATCAACAACAGTAAGAGGAAGCATGCAAAGCGCAAGTTAGATGGTTGATACATATGCACAACGGCAATTACAAAAAGACCAATTTGCAACCACTTCTCTTGCTCTGAGGAAAAATAACATATGTGTAGAAGTCCACTACTTCTAGGATCACATATTACCACCTGTGCCACCAAGTCCAGACTTTGACTGCAAAATCGCTTGTCCATATATTGATGACGGATCCACAGGCAATGATTTTTGAGTTGCACTCAAATTCACTTCACCTTTGATGTCCTTAATATTGAGGATTCAGACACAGATTAAATATAAATACAGCAAGAGAAAATGAACAAATATAATTCCAAACCGGAATCCTAAATATGTTTGGTTCATACCTGAATTTGCTGCAGAGCTGCTGACATGCCTGCAGAATTACCTTGTACCAACTGGCTGGATCAAAAGAATAGTAGAGAAACAAAAGAAAAAAAAAATGAAGAATCCACCCTCAAATGCATAGAGAAAAATAATAAAAGCTTAAGGATTATTCAAATGTACCCTTGATTGGTGGCTGACTTAAGAAGCGCCATTTTTTTAGCATCAATAAGTGTTGGAGATGCCTCTGAATCTATTGAGTGAGGGTGTTTCATGCGTTCTTCATACATTTTCATGGCCAGTACACTTGCTGATGGCTGCCCCATCACCCCTTCAGATTTTATGGCATTAATGGAACCATTAAGAGAAGGATGACAAGGATCCCTTCTTTGCAACTGAACATTGCGGTGCTGCAGGAGTTGCAATTGTTGCATATGTAATTGTTGTTGCTGCTGCTGCTGCTGCTGTTGCTGTTGTTCCCTTGCTTTCATTTGTTGTACCTGATTATTGGTTCATTAATTCTCAAGACAAAAAGCAAGAAGGAAAATGAAGATTTACACTTTGTTGAGTAAAAGGGATGGAAAATGGAGAGAAAAGAGTTTTTTTTTTGGGGGGGGGGGGGAAGGAAGAGGGTGAAGAAGGAAAGAATTTATTTAATTTTTTTCCTTCCATTGTTTGTTAAGAGTATTACCTAGATCGAGATTCTTTAAGGTATGGATACAAGAATGTCATATGTGACCTGCTCCTGATTCCCAATATGTAAGGGGATAGGCAGACTTTGATGCTTAAATTAATATTTCTGGGGGTAGTTTGCTCTCATTAAAATACTATGTATGTTTTTATATGTCTTTTTGACTTATAAATATATGTAAAATAAATTTAAACCAATACTCAACAAATAACAAAAAGAAAAATAAGTAGTGAACAAATTGTATTTTGGATTTTAAAGAAATCCTTTCCATTTATGTGGTTTATATTTTACCATTTGCTTCAAACATATATTATGTTTGGATCACCCATTTTAGTGATTTAACACTGAAGTACCACATTTTGGATCGCATGAAACAAATCACCAAGGGCTAGATTGATCCCAATAATGATTGTTCGATAAATAAGGATTTAAGGAAATAAGAGACAAACGAGTGTCGAAAAGGAGATAAACACTGAAATTTCCATTTTGGAATAAACAGAAAAACAAAGGAAGGAACCGCCTTTCCCTTCTACCAAACAAAGAAAAAAACTTTTCCTTCCTACTTTCCTTCTTGTCCCATATTTCTCCTTCGAAACAAACACAATCTTAGAGAAAGAATCCTTCTTCATTTCTCTACCAACAAGGTTATCAACAGTTTTAAGCAAGTCAAGAATTTCAAAACTAGCACCTCTATATAAGCCGCAGCCGCCTCAGAATGCTTCTCATTCGTCCTTGCAATAAAGATATCCCAAAATACAGACCACCATTCAAAAAGAAATCCTCCAGGTGCATCAATGGCTGCACAATTAGATAAAAGTTACATAAATTCAAGTAATAGTACATGACACAATCATTGTGCCTACACCAAACCCAAATTTTCAACTAGAATTCTGCCAAGGGTTCACAAACAATATTACCTACTGGGTCTGTAGCCACCTTTCCTTCTGTCATAAAAGCTTTAGCAGAAGCATGTAATTTTCTTTTCAACAAATAATCGTGAATATAAACATCAAGCCTACGAACAGAATAAAGCAAAAAAGAAAAGATTAATACTTTCAATATTTAAAAACAAGGGTAAACTACAAATAAAGTTGTTGTACTTTCCCTCCTCCATTTACACTTTGCAAACCGTGTTTCATAAATTACAATTAGCATACCAAATTTATGGTGTCTAAGATTGTGATAAAAAAACTGAAATTACACAATTAGCCTATTTATAGGCTTACTCAAATGATTATCTAACAATGACCATAATTGTAATTGTAACTAATTACAAAATAAAGTTATTGAAGTGTCAGGTTTCAAAATGACGGTATGTAAGGTGTAAATAGAGGGAAACTACACTAGTACAGTATGCTTTCATAATTTTCTCTAAAAAGATTCAAATGATATTAAAGGATGTTAACATAGTAAATAAGGGATTAAAAAAAAAAAAAAAAAAATTGCATACATCTTATCAGCTTCCCAATTACTCTGTGCCATGATTTGGTTTCAGATACTGAATGCTTCTAACCACAATTCCACTCTGCAATCCAATTATCAATTCATTAAGAGATCGTAGATATTGATCAAAAATCCCCCCCCCAAAAAAAAAGAAAAGAAAAAGAAACCCATTTTACAATTCACCGAACTAAAAAAACAAAAATTCAAACAAAATATATATACCAACTTAACAATCAGAAGAGATCAAACAATTGCATTCCCAATTCAACTTTCTCTGAATCCAAGATCTCCAAATCTCAAACCCTAATTCAACCTTCATTTGCTCTAAAATTTAACAAAACAAAGTAAAACGAAAAATTAAACAGCCCCCAAGAACAGCGCACAATCTAATGCCAGTCATTCACAAATTTTTCATAAACAAATATCAATGATCTAAAGTTAAAAACCTCATCGACTTCACGTCATGACCAAAAGAAATTCAAAACCATCATTATTATAATCATGGATTGAAGTGAAAAGAAGTTCAGAATAGGGAAGTGAGAGCAAAACCCTACATTGCAAGACGAAGATTTTCTGCAACACTTGGTGGAACCCTAATCCAGAAACTGAGACAAACACAAGTGGAGAATATATAATCAGAAGAATCAAATGCCAAATATATATACACACACACACACATAAAATTAAAACAGAAAAATGAGAATTATTAAAAAAAAAAAAAATCGCAACAAATCTTAAAGATCGTGATCTGAATTAGTAAATACCTGAGAAGCAAAATTTCAACAGTTTTAACTAAGGAGTCGCAATTAAGAGCGGAGAAATCGCTAATTCGAACTCGAGGAAATTGAATACCGCTATCAGAGACTGAACTAGTGTAGTTTGTAGAGAGAGACAGAGACAGAGTCAGAAAGAAATATTAAAGAATCAAGAAGAGAGAGAGAGAGAGAGTCTCGTAAATTATGGTATGTTTCTGTTGCGGAAGGAAAGAGGCAAGGCTTGGAGTCGAGTCGTGACAGAGCAGCAGCAGGTAGAATGTATTCAGGCTCGGGGTATGCTGACGTGGTTTGTAATGAGGGAAGTGGTTTGGTTTGAGAAGTAAATATCTTCAAATCGCAGGTGAGTTTTAAGGCAGGTCATGATCTAAGTTCCCCCGTGTGCCACGTCGGCTCTATTATATCTGGAAACTTTTTTTGGTGACCCCACCACTATTGCACTGAAAATGAAGTTTGTTAGCGATACCTGCACCTGCACTGGAAAATCATAATGTGTTTTTGAATTACCTTTTTCTGATTTTAATACCCATATTTTCAAAAAAAAAAAAATCATTTTAACAATTTCAATATTTTTTTATTATACAAAAATTTAAACCTAAAATCTTTATTATATAAAGATTTAAATTTAAAATTTCTAAACTATCTCTTTAAAAACGCCTTAATATCTTCTATATTTATGAATTTAAACACACTAATAATTATAATATATAAAATAAATATCTTATAAATAGTTTTGACAATTACTGAATTTTATCATACAAAACTCATAATTATACTAATATTATCAAAAGAACAAAAAATATAATAATTTAAAAAATTTTCGTCTAACAATAATTTTAATTATTTTAGTGACAAGAATTTTTTATTAATTCTCGTAAATATTGAGAATTAAATATCTTTTGAGGATGAACACAAGCAATTTTTCTTTTTTATATTCGTTTGGCATATGATTTTGGGTTATGGCATGTGATATTAAGTATTTTCTCTCAATGTATAACGTGCAAAATCTTTTTTCTTGTTTTGATTTTAGTAATTTCTTTTCATGTAGTTATTTTAAAAAATTTAAATTTTATAGTATTAAATCATAAGTATTATATGAATATTTACTGGACATCTATATTTTTTGTTTCGAATTATTAGGATATATATAGATTTAAAATTTATAATGAGGATAAATCTTCTTATATGATCACTAAGTAAAACGAAATAATATTACAACAACAACTAAATAGTATTAATTAAATCACCTAAAGGGTATTAATTAAAATTTTATAGTGAGCAATATTAAAATAGTATCAAAAACAAATACAGAATGTTAAGTTAATCTCAAATAACACGACAAATGAGAGTGGTCACTATTTCTTAGGGAACAGTCCAATGATCATAATCTTCTTTTTCAATTTTAAGATTTAAGATTTAAATCGTTATATAACATAAAAAAGAGTGGCCACTATATTGTATCGATCATCAAATTAAATTATATAGGTACTCAAAATAAATAACTACTAATTTCAATATTTCAAAAAGAAAATAATATTCATTTATCAAAGGTATTTAAGAAAAATTTAAGAAGGGAGGGTAATTTTTATGCATTGTATATAAAATGTATTACGAGCACAAACATACATGATACAATGAATCAAGTATATTCAAATTTTAATGCTAATTCTGTTAATTTAATGATTTTATCAGAATAAGTTATATTTCATTGTGTATATTTAATCTTATATGTTTCTTATTAATTCAAAAATAATTATGTAAAGAAAATAGAATTTGAAAAGTTGTTATAAAATCCAGTAAAATAATAAAAAATATCAATTTTTCTACCAATATTAATAATTTTTAAGCAAGGGAAAACTTTGATTCCTTTTCAATTCTATGAAAATATTATATTAACATAATTTTTAAAATTATTTTTGGTAAAAAAAATTGACCATCCTACATAGGGCGTCGACCTGATCAATTAACTTATTTAAAATTAAAATTGATTAAGAGAGTGTTTGAGATTATTTATAAGGTGATCAAATCTATTTATAAATCAAAATTAAAATTATAACTATATGATAATTAAAATTTATAAAAATATTAATAAATCTAAAAATACTTATAAATCAAAAAATAAGTTGCTTCCACGGTTTTTTTTTTATTTTAGTGTTTTTAAACACGACTAAAATAATTTATTTTAATCAATAAAAATATATTTTCACTATTTTGTATTTAATAAAAATTATAATTATATCATATCTTTATCTATTAAATTTTTTTTCTCTATTTTATATAATTTATAAATAATTATTTTATTAATATTTATCTAAATAAATAATAATTTAATTTTTTTAAAAAATTAAAATAAATTTATAAGTTAAAAAATTATTTATAAATGTATTTTATAAACAATTAATCCTATATTTATATTTTAAAAATGTCATGGGTCGTACTTACGACATGACATGACATGACAATAGGAAGAATTTGAGACACCCCCATCAAAACCAAGGTGCAATTTTGGAAGGAGAGTCGTTGCTCGAATTACGTTTTGAAGTTAAAGCATCACCTTCCTCTTATTATAGAACTAAGCATTAAGACTTACTTTATTTGTGTATTTTAATTCTTTTAATTTTATATCTATTTTTTTTATTATGAAAATTCGAGGTATAATATGGAAATTTGACAATTAATGGTGTGTTGGAAGGTAGAAATGTGCATGGGAAATTAGATAAGCGACATGAATGAAAACGTGAAGGTACCATAGCAAGTGGACTCTTTACCTTGTCATCGAAGATTCCAAGTAACAAGAAAGGAACGAAAATTAATTTATTGGTTGGGATGCTTTAAATCTCTTTACAGAGGGCTGGACCATGCTGTGGATGAGTAAAGCTCGGCAAGCTGTTGGGAGCATTTTGGGCATGGCATTGTCCTTGGGCCCAAAAGGGTGGTGGAGGCTATTCCAGCGGAAAGACAAGAATGGCCGTGTAAGCTACTTTTTGAGATTCTATATGGCACCTGTTATAGCAATCATATACTAAGATTATTTTAATTATATAACTCTAAATTTATGTGATTTTTTTAATAAATAAATATTAATTTATCTCATTTGTTACTATTGGACTCACTTAACCAATTAAAAGAATCGGACACTATTTTCAAGGGGACAGTTTAGTGGTCATAAACCTTTCTTTCAATCCGATGATTTTAAATTCAAATAGCGATATAATAAAAAAAAAAAGAATCTAACACTAAAATAAATTATTTAAAAAATAATTTTGGCTTGTTTAAAAATTTATTAAATAAATTGAAATTGATTCATTCATAAATTAGTCTTAATTTACACAAAAGTATGAGCCCTCTCCAACTTGGCTTCCCTTAGCATTCCGGCGGTATGTATTGTACCCCTTGATCTCGAATTTTGAGCATCTTGTCGGCATATAATTTGATCATATCATTATAGCCACTTTATTACGATTGAATTATGAAGTTTGATCATGATTATTTTGTTATTTGTTATCATTTTTGAACATATAGTATATGATACAATTTAGTTATTAGATATTCTAACATTGCTTCTGCAATTATAAGTTTTCTGAATGGGAAAATTCCATCAATCTTTTGTGAGCATAAAAGTAGGGTGCTAAATACCTTTAATTAAAATTTTAAGTTTGATTTTTGAAAATAAAAATATAGGAATTGAAAAAATCAACCCATAAAGAGTTTTATATTTGATCGGATCAGTCAAAACAACTTGAATTTATGCCGACGAAAACCCAAAAAAATTAAAAAAAGAATTGGAAAATTCCAAAGACAACAAAGGCAAAGACCCATGTCCTACCCCCCCCCCCCCAACAAAGGAAAAGCGCCTGAGAAACCAAGAAGAAAAAAAGAAAAGAGCAAATGGCCAAGGATCGGCCCAACCCAGCAAGCAATCCCTACCAAAACACAAACATGAGAATTAAAAAGAATGCGCATGAATAAGTTTAATTTTGCAAGACTTAATCAATAATATTGGATTTAATTTTTTTTATTATTTCTTTAATTGAATTTGCAAGTCTCATGCGTGCAATATCTATAAATCTGAAAATAATTTTAAACACAAACTTTTTTCTCTATGACATGATATAAATCAATTTGATGAAAACATATGACTTAAATACAAAGTTTATGAGAAACAATTCAAATGGTAAAATTCATCATTTTTTTTTTTCAATTTTCATATCTTTGTACGTGTTTATATATATATAAAAAACTGATTCAAATACAAAAGGTTTTATGAAAATTTGCAAATTTAGAAAGAATCAGAGTCTTGAGTGAAATGATTCGAATGTATATTAACTGTGATTAAGGGTTTACTTTATTATTATTATTATTTTTTTAACTTTGTTCAGAAATCTTCACTACTAAATGTATAGTATAAAATACAATCGTATTTAAGAGAAGTTTGAGAATGATTTAGTAATATACTCTAGGGTTGGGAATATATTCCTCCATTATCATCGGAACTCGATGGAGGTGAATTTAGAAAATCACATACAAAAGAATGACATTTAATCAACATTTTGTTGGTCTAGTAGAAATTATACTAAAATTTCACACCAAGTGTTCGGGTTCGAGTCTTGATAGTGGCAAAAACGATATTAAGAGAGTTTCATTCGAATGAATACGTGGCTTGATCTAGATTAGTCAGAACAAAATTTCGGATATTAAACGGTGAATCAGGGTACCAAAAAAAAAAAAGAATGACACTTAACCAAAATATAATAAGATTCTTAATTTTAATATTTGATTAACTGAATCACAAGATTTAAAAACTGAATTAGAAAAATCAGACCATGAGTTTGTTCTGATGAGAGTTAGGATAAGTATAATATGATTAAGGAAGTTTTCCAAAAAAAATTAATTTAAGAAAAAATTTCAAAATTAGAAATTTTCAAATACATAAACATTAATTAAGGTTTTGATGTTATGAAAAGTACTGAAATTCAATCAAAATTTGTAATGAGTGATTTGAAGGAGCAGGTAAAGAAATTTCGAGTTCCACTTCAGAGTTTGAAGGTTGAGCTATGATGAACAAAGGCCCATCAGTCCCACAAGCATAGCACATGGTCAGGAAGCTTACCCACAATGTATTTATTTTCGCCAACTTCTTAATAAAATTTAATATTTCATTTTCTTCGATTAATTATCGATTTAGTTAAAATCAATCTGTTTCTAGGAGCCTTTTTAAAGTAACTTGGGATTTCGCTCGCTAGCAAGCAATCCCACCTATAGCTCAATTGTTTGAAAAAAAAGGAAATTACAGAATAAATTTTGATTTTTTTTTTGTTATACAACGATTTAAATTTGGGATCTCCAGATTGAGGGTGGAGAGTTGTAACTACCAATAGTCTCACAAGGACATCTGATAAAATTGAAATGATACAGAGAAGATTAATATGACCCCTACGTTAGAGTAAATTTTGATCTATTAGTAAAATTGGTAAATCTACTTGGTTTGTAGAAAAATAGCCAACACCCCCATGACTATCTATTTTAAGTATTGATTTGGAAGCATAAGAGAACATACTTTTGCTCATATTATTACGGTATTTGATTTTGGGTTGTTGATAGTATCGTTATTCCTTTTCTATTTATTATGGGTTGATTATTCGTCAATACAAATTTAGTGATAAAATATGATTAGGTGATAAAAATTATAATAATACTTCATAATTTTGCTAGCAATATGTTTTAACTAAATTAAAATTTTTTAAAACAATTTAGATTATTTTATATTAATAAAAATTTTTAACTGCGCTGAATTTTAGCTCTCCTACGATTATCGCAAAATGAAAATTAATTAATTTAGGTCTCCTTGCATGGCAAAAGCAAAATATAGAGCAAATGACATAGGTCTCCGACTCTCCGTATTCTAGAGGATTCTGATCTCTCTCTCTCTCTCTCTCTCAGGATGGCTACAGGAGGTGCATTTTGGGGAACAAGGATGATGGAGATAGTGAAGAAGCACGACTCCGGAGGTTTGGTTTGGAAAAGAATTACGCTTACCACAACCAGAAAAGCTAACGCCAAGAAACGTCTTCTTAGGGTTTGGCAGGTCTGTCTGTCTGTCTGTCTGTCTCTCTAATTAGGGTTTATATGCTTGATGGGTCGATGGTATTTTATATTCATTTCCTCAATTTCTTTTCAAAAACACCTCTTCTTGGGAGATACTGAAATTATGCTTCGATGGTGTCTATTTGGCAATTGAAATTCGTTTTCTTATTTGTCCCAGTCAACTTATTAATTGGGGATCACTAATCAATAGTTTGTTGGTATTTGATTTCAAAATTTGATTTTGTCGGGATTTTAGGAGACTAATTAACTAGGTTAGCATTTGTACGTTGGATATTTTGGCCTCAGGAGTATTGATCGATAGAAGCTTCATTAGACCAAGAAATGAGACTTGTTGTGGAATCGGAATGCTTGTGATGATTTGTATAAACAGCCCAAGTGAGAAGGTGAAACTATGCCCACTAATTGAGTTTCTAGTGGTCTTATGCTTATGTAGCAATTTTTGTTTCATCTTAGAAAATTGTGATATAATGACCAAAATATTTGAAACTTTTCCTGAGTACAAGCCAAACATGATATGTAGTCGTTGTCAATACAGGAGCTGCTCAGAGTTCATCCTAATGTCTGAGTTGTCACTTGGGATATAAGTATAGTTCTGGACCTTTGTTGCTTAATTTCAAAGAATGGAACATCTTGGAACGTACTGATACCAAAAGACTGATAAATTCGTAGCCATGAAAGTCACCATGCAGTTAAATTGTTCAAAAAGGGTTTTAGGTGGAGACTTTTACATTCAGGCACTTTGGTCTGTAATCGAGGTTTCCTGAGCCACTGCAATTAAATAAGGTATAGAGAGTAGTACTAGTTATACACTCTTCGGTGTCAATGTGTGGAGACGATAATGTATTCTATGTGCCTTTTATTTCCGTTTTGTTCTTTCTTCTGAATATTGATGCATGGCATGGTGTTGAAGTCATTCTGACTTCAGGTATCTTCATTTTCTTGTTGAAGTCATTCTGACTTCAGGAATCTTCATTTTCTTCGAACTTGAGGAGTTATGTAGACTATTTTATGTATTTAATGTTCCATTAAATTAAGTTTGCAATACAGATATTGAATGTTCACTCAAGCAAGTATCTTCCTGCAGGCTAGTGTATAACATGGGCATCCAGGTTTTCTCAAACTTGTGGGGCCGCTTTTCATCACCCAATTTGGAACACAATAATCTGCATTCTGGAGTATTCCCAAACTTGTGATCATCTTGCATGTCTCCATGCTTTTAGGTTAAAACTCTTTCTTGTGATTTTTGTTCACCTTAGAAAGATTACGATCTTCAATCTTGACACTTGTTTATTCACCTTAGACATCTCCTGTATGACTGGCCCTCCAATCCATTTCTATCCTCTTCCGGCCGAACAACCCTGAAACTGGTTGAGGGTACCTCTTTATTTTGGTTTTTTGCATTCTTGTATACATAATCTCTTGTCCAGAATGAGGCTGTCTTGAAAGCATGTTCTGAACCACCCCCTTCAAAAACTTCAGCTGGGGTTGCTGAGAAAATTGTGGAGAAAAACAGCGAACGATGGCAGTTATGACCTCTGAAAAGAGTAAGTATGGTGCTGATCTCTGGCTTTGAATTCTGCTTTCCCCCTTAACGCATGCTACTGGGTATCATAGAATTATCTTTGTTGTTGGATAAGGAATGTTGGAGTTTAGCTTAAATAGTCTGCGCTAATTTGTTGCGTAAACATTTTAGTTGTAGAATCTGTTACCGGTATTGAATTGTTATTCCTTTTTGATGACAGCGAGCTTCATATATCAAGTCTTCAAATTGCTATTAGGTATTCTAACGATCGCACCGTCTTATGTTGGCTCGGGATCAAGAGTTACAGTTTCTCGTGAAAATGAGCCAAATCTATCCAAGTGGGGGTAAAAAGTTATGGTTAGATTCAATTAAAATTATACAAGATTTTCAATATATTATTAATACAATAATAATAACGTGATTCTTAATCTCAAATTGTCAGATGTTTGAAAGACAAATACATAAGAGAGGAATTAAGATGAGTTTTTCCGGACATTGGATATCGAAAGGGTCGAATAGGGTATGCTGTTACAAGGTTAGGGGGCACCAGTAACTAGAAGGGATTCTCATTCCCGCCCATATGTGGCCCTTAAGCGCCACGGCCCTGAAAGGTTCAGCCCATATCTCCTTGTACTGAAAAAAAACAAAAAAAAAAAAGATCAGGGACAAGGGACAGGACGGGAGTCCCTTGAGGGCCACGTGTTTAGTCCTTTAAGCGCTTAGGGAAACCTGGCTATTTTTTCTTTCTTTCTTTCTTTTTTTTTTTTTTCTTAAATCACCGGCTATTTTTCCCTCATAAATCCAATTTATCACATTTACATAGATTGCCATCATAAAAGAGAAAAATATAAAATAGTTCTCAGAAACATAAAAGGCCTCTTTTTTTTTTTTTTTTTTTTTTTTCACATTCATGCAAATATGACGTTTTTTAAGTTTCATCGTGGCTCTTGAGCGTGGTTATTAAATCTAAATTGATTGCTTGAGCATAGTTACTAAATTTGGATCCCTAACTGGACAGTCTGGTTGTCACAATTCACTCTTCTAATCTGGAGAGCGCATGTTCAAATATTTGTATAATGAAAAAAAAATAGTTATTAAATTTAGATGGATCCATTGGTCGGACCGAGTTGACCCTTGGCCAATACATTCTACAGGTCAGTTTATGTATTGGATCGTTTATGTAGTCAATTTGTACAAACTTGTGGGTCAATAGTTGGTAGACTCTCAATCAGTGTGACCCGTGGGTTCTCATAAAACCCTACAAGTTTTATTTTTAAAGGTAAAAATCTATTTCAACTCCGCCTTAAATTTTAAAATGATTTTAATTTATGAGTAAAATTGGAAATAGAAAAAAAAATCTCCTCTTTTTGGCTTTTTTGATCTCACTTTAAAAGCCATACGTATATATATTTATTTATTTGTTATTTTGAGATAATGAAAATGTGAATTTATGAATTCTTAATTTTTAATATATGGTTATATTATTTTTTATAAATATTGTGATTGATATTTTATATTTAAAAAAATATAATTATATATATTTTTATATTTTAAAATGTTAAAAAAAATCAACGATTGAATTAGTGATGTAATGATTTAATCGGTTAAATTATAAATTTTAAAATAGGAGGGTTAATTTTTTTATTATTATACAAAAATTTAAATCTAAAATTTTTAAATTAGGAGGAGAGTTATAACTATTAGTCTATCTCCTTTCCTTATGAACTTAAAATATAAAGGTCAATGCGTGCGTGGGTTTAATAACTATGTTCTCAAGCGACCCATCTTGTCTTGTCCTTGTACCTAAAAGAGCCAAAAAATTTGGGCCTCTCCTGTCGGATGAGTTATCTTTCAAGGATCAATTGATTTTTTTTTGTTATATCGAGATTTGAATTTAAAATTATCGAATTATAAAAAAAAATTATGATTATTAGATTATCTTTTTTAGAATTAGGGACCGATACTTATCGACAGCTCTACCAATCTAAGGTATATAGTTCAGCCAGTTGTTTGGGCCTACTTTTAAAGTTGTGTGGGCCTCATTTGCAAGGACAGTGTAGGTTAAAGTTTGTTTCTTCGTTTTTTTGTACAACGAGATGCAATTAAGTGGAATCAAATCGGAGAAGAGAGCATAAAAGTGAAGAGACTCTATCGCTTGAGGTGCTTCTAAGGAACAAAGTTTGTTTTCGCGTGTTATGCTTTGATGAAACCGTAGCATAGGCATCTCAATTCATGAGAGGAAAAGGCATACCCATTGACCCTTGGCGTTTATGAAAATTTCAAAAAACAAAAAAAAAAAGAGAGAATTTTCTTTGTTTTGAGAAAAAATTCTAAAAATTTAAGAGAATATATTTATTATATTTTCTACAATGAAAGGAAAATGAAAATATGTTTGTGCGTGTTATTTTCTGAGCAGGAAGAAAAAAAATAAAGAAAAACTAATATTTATCCCTTTCATTATTTCATTCCAATCTCTTTTCTTTTATAAACGACCATATCTAAAATGATGAAATTCATTTTTGAAATTCATTTTTGATGGACTTATATTGAAAATAAATTTATGTTGCATTAGTTGTTTATTATGGTCTATCTAAAGTATAGATAAGTTATTCTAGTTTCCCGAGACAAAAAAAAGGAAGAAAGAAATTTTATTACTAAATTAGTATGCTAATTTGGTTTTGACACTATCATTTTTATTTAATTATTATATTTATTATGACTTTTTAACATTTTTCTTTATGTTTCATTTTTTTTTTTGGGTACTTTCTATTTGACGCGGAATTGAATAACTTCCTTAACAATGTAAAATATTTTCTAGGACAAATTTTGTACACTTCCGAACATTAGAAAAAGTGTTCTTTAAGAAAGCTTTAGATGGGGTGCTAATTCGGATGGATATTCGATTTTTTAAGTTATTTAGATTTTGAATTTTAAAAAATTCAATCAAAAATTGAATTGAATTATATAAAATCTGAATTAATTTATTCAAATTAAATTTTGGATTAAATGGTTTGAGTTTTATTTATCTGAATTAATTTTATAAAACATAAAAATGATTAAAAATTTTGTTTAATTTTAAAAAAATAAATATTTTTTTTTTAAATTGAGTCATTAATCTAAATTTTTAATTAGTTGAAATTATTTAATTGAACTGATTTTTATTAATTTGAATTGAATAACATGGTTTTTTAATAATTTAGATGGGTGATTGATTAACATCCGTAGCTTTAATATTTCCAAATTCATGAAAAAGAAATTCTGAAAAAGAAAAAAAATAAATTTAAATTATAAAATTACGGGAAACACGCCACGCCCGGCGCGTGGTTACAGTGACAAGAGTCAAGGGCAGGGAGGGGAAGGGAATCAAAGATTATGTGCCTTTTTGTCTTTTCGACATTTCCTTTCACCGATCAAATTTGTGCCGTACTTAAAGGGAGGTGGTTGGTTTTGGATTGGGGCGTAGAGTTGAGTATTTTTAAATATGGTCGAGATTTGATTTTTGTTGAGAATATCAAATTCTCCTGTTAGAAGATTCGTTCTTTAAAAAGAGTCACTGTAATGATCGATTCGGATTAATCGAGATAAAATTTTGAATATCGGATTATATCTAAGACATGATAAAAAAAAAAAAGGAGGTGGTTGGTTGGTTCGTTTTATAAGAAGCACCCATTTGAAAATTAGTATTTGTTACCCTAGTCAAAAAGTTTTTTTTAATATTAAATTTTCTTATTTTTACACTTTATTAATATATTAACTTAAAATGTAAGAAATTTCAACCATCTCATATAGGGGTTAAGAAAAGACTATTTAATTGGTACATTTTTCTGCATAATTAGTATTAGTATTTTTAAAAACATTTAAAAATTAATTATTAGTAATTATATTATGTATTATAATATAAAAATGGGGTCAAACTGAATGGTTGAAAAAGGATAAGACCACGAGGAACACGCGAGCGCGAGGCTTGAATGAAAGTGAGAGCGAAATGCGTTGAACAATGAGCCACAAAAATAGACGAAAGTGCAACGGGGAAAATGAGAGAAGTTTCTTGCAAGGCGCGGCGTCTACACGTGTCGGATTTCTAGTGGTTCGTAACTTCTAGAAGGTCACCCATCACGAATAAAATAATTGGAATTCATACCCATGCCTCAACCGTCTCCTCTCTTCCCCTCTCCATATTTGGATTCGAAAGTTCCCAAAGGTTCAGCACATCCTCTCTCTCTCTCTCTCTATAAGTGGGTTGCCTTTCTCTCACCTTTTTTGCGTTATTCTTCGGTTTTTGAGACTTGGGGCCTCTCTTCCCGCAACCCATTCGCATCTCGCCTCCTTCACTCCGGTATGTATTTTAGACTCATCTCTCTCTCTCTCTCTGTGTAATTTGTGAGATGATTGGCAAATTTGAATCTGATCTATTGGATTTGGCTGGGTAGGGGAATTCCCTTTTTGTGAAAAGTTATTTTTTAAATAGCCTATTAACTTCGCAATTAAATTTGGGATTTTAAAAGCTTTGTTTCATTGCAATGAACAAATGTTGTTTAAATTGCAAGAGTATTGAGAATAGGTTATTAGGTTTGAAAGGGGGTTTGGAATTGGTTTGATTATTGATAAAATCAAATTTCGAGGAGGCATGGTTAGGATTTAGAATCAGAACACGATCCAATTTAGAGTCTTGATTAGAAATTACAATAGCCTTGACCTAATCTAGTTCAGGCATTATAAGGTCTTAGGATTCTCGGATTAAGCCTGGGGTATTGTGTCTCAACCTAAAAATATGAGGGCGTTGATTGCATTGGCAGTTCATCGTATTGGACAACATAATTTTGACATGTCTAAGAGACGCATATATGTATTACTTTATAGGATTTTAATGAAGTAGTTTGTATTTTGGTTGTCTCAGTTGACCGTGAGCTTTAATTGTCAAAATGTAGCTTAAAACCATAGTTCAGATCGCACCCAAGTAAGAACCGTGGAATGCATCATGTGATAGTTCCCAATTATTTAGGATGCGAGGGTTCCGCAATTTGATGAGCAATGAGTTTTAGGAGTTTGATCATGTATAAATTTAAATCAACAAGTTTTTGGAGGTGGGTTGCTGTCAAACTAAAACTCAGGTTTATCTCTGACTGGGATAGAGGAGCAGCCTTGGCAGTCTTTAAGTTGCTTTCCATGATGACCATAGAATGAAAATGATATCTTGGACTGACTTTATTTTGCCACGATTGATTTCTTACATGCTATGGACTGAATACATTGCATTGTTAACTGAAATTCATGATGCCACTCATAAGTTTTAATGCTAGCTTGACTACAGAATTTCTGAACACTTGCTGATTGCTTCACTCGGTAATTTTATAATACTTCTCTGTGAAAGCTCATAGTCATCTTGCCAGATAATTGCTGCATAATGCATTTGAACATTTTTCTTCTTGGCACTGTGTTCTATCTTTTGTGATGCTAGAGGTATTGTTGGAGAGACTTTGTAGTATTTGAACATGAGGGTAATTTTCAAATGGCACTTCTATTGAATACAAGTAGCACATTTGTAATTGTAACACAGCAGAAGTGTCCGACCAGATATAAGGAATAGTGTTGCTCCACGCTGATAAACATGCTTTATACTTGATATCTGTGCCTGGAAAAATTTTTTATGCACTTGCAATTAAAGAGACCTCATAACTTTGCTTGATTACGTCCTCCCAAGGAATGTGAAACTATCTGTTCACATTTTTCTTATCAATTGCTCAAACTTTACAACTTTTAAAAGAAAGATGCTGTTTCTGCCTTCGGACTCATTAAACTATGTAATATTCCTAAATATGTTTTCTTTCATGGTTATAATAGGTCATCCTGAAGGTTTTGACCAAAGTTAGAAAAGGACTTAATCAACTGGTGAAACTTTGCAATTGGACTTTGGGAGATGGCTGAGGTACAGTTTTCAAAAGTTATTGCTGTGCCCTAGCTTCTCTCCTCTTTGTTTTTAGTAGTGCATCATCAAGCCTTGAATGACATATTTGTTGGCAAGGGTAATTAATCCACTCATCTATTAAATTTGGTACAGGAGGGACAGAAGGTGACTTTGAATGTGTATGACTTGAGCCAAGGGCTAGCTCGTCAACTCTCGACAACATTCTTGGGGAAAGCTATTGAAGGGATTTGGTGAGTGTTTTCCTTGTTTTGTTTATATATTGTAGGAGACATTTAGAAACTTAACTAGGAAATGCGGTGTGAAATTTGAAGCTAGTTATTTTGCAAATATCTTCTCTACAGTTAACTAAACTTTTCTGATTGATTCTTCTCCTACTGAGAAGTGGAAGCCATGTACTAGTGAAACCATTCAGGGATTGATTTGTCCAATCAGATGGGTAGAAACTTGTATTTCCCAAAAGGCGCTTTTGGTCCTTGATGTGGCCTGGAAGAAGATGACAGAGAAAATGACCCGGGCTTCCTTATTTGGTTAGTGTTAAGATGTGTGGTGGGGTTTTGTCAAAAAGTTTGTTTCCCTGTATGGAAAAGGAACTTTAAGTATTGACCATTTATTAAAAGGATACCCTTTTCCTGGAGTGAATTTGATAGTTGCATTTATTTTTCTTCTCTGATGATGACTTTATTAGTGTTTTCTAGCTTATATTTTGGAAAAAGAAATAATTCAAATAAAATTACTGTAACTACGAATTAGTAATATTTTTCATCTCTGTTCATGACTGGTATGAAAATAATAATTTATTTTTCCTCTAAAAGTTATTACTTTCTTTTTTGTGTTCAAATTGCAATTTTCTGGCATTGTTTAGTTAAGATTGGCATAAATGTTAGCTCAGGTGCTTGGTGTTTTTAGGACCAAATGCATGCCACTTTCTTCTGGTTATTATGTTAACCAGGAGATGGTAGAGTGCAGAGTCACTAACTTCCTTTAGTTGACCTGTTTTGTGGCTTTGCATCGTGGAGGTGTAAGCCTCTTTATGATCTTTATCACACCCAAGGGTTTTGAGTGATGGGTGCTCATGGTCCCTTTAGTTGACTTGTCTGTTAATCATTCTTCCTTGATATGGTTGTAACAAAAGAAAGTTTGCAGACTGCAAAACTTTGCTTGCATCGTGTTTCCAGACACATTTGCCTTTGAAAACTTAACTTAAAATACTTCTTGTGGTTAATTTTCTGAACAGGCATACAGGAGTAGTTGTTTATGGTAATGAATATTACTTTGGTGGAGGCATCCAACATTCACCTGCTGGTACGACACCATATGGGACCCCAATCCGGGTAGTAGATTTAGGTGTGACACATATTCCCAAGGATGTATTTGAAGGATACTTGGATGAGATTAGCCCCAGATATACGGCTGAAACCTACAGTCTGCTTACACACAACTGCAACAACTTCAGCAATGAGGTTGCTCAATTTTTAGTGGGCACAAGCATTCCAGACTATATTCTCCAGCTCCCTAATGAGGTTATGAGCAGCCCAATGGGTGCCCTTATATGTGAGTTTCTAGTATCCTTTTGTTCCCTTATTATACATTTTCCATTGTTCTGTGAATTTTTTTTCTTGTTAAGATATTGGGTTTGGTTTTCGGACCTAACAGAGGTTTTCTTTCTCGTTTTATTAACCAGTGCCTATGATTCAACATTTGGAATCAACTTTAAGAGTTGGAGCTGTACCTCAAGCTCCCCAATTTCGATCTTCCACCTTGACCCAGCCTTCCCAGTCTGTGTCATCTGCCAAAATTGAGTCCTCCACAGAGAAGACTAATGCAGAGAAATCTGAAGTGCTGCAAAGTAAGCCCAAAGAGCCAGAGGCGACAGAGAAGGAAGTGCCTCCAGCTGTGAAACCAGCAGGAACATCAGAGAAGTCACCCTCTAACGGTGCTGTGATAGATCCTCTGGGGCACGCTCGGAGCAAAGTGCAAGACGAAATCAACAGGGAATTTGCCACAATTATGGCAACCGGAACATTGCGTGCAAGTGAGGCTGCAGCTTTGGCAACCAGGCGCGTTATGCAGAGATATGGTCTAGCGCAGAGCTAGACTTCACATGGCAAGAGCAATATTTTTTTTTTATTTTTTTGGGGTCGCCATGTTTCTTCTAAGAAATTAAATCGAGCTGAAGTTTCTGCATGTGAAACCTAGTCTGTCTGCTGTATTTCGGAGCGGATATACAAAAACCTTCAAATTGCTTGGTTAGTTCAAGTTGTTAAGAAAATGCCTACACCTGGAGGCAACATTTTCTTTTGAATGTGAACTCTGCCTCATCATCTTTGGGATAACATAAATTAATTTAGGTCCAGGAAGTGTAGAATTCCCATGGTTAAGAACCCAATTTTGCCGTTTAAGTGATTTGGACAGCCCGGCGGAGCCGAGATGCAACATGATGCAAAATATTAGTGGCCCTACTGTTATGGTCTCCTTTTTATGAGTTGTAAGGGAAGACGGTTCTACTGTGAGGAAGCTCGGTAGAATCATGTGACGTAGTTGAAGAGAGAGAGAGAGAGAGAGAGAGAACTAGCAAAACAATTACAATTTCTTGCTCTTCCTTCAGTGTTGGTTCAGCTACATATATTTCTTTCTCTAATTTTTAACTGCCTAACTACTTGTAACTACTCAACTAATCTTCACAATTAATCTACTAACATTGGCTCTCATTGGTTCTTATAGCCGTTACATTCAAAAATCTTTCTTCCTTTGCTACAAAATCTCCTCCCTTGAAATCCTTGTTCTCAAGGATTAAATTCTAGAAATCGAGCTTTGATAAAGCTCATGTCTTCCCATGTAGACTCTTTTGAACTTAAGTTCTCCTATCTGATCAACCACTGGCTCACAGGTTTGTTATTCCTTATGATCACCCTTCTTTTCAGAATCACCTCCGGTCTGACTAAGGCTTGTCCATCAGCTCCCACCGTAAGCAAATGAGGCATCAAATTTTCAGCAGGACCAACTTTCTTCTTGAGCAGAGAAACATGAAACATTGGATGTATCCTTGATTCTAGTGGTAGCTGCAATCTATAAGCCACTTTGCCCACTCTTGCGACCACTGGAAAAGGTCCATAGTATTTGGAAGACAACTTAAGTTGTTTCCTAAGCTCTACTGATTGTTGCTTGTAAGGTTGCAATTTATGATAGACCAAGTCTCCTACTTCAAGTTCCCTTTCAGACCTGTTCTTGTCTGCTGTTGTTTTCATTCGATTCTGAGTTTTAGTTAAGTGATCATGCAAGATCCTCAACATTGCTTGCTTATTTTGGACAAAATTTTCTGTAGCTGGTGTGGTAGTTTCCAGGTATGGTTCCATTGGAATAGACTTTGGTTGGTACCCATACAAAGTTTCAAAAGGAGTCATCTGTATGCTCGAGTGGTAGCTAGTGTTGTACCACCATTCTGCTAAGCCAAGCCATTGATACCACTATCCTAGTCTGTAAAAAATCATGCATATTAGGTAGCACTCTAAACACTGGTTGAGTCTTTCACTTTGTCTATTTGTTTGGGGGTGGTAGGCACTACTTAACTTCAGTTGGGTTCCCACCAATTTGAACAACTCCTGCCAGAATAAGCTTGTAAATATCTTGTCTCGATCAGATACTATAGCTTCTGGAAGTCCATGTAATTTAAACACAGAGTCCACAAACAATTGAGCTACTTTCAGGGCAGAATAGAGATGTTGTAATGCTATGAAGTGACTGAATTTAGTGAGTCTATCTATGACCACCAGGATGGTGTTATAGCCTTGAGATTCAGGTAGTCCTTCCACAAAATCCATGCTAATTTGAGCCTATGCTTGTGTGGGAATAGGAAGAGGTTGGAGCAATTCTGGATAGGTTACATATTCATGCTTGTTTCTTTGGCATATATCACATGATGGCATCTGCTTTCATTGAAGGCCAGTAAAGTGTAGATTTAATTCTTTGTATGGTTCCATTCTGTCCTGAATGACCCCCTATGGTAGAATTGTGCATTTGCTCAATTGTCTTGGTCCTCAATTGAGATCCTTTTCCCACATATAATTTTCTTTTGAATTTAAGAATCCCCTCTGCAGTGTGAGTTCTGAGTTGCTTTCAGGTTCAATTACCAGTTGTGCTATCAA
The DNA here is from genome assembly GCA_037126225.1 of Dillenia turbinata. Taxonomy (NCBI): domain Eukaryota; kingdom Viridiplantae; phylum Streptophyta; class Magnoliopsida; order Dilleniales; family Dilleniaceae; genus Dillenia; species Dillenia turbinata. The sequence continues at coordinate 5,093,004 of JBAMMX010000006.1, forward strand.
ATTTTGACAGTCTTCATCCCCATCATAACTTTGAATTATCTCCTGTAACCACTGGGGTCTGATTAGAGAAGTGGCCATCAACAAACCTTCTTGTTGATCTTCTACTAGAAGTTCTTTTCTTGACAAAGCATCAGCTGCTCTATTCTCATTTCCCTTCTTGTATTGTATCTCATAATCCAATCCAAGAAACTTGGTGAGCCATTTATGCTGCAGAGAGTTGGTAAATTTTTGTTCTAAGAGATATTTTAAGCTTTGGTGGTCTGTTCTGATAATAAAATAATAGCCTAGTAAGTAATGCTTCCATTTTGAGACAGCCATGACAACAGCCATTAATTCTTTCTCATATATGGACAGACCTTGGCTTTTAATTCCCAAGGCTTTGCTTAGATAGGCAATAGGTTGCCCTTCTTGTATTAACACAGCCCCCAACCTTTGGCACATGCATCAGATTCCAGTACAAAAGGCTTGGAGAAGTCAGGTAATCGCATGACAGGTGCAGAGCACATAACTGTTTTGAGTTGTTTAAATGCTCAATCAGCTTCTTCACCCCATTTGAAGCTGTCTTTCTTAAGGAGATCATTAAGAGGTTTTGTTATGATCCCATATCCTTTAATAAACCTTTTATAATAACCTGTGAGGCCCAAGAAACCTCTCAAAACCTTGACAGATGTTGGGACAGACCAAGCTAGGATACAGTCAGTCTTCTGGGGATCCATTTTTACTCATGAATTTGTCACTATATGTCCTAAGTATTCAACTTGGGGTTGACCAAAAGAGCACTTAGATAGTTTAGCGTATAGATGGTGCTGTCTTAGAGTCAATAATACCTCTGTAAGATGCTGAATGTAGGACTGCAAGTTAGGACTGTAGACAAGTCTATCATCAAAGAAGACCAGCACAAACTTTCTAAGGTGGGGCTGAAATATTTGGTTCATTAGTGATTGAAAAGTGGCTGGGGCATTTGTAAGACCAAATGGCATTACTAAGAACTCAAAATGTCCATGGTGGGTCTAAAAAGCTGTGTTAGCTATATCCTTAGGTCTGATTCTAATTTGATAGTAACCTGCCCTAAGGTCAAGCTTGGAGAATAACTTTGAACCATGTAATTCATCTAACAACCCATCAATATTAGGAATTGGGTACTTGTCTTTTATTGTGATGTTGTTGAGTTGTCTATAGTCCACGCAAAACGTCCAAGAATTGTCTTTCTTTTTAACCAGCAAAACTGGAGAAGCAAAGGGGTTGTTGCTGTGTTTGACCAGGCCCTGGTTCAACATTTCCTGAACTTGTCTCTCTATTTCAGTTTTCTGTGAATGGGGATACCGGTAGGGATGCAGTTTGAAAGGTTGAACACCAGGTTTTAGAAGTATTGAATGATCATGGATCTTTCAGGAGGTAAAGTAGTGGGAGTGGAGAAGATATCTTCAAACTGTTACAGAAGAGTGGAGATGGATTCGTGCAAAGGAGTTTGATTACTTTCTGCCATCATGTTGAGGTTGGCACTGTAACACCGATTCCTCGGTGTACTACTTATTATACTTCTCTTCATGTTATATATGATATTACTCTTATTTCTATATAGAAAATCTACTAAGAAATTTTTCTGTTAAAACCGCTACTGAAAATTTCGGCACAATCGTCAATAATTTAAAAATTTTCAAAATGACTACCGATGGTCCAGTAATAATAAGAATGACTCTAGATTGCATAAAAACCTCAAATTTGAATCGATCTTATTTCATAGAGCTAAATCGCAAATTCTCGAAAAAAGTTGACCGGAAACCCTAATTTGGGTCGAAGGTCATTCAGAAATGCTAAACGATCACGTTTTGATACCGGATAAATTAAATTAGGTCTAATACGAGATTTTGGGTCTAACTTGAAATTTATAAAACTTTGCTCTTAAAATCACTTAAATCGAAAATTTTATCGATAAGCTGAAAATCTTTCTGAAAAGTGTCGACAAACCCTAAAATTATTAAAAATGATTAAAAAAAATCAAAACATTTAAATATAAGTATAAAGAAGTGAATTTGAAAAATTAAAAAAAAAATTCGGATTAAAAATCGTAAATGGTCAAATTTATAATTTTGAAAAGTTTAGGGACTAAAAGTGTAAATATAAGAATTTGAGGGACTAAGTTATAAAATCAACTATTAAATGACAATTGAAGATCAACCATTGGCCAAGAGCACACATAGTGGCCACCTAAACTCATTCCACCAAAGAGAAACCTCATTGGTTGAAAATTTTTTGCATGAATTCTCATTGGTTGGTCAAAAACCCTTTCTTTGTACTTGGAATTTATCATGGACGAATTTGACAAGAAGGTGGGCGCATGGAGGTAGCTTGTAAGAAATTTGCATGGGAGAAAGACTTAGGATAAGTGTAGAGTGGAGGTCTTGCATGCAAAAATGAATCAAAAGTCAAGATAGCTTGATTTAGTTTATAAAAAGACCAAAACCAACCATTTTCTCTTCTATTTACTCAATTGGACGAAATTTTTACTAAGGAAAGAGGGATTGCTCATGTTCAAGTAGAATTCTTGGAGTATTAGAGAATGACACAAGTAAAATAGGTAAGAACATTCTTGACTCCATATCTCTAGCTGTTTGAGATAATATAAGAATTGTGTAGAGATTGATGTTTGATGAATTATGTTACTATAGTGTTAAGGTGATCAAGGTTTCAAGAAAATCAAAATCAAGTGATGGATATTAGTTAGCAAAAGATTATACAAAGGAAGGTAAAATACTCAAATTTGAAATCTTTACAACTAGTGAAATTAAATACATGTACTAGCATGCTAGATATGAATATTTTAATTTGAGCAAGCTATAGTAATTCTATGATATTTTATTCTATGATGATCAAAATTTAGATTAATTTAGTTTTGATAAAACTAGACTCCCTAAGATTTAAAATAAGCTATAGTGCAAAATTTTTCATGAAGAAATGAAATTATGGTGATTTGTAGAAGAAAATGTAAAAATCGATGTTATATTCACTGTCTTGTGCATGACTAGTAAATTGATTTAAATATTAAGATAACTTCTGAATAGAATTATGGAAAACTCAAAACTTGAAAATTTTATATTTCTGTCTTATCTTTAAAATGAGGTAAGATTCACTTGAATCGGAATAGTATGCTAAAAGTTATGGTATTTTTACTGAAACTATGCAGAGTATAATTTAGAACTAGAATTGAGATAGAAATGAAATTTTATAAAATTATACACTTATAATTAAAAGAAATACAAAACATGAAAGTTGTAGGACTATCTCTTATCTTTCAATAGAACTTAGAATCATATAAATCAGAGTTGTATATGCTGAGATATGAATTTTCTACCAAAACTATGCAAATTTAGTTATACAAGTACGAACTGTATTGAAGATAGATTTTTATAAATTTGAGCAAAGGGAATTTGGAGATGAGTTAAACATGAAAAATGTAGATATATGTCTTAACTTTAATTAGCAATTTGAATCACTCAATTCTGAGTTATATAGAGAATGTTATATCATTTTTCCTAAAACTGCGTAAGAGTAGAATTTGAAAAATCTGAATTGGCTTAAACAAATTAGGGTGAATTGGAATTAGACTTAATAAAATTAGGTTTATTTCAAATTTTATTCAACATCTCTAGGTAAGAAAGTTTTCTCTTCACTCCTAGTATAACATATCTAATTTGGAGCCAAAAGAAAGAGTCTAACATGATGAATTTCTTGTAGTCGAAAATTAGGAATGTGGAGGAAAGAAAGATCTTTTGAAGAGAAGTCTTGATTTAGGCTTGAAGTATCAATATTTGAGTAAATGAACTTCTGTACTTTGTATTAAATTTGAAGACCTTATGTGAATGTTTTAATGTGCTGATTTTAACTTAGATTATGGGTGAAAACAAAGAGACGGAATCCTAAATGAGTGCAGAATTTTGAGTGCAAAAGTTATGAATATATGTGTGTATTTGTTGGTTAAAATGAGGAAAAAAGTTATGTAGAAATTGAGTTGTGTTTGGCCAAGAAATTGGAGTGGTGAAAGGGCTAAATGTAAGCTGAAATTATGTCTTGCCTTTAGTACATTTTGTGTGCAGAAAAGTTGGTAAGAATGGTGACTATATGCATGAGTAGGTGAGCTGAAAGTTGTCCCTCATGTGGTGAAATTGTATGCAGAACTTAGAGTAAATGTGATGAGTGTATATGTATGTTTGTTGGTTGAAAGGATGGGAGAAAGTGTGTAGAATTTTAGGGTACAAAGGTGAATGTGTGTATACGTATTTGAGGCCTAAATTGTGAAGGATATGTGTGTGCTCATGTATGGATTGTATAAGTGGGTTAACGTAGTGTGTTGGTGATGTTATAAGGAATGTATAAAAATGAGCATTGAAGTAATTGGGTTGGTGATGAAAAGAGACATCATGTGTACTTTGTAAACCCTATTTATAATATCCTAGACTTTGATTCTAGATAAATGATTAGTTAAAATAAAATATAACATTGAATTTTTCAATAGTAATGATACTTATGTATATATTATGTATTGCTATTGTAGTGATACACTATTGATCGATCGAGGATAATACATTTTCTACACATTGTGGTGTTTTCAGGGAGTGACATACCTTCCCGTATACAGTGAGTGAGACTTCGATATTATGCTTTCGATTGAACAAATTTATATTTTATGGCTTTTCAAATAACATATTTTTATGACATAAGTGAAAGTATATGATTTTGACTATGTTTTGTAAATGATGGCTTTTGTGATTCATTAGAGTGTTCCAAATGATTGATCCGAAGGTTATGCATCCATGGTTTAAAATGAAATGATATTGTGCTACTATTTGAAATTTTGATATGATTTATATGCTACCATTGCATTGGCACTGATTTGAAATGTTTTGATGAAACATATTGGCACATAGTTTTGATATGATTTGATGAGATATGTGGGCCGAATGCCTACTTGTGATGAAATTGATATAATGACGTGATGATGTTCCTTGATGGATTCCGTAGCTATGAAGGGTATTTGTAGAGGCATCCCATGTTGCCCGGATACGCTTCTGCAGGAGGTATCCGTAAAAATCATATGTATAGTTGCACTCGGATGAACCAAAATTTGGGGAGAACGTGTGTTATGCCACAGTCTAGCTCCGAGTGAGGTACTATTCTCGATTTGTTGATTATACGTATAGACACGGGTTAGCCGGTTGAACCAAATGTGGGGAGGACACGTGTTACGCCACTGTCTAGCACTTGGTGAGACCTGTGGCCAACGTTGGGGTAGAGAACTAATTTTATATACTTGCATATGAAAACCCCCAACGCGCCCGTCATTGATCGAGGTAGACCTTTGCCGGGGTTAATTTCATAGCAAGCTTTAAATGATTTCGGAAATATAAATGGATGCATACTTTGATACTATGATGTGTGATATGTGATCACTTGATTTCTGGAAATGACATGCTTGGTTTTGATATCATTATGGTTTTGAAATGTATTTTGACACTCCATGCTCACACTTATTATTGAGAACATATTATCGATTTCCTCACTCACTGAGTATTTTTTCATAATACTCATCCCTCACCTTTCCTTGATTGCAGTTATAGACTTTGTAGGGAGACGTGTTGAGAGAGTTCAACACACTTGATTTATATTTAGAGACCTTGGACTTGGGTATAGTATCGACCATTCTTCCACAGTGATGTATTTGATGATGATGTACATTTGAGATCTATAAAATGACCATTGTGTATATTTATTTGGATGACTATAATTGCATTATGTAATGTAATTGGAACTCTCGATAATGTTGTATATTTATGCATTGAGGCAAATGAGTTACATTTTTATATTCTTTTACTTGGGAAACGATATTTTGAGGGAAAAAAAAGTTTTAAACAGTTTTGAACAGGTGTTGGTTTTAGCCTTCGTTACCTCGGTATGTGTGTCCTGTGAGGGGCAGCGTATGGGGTAACAGGCAGCTGCTCATGGCCTCAGATCAAGGATCGGGGCGTGACAGGCACAACTCTGAAATTGTTGTGTTCTAAACTTCTTAGTGACCTTCCCACGAATTAACTTCATCTTAGGGTTCTTTACCATACCCATTAGCAACATTTCTCCTTCTTCACTAGCCAATTTGACTTGCAGCAATTTGAAATCAAATGTTATAGGACTGGAGTTGTACATCCAGTCGACTCCAAGTATTATGTCCTAATCCCCCAGAGTAATTACTCTCAGGTCAAAAGAGAAACAATACCCATGTATGCCCCATTTAACCCCTTTAATTCTGGTATAGCTGTTCACTCTACTGCCATTTGCAAGCACTGCATGTAATGGCTCATCTTCTTCTGGTTCCATCTTATGCTCCTCTACTAACAACTGGCTGATGAAACTGTGTGAACTCCCTATATCAATTAGTATAGTTACCATGATTCCTTTCAAATTCCCCTGCAAGGCTATTGTTTTTCTTTTTAAGGAATTAGAAAATGCGCATAAGAGAATGTCATATGTCTCACAGCTCGTACCATACTGCTCCTTGGTTTCATTTGCTCCAATTCCTTCTTCTTCCTCCGCTGCAATAATCACATTCAGGTGTCTGAATTTGCACTGATGACCAGGGATATACATTTCCCCACATTTAAAACAGAGATTATTAACTCTACGGTGCTGTATTTCTTGTGGAGATACTCTTGGCGCTCTAGCATTATGACTGGAGTTCATTATGCCTTTGCTCAAATTTTTTTTTCTCTTGTTTCCCAGTTCTACCCATGTTACTCTTCTTGTACTTAGATAGTTCTAGGGACTGTTCTTGGAGTGCAGCAATTTCAAATGCTTGTAATAAGGTTGTAGGTTTGAACATCCTTAGTATTGGCTTTATTTTTTCTTTAACCCCACTAATAAAACTGGAAACAAAATAAGCTTCTAACAGTTTAGAATTCACCTGGAGCATGAGAGACCACATTTCTTCAAACTTTTCATGATAATCTGCCAATGATCCATGTTAATACAACTTATTAAATTCTTCAACAACATCTCGCGTGTTTTTCTCCTCAAATCTTTGGCAAAGAAGCTGAGAGAACTCTTCCCAATCCACTTGTTTCCTTGATGATTTAACTCCTTGGAACTAAATTTCAACTTTTCCATCTAAGTACATCTCTATTGTATCCACCAAACTGCAATTAGGTACTTGATACACTCTAAAGAATTTAATACACTTCCTTAACCAAATTCGAGGATTGTCCCCATTGAATATAAGAAGTTCTACTCTAGGTGGATTAGGAATCTGACTTCTTGCTTGAGTATCTTTCTTGGATTGTTGTGACATTGTCTCACACCTTAATCTTCCTCCAGGTGGTGTAGGGAGAATCAGGGTTTAGATCACACGATCTGCTTCTGAATCTTCATCTTTATCCTTATTCATCATACGCATGATAGCATTGAATTTCTTATCCCTGTCCGTAGCAAGGGCTTCAATTCTTGCCTCCAATCGTTGGGTTTGTGCCTCTATTTTTTTGTCCAATTCAGAATGAACTTCTTGTATTTTTATATCCTGCTTCTTTAACTGTTCTTCGATGGTTTTAAATCCGGTTCCTTCAACCATAGTTGTGGTGCCTCTGAGGAATAAATGCTTTGATACCAATCTTATTATGGTCTCCTTTTTATGAGTTGTAAGGAAAGGCGGTTCTACCGTGAGGAAGCTCGGTGAAACCATGTGATGTAGTTGAAGAGAGAGAGAGAGAGAAATAGCAAAAACAATTCTAATTTTTTGTTCTTCCGTCAATGTTAGTTCAGTTACATATATTTCTTTCTCTTACTTTTAACTGCCTAACTATTTGTAACTACTCAACTAATCTTCACAACTAATCTACTAACATTAGCTCTCATTGATTCCTATAGCCGTTATGTTCAAAAATCTTTCTTCCTTTGTTACACCTACTTCCAAACGATCTACATTCAGGAAGGACTTGCTCTTCCATTTTTTTTTTTTTTAATGGGCTCCTTGATGACGCATACAGCTTTCATTTTCTCTTTTAGGTGATTATATATTTTCAAATTGTTGAAGATAATAACATATCATATAAAAATTTTTATTCTACATAGTCAATCTAGTAATTATGAATGTGAAAATTATATAAAATTTATCTCCTGCAAAGCCTTCTCTGCAAGGAGTCTTAGGGAAACCCTATCAAGCTTCTGACCTCTTGCCTCACGTATTACGATACTTTAACATGATGGTCTATATAGAATTAATATAAGTGGCATTACAGAATACAATTTGTTAGAAAAGTAGGATTTTCATGAGAAACTTAAAATTAAAAAGATATTTTTTTATTATATAAAATTTATGAAAATCACGAAAATACAAATATATACAAAAATTTGAATACTAAATTTAAAAAAAAAAAAAATACACCATAAAATTTGTTACATGATTTATTGCTTGAAATGGTACTACTAAAATTTTCCAAAAAAATATTTTCGGAGAATGATTTGAAAAATGAAAGGAAACCAATGTGTAACAGTACGTGATTTAACAATTATGGACTCTTATGATTTGAGAGGGAACGGGGATCCAGGGATGTATTTATTGAGACATGGGCCGGTGCTAGACGATCACGGGACGTTTGACCAGTTCAAACCTTATTTCCACGTATCACTTTTTTATATTTATAAAATTATTCATTATTCTTTTTACTTTAATTTTATTCGATATAAACTAATAAAATTTAATTTTTTTTATCATTTTTATTAAAAAAAAATTACTTTTTAATTAATGATAGAGATTTTATTTTTTATATTATATTTTTAATTTTATTTAATGTAAAGTAGTAATAAAAATAATTTATAAAAAATAAGAAAAATATATTAAATAGCTATTTTTAAAATAATATTTTAAATTATAAAAATAAAAAAAAATTACGTGATGAGAAATATTAAAAATATCATTTTAAAATGGTATAATAATCAAGCTAAAAAAAATAAAATGATATTTACTTTCACTTTTTATTCTAACCAAACAAAAAAAATATCATCTATTTCCTTTTTCCCTATCTTTACCGAACAAAAAAAAATACATTTATTTCTATTAAGTAAAATAGATCTCGCTCTTTCTTTCCCCCTCCCTCTCTCTCCCTCCTTCCGTGAACCAAACTTATCCTAAATATGCAAACTGTTATCATTAGACATAAAAAGACTAGACTACTAATGGATATTCGATTTAGTGGGATGAGATATTAGATTTTTTAATTAAATCTTGATTTGAAACTTGAAAATAGAAAAAACTATGTTGTGAGAGATGCCCCTAAATAGGGTTCTACAGACACTCGAATCGGATTAATCGGAATATAGTATTGGATACATGTGATGGAAACCAAAAAAAAGAAAAAAGACTAGACCAATTTTTTTATTATTAATTATCAGTATATGAATTATCTGATTAATTCGACTTATTCAATTAATTCGGTTTGAATACGGTAAAATTCAATTTAGAGGTTGTTTCTCTCAATTTCTGTTTTTTAATTTTTAAGAGTTAAATTTAAAATTTTGATTATGAGGATTTAGTGCATTATTGCTAAATTTACTAATGTTAATAAAAGACCAGATGTTTCATGATAAGCATTTCAAAAGAACGTTGGTTAAGGGAGTTTGGTTCCAAAATGTGGATTTAGGAAAGCAATGGTAATATGACAACGGTAATTTAAATGATAATTCTGATTACTCTTTTTCTTTTTTGGGTAAAATTTTGATTACTCAGGAATAACACTCATTCGCAACAACAAAATACTTGCCACCTAATTACCATTGCCAAATTTCAATTGCTTTAAGACAAGACGATGAATTGGCAATGCATTAACAAATAATATGTTGAAAATAGAGGATTTTCGACATGAAAAATTTGAAAGTGTTTGTATGTGAAATGATCATTGTCTTTAAAGAAATTATGCCCTCACTATATTACTGGCTGGGTTGATGACGGATTTCTTCATGATATGCAAGTCGAAATAGAAATTTGAAATAATAAAATCTCAAATTTCTCTAAAAAATGAAAGAGATTTTCAAAAAAATGAAATGTTGTATTATCAAATGATTGAAAATTCTAAATTAATTTTCTCAACGGTAGGAGGGATTATTTATAGAGAATAAAGAATGTATATCCCTTCACTTAAAGAGCACAATGAATATATTCGTTTGATTTAAAAATCATCAATTTATTTAAATGACACTAGTTTATTTATTTTTTTCAAATTCAAAATTTCATCCTTTGAAAAAATAAGTAATCGGTTTAATTTTTTCAAAATTGCGTCCTTTGAATAATATAAATAAATAACCGATAGGCACTTAATTTCTAATGCCCAAGTGTCCTATCTTGACCCTTAAATAATTGATTAACCCTTAAATAAATAAATAATTAATTAATATTATTTTTAGGATTATTCGGTGAAAATCACATTTTCCTCTAATACACCGTTTCAATCAAATTCAAATGATTTCAAATTTGATGGGTTATAAACCCATCAATTTCTTTTCAATTTTTTAATACGGGACAAATACTCACAACATATTACAAACTATATTTAACATAATATAGCCTTGCTCCCATTTCATGCTGTGCCATATCACTGATATGAATCAACATTCGTTCCAGATGATACAATTTGAAGCAAATCATGCAGGCAAGGGTAGGATGCGGAAAGAAAAAAACCATACCAAGTTGGTCTCATAATTTTTATCGACCCTCCCCTAGAATACACCACTTGATTAGGGTTGCAACATATTTGCCATATCTAGTTACAAGTGCAAATCCAAGAGTCGGGACTCAGAATGACATATCTTGTAATGGGTCGTTCACGTGGCATGTCTAGTTGCCATGGGCATGGTTAGGCTGATAAAATGTACAAACTATGCAGAATGTCCCCATTTATTGGTTGAAGAGGAGATTATAATACAATGCAATGATAGAGGAATATGAGGATACACATAAACCTGTCCGATTGCATGTCATATCGAATCTTCCTTAGCCTCCAGAAACAGCTCCTTAATTGTCTTATCAGAAAAGCAACAACTAGGAGATGATTGAGAAACAGGTTTTCAAGAGAATAGGCATTTATTCACACCAATATCATCTATCAGGCTTTTAAGTAACCGTTAAAATTAATAGATTTACGTGCAGTGAAAATAATAAATAATTTTAAAAAAAATAAAATAGAGATTTTGGTATAAGATTAAATACCTCGATATGTTTGAGTCTCAAAAATCAATTGAATCGTCCGTTCTTCAATCGAATCTCACGATCGGGATGGTGATCACGATGTTAATCGAACCACCACCGTAATATCACAACGTCGTAACTTTCAGTCCGACGATTTGAATGACACGAAAAGTTTCCAACTCATAATTATTCTCAAACCCTCAATATTCTCTCTCAAGCTCGTGTCTCAACCCAAAGAACTTACATACAAGATGTTAGTCTCCTTCTATAAATTAAATTCTATATTAGAGAGATTCTAGGAAAGGTTAGAGTAACATCGGTAAGTGGGAGTTATCCCACTAACCCTTTTACAAATGTCTAAAATGCCTCTCTCGGATATTATAAACTAATAGTAACAATGAATGTTCTACTTACAACTTATCCTGTAAAATCACATTGTGCTCTAGGAAGACAGTGTTTTGCTTTTTATTAACAATTTCAGTGCTGGGACATGGAAATAGCATCTTCATTACTAAGTCTTTCGTGATCTTGATCAACTGAGTTAATATTTTCAGTTTCTATGTCAGGATTATTTTTCATGGATCCACAGAAGGCATCTGTAGGGATGTTAATACCAGCAAATCCAACCATAACAGCGGCAGATCCAATATAATCCATGAGATGAGGGGCGTTGCCTGTGATTGAGTCCACAATTGCTGCCAATGGGACCTGAATTGTGAGACCAGCAGTTGCCACTGTTGTTATAAGAACAGCCTTGGCCCATAAGTAGTCACTCAGCACATTATCTAGCAACCCTAGAGAACAAAGAAATACATTTTTAGAAATTTACAGTTGCCTCATGCAAGCAATTATTTTGTACAAAAACTCCTACATTTGAACCATTGAGACATAACACGATTATCACCAACCCCAAAACGCACAGGATGCTCAGACACAATTCAGGCAATCAAGCAGCCATCCTTAAAAATTATGATGGGAGCAAGTGGCGCTGCTTTACCAGCCCTAAAAGACCAGCAAGACTTCACTAGCTCCCGAAGAGGCAAACTTATCATGTGGAATGTTTCCTAGATTGTGGTGGGTACAGGTAAGGGAACATGGTACTTAACTTTCTCCAATATGCAATACATGGGGTGTAAACTTATTTTGATATATAATACTATTATCGTGGTAGTTGGTTTGAGTCGAGCACTTTGAATCTTTCTACGTGCGGTTTTCACTTATAAGTATGTATGAATAAATTTTAACTACTACTAAAACAAATAATGAAAAGAAGAATAATGTCATTATTAATCATTGGATTAAGACAATCATTTCTAGTTATATGATTTGTATTTTGTCAAATTTTTAAACCTAGATTCAGTTGGGATTGCCCATTTTAGTGAACTAGTGGGCTATAATACTGTGTTTTGGATTGCAGATTCTTAGGAGGTATTAACCATGCTCTTGCAGAATCCCATCCATTCGGTTTTTAACAAAGTTGAAATTTTGTGAGTATAGCTTCACATGAGTCAAAAAAGAAGTAATAAGCCATGGTTTCTACCATTGGTACCATTGCCTTTTCATAAATATTCAACTCCAATCTACCCCCAAAAGATGATATCCTAAACATTTGGGCCTGAAAGTTGTATTATGCTGTGCTGTTGCTCTACATAGGCCCTGGTTTCTTCACAGGATCTAGGTCTAACACCAATATCACGTTTGCTAGCACATTCAAATTTTGAAGAGGAATAAACCACAGAATCACAGAGCCAAGCATCCAAAGAAAAGTTGTCCAATATAGTTTGTTTCTTGTTGCCTTGATAATATAAAATCATTATGTAAATGAATGTTGAGGCAAAACAAATCCACAACAACAAACCTTTGCCAACTAGAAGGCCAACTTGCTTCCATGTTAGTGTGCTGAAAGACTCTACCTTTGTCAAGTTCAATATAAGGGCAACAGGTAGGAAAATCAGCAGGTTGAGCGCATTCCCAGATATCCAAGAAAACTTGGCCACGCTAGCATGACCACTTTTTCCATCATCATCAGGCAACTTTTTACGAATAAGAGTAATATACTCCTCATACAAAGCTGCTGACACGAGAGCCAAAACATCTCCAAGAAGAGGCTTAGAAGCTATTACACTTAATCCAGTCTCCGAGTCAGCCAAGCTGACAATTATAGTACCTCCCATGCAAAGAACAACACTAACAAGTTTGACCCAAGTGAATTTCTCTCCCAGAAATACAAAGGAGACCAACGAAAAATTCCGTTGCTAATACCCAAATTTCTGTCGCTGAAAGTCATCTTATTAATTTTAGCGAAAAATCAATGACGGATTTTTTAGCAACGGAAAATTCCGTCGCTAATTTTGTTTTAGGGTTTTTAAATTATCGGATTTTTAGCGACGAAAAAATTTTGTCGCTAATCCATCGTTGAAGTGAGTAAAAACAAATCCAAATATCCGAAACCGCCCGCCCAACCCACCCGCCCCACCAGCTTGCGCCCCGTCCGGACCCCGGCCCGTCTGCACCTAACGGTATGTTTGGGAGTTTTAGAGAGAAAAGAAAAAATTAGTTAGGAGAGAAAAGAAAATGAGAGAAAATTATAATTTTTTCTCATCTTATTTGGGAGTTTTATGAAAGAAAATGAAAGAAATGAGATTCATTGGGAATAAAAAATTTTATTTTTAATTTTAAAAGGATAAATTTGGTATATTTATGAGACAACTTTTTTTCCTCCAATTTTTTCTCCACTTTTGGAAAGAAAATTTTTTTATGTTAAAAATCACTCAATTTCTTTTCTTTTCACATAAAACTCCCAAACGGAAGAAAATAATCAATTTTCTTTCCAAACATTTTCTTTTCTTTCCAAATCCTTCCATCCAAACATATTGTAAATATGCTGAAAATATGCTCCCACCTAGGTTACTGTAAATGTGCTGAAAATATGTTTCCACTCAGGTTCAAACCCGGGTGTGAGAGAGGGAACTTGAGAGTTTTAACCATCATGTCACTATTACATTTGTGTTATTAGTTTATTTTTTTTCTATTTCTATACTTTATTTGTAACTCTCAATATTAAAAATACAAAATTATATTTAATAAAAATACAAAATTATATTTAATAAAAAAATAAAATTATATTTAATAAAAATAAAAATTATATTTAATAAAAACAAAAAATTATATTTAATAAAAATATAAAATTATATTTAATAAAAAACAAAAAATTATATTTAACAAAAAAAATTAAAATTATATTTAATAAAAATACAAAATTATATTTAATAAAAAATTAAAATTATATTTAATAAAAATACAAAATTATATTTAAAAAAATAAAATTATATTTAATAAAAACACAAAATTATATTTAATAAAAAGATAATATTATATTTAATAAAAATATAAAATTATATTTAATAAAAAAATTATATTTAGTAAAAATACAAATTATATTTAATAAAAACAAAAAAAAAATTATATTTAACAAAAACTACAATTTTTTTTAAATTTTAGTGACGGATCAGTGTCGAAAAAATTAGTGACGGAAATTTTTCATCGCTAAATCCATCGCTAATTTGTCCGAAAAAGTTTTAACGACGGATTTAGCAACGGAAAATTTCTATCACTAATTTTAACGACGGCTGATTTTTTCATCGCTAATCCGTCACTAATAGCGATGGAATTTTTTCCGTCGGTGATTTTCGTCGTTGAAAACCCTTTTTTTGGTAGTGACCATAGGCCTAATAATAGTATATCCAAACAAAATGTAACTCAGGAAAGCATGAGCAGGAACTAGAAATGCTTACAGTGACTGTGGTGTACTTCAGCGAGAGATTGAAAGTCAATAGTGCGAAAAACCAGAAGGGGCATATCAGTAGGCTGACCTTGGCAACCCTTGTGCGTGTCCACCGGCCTTTTGCATCCAATTATTTATCAGGCCCTTCAAAAACTTTGTTCTGACTAGACATTATCCTCTCAGCCTCATGCAAACTGACTTTCAGAGCAGCATCAGTTCCCCTCTCATCTTGACTCATAGCTCTGGCCTCCAAAAGCACAGACGAATTCAGGCTATCAGCTTCTGCACCCATAGCACCCTCATCCAAGAGAACAACCTGCTCTGAATCTACTACATCTTTTGAAGTATCTTCTTTTTCTTTTGCCAAAAGCATAAATTTGCATTTGAATCCTCTAAAAGCCGACTGAATTCAACCGCAGGTATGTACACAATGAACAGTAAATTGCAAATATAAGTGATGAGAAATTGTGACATCAGCAACAGATTGAACCACAAAACCTACAGCAGTCCATATGAATGCTGATGATATATGGCCCCAATCCTACGAGGGCCCAAAGCCCAGCCAAGCCCATAGTCCACTGGCAGATTCTCGCCGGTGCACACCGAGCACCCCACCCTCCGGACGGACACTTGCTCGGCATCTTAATTGATCGGTGTTCGACGATTGTTAGTCTACCAATGCAGCACTTGCCCTCCTTGAATCATGGAGGCAATCCTACGGAGATAGAAAGGGAATATACAACTCTAGTCAAAAATGGAAAGAATCCTCGTGACGATCTATACTTTCCATATCAATAAAGTTTCACAATCTTTCTAGATCTTATGGCATGATTCCCAAAATGTTGGAAAATCCTCAACAGGAAATTAGAGTTTTATAACACTGCAATCACATGTCTCTTACGCCCGTAAAATATATAAACTCTCACATACACATTACCTAAGTAAGTTCTCTTAGCCGACATAGGGACACACAATTCACACAGAGCTTTCTCTCTACATCAATTTATACTTTTCTTTCAAAAACTATTCTCTAATTTGAACGTCGAAACCTCCCCGCCGAAACATATTTCGACGGTTTTTTACAGGTTTCACCAGTTACGATTCCTAGACAACTAAGCCATCCCATTTGAGTTAACAGAACTATCATTTATAGAGCCAAACTCACCTCCATAAATGCAACTGCAATTATATATGTCAAACCTAGAAGCCATCTCCAAGCTTCATTATTCATATCTCCCAAATCCAATAACCAAACCAATATTCACTCAATCATCAGATTACCAATGAAGAATTTGTAGTATTTCCAAAATCATCAGATTAATAGTGAAGAATTTGTAGTATTTCCAAAGCCTAACATACACAGAGAAAAAGTCCTTCTGTACTAAACCCACTTTTATTCCAGTCATTTGTATGAAAAATTTCCGCGAAAACCCAGCTGACAAGCAATGTAATTCTGACTTCCCAGAAACAATATTGCCTGAAAATCAACAAGCAGGGAAACCTAAGATACATAGAAACAATTCAATTAGTATTATTATTTTATCTGCGTCCAAAAATTGCGAAAAGAACAGGAGTTTATAAAAATTCATCCAAACCCAGAATTAATCACACAACAAATTGGGACTTCCCCTATTGTCAACCCTAAAACCAGAAAACAATTTGTAGGTTCGTAACATGAATTGTTAACCAAAGAACATTGAATGAATTCAACAAAAATTGTCAATAAAAGATTAAGGATTTGTATATAGAGAGTTGGGAGAGAAAACAAAAATTTTTCATTGTTAGATTCTTATGTGAATACAAAATTCAATCTTATACCCAAATGTAAAATGAAAAAAAAAATGACAAAATTAAATTATATCCAACAACTCTATATGACTTAGCAACTAAGAAAAACAATCTTAACAAATTGCATATAATTAGAATTGTTTGTCCAAGAAACAATCAAATCTTGCTTGAGAATTTAATAAATTTACCAAGTGAAAATAATTGTGGGTAATTCTAACAAGTTTTGAACTATATATAATAGATATAAAAAAGGTACATTTTGGTGCAAATAATTGAGTTACTATTCGAGACGTGAAAACGATCTCTTTATAAAAATACAAAGAAAAAAAAAGACTGCATACATATATTATACCATCCTTTCCCTTCCCTCGTACTAAGTGAGGAACATCTTATCATCGGGTGAACCCTTTATCTAATTGATATAAAAATTCATTAATTCTCCCACGATTCTCCGTTCTGTGTGATATTACAAATTACCTCGATCGGTTTTTGCTCTTTTTTTTTTTCTTTTTAAAATAATTGTTATTAATTGTGAATACAAAACCAAAAGACTCCAACACCGACGCCTCATACATACAAGAATTATTTTTTTTTCAGGTCAAAAATGAAAAAATAGCTATTAAGAGATGATTTACCATAAAAATTGTCACGTGACCAATAATAAAACTCGCTAAGATTTTGGAAAGGGTTGACTGAAAATGAAATTTCAACACGGCGACTTGAGTGTGTTTTTTTCTTTTTTTTTTTTTTCTTTTTTTTTTTTTTTTTGTCATCGTGGAAACAATTGTGTTTGTTGTTGTGGACTTGAGGAGGTGAGGGGAAATGAATTGGGTTTTCAACACCTCCTGCATTTTTTGTATTATCATACAAGAGTTATTTCCCCAAAAGCAATCAATCCCCAAACTCAAGAACTAAACCGAAATGGAGTCCCTTCTTTCATATTTGAACTCTAACTCTCTTGGGATCTTGGTCATATTTTTTTTTAATAGTCAATCGGTATCCAGAATCATACTACAACTAAATATTGTCGCACTCAATTTTGGAGGAAACTCTCCGAATATAATTTTTTTCATTCTTAAATTTCGAATAAAACTTGGTTATGAGATCTATAATCCTGACTCATTAAATTAATTGTCTGTTGGTTTGCTCATACTCGGTGTGCCCCTGCTATATACTATGGAGATACGAAGCAAGCAGATCTGCAAAGGGAAGAACGGCACCGGAGGTTGCGGGTGCATGGCCTTTAATGGGTCATCTACACCTTTTAGCTGGTGGAGAACTTCCCTCAAGACCTTAGGAGCCTTGGCTGACAGTTATGGACCTGCATTCACCATCAGGATGGGGATGAAGCAAAGCTTTGGTGGTCAGCTGCTGGGAGAGGGCCAAAGAGTGCCTCACGACCAATGATTTATCTGCCTCCACTAATCCCAAAAGAATTGCTGCAGAAATATTGGGCCACAACTATCTGAGTGTCAGTGTTGCCCGATATGGTCCATACTGTTGTGGAATCTGCAAGATAATCAGCCTAGAGCTCCTGTCTAATGGAAGGCAAGAGTTGCTCAAACATGTTAGAATTTCTAAAATACGAGAATCAATGAAGGAAACAAGAAATGGAACAATGATAAAAACAAGTCAGGCCATACACTGGTGGAAACGAAAAAATGGTTCTCCCACTTAAATCTCAATGTGATCTTAAGGGTGGTTGCTGGAAAGCAATACATTGAAGCAACTTCCACAATGGGAGGGCATGTGAGAATACTTCCGCTTGTTGGCGCAATTTGTACTGGCAGACACCATTCCTTTCCTGGGATGGCTGGACTTGGGAGGGCATGTGAAAGCGGCGAAGCAAACTGCAAAACAATTAGACTGCATAACCGGAAGGTGGTTAGATGAGCCCTATCCAGCGAGCAAGATTCCATGGATGTGCTGATTTCAACTCTTGAAGGTGCATACCTTGCGGGCTACGACATCAAAACTGTTAATAAAGCCACCTGTATGGTAAAACGAAGCCAGGCTGCAGTTTGTTACCCCATTTTGACATTTACTGCCAGCTTCCAAAATCTGATCGATTTGATTATGCAGACTGATTGCAGGCAGAAACGAAACTACCTTCAGTTCAAATGACATGGGGTGCTCACATTATCGCTCAACAACCCCATTACATTCAAAAAGGTCAAGATGAGCCAGACATCCAAGTTGGAAAGGAAAGATTAGTAAATGAATCAGATATGAGCAAACTTGGCTACCTCCAGACTGTTGTGAAAGAGTCTGAGGTTATACCCAGATGGACCACCAGGTGGACCACAAGAATTCTCTGAGGACTGCATCATAGGTGCGGACTATGTGCCAAAAGGAACACATCTGATGATAAACCATTCGAAGATCCAACATGACCCAAATGTATGGTCTGACCCGTTAAACTTCCAGCCAGAGAGGTTCCTCAGAACTCACACAGACATTACTGTGAAGGGACAACACTTTCAACTGACCCCATTTTGTGGAGGTAGAAAATCATACCAGGAATAACCTTAGCTCTTCAAATGACACACCTGACACTGGTATGTGAACTCTCATCTCCATCTGGTGCACCTGTTGACACGAAGTATTTGGACTAATTAATGCAAAAACCACCCCACTCAATGTCGTTCTTGCTCCACGGGTGCCTCCTCATCTCTACAAAAAAGGTTATAGAGGGGAAGACACTAGGACAAAAGACGAAGAGCTTGAAATAAAGTGTAAGAAGCAATGAGGAGCCACTAATAGATCTCTGTATTGATGTTGTATTTTCATTTCATCTGACAATGCCAATGTTGATAGTTTCCTCATGAAGAACAACAAAATCCAAGAAAGTAAATGAACAAGAACAGTTTACATCTCCGAAATGGAATCAGCAATCCTTGGCATTTCTTTCTTCCTGTAGCCCCTACTAATCCTTCATGCTGGCAAATGTTATAGCTTCTCACAAGCAATCAAATGAACTCTTGGTCCCACTGTTCTATCATACAACCTAAAAAAAAGGCAGAAAAAACAAATCACAACTCTAAAGTCAGCTGTCACTACCTAGCCTTCAGCTTGGCTATCATCCACTACATCCAGAAATTCATCCGTTTATAGTTATCTAGCAACAGGCAATCAGGATGTATATCGTGGATAAATGTCATGAATACATAAGACAATTCAACAACCAACAGTTGCATGACCCCAACTACTGAATCCTCCTATCGCAGTTCAGCGACGGCAAGGCATAGGAAAATTGGAGAAGAACAGAGAGGTCCTACAAAGTTTACTAGGAGAAAGATCATCTCATTTCAAATTCTGTGGCTTATCCAGAAAAGCGAATTGCATTTAGAAAATTGATCAAGTGTCTTTCAACCTTTTGGGGTACAATTGTAGAAAGTTGAAGGCAGATCTATTCCGACATCTTTGGACCTCGCTGTTTGATGTCACCAAACTCCTGATTTGGGAGGCACAGGGCAGGGAAAGACCAACGGAAAAGAATGTTCCTCCCATGGCAAGAGTAATTATGTCTTCACTTGTGTGAACAATAGCATGCACCATGAAGAGAGAAATATATCCTGAGAATAGAGAGACAATAACCTATGTGCACTCACTGTGATCCCTAAAAATCATATAGATGCTGGAAAAGTTATAGTATGCACAAACAAATACAACTATACAACTCCATATTCATTGATCCAAAAGCAACAGGAGGTCAAAGTTGAAAAATCAGTTGCACCTCCACCCTATAGAGAACCAGAAAACTGAAAAGCAATTAGAAAGAGAAAAGCTAATCTGGCTAGCCTTAGAACTGGAGTTGGCAAGCACTTCCATGAATCAGCAACCAAAATAGGCACACCTTTTCCAGCCAGAAAGGCAAATTACTCAAAGAATGAGAAACCGTCAAGACGGGGAGTACAAAATTCACAGTAGTGGAAAAAATACAAAGCAATTGTCCAAATTTAAGATATTAGAAACTCAGTGGAGGGCCTGAGAACCTTCATAATGAATTGCCTACATATGAGATATTCAGCAACCATGCAACAGCCAAGAAACTTGTGTCTATCTGAAATCAAGAGAAAATAAGTGACCTAGGTCAGTCCATGCTGTTATGGCTTGGTCCAATCCAAATACATGAAAATTAAAAATAGCTTTTTGTTGAAAGCAAGAATAGAAAAGAAAAGAAAATAACAAGTAATAAAATAGAATATTTCATGTGCAAAAATTTGAAAAGAAATTTGTATGATATGCATTTTTGTTAGTCCAAGAAATATTGGAGAGTGTGTTAAAATACCAGCTCATTAGAGTTCTCAAGGAGAGGGTAGGCCAGGAAGAGACTTACTAAAATAGGATATGGGTCGGCTGCCGGTAACTACTCTCGGGGTCAGATTGCTAGCAAGAAGTATCGTTTATATAGTATAATCATGAGTCAGCATTAGGTTTGAGCAATGGTGTAATTGGGAAAAGCGTTTCGTTATAATACGTGATGGTGAGGAGATTATTGGATTGTAATGCAGATTGAATGAATGAATAATAGTAGATGATGATGTGTAACTTTGGTCGACCTGTATAAACCCAGTTTATGACAGAAGCAAACTTATAAATATAAAAAAGGGAATGGAGGGAAATTGTTGAGAGTGGGATTTGAACCCACGCCCTTTCGGACCAGAACCTTAATCTGGCGCCTTAGACCAACTCGGCCATCTCAACAACTTGCCGGTCACTGATGTCCATAATAGAAGTGAAAGTTAGCAAGACCTGCTTACTACCTCAGTCCCACATAAAACTTATTAGATTCTTCGTGGCAGCAATTTTTCCCAATTTTCAAACAGCCATTTCTGATCTAAGAAAAGAATACCAAATTTAGGGGAATCGGACTGTAACCGGTCCGAGTTAATGTCCAAAACACCGATTTTTGTCAAAATTGGTTAAAACTCCGATTGGATCGGGAAAAACCGGGTTTTTCATATTGTCCCTTCAGAGCAGTAATTTTTCTCAATTTTCAAATGACGATTTCTGATCCAAGAAAAGAATACCAAATTTAGGAGAATCGGACCGATAACCGGTCTGAGTTAATATTCAAAACCGATTTTTGAAAAAATAAATTAATATCGATCAAAATCTCAATTAGATCGGGAAAAATCGGGTTGAACCGATCTGGTCCAACCTGAGTTTTTCTTATTATCAAAAAAATGTGAGAAAAATACACCCTGCTAGATTCGAATACGAGTCCAATTATAAAAATCAAAGAAATTTTACCATTATGCCACCATATATTATTATTTCAAAATATTATATATTATATTTATTTATAATTTCATAATGAAGTCATTGGATATATTTTTCATCCGGTCCAACTGATTTAACCAGTAACCCATTGATCGCTAGACACAATCAGTTCATACTCTGCTCCCGGTTTCTAAACTGGTTTAGAAAAATCATCGCGGGGGACTGGATGAGGTCTCTGATGATTGTGCTGACACCATAATTTAACAGAGGATGCAATGGCTACAGAAACCCATATTAAACCAGGAGAGAGAGAGAGAGGGAGAGAGCACCTCGGATCGTGAAGAACCCCTTGGTTGATTCAGGGTTTGAATCACGAATTGCATCGGTGTTCAGTCTTTCAGTCCAGAAATCTCCTGGGGACTCGGGGTCGGAACCCTAACTTGTACAGAGACTAATCAATATTCAACATCTCATGTGTTCGAATATAAACCCGGAATACGGAGAGAAAGAGAGAGAGAGAGAGAGAGAGCAAAGAGTGAATCAAAACTCTAAGAACAGGCGAAAGGCAAGTCTTCAAATCCAAGCGTTGAACAAAGAAGATGCAAGTCTAAGAACCGACGAAAGCAAACACTAAAATGTTTTTTTTTTTTTTTGGATAAGAAAAGATGAACTCCAAAATGTTGTAATTTAACAACAAAGCAGAACTTCCCTAATCTCCTTTTCTTCAATATCTCTAATTATTATTAATTTTTTTGGAGAAATATATAAATAAAAAAAAGGAAAAACTGCAACTTCTTAACTCCAAAAAATATATATATTTTGGCTCTGTCCTCCCACAGCTTTGTGACAAGATTGATCCAAAATTGGTAATGTCCTTAAAATACAAGTTAGATAATAATTTTAAATTTTAAATTTTAAATATAACAATAAATCAATTTTTTTGTAAAATATTTAATTTTATTTATTAAATTTTTTAATATTTTTTAATTTTTTAATTTAATTAAAAATAAAAATAAAATAAATGGAGATAAATTAAAATAAATTGAAATTTTCAAATAACACTATTATGTAATGTTCGTAATTCATTTAATTATTTTATTAAGAGAAGTTTAATAAAATAAGTTACGATAATGATTTATAAATAACACTATTAGGACAGCGGATACCATGGCTTTTCTGTCATGTCTCCCCTGCTATCTCCCTCTCTCTCTCTCTCCTCTTCTCTGTCGCTCTCCCGGAAATCTCTCTCTCTCACGCAGGTTAGTTGACTACAATTCTTTTGTCGCTCTCCTCATCATCATTAATTTATCATCAGCGGTACTCTGTGCTGCTTCAACAAAATCACAGAGAACAGAAACAAAGGTAACGGAATGCTACGAGGGAATATTTCCGTTTGGCAGGGCAATTTGTGCTGGTTGACGCTATTCCCATCTTGCGAGGACATAGAAAAAGGTGGTGTACGAATTAACTCAATTTATTAAAAAAAAAAAATTAAAACATCATTCGAATAAAAAAAAATCTTAAAATAACATAATTATTAAAATAATATTATTATATCACACATTAAAGATACGATATGTTATATTGTATATTTAATATGTGATCGCATGTTAAACATGTAACATTCATCTCCTATTATCAATGGATAACAGATCTTTCAGGTATTAACTCTCATCTCATCTCTTTCATTTTCTTTTCTTTTAACAATCTTTTTTACTTTTATTGATGTATTGATATAAGCAGCCTTCACCTCTTTGTTCTTTGAGTGCATTGACAAACCAAAATTTTTGATCATTTTGAAAGATTTCAATTGAGTCAATTCATCTTGACTTATTCTTATTTTATATAAAGTATTTTAATTAGTTTTAATCAAACTTATCTTCACTTTTCAAGAGAAATACGTGCTTTTTGATTTCTATAATGCTATGAGAAGAAATTGTTGATGTCACATGATTTTGTTAGTGATTTGATTCCCTACACTACAATCATGTGATTTGACAACTCAAGATAATATCAATAATTATTTGTT
Organism: Dillenia turbinata; assembly: GCA_037126225.1. NCBI lineage: Eukaryota > Viridiplantae > Streptophyta > Magnoliopsida > Dilleniales > Dilleniaceae > Dillenia > Dillenia turbinata. The sequence continues at coordinate 5,117,049 of JBAMMX010000006.1, forward strand.
CAAAAGATTTGTCGGTTCAAGATAATAAATTTTATCAAATAATTGATCGTTGAACACCCCAATCATGTGATTGTTAATATGTCACAGAATGAAAGTATATGATTGGGTTTGTCACATGTTCAAATATATGTTGCATGTTTAACATGTGACAAAATGTGTTATCTTGAACCATATTAATATGTCTCTTGAACTATATTAATATATATCGCATATTGAATACGCAACAAAATATATCACATTTTCAACATATGACATAACAGTATCATTTTAAGAATTTTTGTCATCTGTGTAATATTTTTAAAAATTTTTTTAATAAATTGAGTCAATTCCGTACATTGCTCGACATGCAAAAGCAATGAAGCAAACTGCAAAAGAACCAGATTCCATAGTAGGTGGGTCGTTGGAGGAACACCATCAAAAAAGGCAATCAGCTAAGGCCATGGATGAGCAAGATGTAACAGACTCTACCTAAACAAATAGTTTGAATACCAACGGTTAATTCAGGTTGTGAGTTGTTTGAATTCAGTTGGTATCAACTAACTGAAAGTTGTTGAGACATTAGAGTAGTTAGAATCAAAGTGTATAAAATCTGTAATCTACAAAAGAAATGTAAGAAATGGATTGATTGATTGAATTCTCAATCTCTGTGTTCTTTCTCTTTCTCCCTCTCTCCCTCTCTCTCTCTCTCTATATCTCTCTTTCTCTATCTCTCTCTTTCTCCTTCCCTCTCTCTTTGTTTCTCTCCCTCTCCCTCTGTTTCTATCCTCTTTCTCTCTCTAACCCCTCCCTCTCTCTCTCTACTTCTTTCTCCCTCAATTCTTCTCTCCTTCTCTCTTAATTCTCTTGCTTCTCTCTCCCTCTACTTCCCTTCTCTCTCCCTGGATCATCTTTTGTGATTTTCCTTCACCTCTAATATGAAAATATAGCTTGGGTTCCGTATCATAGTCATACTCTGTTTTTACTTTTGCACACTCTATTTCCTGCTCTAAGAAGGAATAAGTCTCGCCTGCTCCAATTCTCTAATTTGAGGATTGAGTTGTGACAAATTGGTATCAAAATCTACAGTTCTTGGCTTTTCGAAGAAGTATCCATGACAGATAGCACTCATGAGAAGATCAATGAGGAGCAGCTCAAGAAACACAAAGTGAAGATTAGGATGCTGAAATTGTTTCAATGGCGGTGAAAGGTTTGTAGGAAAATATTATGGGAAATGGCATTGAAAGCTTTGGTTAGCATTGCCTCATTTATTGATGAATATCATGAGATTGGGAAGGCAACAAGTTATATAGATGTAATGGTCAAAAAATTTGTTTCTTGATGTATCTTGAGGATTGTAATTTGCCTGTTGAATTGAGACTAAAAGAAAATGTTGGCATTGGGCTAAGTGGAAAAAGTTACCTGCTAAGAGTTATTCAAGGGCCACAAGAAGCTATATTTTCCCTTCTTCCTGAGGATCCCGGGAATTGGAAGTCAGCATGTTGGAATATTATTCCAATAAGGTGATTCCATGGGTTAATGCAATTGAAGGTTTGGATGAAATTCTGCTACACTTTTCTGTTAATTATTGGAGCTACTTGGAAAGCATCAATTTTCAGATGACTATTCAAGAGAAACTTTTGAATGTGACAACAATGGCAATGAAGTTTGTTGTTGCAATTTGTTCTGAGGAGTCTCAGAAGATTATTATATAGAAAGCTTATAGTGTACTTTTAGCAGTCTCTTACTTCCAGCTCAATAAACCTACATCTGTCACTATTGCTTTACAATTGTAAGGATTTTATTTTTGTACGGTTTCCAAACTTTCATCCTTGAGGGCAAGGATGATCCTAAAGGGGGGAATATTGTAACAGACTCTAACTAAACAAATAGTTTGAATACCAACAGTTAGTTCATGCTATGAGTTGTTAAAATTCAGTTGGTATCAACCAATTAAAAGTTGTTGAGACATTAAAGTAATTAGAATCAAAGTTTATAAAATTTGTAATATGCAAAAAAAATGTAAGAAATGGATTTATTGATTGAACTCTCCCTCTCTAAGTTCTTTCTCCTTCTCCCTCTCTTCCTCTCTCTCTCCATCTCTCTCTTTCTCCTTCTCTCTCTCTCTCTCTCTCTCTCTCTTTCTCCTTCCCGCTCTCTCACTCTCTGTTTCTCTCCCTCTCCCTCTCCCTCTGTTTCTATCCTCTCTCTCTCTCTCTCTCTAACCCCTCCCTCTCTCTCTACTTCTTTCGACCTCAATTCTTCTCTCTCTCTCTCTTAATTCTCTTTCTTCTCTCTCCCTCTACTTCTCTTCTCTCTCCCCGGATCATCTCTTGTGATTTTCCATCACCTCTAATATAAAAATACAGCTTGGGTTCCGTACCATAGTCATGCTCTGTTTTTATTTTTGCACACTCTATTTCCTGCTCTAAGAAGGAATAAGCCTCGCCTACTCCAATTCGCTAATTTCAGGATTGGGTTGTGACACAAGACTTCATTGATGTACTGATTTCGACTCTTGAAAATGCGAACCTCACTGGTTATGACATGAAAACTGTCAGTTCAACTGTCATGGGTACTCACTATGATACTTAACAACCCCAATACACTAAAGAAGGCTCAAGAGGAGCCGAGCGAGACGCCCAAGTTGGAAAGGAAAGATTTGTAGATGAATCAGACATTGCCAGACTGGTGTACCTGCAGGGCATTGTCAAAAAATCACTGAGGTCATACCCAGCCGGACCTCATGGAGGGCAGCATGAATTCTCGGAGAACTTCACAAAGGGCATTGTCAAAGAGTCATTGCCAAAAGATCCATTTTTCCTTTCCTCTCTAAATATGAAGAGAATAATTAAAGAACATAATCTAATAGAAAATTAGCATGAGTAGGTTAAATACAAAATAAATTACCAGCCACTTAAGCACTGGAAAGCTGTGAAACTATATTTTTGGACAAAAACCTAAGGCAATCAAATAGAAACACGAGAACCAAAATTAGCTAGTAAAATGATAATTAAGCCCCTCAAACACCAACTATAAAAACCAAACAAGAATAGGTCATACCAACTAAAGGGTATCAACGGTTCTCAGCCCTTATTCTTGCACCCTCATGATCCCTGCAATTAATTTTGAATGTTGGAGAAGCTATAAACAACAAGAGACCAAAGTTCAAAGATGATAAGGTCAGATTTGAATTCTGATAGGGGAAGAGAGAGAGAGAGAGATGAACCAGTAAAATACCTAGTATAAGGATTATGTACCCTCAAACATATCCAAAATACATAACATATCCCCAAAATAGATGATGATGATGAGGAACACATCCAGGGAAACAAGGTAGACCATGCGAAGGTTAAGAAAATTGAAACGAGCACTCAAACACCCAACCATCCAATGTGTGCCATGTACCTTTCATGGAAATTGGCCGCATAAACAATATGCCATATATTACACATGCCTCCTGAGGGTCAACGTGACACAAGCAGATAAACCTGTCAGCCATTAACACTTGCAACCATACTAGAACCTGCCAAGTTATGTGATACATAAATTAGTTATAGCATACAGTGGCACAGTGGATACTTGATTGGGCTTAGATTTTTAGGTAATTTTCACACCCATACTGGTTGCTTTAAAAATTAGCCGGAGCTGAGATTCAAGCAATAAGTAAACTTGATCGGAACAAATGTTGATAACAAGCCAAAAGATGGCAGGGAACAAGATAAGAAACAGAAATGGGTGAGAAAATAATAAATTGAATCAAAAAGACCACAGGTACACCCTTTCAAATGGAGACGCATATGGGGACAGTGAGAAGTCAAAACAACAGGGTATTCAATATATAGTTGAGTAGATTACCAACAATTAAGAGACTTCTGTGAATTATGGAGCCAATATGTAAAATAATTATTCCTAGTCCAATGGACTGAAAACCATGACATAGAAATAATTCATTACTGTCGTGTCATAATATATCACAACCTCAGTAAATGGTCCATAGTTTTCAGCAGAAGGCTTTTAAAAGCTTTGATGTTCTGCAAGAATCACTCATAGTATATGATAGCAGTTGGGTTAACAACAAACCAGAATATACCACAACCCATGTAAAAGAATCGCAGCTTCAGCCAAGGAGTAAAGATACATGACGCGACCAACCTTATAATGAGAAAATGATTAACAGAATAGCTTTTGAGACAAATAAATCAGAGCAGACCAAATGAGCCCTAAATAGAGACACTTAATTACATGGAAGCATGTGACAGAGATGGTGCACATCGTAAAACTAGGCCATCATCTCATTTTGAAATCTGAAACAGCAGCTGTTTAACTGCCATGCCAAAAGTTAATGAGGCTAATGCATGATTAAGAAATGGTATATTCAACATAAACAATGAACAAGTCTCGGTGCTCCAAAAAGGTCCAGGCAAGTCTTTATTGACCGAATAAAGCAGCAGTGCTTTCACTATGTACCTATGGTCACCAAGTGTTTCTTGACTACAGAAACACATAGGAGTCCACCTAAGACTTTGAGGACAAAATTATGGAAATTATATCTTTCAATCATGGAAAAAACTCTCATAGGGGGAGACTGATTCTACCACCATACAAGGACACTTTGAAACAGTTATCAAGACAATGTACATCACAGTAAGCAATGCCTTCTCCTTCCCCCCCCCCCCGGGTGGGTCCCTCAACCCCACAATTTATCTAGCAAAGAAAATGAAAACTTCTACAGGAAGAGAGAATTAACATAAAATAGTGTCATAACAGCTAAAGTATGTTTGACTCAATTAAAATTAATAAATACCATTTTCCTGCTCTCAATGGTAGCAACATAAAGCCAATCTCCCCCCCCCAAAAAAAAAAAAAAATATACACCTTCACTTGGTGCAATTTCTCAAAACAATCTCGTCTTATATGTCCAGCAAAAATAGATCCTTCCCATATCACAACCACAGCTCAGAAGACAAAATTTGTGAAACTACTCATCTGGATTATTGAAAGCTAAACTCAGAGTTGCAACCTGCAAACCAGCCATAGCTGAAACAAGGTACCCAAAAGAACTAAGACATCCCAACACACAGTTCTATAGAAAGATTAATAAATAAATAAAAAAAAAAAAGACTAGTAGAACTCAAAAATATTGTCAATTCAATTCCCAAAAGCAATCCCAGAACTTTTGACTTACAAGAAAAGATTCTTCATTCAGTGCAAGTTCCTTGTCTGTCTTGAAGTCCTTAGCTAATGAATCTGGAACAGGTCCAATAAAATTAAGTAGCAGCCATCAGTTATCAAAGATGAAAAACATTAAATTGGTACCGAAAAAGGCAAGCATTTACTTACAATATTCTGGGCTGCAACCAATTTTTGCACAATAGCTCCAGATCCTGCCACTTAGATTTTCAGCACTCTTGAACACCAATTGCATTCAGCTGGAAAACTAATCATAAAATACCACCAGATTGAACAGCAAAGAGAAAGGAGAGAAATCAGAAAGGGTACAGAAACAAATCAAATATAAGTCACTGACTAGAATGACACTTAGCAAAATTTGGCAAACATTAAGTCATTACAATGCTTAACAGCACTCAACCAAGATCCAACTGACAGAAAAAACCAATGCAAATGAAAAAGAAATTCAGTATCAAGATAATTTAACAAGGCATGATAGAAACATCAACAACCAACCAGCTAAAGAAGCCCAACTCTCGGCCTTCTATGCAGTAAATCAGGGAAGGGACAAGAATCCCTACCAAAAGAAACAAAAGAAAGATGATTCAGTTTCAAATATTCTACTGCTAACCACAAGAAGAAAATTCCAAAATAGAAGTTCTGAACCTTTCATGGAGCTCAAATTAAGAAATCCGATACATAAAATACAGTTTGGAGAATCTTATGCTAGCAGCTAAGGAGACTGCAGAGAGTTGTTGTGAGGCAGATCCAATCTTGCATCTTTGAACCTAGTGTGTATATTAACAGTAGAACCTCAATTGAGATTCGCAATGCAAGGCTAACTTAAATCTACCTTTTTCTAAGCAATTTATCAACCTGTGAAGAGCGACATCCAACATGTGAAGAGAGACATCTATCAGTGAACATAGAAGAATAAAACGTGTTATAAAGCCAAGAGTTAAGAAGGAAATTTATTTTCCCATTTTTGCTTAGCCTTAGTACTGGATATCACCAAACATGCCCAGAATTTTCAGCAAAAACTCCTAGCTTAAAAGCACAGAGTTCCTAGTAACATCAACAAAGCAGAACACATGAAGATTATGAAACCATAAATCAAGCATTAAACAATTCAAGGAGAAGTACAAAAACAATCAACTCTATCATCTCAATTAAGTCATTTCACAGGAACGAAGTAAAGGCACTGAATCTACAAAACCTTGCAGCATCTCTACCAACAACAAAATATGCACATTGCCTTGCCAGATTAATTATCTATAATTCCTGACCAAGAGATTGGACATCATTAAAATTAATTAGCAGGAGCTGCTAAAATTTGGTACAAGAACATTTCAGATGCTTTTCTTAGTCAATATTATCTTTCTTGTATCTTAAGACAAGGTCATCGCACATGCCCATCTTAAGACCTGCAGAAATCATATGAAGTAAATAGCCAATTTATCCAACTACAAACACATACAATCAAGCAGTTGAGACAAGTAAAATTCAGTGTCAATAACCTGTCCTAAAAACCAATTGGCAGTTGTCTCCTTGCTTAATGGCACCAGAAAAGCATAGTCTCAAATTCATTATCATGAGATCATACCACAATCTAGTGGCACTGGTCCTTTTTTGCTGGGCTAGTCTAAAGGATTGTGGAGCTGGCCAACAAATTAACGTCACCTTGTAAAAGGCAAAATTGCCCCCACAGAGGTTGAGCAATTTTTGGATATGCAATTAAATGCCTAACAACACCCAAATCCAGTAAATTAGGGCAGAAACTTGTGCAGATGTCCAGGCCAAAATTGAACATGTTTCACAAGAGTAATAATCAGGATTTGCAAAACAAGATGATTTCAGTGCAACCAGAGAAAGGATCAAGAGAAAATAATACGTGGTTTGAAAAGTAATTCCTCCTTTGTGCAAGAACAGAAGAAACCAAACAACATGAAAAATTACATTTATCTGCATCTCTAGCTCACAAATCCCCTTAGGCAGGAAAATTACATTGTACACGAGCAAGTTCGGCCATTTAATTGGTTGATCGATGATGAAACAAAATTAGCAGCTCTGATCTATGATGGAAGATCAATTTCATAGCCATAAAACAGTTTAGACGCTAATTTTTTAAACCACAAAATACAAATGAAGCCACACAAACTACCCCAAACTAAGCATTTTGCAAGGAAATAGGCATATGCATTTGTTATAGGATAGCTGCAAAGAAGAACCCAGATGAATTATTGATTACAAACACTTCTATCTCTCTCAAAAACAAATTGGTGCTGACATTAGTTGTAAAAAGATTAAAAGCATACTGAGCAAGGAGTGTGCCCTTGCTCTTTGGTCCATTTAGATGGTAGTACACAAAGTAAGAGGGATGACGGGATTAATTCATTATGTGATCAAATGGTTTTCAAGAAGCCCCATAAAAGTGCAAAAGTTAAAACAATTCAGTTTCTCTATCTCAATCAAACTCATGGTGCATGTCAACTTCTTGGCAAAGATTGAAAATAAAACGATTAATGACAAATGAACAATATGATGCTATAAGGAAAATAATCAAATGAAGAGATGTAGATCAAAATAAACCTTTAATTGGTGCAAAGCTCAATAAAATGCCTAGAGGAACTGCATTATTCAGTATCATACAATGATCCTTACCAGACAGAATATTCCACTTGAATTATTCAAAGAATATGCAAGGATTGGTTCATAGAAGGAACGAAATCTAAACATTCTGCACTAATCGGGGGAATAAATCCACTAACAACAACATTGCATATTTAGAAAAGAATGAAAGATGATTACATGATCTGAAAGAATAAAAGCCGAATTATTCACAAACCCAATACAAAAATAGGATATGATGGACATGGGAACACTAACCCATTGACATTGATGCACAACCTTGATTTTATTCATAAAAAGCCTCCGAACACAGACATCGGTCTATCAAATTGGCAAATCAACCCTATAACCAGCAAGCCAGTCCTCAGAAAAAAGCCCAAAAGAAAGAGGATGATCAAGAATATGTTAGACCCATGACGAAAAATCAAAATTTAGAAAATATCAAATAAAATAAAGAAAGAAAGAAAGGAAAAATACCCACATCTTAACCCAAATTTGTAGGTTTCTCGCAACACAGAAAACTGAATGCTAGCAAAGAAAGAAAAGAATTCAAAGTTTAGAATGATTATTATCAACAGAAATTCTATACAAACAAGAATATAAAAGTTCACAGTGTAGCAGTTTTGGACTTTGCCGTTCTGATAGTTCACCTAAAAGCAAGAACCGGGGCGGCCTCTCATCCCTAAAATTGCAACGACATAGTAGCAAAGGGAGAGGGAGAACGACCAAAACAACTACAAACATAAAACTTTAAAGATAATCAATGGAAACATGGATCAAAAGCCTGAGAAAAACATACGGTTCTTGAACTTGAAGGCTAACATGGATCGGAACGGTTTGAATCGGCCAAATTAGGGTTGGCTAGAACCGGTAATCAACAGCTACTCAGTTTTTCGAAAAAAAAACTAGAGAGCGCGGAGAGAGAGGAGAGAGAAATGGCTACCCAACAAATGAATTTCAGGAGCCATCGCGTCAGTCATTAAAAAAAAAAAAAAAAAAAAAAAAAAAAACAGCCGTTAAAGTTTCCATAAAATTCACGCAGCACTATTTTATACGAAATCACCAAATTAACCCTTAACGGCTCTAATTGCTCTTGCAGCACCTGGTAGTTGATATTACTAATTCAAATTTTACGGACGTATTTATATAATTTTATCGGGTAAAATAACAATTAAATTACCTTTTTAACATTTTATTTTTAAATACTTTGAAAATTTTTTAAAATAGTTTTAAATCTGAAAAATAAAAATTTAATAAAAATATAAAAATATTTGCAATTTGAAATTATATTAGTATAGTTTATAACATTATTTTTAATATTACAGATTGAATTTCAATAGTCAATTTATTTTTATTTTCTAATTATCAAAATAGAAAGAGAAAGAAAATACTATCATAGCTATTCGCTCTTGTTTTACGATTAGAACTTCACATTTTACAAAATATTAAGTATAGAATGTTTAATAATTAGTATAATCATAATTATAAAATATTATAAATTATAGAAAGATAAATAAATTTTTATAAATTAAAAATAAATTTGTTAGGGAAAGAAAATATCGGGATTCACTCAACAAATTAAAGAAATCACCACCACTTATTTAAGTACATTGATATGCCACCAATAATAACTCAAATATTTAAAATCTCTAAAATTTAAAGACCTTTTCAAAAATTTTAGATTATAGAATTTTGATATATATAAATAATATATAGATATCGTAAAATTAAATAGTAAAAAGTAGAAAAATTATTAATTTCATCTATTTATTATGTTAATATAACCTAATAAATACTCTATAACTTTCATCTACATACATATAAATACATACATCCAGTATCAGATCCAAAGACAGTAGAGATAAAATATTTTCACAAGAACAATAGCTGATCTTAGTGGGCAATATCAATGGTTGCATGGGGGCAATAATCTATTTGATATATAAAAATTAATAAAATTATTTTGATCTAATAAGGGTAACAGTTCACCTTTCTTTCTATGTGGTTCTGCCACAGCATGTCCTTTAGATGTGCAACACTTGAAATAAAATGTAAAAAATTATTTCTTCTTTCCTTTCTGGCTATGATTATAGAATACAGGAAAAGATTAATCACAAAATGTATTAGTTAGTACTATGAAAATTGCAAAACAATATATATGTATGTATGTATGTATGTATGTATGTATTGACAAAAACTTAAGACAATCAAACAAGAATAGGCATCAACTAAAGGAGGAAGGACATCAACAATTCTCCTCACTTCTTCATGCACCCTCACTATCCCTGAAATCAATTTCGGATGCTGAGAAGCTATAATACCCATACACGTTCTAGACTCCTAATTGTGGATCACAATTTGAAAAACAAAGGCCGTAATAAACAGCACAACCTCCTTATAAGTATTATGTATTATCATGGGCAATGCCTATGGTCTATTGTGTGGCCTGACATGACATGTAGGGGAGAAATCAGAATTTTGCCCGAGAGGATCCACCACGATTCCTACTAATCACTTCAAATGAGCCATATGCAGAAAATTTTATTGGGACTGATTCCCTCATAGGTATAGAAACTATACTAGTACTAATGGATTTGTAAGGCAGAAACAAAAACTAGCAAATCTTAGTTCAAATTTTCACTTGGTAAAATTTCTTTCTTTTTTTTTGTCTCTTGGAGGGGCGTTATACCTTGAAAAATTTTTGCATGAAGGGTCTGCCCAAATAGGCCGACTGCAGGCCGGATAGTTCTCATATAAAATCCAAGACCCGCCCCCTAAATGCAGTCTGGTAGGGAGGAGTATAGGAAGAATGCCCAAGCCTGGCTAGTTTAGATGGAACCTTCTAACTCCGGAATTGGAAGTGCAACGTTTTCCATCTGTTATATATCTCCTTTTGGGAAAAAATTCCCACAAGTTACAAGCAGAATAACACGACACATTGATTATAATGCAGTCCTTTTTGTTTAACCAACTCAAGAAAAAATAGTTTAGCTTTATCTACCTCCCACTCGAAAGAAAGCAGGAACTCCAATAGCTGATGTTTCAGATAAAGCCACAGACAATGAATACGATACAATGCAAAAAAAAAAAAAAGAGTCTCTTGAATTCCCCTCTCACTGAGCGTGGAACCAAGAACTCAATCATATTTACTCAAACACCACCATGCTTGGAACAAAATTCTTGTATTACATATATGGCGGCTTTATAGGTTTGCCATTACAAAACGGTAAATTACTCCTTTTTTTTTTCATAATGAAGAATTACTGCCCCCCCTTGATCTTTTGTAATTATGCCTGGATGTCGAGCCCCACTCCATAGCTTCCGCTACAGCTTTTTGCCGTGCTATTGCTTTATCTTCATCAGCTTGGCTTTCTTGTGGTGGTGGCAGGGAAGTCCTATTATTTTTGCTATCATTGGTTGGAACCTCGCTTTCGCTTTCAGGCTGTACTGGGAGAAAACTAAGTGCGGTTACCACATCACTCATCAATGGACGCATTGATGCTTCCTCGTTTATGCACATGTGTGCTACAGCCACAGCTTGATTTAGTCCTCTTGCAGGGAAGTTACCTTTGAGAATTGGGTCTGCCAATTCGGAGTACCTACTTGGATCCTTAAGCATTGGCTCCGCCTGTTTGGGACGGCAAATAATTAATACTAGCATTGTTCGCATTGCCTACTTGCCCTTTTAAAGAGTTAGAATCTTACCCATGAAACTAGATTTTGCTCCTCAGGTCGCTTTAAGGTGTCAATGGCTCTGCGTCCCGTGATCAACTCTAACATTACAACACCAAAGCTGTACACGTCAGACTTGACAGTAAGCTGACCTGTCCTTTGGTACTCAGGTGCACAATAGCCATATGTCCCCATTACTCGTGAAGAGACATGGGAATTGTCCCCAACAGGACCAAGCTTGGCTAGACCAAAATCAGAGAGCTTTGCATTAAACTCTTTGTCCAGCAATATGTTTGAAGATTTCAGATCGCGGTATATAACAGGAGGATTGGCTTTATCGTGCAGATACTCCAAGCCTTTTGCAGCACCTAAAGCTATCTTCATTCTTGTGAACCAATCCAAGGGCTTTTGATTGGGCGAAAGATCTGTGGAATTCCAATTAAATGGATAGAGCTCACTAGAAAATCCAATTTGAAGGATTAAACAGTTTTGGCAAATAACAACGAAGGCAACTAATCAAATACCACATGGGCACTGACAAAAGATTATAAAAGAATTTATACTTATCGCAGTATTGCATCTTGTCCAAAATAGAATATGATTACCAAGAAAACGTTATTTTGTAAGACAGAGAAGCGAATACATGAATAATGAACATACCGAGTAGATGATCTTCCAAAGATCCGCCTGGCATATACTCATACACAAGGAGTCTCTGATCTCCATCAGCGCAGTATCCGATGAGATTAACAAGATTTGGATGGTGCAAGAGGCTTAACATCAATACCTCCACGAGGAACTCTTTATTTCCCTGCAATCCATTCCTATCAAGTTGCTTAACTGCGATAATCTGACCAGTTCTTTCAAGTTTTCCTTTGTAGACTCTTCCAAATCCACCTTCACCCACCAGACACTCTTGTCGAAAATTCTTCGTGGCTGTGGCCAGCTCGCGGAAAGTGAAAGTTTCTGCTGCAATATTTTTATTGCCGGTTTCTGTTGGGGCATTAGGTTTGTCCGTGACGTGGTTTTCTGCTGCGGACGGCTTTGATTTAGCAGTATTCTCTGCATATGGGACCATCATGTATTATCATTCTTTTCTTTAGTGGTCAAGCTTCCAAGTTTTGTATGCCAGACTACTGGGTGTAACAAGTCATATCTAGACATATATCTTGAAGATTAGTCACATTCACGTTCCTATTTAGCCTCTTTAGAAAATTAACAAAAATGCGACCCCAACACTCGAATGCAGTTTATGGCTGTTGGTATTGTAATAAGACTATGATGATAAACTTGTCCAAAATAATAGTTATAATCCAAATTAAATATTTTCTAGCCAATGTACACCTTAGTAAACAAAATGCATAGTGATATTAGTGAACCCCCCCCCCCCCCAAAAAAAAAAAAAAAAATCCAGGCAAAGGATGATCTCTTCATATGCCATGAAAGCATATTTACAAGAAATGATCCACGAGCAGGGAGTTGCGCATACCTTGGCGGGGGGGCTGATGCTGATGCTGGTTATAATGTTGTCTAGACGTTGGTTCGTTAACCTGATGAGGCCTACCATGACCATGAGTCATAGGAGGAGGAGACCTTTGCGCATGTTCTCCTCCTCGCCTTGTCTTGCTATTTATCCTCTTTGTTGCTTTCTTCTCATTTGATGAAAAACATGGAAGACAACTCATCTTTTTTTGAACTCAAAATCCCCACAAAAGGAATTCAATTAGAAGAATGATCTTGAATTGGGCAGAAAAGAAATATAATCAGGAGATTGAAACATGAAGAGAGAGGTTTTAAATGGAAGACACCATGAACCACAAATTCCATACGCTGAAGAACAAGAAACCCATAGCCAACTTGAAAAAGGAAAACCGTAAAAATGGTTGAACTAGAATTTTCCACTTTTGCCCAAAAATTGGTTCGAGATGAACCACCACAAAACTAGAAAACCTTTTGAAGGGTCAAGGAGTCCGAGGACCAGCTCCTCCATAAACGGAGAAAACAAACGAAAATGACCAAAAATTTGTTAGACCAATACATTTATTGGTACATAAAAATAAATTTACACCATGTCAGATTTTTCTATCGTTGTTGATTTTTTTTGAACTTCTAACATTACCTCTTAGAGAAATCAACCATGTTTGGAAATAGAACATTTGGGGGGTTAAAGTTTCCGAAGAAAGTGGAGAGAGAGAGAGAGAGAGAGAGAGAGAGAGAGAGAGAGAGAGAGAGAGAGAGAGAGAGAGAGCTGGTTTAGAAGAGAGACAACCTCGGAACGAGATTGTCAGGCAAGTTATCTTTTTTCTTGACTAACTGCACCGTATTTCTGCCTGAGGAACAAACATTTGATATCACGCAATCAATGTTATCTTTTTCCTTTTCCCATTGTTTACTCGAATTAAGAGCTTTTTACCAAAATAATAATAATTTAAAAAAAAAAATTAAAAAAATATGACGTCTTTTTTTTATTCTCAAAATAGAGATTTTGCGCTCTATGAACACGACATAGGATAGCTTCACCAAAAAGAAGAAAAAAAAATTTGAGGTTGCACGGTCCCCGACCGCGCAACCCATTGCGTGCCTGCTGCAACCCATTGCGTGCCTGCTGAGTGCGCAAGCAATTGCGCGCCTGCGGAGCACGCAACAATTTGCGCGGTCCTAGAGCGCGCCACTGCGCGCTACAAAGGCCCGTGCGCCCCCACAGCACAACCACTTGCACGAAGCGAAGCTCCTCCCCTCCCTACTGGCGACTACGATCAACGTGCGACATTGCTTGCGCTCCATCAAGCTCCTGCAAAAATCAAAAATTTATTTCTATTTTGGAAGATAACACTACAGTATCACTTTGTTTAATCTCTTGTACTCTTCGAATCCTTCACCAAAAGCATGCAATTTTTTTGTTTTCTCTTCCAATGATCTGTTCACTTCATTCCATGAATAATTACACCCCCATGGTTGTTATACAACTATTGCAGGTAGAATAAAATGTTAATTTCTTAGGAAATTGGACAAATTAGGGTTAGGGTTAGGGTTAGGGGTTAAGTGTTAGGGTTAAAGTTAGGGTTAGGGTCGTGTATCTATTTGTTTATTTTGTTGTCTTTGCTCGCCTCTTGGTTCTCTCTTTTATGAAGTATGTTAGAGTTAGGGTTAGAGTTAGGGTTATATATCTATTTGTTATTCTGTTGTCTTTGCTTGTCTCTTACTTCCCTCTTTCGTGAAGTATGTTAGGGTTAGAATTAAGAATTTGTTGTTATAAATGTTATGAATATTTATTTTGTTCCTATATCGATATTGATTTTAATGCTAACATTTATTGTAATTTTCATGATATTTGAAGGGAGATGACTGATAATCGTGTGAGACTTGTGCTTTATTGGGGGGTCAAATTGGTGGACCTGAAAATGAGTATCGGTATAGTGTTGGACCTAAAACGGGTGTTGTAGTTCGTAATAATGTTGGATGGGAGGAGTTTATAAATGTATTGCATCAGAAATATAGGATTGATTCTAGGCAATTCAAACTGAATGTTTCATGTAGATATCCTCTTTGGTCTGGTAATTCTCTTTCATATTGTGTATTACCGGTGGAGGCAGATTTTTTATCGGAGGTGTTGTCACTGCCTAGATATATATCAGGTTTGTCATCAGTTAAACTTTTCTTAGAGCATGAACCAATTATAAATGCTACCGTAGATGCACCAATTCATGTGGTAGAAAATGAGTCAGAGGTCGCAGGTAGTTCATTTAGGAGAGACTCGGGCACGGTGGAATTTGAGTTAGTTCATTCGGGGGCATGACAAATTTTGGAATCTACACTGAAATGTTAACAAAAGTGAATATTGGAGATGAATGGTTATAGTATGGGGCATTCATTTTCGATGATGTTGTATTAAATGCTCATTGTGAATCAGTTATGCCTACGACAAATGAATTTGGTGAGTCCGGTTCTAGTATGCCTTATCAGGGGCAGGAGATAGATCCTGTGGATACATTTGTTGATGATGAATCGGAAGGTGAAACTTATGATAATCAAAATGTTGCAGATGAAGAATACAGTGTAGATGAAGAGGAAGAAGACATCTCATTTTTATATAATATGGGAGAAGGGGATATGATGGTTGATAAGTATAATGACTTTAAACGTCCTACATGGGATCATGATCGCACTTCGAAGTTACAAATTGGAATGATTTTTAGTTCGAAAGAGGGAGTTCAGCATGCTATAAAGTATTTGTCCATGCACCAGCACAGATATTTTAAAGTTCATGAAAGTAACCAACATATGTGGTTTGTGAGATGTTCTTTCTACTATAAGAACAACTGCTTGTGGCATGTTCGGGCAAGATTGAAAAAGAAGTTTAATATTTGGGAAATCACAAGATTAAATTCAAAACACACTTGTTTTTCTCGAATGCCTGCAGGAGATCATCCTAATGTAGACTCTAATATGGTGGGTCGTCTTATCAAGAGTCATATAAAACAGAATGTTGACTATAAAGTGTGTGATATAGTAGAGGATATGAGGGAGTATGGAGTAAATTTGTCGTACAATAAAGCTTGGTTGGGACGTCGAAAATCGATAGAAATGGTATATGGTAATTTGAAGACTTCTTATACATTATTGCCCCAATTTTTGACTGCTGTGCAAATGAGCAATTCTGGAACTGTCGTTGATTGTAGGTTGAATTTTAGGGGCTGCTGATCGAGTTTTTAACTCAGTTTTTTGGGCTTTCAAACCATGCATTGATGCATTTAAGTATTGTAAGCTGTGATAAGTGTTGATGAGACCTTCTAGTATGGGAAATATAGGGAGAAAATTTTGATTGCCGTTAGAACTGATTCGACTAATCATATTCTTCCTTTATGTTTTGTTGTTGTCGATGAGGAGAGTATTGTAAATTGGACATGGTTTTTAGAAAATTTGAGAATGCACATCATTGGCGATCAACGGGGTGTATGTCTGCTATCAGATAGGGCTCCCGAAATATTGCAGGCTGTAGAGAGGAATTATATGCTACAACCACCATTTGTGTATCACAGATTTTGTGCGCGGCATGTTGAAACTAATTTTAGCAAACGGTTTCAAAATAAGCCGTTAACTGAGTTAATGCATATGGCGGCACAACAAAGACAAGTTAAAAAGTTTAATATTATTATGAACCAAATGAAAGAGTTGAGCGAGCCCGCTTATAATTGGTTTATGAGCATTCATCTCGATAAATGGACGTTGTGTTATGATGGAGGATATAGATGGAGGAACATGACCACTAATCAATCGGAGTCATTTAATAGTGTGCTGAAGGGTGCAAGAAAGCTACCAATCACTGCATGTCTGCTAGCAACAATGTATCGTATGGTTCGTTTTTTTAATAAAAATCGAAAAGCAGCATCTAATAATCTGGAAAGAGGCAACGTATGGCCAACAATAGTGGCTGAAAAATTTGCTAGAGTTGAGCAGAAAGTAAAATATCATCGCTGTGAGATATTTAACAGAGCAAGAGGGGAATATGAAATCATTACTGGTTTTCATGGTGGGAAAGGTGAAAACAATCATACGGTGCTCATGGATGTTCCAACTTGTACTTGTGATAAATATACTATATACAAGTATCCTTGCTCGCACATGTGGAGAGTTTGTGCCGATTTGGGACGTGCATTTATGTCATTTGTGAGTCAATTTCATAGTTGTCAATCAATGTTTCTTACTTATAGTGGTCAATTCCATCCACTTCCAAACAAAGACTATTGGCCCCCTCCTCCTTTCAAGTTGGTCGTCAATCTTACACGTCTTAATAATCAGCAGGGTAGACCACACAGCACGCGAATTCATAATGAAATGGATAGAAGAAGAACTCAACGCTGCAAAGCTTGTGGAGAATACAGGCATAATCGAAATCATTGCCCAAACATTGCTCGGTTGCAAGAAAGAGCAAGACGAGGTTGAAAAAAAAAATCACAGCTACGAAGTTTTTTAACGTGTATAAGTTGTATGTTATTTACGACTTGTTATTGATAATTTATTAATTATGGATATTATATGTTGTATTTCATGACTTATTATATGTTAGATGTTATTTCATGCTTTCTTTATATATGTATATTTAATGTTGAATTATGACTTGTGTGTCGTGTTCATAGATATGGAGTACTCTCAGCTGACATTTACCCCAAGTCCACGGGATTCTAGTGTTTTGACCCTATAGTCCTTGCACTGGTCTCCTCTATATGGTAGACCGGTAGTGATACACCCCTATAGGTGCGACGGTCAGATCGCGGTTTTTGGGCTATTCGACCACTTGATGTTAGAGTTCAGCAGATTTTGTTGCGAGTAGGTTTTTATGGAGTGTACAGATGTGGGCATATTCAGTATGATCATGCCCTGATTACAGCTTTAGTTGAGAGATGGAGACCGGAGACACACAGTTTTCACTTACCGGTTGGTGAGGCAACTATTACTTTACAGGACGTTTTAGTCCTTTTTGGCTTGCCTATTGATGGAGAGGTAGTTATTGGGGTAGATAGGAGTCGATCCCTCGCTGAGTGGCAGGATTTATGTCGTAGTCCTTTGGGTTTTTATCCTAGTCTACAGGATTTTCACGGAGATAGACTTAAGTTGCGAGCGATCACAGAATTTCTTGATTCACATCCTCTAGGGCCCGACTCGGATCAGATTTTAGTTCACTTTCATGCACGTGGTCGGATTATGCAGCTTTTGGGTATTCTTTCGGGAGATAAATCTGGATCGATGGTGAAACTTCTATATTTGGAGCTCTTACGAGATCTTGACTGTGCTGGGAGTTATAATTGGGGTAGTACAGCACTAGTGACACTTTACAGGAATATGTGACGGGCTTCATTTGATGGTGTTAGACAGATTTCAGGACCGATACTACTTATACAGGTATTTCATCTCTATTTTCTTATTTGTTTTGCATCAATAAATTTATATAAAATATTATGTTATGTAATTTATTTACCTTCTTTTGATCTATTTTCAGCTCTGGGCATGGGAGAGAGTGACTATGTTTACCCCTACTAGACGACACGTCACTGATCCACAACCTCTTGCTCCGAACATGCCGGCTGGTTCTCGAGGATCTCAGTACGTAATAGTAATTATTTATCTAAAACTATGATATTGTTTAACTTTATCTAATTTAATCTCTAATCATATTTTATTAGTTGGGATGTTCCTCGTAGCTATGTGCATACAGGACAATTTGTGCTACAATCATATCGGGACCAGCTTGATCATATGAGAGATGGTGGGGTGAGTAAATTTCATTTCCCTTATTAGTTTGTGCACTACTTGTAATATTTATAAGACCAACTAACCCAATTTTATTTTTTCAGTTTCTCTGGATACCATATTCGTATTCTAACATAAGGGCATTACCTGATTATTGTCTTGTCGGAAGCGATATATGGTGAGCAAGTGTGCCGCTTATATGCTTCGAGGTAGTTGAGTTTTATTATTCTGCGAGAGTTTTATGCCAGTTTGGTTATCGGCAGGATATTCCTACTCCCGTACACACATATATAGAGTTGCATCGCACTGACCGACGTGGAAAATCTGGTCGTGATTGGAGAATAGAGCATGCGACATATGTGCAAGTATGGGATAACCGTCGATACCATGTCGTGACCGGAAAGGAGTGTTATGATGATGATATGACAACACCTGATTATATGGTTTGGTATCGACAAATAACACGTATCTTGATTGGTAGTCCTGCACATCGATATCAGCAGGGTTTTCGGCCGACCGCAGACGACGTGACATTCATGGTAAGTCATAAACACTTGATCAATTTATAATACTTTTATTCTTTACTATCTATACTTACAAATATATATTTTTTTTTTGCAGTGCTACCAGTTCGAGGATCTCCATTTAGTAGCCTCTGATGTTCTCATTGTCCCAGGAGTGGATCCTCGAGTTGGTTATATCAGAGATGGCATATGGGACACATTGCAGCGTTTCGGACATACAGCACCTCGGAGAGATTGTCCTTCGACATCAACACAGGGACATATAGATTCAGACGTTCCCTCTACTTCTGGTACTATGGGTGCCTTTGAGGAGTATGTAGAGATGCAGATATATTCATATCTGACTCCACCCAGTCCGACATTTACACAAATGACAGCATTCGATGAGCATATGGACACTCAGATGTATTCGTACCTAACTCCTATACCCACCCCGACATTTACAGAGACACCTGCCTCCGAGGAGCATGACGACGCTATGCCGGGTAAACCTCCACGACTTAATGTTTATCAGCGGCGGAGGAGGCGTCGATATGTAGAGGATAGTACGACTGTCGTGCTTCAGTTCTCTGAGAGTCATAAGGGTACGCAAGATCAGGCTCCAGTTCCAGTTCCCACTAGACGTCAGCCGCGTAGAAATGCTGGACGACCTAGATGCGGTACTTAGTGTAGTTTGTCTTATTTGTGTATATCAGTATTTTTCTTGTATTATTTTCTAACTTTATAACTTAAAAGATCTATTAATTGTAATTTTATAACTTTTGTTTTATATTTATGTGATATGTGTTTGTTGATATTTTTACTTTTAGAATATTGATCGATGATTTTGGAGTTTTGAATTTGTGAAGTTGGATGATATTTCAAGAGTTTGGATGTTTGTTATTTGATATTTGTGAAATTTGGTGATGTAAGAAATGTCGTTTTGTTGTACCTGTATCCGTGAAGTTTTTATTGTAGGATGATGGCTAAGAATGGAAACAGGCTGCGTGGGGTGGGTGTGGAAGTGGTTGCGCGCTCCTGGAACGCGCTACAGATTGTGCGCTCCACAGGCGCACAATGGATTGCGCGACCGAAGACCGCGCAACCCCCATTTTTTTTCCTTCTTTTGGGTCAGTAGCCTTATGTCGCGCTCACAGAACACGAAATCTCTATTTTAAAAACAAAATAAAAAAAACCCTTTTTTAATTTTTTTTAAATTATGATTATTTTGGTAAAAACCTCCTCGAATTAATACGCTTCCTCCTGCCAACATCAATAATATTGGTCTTTTGTCCCTAATGAGACATGCAACGATTAGAATCCCTTCCCTATAATAAAAAATATATATAATATTGATCTTCTGTTTTATTTTGTTTTTATTATTTTAAATACTTGGAGTTACTTTCATTTTTTAAAGGACGTACGAAACTCTCATATTATGAGTTTTGGGAAAAGAAATATCTAGATAGTTTTTTTTTTACTTTTTATAAGGAGATTGATTCGAACCCCGAACCTCCAATACATAATGAAGAGACTCCAACATGACATCAAATCCACCCTTCAGTTACTTTTATTTTTTAAAAGAAAAAATATATATACTAATAGCTCTTTAACCCATTAATAAAAATTGCATTATAAATGAATCCCTCCGCAAATGACATATTTTTTTAATCAATGATGCAATAAAATTATTTGATATTAAATAGTTTTGTTTCACATCAATATAGTTTATCAACTAACATAACTGATAATTTCCTTCAAGAGAACAGTTCTGATGACTAATAGTGACTCTCCTTTATTTGTTAGTTGTACATAAGATTTTTTTTTTATAAAAAAAATATAATTAAATAGGATCGAATAGAGAATAAGATAATGAAAGTGAAAAAAGTCTACCGTTTGAATTACCTGTTAGAGACACGTACATAAGAAGATTAGTCCCATGTATAGACTTAGGTGTATATGTATGACTTTATATTAAATCGAAAAAGTGTTTCATTTCCTAATGATGTGTCTAGAGGAGGATTTATTACTTGCGTTCTTTTGAGAGGGTAATTTTTCATAAATTATATCTAACAAAATTAGTCTAAATTTAGTTGTTTTCTGTCATTTTTATCTATAATCAGAACATTTATCTAGAGGTAGGTCTCGTCAAGGCAAAATTCTGGTCATTTAGTTGTTGATGTGGTTCTCCGTGAATAATGTTTGTATATCTTCCATGATCCATTGATTGCACCCGGTTGTAAAACTCATTGCAATTAATTGTATATCTCGGATTCAAATTTTGAAAAAAACAAAGAGAGGTTAAAAAAAATATATGATGAACCTTACCCAAGTGCTTACTTGCAGATTAGGCAGTCTAGCCTAATAGACCACCATCATGGTATTTTAGTGAAATTTGTTTCTTTCCATAGGAAAATAAAATAAAAAAGAAAAGAGCATAACTGTTAATTATCAAAGTTCAGATCTTGTTTATTTCAAGTAATCTTTACCCACATTGTGCTTGCTTTATTTTTTTATTATTATTATTTTTTTTTTTTTGACTTTCATCGTTAGTTATTGGAATTGTTTTGATTAATTCGGTCAAATATTATAAGGCCTGTTATGGGATTGACTCTTCTAATTCTTGTCTTTTAATTCTAATGTTCAAATTTAAGATTTTGCTTAAGAAAATCTAGTATCTGTTTAGTTTGATTGATTCTGTTGATTAGTTTTTTTATTTTTTGGTTGCACAAAATTAAAATTGAGAAAGAAAACGGGATTATAATCACCGGCCATCACCTTAGGGGATGTTGATCAGCTGATACGGGACGGGACTTTCAATGGGTCCGGTCTACTCCTACGTGATGAGGCCAAAGCCCATACCCTTTTTGGGCCACCAATCACCGAGCTCATCTAGAGACCAAGAAAAGAGTTTACAGGGGGACTGGTCTATGCTCTACTCTAATTTTTTTCTATTGAATTCTTCTCTCCTTTATAAACGAAAATATGGATTTTTTTTTTTTTATATACTAGAGTTTGAACCCAAGATTATCAAGTTAGGAAAAAAATTATGACTATTAGGCTATCTCGATTAGAGTGAGATCCCTCCAATGTTTGTCTTTGATTTGAGAATCATTGTCTACCCACGACTAAATATTCATTACATTCAAGATGTCTCATCATTTGTATATTAAACAATTAAATTATTGTATTAGTCAATAAAATTTATTTAAATTATTTACTATAATTTTTAAAAATTAAAATAAAATTTTATGGATTTGTAAAACATATTTTCTTATTTAATATCATATTTTTGAACTAAAATATTTTTTTTAAAAAAAAAAAAAAACTTATTTATAAAATCTTTATGGATATAGAAATAGATCACAAGAAACATATCACTATGATGTAAGAAACCAATCACACAATGAAAAATTCATAAAATATGAAATAAGTTTATAATACCATCAAACAAATTCCAAGTCGTATCACAAATCCATTGATTGCTCAGTTTCACTAATTTACACTTTCTGCAAATCTATTTCCCTTTCAAAGGCATCTCATAAAATACCCATTCTTTCTTTTCTCCAATAAAGGTTTTCCTTTGCTTCTTGTCTTTGATGCCCCTTTGCTTTGTTCTTTTATCTTTACAGAAGGGTGGGTTGTGTGTGTGTGTGTGTGGGGGGGGGGGTTTAACCCGAAATCTCACATGTTTTTTTTTTTTCAAGTCTAAACAATTTTCAGTCAAAAAGGCCATTGAAGGAGACTTAAGTCAAAAATGGCATGAATTGATCTGCGAGGAATGTACAGAGACGGATTAATATGACAATCTCTCTGTTTTAACTAAAACAAGTGACAGAAGCAAGAGAAATAGCCATTGAACGAGAAGAGAGAGCTCTTTCACTAAGATGACCCTCAAACATTACTGACATAACTTGCAAAAAGTACTGCAATAAACTCATACTTCTCAATGGTCTTGCTTACCACAGTTTCGTTTTCACTCCCTCAATCGCATCTTTTTCACTTCTTTTCATTTTTTCTCTCTTTTTTTTTTTTATTTGATTTTAACTCTTTTTTTACGTTATTTCGTTATTATTTTTATCATTGAACAGTATAATTTAACATAATATGGACAAGAGGACCAAAATTGTAACTTCCTTCATAGTTGGGGGAGGTCTCTACCAAAAAGGGGTTCAGGACCTGTTTGTACTTATTTCGGAGGGCAAAACTGGAAGGGGAAAAAAATATATATCCCAGATGACAAGAACATATTGTATTATAGAAATTCCTTATACTAGTGCAGGCTTCTCTACTACACGATGCCAGAGAAGCTTCATGTTTTATTCTGTTCGCATGTTTGCATATACTCAACAAGTCTCCTGATCTAAATCTAACATCTCCTACATTTTAAGAAACTGGGACCTGCAGTCTCACACCAGCATCACAATGTCCCATGATGGTGCAGACGAAATAATTAGTTCCCCTTTTCAGTGCGATTTTATCGTATCCACTCGTTGAAGCTTTTGTGCCTGGCGGAATTTTGCAGGTATTGTAGGTGTCTGCATCCACAATAGCCACATTGTGGAGCTGGTTATCATACTTGAATACTGCACAAGCAAGCACGAGCATATCAGCTATAAGGAATTCACATGGTAGAGAATAGCAATTTATGAATAACGAGTTTTCTTATCTTACTCAAATTATCACCAAGTTTGAACGTTTTCCCTTTTTCCCAACCTAGGCTCGTGAAAGTCCAGCCATCAGCACCCCCAACAATATAATCAGTTGCTTGAGCAGTCTTCAAATGCAATGTTAGAGATACAAGAAGAAAGGTGGACACTATTAGAGCTTTGATTGCACTCCATCTTCCCAGGGACTCCATTATATTCTTTCTGACAAGATGCAAACTTAGATTTCTATGATTTAAAATGAGGTTTGTCCTTGAAATATTTATAGGAAAGCAATTACTCATTTGTTCATTGGTCCTTCCTAGCTGGAGCACAAGATTACAAGAAAAGTATTAATGACAAAGTGTCTGCTCCATTCCATACAAGGCAATATTATGTCCCTCTTAAGGAAAGTGTTTATGATGAAACCAAAAATGGATGTTTCCGATTACATCTTTATAAATGGAAGGGAGTAATGAACTGGTAGGCTTCTTCAATTATTTTCTCTTCATAGAAGCTCTTTAGATTTAATACATAAATGAAATATATATCACGAAGGCATTAATGGATGATGATAAGATAGAAATCAGGAAAATAAATGACCTTCAAAGGTATATCATCCATTCAAGGGCCTCGTTTCCTTTTTGTAAGGATGAGAGTGGCGTGAGTGTCACATAAGTCATCCTTACAAGAAACTTGTTCTGGTTGATTACCAGCAGAAGTCCTGTAAAATATAAGGATGGATGACACCAGATATCCCATTACTAGCAGAAAATACGGACAGCCACCACCTTACGTGAGCAAAAGGCTAAAAGTGGAAAAATCCCCTAAATCATCCTCAAGAATGGTCGCTAGACTATCAGAGACAACTAATAAGCAAAAGATGATCATTATTATCGAGATCATCATATTTTCCTTGGTCCATTTATAACTTCACATTTCCTAGAGATAGTTGATTGCTAGCCAAAGGCAGAAGGGCTTTTTAATCCTCCTTCTTAGTCAACGCTTCAGTTCGTAGATTGCTTAATTTCACCTGACGTTTAACTATCATGATGCATGTCTTGCACAGGAATATTAAAAAAAAAAAAAATCAGAGTTTGCTATTCTGGTTGGTAAAAATTCTGGTAAAAAAGAAACCTGTGGATCCAACTTATAATCCTTTTCTCAATCCTTGGAGCATGAATTGTCACCATAGTAGTTGGGATTAGATAGTCCCAAACTTTCATATGTTCCTAGCACTGCAAGTAGGGGAAGCATCTAAAGGTTGATTTCTGTCTCTGAATTAGGTTACTGATTGTACATCAAGCAGAGTCTTCTACTGTTGACTGAATTTATCCATGGCCCTAGATCTCATAAGTTCATAATCCTAGAAACAGCCTAGGATGGAAAGAAGTGAGCAAGCTTCAAATATACAAATTTGGCTTCTGCTTATCTTACCCATCTCTGCTTCTTCTACGAGTACCCCTTTTCATAGGTTTGCTGAGCTGGTAGATGTCAGATGAGATTTCTATGGTGGGCTAGATTAAAGGAGCTGCCAGTTGAAGTAAGAGCCAACCTTGAGCCCTAGATTTGGAAAATATGATTATGTGATGCAATAAATTTTAACGGGGGCACAGTAATCCTAGAATTAATTTCACAATGACTAGATTCATTATTATCTTAGAATTTCCTTTTCTGGTTATCTTGGAGGGAAAGGAACATGGGTTTCTAGAGGGTGGATTGAGTACCCTTTGTTCTTTTTTTCCTATTTTTCAATTGCAGATGGATAGATTCCTTCAATTCATCTTTGTTTGTTGACCAAGAAAAGCTTTCAGTAATCGTCTCTTCTTGTTGATGAATAGTTAACACTGCCAGTTCTCTTTCTACATTTGAAATTGTACATGATTGCAACCACTTGATACCTTTTTGCTTTGCTTGCTTTCCTTATGAAGAACAAATTCCTTCCTATTGATGTAAAATGGTTTTATGTCCCGTAAAATAATATACACAAGAAAAGATGTTCGAATGAATTATTACCATGTTCTTATTGAGATTATTCAGAAAAGAGAAATGTATAACCCAGAATGCGCACCGCTTAAACATCTGAGGGACAACAAAGTCAGATCTCGTTTCATGCTGCATATGATGCTTCTAACTTGGAGAACTGTCATCTATTTGCTGATCCTGCTAAGGCCTGGCTCTCCCATAATATCATTCTCTCTCCTCCAAAACCCTCTTGCTCTGTATACTTCATACCACATCCCAGCCGCTGCATAAACATTAGAAATTGTTACATAAGTAGCAGAAACATTTTGGTTCTTTTCTAGCAAATGTCTGGCGACCCTTCTGCCCATCTCCATGTTGCCATGCAGCCAACACGCCCCTAGAAGGGCACTCCAAACAGTGCCACTAGAAAAACCATTACTCATTTCTCTGTGTCCAATTTCTTCCAATAAATCCCATGCTTCCTCTGTCATTCCAAATCGTCCTAACATATCAACCAAACACGTGTAGTGATCTTCCCTTGGAACCATTCCATACTTCTCCCACATGAGTGTAAAGTAATGCAAACCCTGACCAACAAGGCCACAATGACTACAAGCAGCTAAGACAGATACAAATGTCACTTCATTTGGTTCTATCCCCATGGCCGTCATCTCCTGAAAAATCTTAAGTGCACGAGAACCCTCCCCATTGATAGCATAACCCAGTATGATTGATGTGTAAGAATATACATTTTTCTCCAAAATAAGACTGAATACAATTTGCGCGTATCTCAAACTACCGAATTTAGAATACATATCCACCAGAGATGTTCCAATAACCACATCGTAAGTACAGCAACACATTACTGATCGAATGATCTTGGCATGAATTTGTTTCCCCCTCTCTTGATCAGTTAAATGACTACATGCTTCAATACCTGCCACAAAAGTGTAGCAATTTCCTTCTATGCTGAACCTATCCTCACGAGCATACATCCTAGCCAACAATTCCAGTCCATGTTGTGGCATATCATTTTGCACATACCCTGAAATCATGCTTGTCCATGTAACTACATCTCTCTCCACCATGCTATCAAACAAACTACTGGCCTCTTCCACCATACCATTGAAAAGATAACCAGAAATCATTGAATTTGCAATGGCTACATGTTCCTCAAGAAACCAACTATCAAAAACCTTTCTAGCATCAGCAGCACTACCACATTTGCAATACATATTGATTAAAGCACTTCCTATAATTATACCATCCTCCTCCAGTAAATCATGCAAACCAATCATAGTAACAAAAAGGCCATGAATTTGCCTCCCAACATTTAACAAGGACAACTTTGCACAGCAAGTCAGGATAGGCACAATTACAGTATGATCCACCTCAAAAATTGTTGCAACATTACTCTGGAATGAAACATACTTCATAGCATCATGGTATTTCTGATTTACAACATAACCCCGAATCCTCATGAGCTTAGAAACAATATTCTCTTTCAGCTCACTCAAGACCTTCTCAGCACAGGATACTTCACCACACTGAAAATACATGTTACACACAGCATTGCCGCAATTCAATTCTATTCCAGTAACAATGAGATAACTATGTAGCTGCTTACCCAATACCAAATCACGAGACCAACCACAACCAACCAATGCGGTTGCAATACTAAACTCATCAGGCACAAGAAACTCACGACACTTCATTCTATAAAACAACTCCAACCCTTGAACCTCCATGCCGTTTTGAACACACCCATCAATCATTGCATTCCAAGTAACCAAATTTCTCTGCCCCATTTCATCAAACAACTTTAGTGAACAATCGACAAAACCCCACTTCGAGTACATATCAAGCAATGAAGTTCCAACGACAACATAGTTGGGCAAAAATCCCAGTTGTATGACATGGGTATGGATTGTTTTGCCAAACTGGGTGTGGGTTTTGGTGGAAGCAGCACAGGCTTTAGCAATAGTGGCGTAAATGAAGTGATTGGGCTGCTGTGTTTGGTGGGTCATTTGAGTGAACAAGTGAAGGGCAGCTTCGGATTTGTTGGAACGAGTGTAGGCAGAGATGAGTGAGCTCCATAGGACTGTATCTTTGGAAGGAACTTGATTGAAGAGCTTGTAGGCATGGGTTAGTGAATTTGGTGTCTCTGAGGAAATGTAGTCGTTGAGGAGCTGAGTGGCATGCTTAGGATTCTTGTCTAGACCTAGTTTTACGATGCGGGCATGTCTGTTCATTCATGCTCCTTCTCAAGCGCGCGCTTAGACAATTGTGTGTATATTTGCTTAGATTAAGATTTTTAGTAAAACAGTGGATCCAAAAATAATAAGTAACCAGAAAAGTTTGGGGGAAAACCCTAAGACTTTTGGGCAGATTTCATATAAGCTTTCCTAAATTTCCCTCAACCGTTGGGTTGATTTCAATACCAAATAATGTTGACATAATAGAATTTGGATTTATTGATTTATATTTCAGCAAATTTGTGTTTTTATAAAAAAATTAAATTAAATTAAAAATTATTATAAGTAAAATAACATGAGGAAAAACTCTTAGGTTGATTTTCAACACCAAATATTATGGACATAATAATATTTTGATTTATTATATAAAAATGGCATCTGCTTCCACAATTTCATATTTTTTTATTAAAAATTTTATTTAAATTAAAAGTTATTACAAGTAAAATACAATAAAAATAAAAGTAATTTAAATTTTATAAACAGCACATTAAACTTTTGAAAATTTGATTGTGGCGCTTAATTACACATTTTTATTTTATTATGATACAACCAATGCATAATTAATCTGGTGTCTAGATATTGGTACTTTTAAAAAAATATATATCAAATTTGGTTCTTAACGGATAATTTAATAATCACAATCCCCTCTTATAATCCAGTGATTTTAAGTTCAAATCTCGATATTATTAAAAATATATATATCGAATTTGAGTTTTATATATTTTTAAATTTAAATTTATGTATAAAAAATAAAAGATTTCCATGCAAACCAAAGTAATTATCTATCATGGTTTATAACCAAAAAAAAAAATTATTAAAGCACAATCGGTATGTTTCATTTTTTGCTTTGTTGGTGCAAATCTCGTCCAAAGCTTAGCATCTTCACCAAGTGTCAGGCTGCAATACACACAAAAATAAATAAATAAATAAAGAAGCTGTGGCGCCAACATGTTTGATCCGAAAGGTTTGTTTCAATTGAATATGCATACAAGTGCGCAGGGAATCAAATTTTTACCCAATTTAAGAGAAGGCCTACTAACAGCTAAAGTGACACATCTACCTCAAATGTGGAGTCTGTCAAAATTATATCTCTTGAATTCTCAGCTTTTGGGTGGTCAAGGCACTCGAATTTGATCCTCAAATGTACTGATTTTACAAAAGCAATCTCATCCAAATCCACATTTGTGTTCAACAATTATTGGATGAAAGAGCCTCATTACAAAATATAAGGGAAAGATCATGTACACATTCACCCACCCTCTTTCTACTCTCTCTATCCCTACACTAAGTCGGTAAATATTTTCTAGATCAAGTGAGCCCTTTGATGATTGGATGAAAGAATCACGTCTGATATTGCCACTTCTTCTGGGCCCCAAAACATCAGCAATCCTTTCTGCATTTTTCTGCCGATTGCTCTCGCATGTGTTTTGAATTTCCTTTCAGTCTCAAGTACAAGGCTGCGTAGATTATGACCTGGCCATGAGAACAATCGTGTCATTATGCTCCCTTGTTTGCTTGCCCAGGGTAGCTTGGGAAAGTTTAAAACTAAATTTAAAAGTTTGATGATTAAGAAGGTAAATTCTTTATAGTTTATTCAGTTTCCTGTTTGTGTCCACCATCGATTAGTAGGTAGATTAACCAGAACACAGGTGTCCTATAGAACTCCAGTGGAAATAATTCTAAAGACTGTTTTGGTTGTCAAAAAAGAGGAGAAATGCATTCCTTCCGAAAATCTTACCAATCCACACTGGAATTTGTTTTAAAGAATTTTTGGGTTGAACTTTTTTTTTTTTTGGGGGGGGGGGGGGGCGCTTTTCCTCCAGAAGATCTGACCAATCCCTTCTTGCTGGTTTTAAATAATTTTCTTTTCTATGCTAAGATGCAGAATTGGGAGAAGATATACATCTACAGCTGTTATCTAATGCTGGCTGGAGTTTAAAGTATTGGAGGTCTTGTCAAAGTTTATACCCCAAGAAAATCACACTCCCTCCATCACAGCATCATGAGCGAGAGGCCAGCTTTTTGACCCAGCATTGCCATCCCCCCCCCCCCCCCCAAAAAAAAAAACAGTTATAAGACCACCGGAATACTAGTACTTGTAATACACCAAACACTCAAAGCAATAGTCCATGCACAGCTTGTGAAAGTTTGACAAGAATGATAATGAGCTTAATTAAACTCGGGGTTAAGATATAGCTCTACAATGTGCTTAATCTTTTATGGTTCTCATGGCCATTGGGGAACAGGATCTGAAAATATATAAAGGTACACACTAACGTGCAACGTCGAGTCATCAAACAGGTATTTCTCTTTAAGGTCCCTTGTGTTACATTTTTATTGAATAAAACTGCAAATATACATCATTTCACAGGCCTAGTTTTAGGAAAGCTCGATTAAATACAGTCAACTAACGAAGCAAGTGAGCTGCACCAATACCTGGGGAGCAAAGAAGTAAGTCCCAGAAACACGAATGGATGTGTTTTGCTGGTAAAGTCAGCTTGCTTTGCGCCACAACAAATTTTTTTGTAAACTAGTATCATCATTGTGCAGCACATTCAGTTCTTGAATGATTACATGTATGACACCATGAAACAACCACATAACTGAATGCACGACCAAAATCTAGCACAATTGTACACATAACATGAACTGATATCACTAACATAAGCAATCTAGTACACAAATAAAATAGAACTACTAAAGCCAATCTCATACAATGAACCTGGATACATGACAGGCAACAATAAATAATTGGCTAAGCCTGAGACAACAAAAGGCAAGACTATATCTCATAAGATTTGACACAATTATCATTATTTTATTGAAAACAAAAATTATTAAGGCTTCTTATATATGAGGAAGAATAATAACTGGCAGGGTAAACAAAGATAACCATTTTGGGTAAGAAAGGAAATAAAACAGTGACATATTCAGAAAATTCTACAATGTTATAAAACTTTTCAATTAGGTATGAAAATATTACATATAGTAACAAGATGGGAGAAGTAAGAGTCTATTGGTTATTATGCTTAGCCATACATATAACATCTCCAAATGTTACAACCTTAAATAATAAGGTCAGAACTTTGGGGTTC
Organism: Dillenia turbinata; assembly: GCA_037126225.1. Lineage (NCBI taxonomy): Eukaryota > Viridiplantae > Streptophyta > Magnoliopsida > Dilleniales > Dilleniaceae > Dillenia > Dillenia turbinata. The sequence goes on from JBAMMX010000006.1 coordinate 5,148,209, forward strand.
TTTAAAATAATGCTATTAGGGAGACTTATCACAAATACCTTGTCAAGGCTTGTCCTCTTAAACTTCTTTCTTAAAACTTTGCATGCCTTAAGCTGCTTTATTTTCTTTCACAGGATGTACAAAAGTAGACCTTTGGGAATTACAGGGTGTAGAATAAAATCCATCAGGTTAGATATGATGCTCTTGAGCAATCAATTAGCTAAGGCAAATAAGTGTTAAATCTCTGCTGCCTGTTGATACAAAATTGTTATGAATCTCATTACCGGAAGGAAGTTGCATAATTGTTCAGATCACCATCTGTAGAGAAGGATTAGAAGATCCTACAAGCACCACCATTTTAAACTTCTGTAGAACTTCAACCCATTTCCAGGATTTTACAATTGAAACTATAATATAAAATAGCAAATTAAAAACCTTGGGTGGTAGAGGCCATGTATGAAATGGACCTCCAGTTGGATGAGTAGGGAGGATAGATGTTCCAATTTAGCTAGGTATTGTGAGTCCCATAATTTGTATTTTTCTGTTTCCCATATAAACAGGAGTTCAGAAACTAGAATTTCATTGTTGGCCACCATATCATCATCCTTTAATTATATCAAATCGTAAATTTCTGTTGAAAAATATGGACCTTGATATATAATAGGGTTTTCCCAGCATCACTGGGACAAGTTCACCTCATACTTATGACTTTCTTGTCCATTTATGCATTAAGAAAACTTTCATCTCCACGGGGAATGTCGGGTTTATTTCTTTTAAGTTATAAAAATAAAAAGATGAGGGGTTTGAATTTAACTAAACTAAAAATTAATTTAACAAAGAAATAATCAAGTAAAGGTAAATAACTAAACAACTCGAAATTAAAAAAACTAAATTCAATGGAAATAATTAAAGAGTTTCTCTTAATTATCGACGAAATAAGGAGAAATTGATTATTCGGCATTTGTTGAATAGCTATAACCAATTTATTTATAGTTGTTGAAATCTTTATGTAGGTCGATAATCAATCACACGAAATCAAGGTGGATATAATTCCTTCGACTAAAAGTTGATTTCCCATTCAATTTTATTCCTTTAATTTCTAGTTGTTTAGTTATTTACCCTTAGTTAATTATTTCTTTTGTTAAATTAATTTATTAGTTTAGTTGAATTCCAACTCCCATATTTTTCTTTATTTTTAATTTTTCTTAAAATAAATAAATCCACCATTCCATGTGTAGACAACTCTACTCACAATATACTCATATTGATTGAAGTAGGTAAATTTATTTATGTTAGATTGACACCCACCAATTTTTTTCATCAACAATCAAGTTTTCAACATGGGTCCTCTCATCTAATTCCTTTAATTATATTAAATCGCAAATTTCTATTGAAAAATATGGACCTTTATATCTAATAGGGTTTCCCCAGCATCACTGGGAAAGTTCAATAATATGTTTAAAAGACAAAAGCAATACAAGAACAGAAAAATACAAAATATATTGTGCTTAGGCTTACTAGACGAGCTTCAAGGATCAACAAAAACGTCTCAGCAAGTCTGAAGAGCAAAAGCAGATTGATTTTTGAGCAGAAAAACACCTCCTTTGCAATAGCAAGGGGGCTGCCTGAATAACTGCTCATATCCACAATAAGCAACCTAAGTGGACCAAGATTCTGAAGGTTTTTATAAACATTTGAAGTTAATTGTGTACAGTAGATTTGTTGTTTAAATACAATATTTATAGTTAGGTTCTTTCAACTGTTGATCAGGAGAAGAAATTGAGAACGCAAGAAAATAATTTAGTAAAACTCAAGATACAACTCTCTGAAATTGCCCGACACCTCTATGTCATGCATTGATTGTTCTCAATGCATGGGAAATAATATTTATAAGGTGATTAACACCAATCATAAATTTGGGGGAGAACTCTAGGAAGAAAGTTTAATAAAAGAGGGGAAAAAAATTGAAGATAAGAAACAAAGTTTCAAATTAAATCAGAGTATAAATGATGTTAGGAAACTAAAAGAGAGAAGCATAACTATTATTGAGAGAGAGAGAGAGAGGCAGAGAAAGAAGCAATGAAACAAAAGGCAATATATAAAGAGTTAGTCATGTTGGGCATACTAGACGAGCTTCAAAGATTAACACCTCAGCAAATCTGGAGCAGATTGGTTTTCAAGCAGAAAAACACCTCCCCTGCAATAGCAAGGAGGCTACCTGAATCACTGCTCAGTAATGAAAACAGACTTTCTACACTCAATATCAGCACGTTTGCAAAATCATTTTAAGTTTGAGAAATGGGGGAAGTGGTCTTCGACAGATATCAACCATTGGCAGGACAAGAAGATGTCCTTTCTTAAAATAGGTAAGATACAGGTAGGTGGTTTGGGATTAGCTGCAGTAATCAGATTGGTGGTTATCTCTTATACCTTTCTTGTCTTTTTGGCTAAGATCAAGTATAGCGTTTGTTCTTATCATATTGGTGGTGAAATCTTGGAGATAAAATTTTCTATACAGCAAATTTAAGTGACGAAAATCTAGATTAATTCAACAATTCAAATTTCCAGAAAACTAGAGGGAAGAAACAAAAGCAAAGGTGAAAGTGAAATATCAAATATATATTGTGCTTAGACTTACTAGACCAGCTTCAAATAAAATAAACATCAGCCAGTCTGAAGAGAATAAGCAAATTGATTTTTGAGCAGAAAAACACCTCCATTGCAAGTTGCAATAGAAAGGAGGCCGCCTGAATCACTGCTCATGATCCACAATAGGCACTGTTTACACAATGGCTATGCAGATTCATTAAATCCTTGAAATTGCAGATAATTGCAGCTTTATACTCCAGATATGAAGCTTAAACAATTAATTCTTCAGTTGAGATCTTTCAACTATTAAACAAGGGAGGAACTACTCTTACTAGTGATATGGAAAATGCAAAAGTATAATAGATTATAATAAAAAAGGCAAGTGAAATGGGAAAAGACCATCCCTTATTTAGATCAACCATTTTCAAACATCATGGTGTCTTGGATTTTATTTATGTAAGTGATATGTGAGGGCTTGTAATTACCTTTGGACATTGGTTAGAAGGAAAATTCTTCAAGACAAAAATCTCATGTGACTAACATAAGCAACTAGCACAAAGAAATCTGTGAGTCAATGATGATATCCAAAGCAAAAGAAATGCAGAAAAGAACCCTACAAAAGGGAAGAAAACTAAAATGGAGATATAAGCACACACACATATACTTATTGTGCTTAGGCTTACTAGACCAGCTTCAACAGTGGACAAATACACCTCAGCAAGTCTGAAGAGCAAAAGAAGATCGATTTTCGAGCAGAAAAACACCTATCTTGCAATAGCAAGGAGGCTGCCTGAAACACTGCTCGGCAATAAATAATGACCAGACTCTTCTGTGCCAAGTATCTGTGTTAAAAAAGAAAAGGGCCAAAACGCACTCCTGTTATAGAGATCAAATACTGCCACATCAAGAGCTTGGACTTGTGCCACACATATACTTATTGTGCTTAGGCTTACTAGACCAGCTTCAACAGTGGATAAATACACCTCAGCAAGTCTGAAGAGCAAAAGAAGATTGATTTTCGAGCAGAAAAACACCTATCTTGCAATAGCAAGGAGGCTGCCTGAAGAACTGCTCGGCAATAAATAATGACCAGACTCTTCTGTGCCAAGTATCTGTATTTAAAAAAAAAAACAAAAAAGAACAAAAAAAAGGCCAAAACCCACTCCTGTTATGGAGATCAAATACTGCCACATCAAGAGCTTGAACTTGTGGCAGAAATTTCGGAAACAGACCCACCTACATCGGTGCTTTGGATAAGAGATCTGGGAAAATGAGTTTTTCTTTGTTTAAATCGATTTCAACATATCTCAAACATCGTAAAGCACAACACAAATCCACAAGAAGACTCAACCTTTCACCGGAGGTAACCATGAATCAAATGAAACTATATAGAATACCTTCAAGAAAATCAATAAAGGATTGGATGAAAGTCAAGAGATCTGACAGAGGAGTCTCATGCTTTGCATTTGAAACCGTTGATAACCTGAGAAAGACTGCCATTTCCAAGTTAGATCTCTAACGAAAGCTCCAAACAGATTATAATGCGAAATATCAAGGAAAATTTCCATCAAAAATCTCCTTCTATCAGTTTAAATCGACAAAAACACACATTAAACTAAGTGGGGTATAGTCTATCTATACAGCAAGCGGGGAAAAATGTGTTGCAGATTGTCATATAAACAAATCATTCAATTTTAACAGGGTAAATTTTCTACATAATTTTGGGATCATCCAAATCAAAATACATTTAAATTTGAAAGTACAAAATTAAATTAGTCAAGGTAGAGAGAGAGAGAGAGGATTTCAAACCTATGGGAAGAAAACATTCTTGCTCCCATATTTCCATTGCTTGTTGCTCCCATTTAAAATGAGAGAGAGAGAGAGAGATTCGCCTGAGTAAGCAGGAGGCAAAATTCTTGGAAGACGTTTCAGACGTTGCAGCCAAAACGCCATTTTGGTCGTGAGTGTTTGTGAAAGAGAGAGAAGCCGTGGAGGCTCGCGGCTTTGGGGACTCGATTCCTGTTCTTATAAACATTGCCGGTAGGGTTTAAGACCACGACCGAGTTGATCCTCTGCTTTGTGCTCCATGGTAAGAACTGATATATCCAATTAAAACCCCCAAGTTTTACACATCACCATTTTTTTTTTTTTAGAAACATGTATGCTTTTGACCAATCATATATTTCCATGTATTTTTATTAACCAGCCTATGATACGAGAAATATAATTGTTTCTTTCCTCGTACATCACATTAATCTTTAAGTCTTAAAAATTTTAGAAGGGTAAATTATAATTTACAATTATGTTTTCTAGTTAATTCTAATAACACTATTTAATCATATTTTCATTCTCTAATTTAAAATAAAAAAACATTATACAATCCAAATAATTTATAAATCAAATGAATTAAATATTAATATGACAATCTACAAAAGTAATTTTTGTCAAACTTTTCAAATAAATATTTAAAAAACTTATTTTTCCTATTTTTATCTTTAAACACGTATTTTTCTTTTCCAAATTCTTCTATTTTTATCTTTAAAATCAATATATAAATAAGTATAAAATGACACATCTATGAAAGCAACAAAATATGATGAAGGTATATAATCTTATTTATGGGTCAAATCTCTCTCCACGTTAAATACTTCAAACATGGACCTATTGGGACTTATGAAACTTGGATAGTATCACGAGTACCTGTTATATTACCTGATCAAATCTTGACTCAAACTCGATCTTGGATAGTTCGGCATCAAACTTGAACTCGAGCCCATACTGTATTGAGCTTGAAATTTCGTCGAATTACCTAATAAAATTATATTTTTTTTTTAAAAAAATAATTTATATATGTGAAATTTCGTTTATAAGTATATTTTTTTGAATATACTACAAAACTCGAACTCCATTCTCACACAATCTAATGTCGCTAACCCTAACAACATGTAAACTCGAGCTACTTGATGACACTTTGAGTTAAGTTCAAACTCAAGAAATACAAACTTGACAAATTCGAGTTTATCTAACCAATGCTCAAGTCAAGCTCGATCATTAACACTAATCAACTTGAGTCGAGTGTCATAACACCCCTATTCAAAACAAATTAAATCGTCAACCCTATTTCAAACCTGATCAAGGAACAAAATTCACGTTCAAAAAAATTATTGAAAACATATGTTCTGTAACACCTTTATAACAAAGAGTTAAGATTATATTAAGAAAATCACTTCTAAAATAAATTTGATAATATTTGGATTAAATTAATCAAAATATGATTATGGATACTGTAAAAGAAAAGAAGGGTTTCGATGCCTTATATATTTTTCTATTCTACTCTCCTATACATACATAATATTTATTTTAAAAAAATTTATCTAAAAGATCATATATTCAAAAAATATAAAAATTTTTCATAAATAAGTTCAAAGAGATGATTATATTTGTAAATTTTAGCGTTACATGCTAAAATTATATATTATAAATTTACTTTGCCTTGTTTTTATTATGTTTTATTTTATTTATAATACTTTTAACCAAAATAAAAATTTTTTACAAAAAAATATATAGGTTTTACAAGTAAAATTAAATTTTTAAAAATTAAAATTATAATTACAATAATAACTTTTTATATTAAAACTTCACTTAATTTTAACTTTTTCAAAATGGCAATACATGGTGGTCAAGCATTTTTTTTTTTTTCCTTCCGCTGACCATTTTATAACATTCATTTTAATAATAAAAAAATGTTTAAATTTTAATTTTTAAACTATCCTAGTCCCCAAACTTCGAAATACTTCCCATTTTCTACTGCAGCTTTTGTCTTTGTTGATTTGTTTTACACAAGGACCGTTACTTCTCTGAACACAGAGAGAGAGAGAGAGAGAGAGAGAGAGTCGGTGTTGGTTCTGGTACGCACATATCCAAACCAGTCTCCAATGTCTTTCTCTTTTGATTTCTGAAAACTCTAATACTAACGACAAACCCTAACCCTAATTGCAACACTTCTTTACTTTCGTCTAGTTACATGATCTTCTTCGAACCTCTTACTCGCTCGTCTCTTCTCCTCGCAGAAATTTGAAGTTGACTTGTAGTATAATAGAATACACTGACAACAAGAATTTCATTCAATGGCTGAATTCATTTCTTCACTCTCCCAAATCCATCCCCATTTCCACAGAAGCTGCATCAAAGATGCCGCCTTCCCTTCTACAAGTTTCAATCCTAGAAAATTACCAAGGTTATTCACCATTTTACTTTCCACACATCCCGATATTTCATTGATTTGTATTTGCATATTCAATATTGTACTGATACCCTAATTCGTAGTTGCTATCGCGTTCGGTGCAGTTGAGTTATGGGGTAGGGGATGGAAGCATAATTTTGCATGCTTCTAGCTAACAATTTGGCAAACTCTCTAATTGCAACTCCTTAATTGTAAGATATAAACTGTTGGTTAAGTTTCGAAACTTAAGAATCTATTGCTGTTTTTTCATCTGTTTTGAATAAGGGTGTGATGGAGAACTCCTTAATTGTAAGATATAAACTGTTGGTTACTGATTATACGGTTTAAGGATAAATTAGTGAATCGGTATGAAAGCATGACATCATGTGAAGTGACGATTCTCATAACTTTTTTGGGGATATTTATGTTTACCTTTTCTTTTTAGTAATTGACATTATATAATTTATAGTTTTTTCTTTGGTCTTCTCTCTTATATCATCTTGTCATATCTAGGTCTTCCTTTGCTTCTATCAATCTATTTACAAGGATGGCATTAATCATGATCAGCACATTTGTTGGACTTTGTTGTGTGCAACTCAGCTAGTTTAATCTGCTTCCCTCATATAGATAGTGTTGTGTGGAAGCTCTAACAGAGTTACTTGATGTGTTACATATTCTTTCTTCTCTTATGTAATTCATTCATCCACAAATTTCATCACCTTTACACTCTCGTTTTGATTATATAAATGGGCATGGATTAAAAACAGTTATTAGTAGATGTTGATAGATAAATTAATCCCAAATGACATGGAGAGTTGGAGGAGAACTGTATTTTAGAGAGATGTTGCAAGAGGGTGGTGAGTAAAGAGGAGTATAAAAAAAGATAGAGAGGATAATATATGTAATTTTGGAGAGAGGTTGAGATGAAGGGAGAGGAATGGAGGCAAAGGATGAAGCAAAGAACTAGTGAAAGCAATTCAATTCTTTATTTTTTATGTCCTTATAATAATCTGAGAAGTTGGCATAAAATGTGGCATCATCTAATGTGATAATGAAGTTGGCATAAAATGTGGCATCATCTAATGTGATAATCATTCTTTTATCATTAATTGAACCTAAGAGAGGCCATTTGCATAGTTATGATCCAAAAAAGAAACTTTTGTCAAAATGTGGTTAGTTATTTGTCATCATGATTTTGGAGGGGGGTTATCAACATCAAATATGGGAAGAGAGGTTTGGGTTGATGATGTGAAAGGTCTTGGCTTACATGTGTAGGTGTTTCTTCTGCCACATTTTGGAAGGAAATTTGCTGCAGATGGCACACTTTTGTCAATCGGATGGGCTTCAATGTAAGGAATGGAAAGCAGATTTCGTATTAGCATAATATGCTTTAGCTTCAGACAAGGAGGCAACAGTGGGCTCCATGTTTCTTCTGATCGGAGTTGCAGATGATGGAGCATGACTGTTTTGAGTAGTGCTAATGACCGGAAGTTGTAAAGTTTCTTCTTCTTGTTTGAGGTGCTCAAGACAGCCCTTTTATCTTAAAGTGGGGACGATGTAGTAGTGCAGTAGTTTGGAGGGGCAGAACATTGAAAAGTTATGTGATTAAAGGCTTTTATAGTTCTATCTGTGGAGGGTTTGATAGTTGAGGGAAGTGACAGTCCTTTGGAAGTAGCATCCTTTGTGTGAAAAGTCCTGCGCATGAGGAATTTAACTTACGGTAACCTCCATTAAAGGAGAATCATCCTAGTTAAAGCCATACTTTATGTAAGAGGACTTTGGAGTTCATGGATTATCTTTTTCTTCATTGTTCTTTGACTAGATGTCTATGGGACTTGGTTCTCTCTTAGCTTCATTCCTATTGGGTGCTTGCTGAAGACACGTACAATGAGTTGTGGCCTTGGGGAGGTATGAAGTGTTTACAAGGAGGAGAAATATTTTTTCCTGATCTCTTTAGATGTTTTTTCGCTGGTATTGAGGAGTGGAACTTGAGCATCTTTTAGGGAATGGGAAGGCCTTTTCTAGTTTTATCTATCTTTGGGTTAAGATCCTTTCCTTGGGTTTTCTTCTGATCTTTTTATTTTATTTTATTTTATTTTGAAAGTAGCTCATTTTGTCTATTCTATCTCTTTGTTATTTTGTTTTTGCCCCCCCTTTGTGCTCTGTGGAAATACTATCTTCCATTCCTATCAAAAAGATTTGACCTTAAATTAAACCTACTTCATTCCATTTTTGTGTTTCTTGTAGAAATTATTCTTGTGGCAGCTGTACACTTTTCTTGTTTGCTGCAATAAAAGAGGGCAGGAGTTTTGTTCCCCAGGTCCCAGTTATCAAAGTAAGTCATTGCCTCCAGGAAAGCTCCTTGAGCTGTAGTGGCTTAGGAAGTTTGGTGGATCCTGATGGTGCTGCAACCATTGAATGTGCATCTGATGTTGATCAAGTTCTTCTGCTTGTCGGCATATTCCTAACCTACGTGGCTGGGGTAGTTCCAACAGGGAAGGCTTTTTCTGATTCTCAGAAGGAGACCTCAGATGGCAATGTGGTTTTTGAGGACTCCAAGCATGCAAGTTTGAAAATTTGAACTCGACATTGATTCCTTATATTCTGAATGAGTTCATTTTTCCGTCTTTTGATGACACTTTGCCAGTTGTGCGGCTTTCTCTTGTTAATTATGATGTACTTAATGCAACTGCAGCTTCATGAAGCATGATGATCAAGTTAGAGGATGAAGTTCTCGTTTCAGAGGATGTCGCGACAGCCGAACCACCTATATAGCCCCTTGAGACCACCAATGACATTACTCTTGCTTCCCTCGAGCTTCCCCTGTTTTCTGTTGGAGGTATTTCTCATCCCAACATCATGAAACTTCAGGGAACTTCATTTGGACAAAATTTAATTGTTATGATAGATAGTGGGGCAAGCCACAACTTTGTGGCTGAGGACACTGCCCGACGTTTGGGGCTTCAGATACAACCCACTGAACCCTTGTGGGTCCGATTAGGTGATGGGAGACGGCTTGTCTCCTCGGGTGTTTGCATTGGCCTAAGGATCAATTTGAGGTGTATCACAATTTCAATTGACTGCTTCTTGTTTCCTTTGGGGGGTAGATATTATTTTAGGCATCTCTTGGTTGGCCACTCTAGGAGAAGTCCGAGTCAATTGGCAATTTATGACTATGAAATTCCTTTGGAAAGGGTAGACCATTTGTTTATCAGGGGATCATGCCTTGATCAGAACCCCCTCATCATTGAACTCCTTAAAGAAACTTTCTTAGATGGAGTTTGGTGCCTAGTTATGGGAATTACACATGGACAACAACTCTCAATTACTTGTCACGACTCCATTAACTTCTGCCCAACATGACCAATTGAGAACTTTACTTCACCATTATGAGCATGTCTTCTCTAAAGCCAATTGGATGCCTCTCTCTAGACCTAGAGATCATCAGATTCCATTGTATCTCGAGTCTGGTTTTGTCAGTGAAAGACCTTACCGATATAATTTTGAGCAAAAAAACAGATAAATAAACTTGTGAGTGAGATGTCTGCAGGAATCATTTGTCCAAGTGCAAGCCCCTTCTCTAGCCCCATTCTGTTGGCTCGGAAGAAAGTTGGCAGTTGGTGCTTTTGTGTCGATTATAGGGCATTGAATAAAACAACAATTTCATACAAATATCCAATTCCGGTAGTCTACGAGTTGCTTGACGAACTATATGGAGCTTCCTACTTCTCTAAACTAGATTTGCGTTCCGGTTACCATCAAATTCGAATTAAGGACTCCGATATCCCTAAGACAGCCTTTCGGACTCATTTGGGCCACTATGAGTTCGTTGTGATGCCCTTTGGACTCATGAATGCCCTGACCACATTTCAAACTACGATGAATGACGTATTCCATTCTTATCTTTAGAAATTTATCTTGGTCTTCTTTAACGACATCCTAGTCTATAGTTCTAATTGGGAGGATCACTTACGCCACTTGGAAGTAACTTTACAAGTTCTGGACACCAACCAACTACTGGCTAACAGATCCGAATGCCAATTTGGTCAACGGAATATTGCCTACTTGGGGCATATACTCTCTGGAGACGGTATGACGATGGACCTGGACAAGATATCGTGCATTCTAAATTGACCGACTCCTCGCTCTCAAAAGGATGTTCGGGGATTCTTGGGACTCATCAGCTACTACAGGAGGTTTATCCGCGATTATGGAAAGATCGCACGGCCTCTAACCGAGTTGTTAAAGAAAGGGCAACCCACGTTTGTTTGGACACTGGAAGCTCAACACGCCTTCCAATCTCTACAATCGGCGATGACTCGTGCTCCGGTGTTAGCCATGTCGAATTTCACTCAACCATTTATCATTGAGTGTGATGCCTCCGGTCATGGAATAGGTACGGTGTTTTTGCGAAACGGTCATCCCATTGCTTTCTTCAGTCGAGCTCTCTCCGAGAAGTCTTTATCCAAATCGGCATATGAGAAAGAATTGATGGTATTGGTCTTTGCCATCCAACATTGGCGCCCTTACCTCATTGGAAGACCTTTAATCGTTAAGACGGAACAAAGGAACCTGAAATATCTTCTCGAACAAAGGATTACAATACCTGCATAGCAACTTTGACTCTCCAAGCTGCTGGGGTATGAATTTCAGGTGCAATACAAACTTGGTAACACCAATCGAGTGGCAGATTCCTTGTCTCAGCTGCATGAAGAAACTGAATGTACTGCTGTCTCCTGGCAGCTATGGGAGGATTGGAAACACATCACTGCAGAAATCTCTAAAGACCCTAAGCTAACTGTACTTAAGCAAGCTCTGCAACAGGACCCCAATTGCCGCCCTCCGTACTCCTTGCTCAATGACACATTGATGTATCACAATAGGGTGGTAATTCCTGAGAATTCAAAGTGGATTCCCACTCTCTTGGCTGAATTTCATTCAACCCCGAGGGCGGGGCACACAGGTGCCTTAAAAACCTACAAGAGGCTGGCTGCAAACTTATATTGGAGGGGCATGATGAAATCAGTTCTCACCTATGTCACCACTTGTCTTGTGTGTCAACAACAAAAGTATGAAGCACGATCTCCAGCGGGACTCTTGCAACCGTTGCCTATACCTACATTGATTCGGGAGGACATCTCCATGGATTTCATCAACGGTCTTCCTCGATCACAAGGAAAGGACTGCATATTGGTCGTGGTCGACCGATTGTCCAAATATTGTCACTTCATGGGGTTAAGACACCCTTTTATAGCTAAGGTAGTGGCAGAACTTTTTGTTAAGGAAGTGGTTCGACTCCATGGCATTCCCCGAACCATTGTGAGTGATCGTGATCCGATCTTTCTAAGTCATTTTTGGGCTGAATTTACTCGTTTGCAAGGCACGAAACTGAAAATGAGTAATGCTTATCACCCCGAGACGGATGGCCAAACGGAAATTTTGAACAAGACACTAGAGACCTACCTGCAGTGTTTTACTTCTGAGAACCCAAAATAGTGGCACGCTTGGCTTCTTTGGGCCGAATTTAGCTATAACACTAGTCACCACACTTCCACTGGAATGACCCCTTTCTAAGTGGTGTATGGTCGACTTCCGCCCACTGTGCACCGGTTTCTCCCGGGAAAACGAGGGTAGAAGCGGTGGCCAAGGAACTCCTAGAGCGAGATACCATCTTGACACAACTTCAGCACAATTTTAGACGGGCACAACAACAGATGGTGAAATTTGCCAACATTCATAGGCGGCAAGTGGAATACAATGTTGGCAACATGGACTTTCTCAAAATGCGTCATTATAGGTAAGTATCCGTCCGACACACATCCAACGCCAAACTCGCTACTAAATACTACGGCCCGTTCCCTATCGTGCAAAGGATAGGGGCTGCTGCATATAAGCTTCAGCTGCCCGAATGCTCCCGCATCCACCCCATTTTCCACGTATCTCAATTAAAGAAAATGATAGGCCAGCACGTCCCTGAACCAGTCCTACCTCAGGAACTAGAGAAGGCAGTCTGACCCTACAAACCAGCTGAAATTTTGGAGGACCCCGTGACCAAAAATGAAGGACGTATTATGCGCAAGTTGCTGATCCGCTGGGAGGATGGCACCAAAGAGGATGCTACTTGGCTTGAACTTTCTGAATTCCTAGAGCAGTTTCAGGATTTCAGCCTTGAGGACAAGGCTATACTTTCAGCAGGGGGCAATGTTAGGGATGAACTCACTGGGGACCAATTGAAGACTGTGGAAGATCAAGAAGCTACTGGTGATGCTAAGGATTACTTGAAGGCTGCGGAGGATCAAGAAGCTACTGGCAATGCTAAGGACTACACGAAGACTGTGGATGAACAAATCATTGCTGAGGAAGGATCGAAAGGCAGGAACAAATCACCAATGAGCCATCTGGACAATGAGGTGGCTGCTGAGGTGGAATCCAAAAAACTGAAAGTATACCAATACAAGAAGGGTGCATCAACCATCATCCCTAAAGGAATCTAAAGTGGTTATGGGAAACTAATGGGTAGAGTGAGAATAAAATGGTGAGAAAGGGTGAGGAGTGGGCAGAGAGAATTATCCTTGTAATTGGGCAGCTTAGGCTGAGGGTGGAGCTTTATCTCTGCAACCAAATCAAAACTTGTAACAGAGCAATGTTGAATCAATGAAAATTTAGTGAATTGCTTTTAATTTCTTCTCTTTACACTCAATTCTGGAAATTGAGGCATAACAGGCTCTAGACAAAAGGATGCTAAGTCAGTTCTGGTGGGATTGGCAAATTAAAAGCCTGGTAGCCAACAGAATATTTTGCTATCCAGCGTGGCATAAATTAGTTAAAAAATAGCAGTAAGGCCACATTTGATGCGACTTAGACCTAGAAAAGAGAATGAGGGAAAGAATAATTAGAAAACTTGTTCCATCTTGCATCTGGTCCTGAGTTCCGGCCAACTGATTGATGTCCTTTCTCCCGACAATGCTTCCTGCGGTTGCAATTGAAGAACCAAACTTATAATAAAAGCTGGATTTTTACCAATTAAAGAAACTGCTAAGTAGGAGTGCTACAGATTAGGTCCAGTAGAATTCCTGGTGAAAAGAAACCCTTAGAGGGTCACTCAAAGGAAGATTAATCAGAAAAAGAAAAATTAGACAGACTTGTATATTCTTTCTTTAACAAAGCTGTGAGCTAGTTCTTAATTCATTCTATGCTTGTTTGAGTTAGTATCATCCTCTTGCTGGTTCCAAAGGCGATATGGCTACACTGATGATGGCCTTTGCCCCATTTATAGACCACTGAATCCTGTGGAAGATAGATTTTGATATTTCTATAGCAATCCCAATTAAGAGATGCATGTTACCCACTAAACTCATTCTTTTTTGATTGAAATAACACAAAGGAGTTTGCAGTGGAAAGTGGAAGTGTAATGTTTTCTAGATAAATTAATGGTTGTAATAGTTTCTGTGAGGAATGGGGCGAGAATTAATCAACTTAGATAAGATTGTCAATTCATGAAGAGAAGCCTCTGTAATTTGATGCCTTGCCTAATTATTTTATTTTCTTTAAAAAGGGTTCCCCACTTTTTACCATGTGAATGATGAACGACAATCACATTAGCCTTTGATGTGTGCCGTTTGATGATTCTTCCACCCTAGTTGCTCTGTATATAGGTTACTTTTAGTTTTAGGTTCTATGACTTTTATTTGACCAGTCCACCAACTATCTCTGTCTCTCTCCTTTTCAGACTATATGATTTCTGACGAACAACCGTGAATGCTTTCTTCTTTTTTATATGTTTATCTTGACATTGATATTATATAATATTGTATGTATGATTTGTGAGTTATTATCAAGTTGTAAATGTTGAGTATGATATTTCTATATATATTCACTGTAAACTCTTAAAATGCCTTGATTTCCCTATGTGTCTTCTCATGTGTGACATTGATCTCTTAATATTTACCTATAGAAAATAGTGGGAGAGCATGCATGAAGAAAATGACAGGCACATAGATGATTCATACCTTTGAAAAGACCTAACAGAAAATTTTTTAGAAAAGATAAGAAATACAAAAGTTTCTATCGGAAGATAATCCCTGTACCCTACCATCTTTAGGTGATAATGTCTTTTGCAAAGAAACTTCTTTTAGCATTAACCAATTCATGGTGTTTGAAACTTTCTGTAAAGCAAAAGTGTCCCACTTGAACCCTTTTTCTTTTCAGTAACTTAATTAAATGGGCAAGATATTGCTGAAGAAGACCTTAGCTTGGGCAGGCGAGGGGTTTGCCGACTTATATAGTCAAAACTCTAGGGCATTCATATTCTGGCATTTTCTTGAAACCCAGGTAGAACTCATTTATCCTTTTTTTTTTCCTGTTAGAAAGCTTTAGCAGCACTGATAAAGTTTCAGAGTACGTGTGCATAGGTTCTGATTCCAAATTGATGGTTATAAATGATACAGCTGTGAGAAAATACCCGTTCTTTGGGAGGGAAAGACAGTCAATAGGAATTCTCTCTACTCTAGAACCCATAGGCCTAGGAGCAATAGTGCAGTAGAAGCCTAGTTATTGTGGACACTATAAGTCAATTCACCAGTATGGGACGCTAGTAGCATTTTTCAAGATCCAAGCCAGATTTTTGGCATTTATATGACCTGTTCTTAGGTTGACTAGAACATGGAAATAAAACACAATTATAGAGTAAAAAAGCCATGATTAAAGGGATTATGAAGGATTCCAAGATCTGCTTGTGGAAAGAGACACTTTAACTTCAACGTTACATTTCTTCTGCAAATGATAATGTTTACTTTTTCACATGCCATCATTGAACTATAATAGAAGAAGAAAGTTAAATATATGTGTGGACCACAACTGGTGTTTGCCATTTTCTGGTCTTTGTAGCGTGGTTGCCTAGCGAAAAGAACTTCACATGAGACAGTCAGGTAGCTGAAAGCTGTTTAGATTTGATGCTGATAATGGATCTTGATATTTTGGTCATATCAATGAGGAGGGGAAAAAAAAGTAAAAAGAAGAGCAAAAGAAAATCCCTTTTTTGGATGGGATCTTTCTTATGATGGTTGTGGTCATATCATTTCTCCAAATGCAAATTGTCCATGCATTTTAATATGGCCTTTGCAATTATTTTGTTCTCCACCTTTTTGGTCGTGCTGATAATGTTTTTTATTTTATATGTTTTCTTTCATCTCCCTTTCTGTTAATATATATGATTTTGACTTTGGTTGCAAAGCAATTGAGTCTCACAATTGTGGGTAGCTCACTTCTCACATTAACACTTCCTAAACCTATTTTTTGGTTTGGGGGGGGGGGGAGATAAAGTCTTGTGCAATTGGACTTTACCAGAGACACTCTCTGGTGATCATATGCATTTTGCGTATATGAAAGTGGGCCTTGGCATAAGGGTGAGGTTGGTCCATTGCGACTTACAAGTCTAATCATGCAATATGAGGACTAGAGGATGATGAAATCAACCAACACACTTCCTAGTAAGTGAGACCGAGATCAGCATAGATGATTTGTTTGGAAGATACAAGACCTGATGCCAATGGCAAAGCCAGGGAAGACACTAGGAAGGGGTAGTCCCTCAATTGTATATAAGTTACATCAAAAACCTGTTCCAGTGACCTTCAAAGCATCTATATATGGATTCCTTGTCCTTGCTTTTCTAGAGTTCTACATCGTTTCATTGTTTTCTTTATTCTGCAAATATCATCATCTATTTTCTCTCACTCCCTTGCCTTTTTGTGCACCATTGGCTATTGAAATAAACAGGCGAAAGGGTGTGGTGGTCTACATTGAAAGAATATGATATGGTTTAATACTAAAAAAGTTCTGTTTATTTTCTTTTGTAAACTGTTTAAAACGCATGGATGACATTTTAAGCAATTCCTACAGTAAATTAACTATATACATTACCTAATTCTTACTGTGTTATTTGAAATATGACAGTTTCGATAGACTTCTTATACTATTCTGTTTAGTACAATGCAGAAGTCCCAATTATCTTGTGCATTTTCCTTTTTGTTGGTTTAAAATGTGATGGGGAATTTTGGTCACCAAGAACTTGTGGTAGTTCAACGTTAATACTTTAAGATGTAAACACTGATGTGCATACTAGTAAAATTGAGAAGGAAAGGATGATATTCCTTTATGTGTGTGTTGGACTGTGAGTGTGTATACTTTCAAACTTCCTGGATGTGGGTTTTGTTTAATTATAGACCTTAACTTGTTGAACTCTTTAATTAATGTTTCATCTCTTTAACAATTTTGAACTTCCTGCCCAAAGAATCTGAAATATTCACTCAGTTTGCTTTGTTTGCAAGTCATCTGCAGTTAAGGTGGAGGTTTTGGAATCTCTAGGTGCTTTGTGCCGGCTCACCATAGCTTAACAGCGATATGCTCTTTTTAGAAAATTCTTCCTATATGGCCTAACTTTTTATTTGGTGTGAAAAGAATTTTAGGAAAATGTGTTCTATCTAGTTGTTTTATGCCTTTGGAAGCTATTCTCTGTGGCAAAAGTGCTCTTCACGGAATCCCATTTTCAATTCTGGCAATTTGCATTTAAAAGATAATCTTATTGAAAGGTGAGTAAGGTAATAAATAATTCACTATAATGCATTTTAATACATTTTTGATTGTACAGGATAATTACTTTTTCTCAGCTTGAATTTGTTCTAAGTTAATCACCTGCATCGTTGATTTTGTTAGGGTTTACTGCGAGAAGAATAAATCTTTGGGTAGGAGTCATGTACCACTGATCTGTCCAGTCCGGTTGTCTTTTTGATCTAAGAGGTGCCCATTTTCTGATTTCTTGCATGATTGCATCTTCTTCCTAGAGTTCTAAAATTCATGTACATGGTTGAAACTCCGCATTTATCAAGAGAACAATCCCTAGTTATGGGTGAAAAGATGTACATGTCCCTTTTGCAGAGGCAGCAGCTTGACTTTCTTAAAGGTTGTGGAACAAATTTTGGTATTACATGCTAGCTAGTTGTGTGTTCTTGTGTCGGATGATAAAGATGAGAGAAATTTTAGGAGAAAAAAATGGAGTGTCATTTCTTGAAGTTAGTATTTGTGTACCTACCTTGCTCCCCACACATTTATCTAAGAAAACACTAAATGGTAGCTTTTACATTATTGTGAGCCAAGAGGGAAGAGCATAGGACACAAATGAAATTATTCAAAAATTTGGTGAGGTGGGCATGACTCACCAAGATGCTAGATAACCTATTTTGTTGACCATTTTGTCCTCAGGGTTATGGATGAAAAAGGGTTTCAATTAAAATTCTCTACCAACAGGAGAGGTGCATACCGCTGAGCTCAGTCTGTTGACATTTTAAGGCACAATGGTGTGGTCTTTGGGTTTAGTGCTCTCTAACTGTTTACCCTACGGGAGGAGGAAAAAGAAAGGCAAGTTCCAATCACTCTCTATGTCTGGAGGCCGTCCATTCTTGAAATGTATGCATTCATTTCTTATTTATTTGGGTTGTTGTGAATTATTGATATTGAAAGGTGATAAATGTCTTCTCTTTTGACTTCAGTGCCAAAAAACATGGAACCATCTGAAAACATATCACATGTATGTGTAGCCAAAGGCTTTTGTTTCGGTTTAACGATTTTTCCCTTTAGTTTTCACTTTTCTTCTTGGTGTGTTTTTCTTTTTTCGTGTATTTTTCTTTGGTACAACAAGATGCAATCAAACGAGATTGAACTAAGAAAGAGATGATAGAAATGAAAAGACTCTACCGCTTGAATTGTCATGATGGACTTCTTTTAATGATTGTTTCTTCTTCTTATGCTATGTCTTCCTAAAAGCATTTTACGTTGACCAAATAAAGATCTCATGATAGCATGTGTTGTTGTTGCCCTATTCTTTTAGCAATATGGGATGATGGAGAATTGGTTGAATTTAAAAAATTGAAGGAAAAGAAAGATGGTTCAATTTTTTTAATTAAAATAATTGAGTGTATAAAAAAGAAACATTAGAAAAATGTTGAGAAATCGAATTATGTTATGTACGTTAAAAAGAAAAAGAAAAAATTAAAAATGAAATCTCTTATAGTAAGATTAGATCTTGGTTAGTGAATTCTCTTTCACTTCTTCCCCACCTTTTTTTGGTATTATGAATTGTTAGCCATTAAAGGTTATTTTCATCTGGTATGGTTTTTGCGGGGTGAGAGCAAAAGATGGAGGACGAATGAGGCAGTGAAATGAATGAAGTGGGGGGGGGGGGCTTAAGGGGAATGTCACATATGGGGGAGATGAATTACAAAAATGACCTCAAGTGAACAGGGGAGAGGAGCAGAGGGAGCTGGGCGGGGACCCATGCCAACCCCATCATGGAGACATGTCTCTTTTGGCCTTTCACAATTCACGTAGAGAGAAACGGGAGCAGTGTGTTTACGTATACAAGAAAATAGAATACGATGCTTTGCTTTCAGTGTGCCTTTCCATATTTTGCTTCCAGATTATGTCCCTTCCCTATCTCTGACCCACTCACCTTTTCTGGCACTTGCTCCCACTCTCTAGTTCGAGTAGATGGTTTTTATCTCACAATCTTTTTTATTTTTAAATTTTAAATTTAAAATTTAATTAAATGATTTAATATCATATTTCACTGTACCGACTGTCCTTTAATAACTTATTACTCACTTTGTCCAAATGGATGTTTAGCTTTCAGGCTTTGCTAAATGGATACATACACATAGGCTCAAAGAGTGATACTCAAAAACTTTAGGCCTCTTGGAAAAAGAAATATGTTAAGATTTCCAAAGCATGAATGGCCGGTTAGATTACTTTTTCTTTTTTCATTTCTTTGATACCTTCGTCTACCTAATATGACGAATTCAAGGAGAAACCATGACTACTTGGCCAGTATCCTCTTCTTTTCCTTAGCAACAAAATGTCAATAGCATAGGATAGTGTAGGCCATTAGGGAATGACCAAGTAGCTCTCTCTCTCTCTCTCTCTTCAAAACACAACATATGAAAGCCTTAGAGCACAGATATATACAGCACAACTAAAATATAAAATTTTGAACCTGATACTTTTTATGATTGAAATTCATTTTTTTTAACATATCTCAACACACGTAGCATGAGCACACCATCTTGCAGTTCTTTCGTTTGAAATACATTCTTCAAATATTTAACACATTTATTAAAAAAAAAAAAGATTATAAAAATAAAAAAGTGGATTCTTGAAAATTTTAAATGGTTGCAATTTTCTAGCATGACTTATTCCTTTTTCCCAAAAGAAAGTGGTGAGATAGAGTGTTGATTCACAAGAAGAGAGCCACATAATAGGAGCCTGATGCATTCTTAGTTTTCAAAAAGATGTTAACTCCCTTAATCAAGATCTTGAATTCGAGTTTTGAAAATAGAAAAAACTACGTTGGAAGAATAACCCTTGAAATGGGTCGATGTAAGTCCCGAACTGAATTAATCGTAGCATGACTCTGGATATATACCGATTGGTCTAGCATAAAATAAAAAAAAAAAAAAAAAAACATTTCTCCCCCAACCGATCTCCTCAACATTTTTTTCCCCATAATTTTAAGCACAAACTATCCCTGTAAATAAATAAATAAATATTTATATATATATGTATATTTTTCTCAATGCAGGTAAATAATGATGGTCTAGTGGAAAGGTTTTTCCCAAAGGGATGATAGGTCAAGCTTTTGAAAGTATCTAAATCTCATATTTGCAAAAATATGAACAACTTAAGAAAATACCAAAATAAGCATGATGGCATTGAATTGATAAATGACAACAATTTAACGGTTCAACGTGCATATATCATGCGAATGAGTTATAGCTCGATTGATAATACTTCATTTTCCTTAATGTATCGAGTTCAAGTCTTTCCAAAAATACATGCATATATCATAGTACCTTGAGTACATCAAATATATTTCTTTTACCGATAGATATAGCTATAATTATCCCTAAATATTGCGTCAATTTGACTATCTAACAACTACATTAAAGTCTCCTTCAAGATGAATGGTAATCGAGCTTTAATCAGAACGAGGGCTACGCGCGCATAAAAGGGGTGGTGACATGCCTACTTTTTTTTGGTCTTCGCAAATAAAGAAAAGGGCAAGAAAAGAACAAGAATAATATTTTTTCCTTAGGCTGAGGCCTCTTCAAGTCAAAGAAAGATTTCTTGGGTGAGGAGACCAAGCCAACACAACTCCCACAAGTCCATTCTCTTCCACCACCACCACCACCACCACCACACCTCTTTTTCTTTCTCTATCTGGTATCACAGCCAACCCCTTGTTGTTTCTGCCCTTTATTCTTTTATTTTGCTCAAAATTACATTACTCTATGCTCGACATTTCACTGAATGACTATAATGTCCTTTCATTATTTTAATACCCATATCGATTAGGAGGCAAAGGTAAGAGGAACTATGAGAGGACAAGACCCAATAATCCCTTTACACTATAAAAATCAACCAGCATATTTTCTAATTGTGTTACAAGAACTTGTCACTTGTATTTGAACTATTTTTGAGTAGAAATTATCTTCCCTATACTACTAATAGTGTTTTTGTTTATGAGAAGAGATTTCTGAATTTCATCAAACAAGCAAATGATTATAATTTTCCAAGAAGAACAGGAAGTAAAAATAGATGATATTCCTCTTCTCTGTTCAAAGTGTGAAATCTTTCATCATAGAGCATGTTTAGCAAGTGTATGAGCCATTGAATACTAATAATTTCTTCTTATTTGGGCAAGACAGCTAAATCTGCATTTTATATATTTTGCAACTATGTTATGATCAGATAAACTTGACAGAGATGTTATTATATTTTATGGGAATGATTATTAATAAAGAGCCAATTACTGTTTATTAAAAATTTTATTGTATGGCTTTTCACCATCAAACATCACTAAATTGTGCATTGTGTTTCGTGCCAAAAATAGTGATTTCTTTTACCCTAGGCCATTCTAAATTTCAGTAACTCAAGGAAGGGTATTATAGTAAAACTAAATCACGCGTTTTTGCATCTTTCACGCATATATAACTTTCCATGTTCGACATTTAGGGTTCTTGTCCACAACAAATGTGTATCGAATTTCAAAACTTCCTTTCACATCACTTTTGCTGAAGCTTCTACTCTCTCTCTCTCGCTCTCTCTCTATTTCTTTCTTTCTTCATAGCCTTGGTGGTTTTCACCGGTTCATGGATATTGTTCCCTTGTGGGCTCTTGGGGGGGTGGTGTCTTCTTCTTCTAGATTGCATGGCAGCAACTAAAACCTCTATCTCTGAAACCTCAGCAAAACCACAATCTTCTCACCTCTTTCTCTTTCTTCTCTTAATCTTTTTCCTCTTCATCCATCCCTCTCACAACACACGACTCTCCATGGCTTTGGCCTCATCAACTCCAGCACAATCCTCTCCTACCTTTACAGCTGAGACTGCGACAAACACCATGAACTTGCACCCTAAACACACCAAAAGCGTCCATACAACTTCTAGCTCTGCAAGGAGGGAATATGAAGCTGGTGCTCATGAAGTCCCTAGCGGTCCAAACCCTATTTCAAACCGGTAAGTTTGGGATGAAAATTGTCAAGAATTTGCGGTTGAATATGATAAAAAAGAGTTGCGGATAAGGGAGTTTATTTGTTTGTTATATCGTCACCATCGTGCAGTGAGTGATATTCGCCATTAATACTTTGCTTGTCCTCAGTGAGAGGTTTGTTATAGCTTCAGCCTTATCTTCATCAATCCCTCAAGCATTATGTTCTTTCTCTCTCTTCTTTTTTCTATTAATTTTCCTTTTTTCTTCTTTATGATTATGTGGTATAAAGTATAGGAAGGAGAGAGAGACTCTATTTTTCCAGTTTGTATGTAACCATCTATATGTTTCTTTATATAGATGATAAATCTTGTTGCTCTATGAGGTCTCCTTTAATAGAGAGAGAGTGGGAGGGAGAGAGAAGATGGCATTTCAAAAGTTTGTGTATTTGATTCGTGTGAGAGAGAAATAATTGCCATTTGTGCTTGCCTTAAAAAAGTTTCTTCTGAATGCAACCCAGAATTAAGCTGGCCATGTGCATGGATTTTTCTTTATTTTTTTCTTTTTTTTTATTTTTAAATTATCTGACACATCAAATCTAACAAAACATTATCAAAAGGTTTCAAAATTGAAAAAGGAAGATCTTGCATGAAGATTTTTGTGCATGGGATTTTTCTTTAGTGTAGTGTTCTGTGGTTTCTAAGTTGAGAGGCAAGTGAAGGGCATAGGTAAGAATGGAATCTAATGCACCCAAGGTGAGAGAAAGCAAATAATGGTCTCAGATCTCTGTTCTGTGACCCAGAGAGAGAGAGAGAGAGAGAACCAAATTATTGCTGATAAGCTAGCCCTTTGTTTGGACTTTGCCTTTTGTCCTCTCAAACACATCACCCAATAAAAGAAAAGCTGATGCTCTCCAAAGTCATGAGCTATGATTTGATAATAATGACTGTATCACACCCTCTTTTATTTTGAATTATTTTACCACCAATCATAGTGCTCTTATTTGAAACCAAAAGTTTCTTCTTATTTTATTTATCTTTTTCTAACGTGGCTGACATTTAATTGTATGCCACCTTCTGACCCCAACCCTCTTTTGCCTGACTATTCATAGCCTTTGGTTCATGGAAGCTTTTGTAGCCCATTTGATTTTTCTTTTTTCTTTTTTTATAATAACATATTAATATCTAAAATTTTATTTTGATTAATCTAATCTATATATTATTAAACCCAATTTAACCAAAAAAAAAACTCTCAACATAATATTTTTTATTCTTAAATTTTAAAATCAAGATTTAATTAAAAATCTGACACTTTTAACCATTGGACAATATATCTATACCCATTTAAAATTTTTTAATATTATTAAAAATGCAGTATCCTACGAGCTCGTAGACCAAAGTCAAATTAATCTTTCATGGGAGAGGTCCATTTGGACCTCCACACTAAGTCCCCTAATTCTTTTTATAATATTTTAAATATTACTTTTAAAATTTATAACTATTGAATCATCATTTAACGATTAATATATCTTATGGGATGAAATGATAAAATAATCGATGACAATAGAATCACTAATATCAATATTTATTGAAATTGTAAGATCTTCCCATTTTTCCATATGAAACCTCCCTATATTTTAAGTCAAGCACGAGAGAGTTATTAGCTAACTATGGCTTTGATCATGGACAAGAATTTGTTTGCAAAACTATTCTTGTTGCTACCATTACCCTTCTCGGTGTTTTAGACCTGAATAAATGCATACATTTTTTTCCTTGTATAGACAAAAAATTGAAGTTCCTAACCATAACTTTCATTGCAAGCAGTGGAGGTATGAGAGTGGGTAATTGTTCTCATTAGATCAAATAATTCTATTAATTTTTTACATATCAAATAAATATTGTCTCTATTCAATCCAAGATATTACTCCCACTAAAATCGGCCACTGCCCTTGTGAAAATATTTGTCCCCGCTATTTTTGGATTCTGGATCCGCCACTGATTGCAAGTGACAGCCAACTCTTCCACTTTTAGAAAAGAGAAAAGAAGAACAAAGGTAAAGAGAAGTACATAAAATCCATGTGCACTAACAAATCTATGGAAACAAGAAATCTTACTTGATACTTGATATGATTTCACTTAACATATTTTTGATAATGCAGTATTTTTTTCCTAGTTATCAACAAAAAATAAATCATGTCCATCATTTGACTAACATATGTTGACATTTTGTGCAACAAAATGTTATGTAGTTGAAAAAAATCAAGTTTTTCAATATTATTTTTTAATAATGATAAATATCTACCTACTACCGTTCAGTTATTTATCGATAAATCAATAGAATATGGATAATAACTCACCAAACTATGTCAAGTATAGCTTTCCTCGCAGCCAAAAGTTACAATTCAAATAATTATCGGTATAACTGAAACGCCTTAGGTAACAATGTTTGGTATGGTATAAACGGAGATCTAAAAGTTACTCGGATAACCTTTTATCTTCTTTCCACATATTTGTATGTAAAATTCAATTTGGCTATATTATGGAGGACATAAAAGCATTCCCAATTTTTGAAGAGGTTAAAGCATTATTCATTTTCAAAATAAAATAATAAATCAAATTAATATGCTTCATTATAAAGAGTGAAAAACTAGAAAGATAAAATTTAAAATAATTTAATTCTTTTATAGAGAGAAAATTAACTTGATTAGGTTTAAAGAGAAAAAAAAAATTAAGTTTTGCTTTTATAGAGAGAAAAAAAATAAGAACTATGTATTTAATGAGAGAAAACACTAAATAAATTATTTTTTTTAGTGACAGAAAATTAATGTGTTTACTTTTGGATATAGATAATTTATATAAATTCAATTTGAAAAAAAAAAATAATAGTTCAATTATAGAGATGTAAATATTATCTAAATGTTAATATGCATACTAAATATAGATAAAATATTATCCCTTTATCCTTTCCCTTTTATGTATTTTTTTTAGGAGTGTATTCGAGTTGAGTCGATCCCGAATATCCCTATACTCGAACTCGAATTCGATTTTTTTAACTCGACTAGTAGTATATAATAAGGGCTCGAACTCGACTCGAAAACTTGATTATTATATAATATATTAATATATTTTATTTTATTTTTATATTATGATGATATATAATATATATTAATACACGTAATCGAGTTACTCGTAAAGTTTTCGAGTCTAAAATTATACTATTCGAACTTGACTCGATTCATGATGAACTCAATTCGAACTCGACTTAAATTCAGTCAAACTCGACTCGAGTCGAGTCGAGCCGTTGACCGAGCGGCTCGAACTCGGCTCGATTTATGTAACAACCCTACTTTTTCCCTTTAACCTTTTCTTTTGTAACATTTTATCCCGTACCCCAACTACTTCTTAAGATTTTAATCTCAAATTTGCCTTGTTTCAAAGAGAGAAAAAAGAAAAACCATAAATTGCATTTTATTAGGTTTTTTATTTTTCACTTGACTTATCAGTATTCGGTAATCAATTTATTGGTTCTGACTAATCCGTTTCGACTTTGAGCTAACTGTCAGGCCTATTAAAGATGACCTCTTTTGACATTTGTTTTTTCTATTTCTAATATTTAAATTCAAAAATTTAATTAAAATTTAGTGCGTTGATTATTGAACCAATAAATGTTGGTGCATTTTATTAGGTTGGTAGTGAAGAGATATCCTTGCAGGAATTGGGAGAATCAATTTTTTAATGCGTCTCATAGTGTTTAAACTGAATTAGTTGAGAGAAATACGAATGTCGATCGGTGAAAAAAAAAAAAAAAAAAAAAAAAAGAAACCTAAGTTTATAAGACGTGAGCTTGATAGGCCCAATATAAGCCTAGTCTGTAGCATGAACGGGCCAGGCCCAGTCGCTTCTACTATATGGGCTTGGGATATCTATTTTCACTCGGATTTTTAGGAGTTCATTTTGATATATTTTTTTTTCTCTCACATTTTTTGGGGAACTATTAGATAATTTGTCTCACAAAGTCAAATCAAAATTGGCAATTTCTTTACAAGTGTTCTACTCCCTATTTTTACATTCTAATAAGTTGTTATATTACAATTCTTACTTTATTATGAAAAATTATATTAGTTCGTTTTATTAAAAAATATTTGTTAAAACAAATAGATACAATCAAATGGAATCGAACTAATAAAAAAAAGATGAAAGTGAAAAGAATCTACCGCTTGAGTTGTCCTGAAAAACTATTAGAAATATATTCGTCCCAAATGGAATTCAAATTTGAATCAAAATCTTGATTTGTATAAAAATTTGATAACTACTAATAACCATTTAAAAAATAGAAATTCAAATTGACATCATAAAATTCTTTAAGTACTTAAAAAGAAAATTCTATGGATATAAAAATTTGATCGTGATTAATTTTTTTCTTCATAAATTTTCTTTTCTATTTTAGGTACTTACAGGGACACTTGAGTGTTAAAGAACTCTTATTTAAATGTCTTCCTCAAGCTCTAATATTCGAACTTTCGTAGGTACATATATTTTCATGATTTTTATGATTTTTGTGTAATAAAAAAAAGTAAATGCATATTAAGTATACTTGAAATATATGATGTAGAGAGATTTTCTGTTGTTCATTAGATCATAAATTTAGTTCATACTTATTATTATTATTATTTTTTTTTTGGTTTTAATAGAAGGACCATGACCCTAAAATTATATAATGGAAGTAAATCACTCAAACTCTTTCTTTTTAAGAAAGTTATTAGATGCATTACCATTAGACTATATTTGTTTTCATATGAATAGAATTTTGAGTCATTGTATGTGATTAATAAATGTACAATGCAAACCTTTGAGCAACAATTATGCATTTCATGTTACTTAAAAATAAAAATAATAAGTATGACGAAAGTGATACCGATGAAAATGCATTTGCTTTGTGCGTTGGTAAATCTTAAACCGTATTAATTTTCTTACTCTTTATAAAATTAAAATAAAAAATTTAATAACAAATATAATTTTTATAAATAAAAATTGTTAAAATAGATCAAAATGAGATTCCTTGATTGATCTAGTCAACCATCATGATTGATCTAATCAACCATCAACCATTCAATCATAATAATTGATTTACTCAATTACTATGATTGATTTAACCATTTCAATTGATTTGGTCAATTATATATATTTGGTTGATTTAATCAATTATTGATATTGATTTAATCAATCATTCTATATTTAATTGATTTAAATAATGATTGATTTATTCAATCCTTATAAACTTAACTTTATTTTTTACTATTTTCCTTTTTACTAATTTTATTCAAATCCCCTCTAGCTAAACACTTGTATAAATAGGGCTTTCTCCACATTTTAATCAAGCAATGAGAGACATCCCTTGCATTCCCCCCCCCCCCTCTCTTTATTTTCTTCATCAATACAAAGAAAGTTCTTTTCATTTTCTTCTCATTTTTTCAAATTTTATCTTGATATAATTCTCTTACGTAACATTGGTTCTAGATTGCATGTCTGAAACATCGAGAGTCTAATATCAAGATTAAAATTTTACAACATGGTATCGAGCAAATTTCGACCCCCCCAGGTTGGGTGACCCTTTTCCCAAATCAATTCTTTTCATTCACAACCCTTTTTCCATTCTTCTTACATCTTCAAATTATTTCAAGCCCCCCATATTAAGAGATCCTTAAACTCAAGAAATCTCTTGAGTCACATCACAAAGGCCTCTTGAGGAGTCAAACCCAATATTTGAAGAATGGAAAATCAAGTTTTTATCCTACTCACAAGTTCTATGGATCAAACTCATAACTATGGTCACCGCTCTCCAAATTCAAAAGCCCTATGGGATCAAATGCATAATCTTTATGGGCAAGAGTCAAATTTAGGAAGAGTTTTGAGATAAAAGGCAAATTGCCAATATCAAAAAGATGAAAAACTCTCCCAACTATTGCGAATATGAAGACCTTGAACGAGATCAAAACTTTGAGACCGATCACAACCGATCTCAAAATTTTACAAAAGAGAGGATGAGGACAAGTCCTTTGGGCCCCTCATTTCTCTTGGAGGACCGCAAGAAATCCTTCGAATGAAGGATTTTCCTTCCTATCGAAGTAATGTCAAGAAGCTAGTATGAAATTTGAGGATACTCTAATCCAAAATAGAGGGGTATGGTTTCAACTCCCCCAGAAGGGCAAGTGGCCAATAAGGTGCACCACATGGCCCAAAAGATATGTGTTGCAAAAACCAAATCATTCAGAAAGATGTTGGTTTCTTCATCCTCACCTAAGGCCCGAACACATGAAGAGAAAGGACCAAATATCTTCAAATCCATAATGCATCACTTGAGTCAACTATCGAAGCATCATATCAAAGATCTCAAGCAAGAAACAACTAATCCAGTAGCTTAAACTCAACTTTGAATTTTCAAGATTGGTTGGTAGATTCGGTTGTGACCATCATATGGTTAGGGGATAAATTTGGATGAAATCTCTACCAAATTATAAGATAGTCAAGGTTCTAATGGGCATAATTTAAATATAAGAAAATTTGGAAAAATTAATTTTTTCTAATGCTTTATATATTCCTCCTCTAATCTTATGTCTATTAGCCAAATTACTAGGGACCAAAATTGAAGTTACATTTATCAGATCTCAAAACAAACCAAGTGATTGGTGGGGGATTCAAAAAACAATCTATATTTTTGAGTCAAGATAATCATGCATATATCAAGGAGAAAGTTATATTTTATGGCATGCTAGATTAGGTCACCCTAGAAATTTTGAAATATCTTTTCAACAAAAATTGTGAAGATAGATATTGCTTGTATTTTTGGAAAAGAGAAATGCATTATCCGATTTTAAACAATTTACGAAAATGCTTTTAATCTTGTATATTCTGATATTTGGACATCTCCTGTAATATCTAGACGAGGTTTTAAATACTTTATATCCTTTGTTGATCACAAAATTAGATACACATGGGTATATGTGCTCACTTCAAAAGCACAAGCATTCGAAGCATTTAAAAATTTTTACAATTTTATCACTAGGCAATACAACGCAAACATAAAAATGCTTAGGACAGATAATGGAGGGGAATACATTAATCATACATTCATAAATTTTCTAGAAGAAAATGGAATAATTCATCAAACTTCATGCCCATATACCCCCGAACAAAATGGAGTAGCCGAAAGAAAAATCGACACTTACTTGAAATAGCAAGAATAATCATGTTCTATGCTAACATACCTAAAATATTTTGGAGCGAGTAACCCATCTAATTACCCCCTCCCCACTAAGATATTTCAAGATAAATCTCCCTTAGAAGTTCTCACTAAAACCAAGCCAAATATTACTTACTTAAAAGTGTTTGGATGTATATGCTATGTACATATACCAGAACAATTTAGAAATAAATTAGATAAAAAGGGATTGTTTTCATAGGATATGGATCATTTCAAAAGGGTTATATATGTTATGATCCTATGACTAACAAAATATACACATCAAAAGATGTATATTTGTAGAAAATGAGTTTTATTTTTGATAAAATGAAATCTGTATGTTTTCTTGTTAACTCCTAAAGCCCCCCCCCCCCCCGCCAATCTAATGAAGAGGACAACTCAAGAAAAAGAGAGAATTACGAAAAAGCAAAGATAGAAGTTCCCCCGGAAAAGGGGCAGGGGAAACCAAATCCAAGAAGACTTACTTCAAGCAAATGCAAAATCTAATGATCCGTCATCATCCTGGTCAACAAGGCTATTCCATCAAGATGGGATCACTATGTCTCTAAGGTCACATCTTATCCCATTGCTAACTATTATACTACAACTAACGTTTCCTCAAGTCACCAAGTATTTTTGAGTGGCATTGATGCTTGAAGTTTCAATGAGGCTAATAATCCCCATAATGGGGAGCAATGAAAGAAGAGTTAGATGCTCTGAAGAATAAGACTTGGGAAATAATGACTCCCGGAAAAGAAAGCAATTGGATGCAAATGGATCTACAAGATCAAGCATAAAAGTGGTTCAATTGATTACAAGGCTAGACTTGTGGGGTTTCACTATGGAGTGGACTATACCTTTTGCACCGGCGAAGATGAACACTATAACCCTTGCCTCTTGCAACCAATAAGACGTACCGATGGACGTAGAAGCATGCCGAGCAGAAGATGAGGTTTACATGCATCTACCTCAAGGGCTCAACCAAGGTCACGAAGGACAATGTGCAAATTGAGAAAGCCATCTACGGTCTCAAACAACCCCCCCGGCCCTGTATGCAAAACTAAGCTCGCACTTCTCAAGAACAATTTTAAAAATGCAATAGTGATCCTCTCTATTTACTAAACTTGATAATGAAAGAATCACTATTGTGCTCATATACGTTGATGATATTATTATTAGGGAGTGATATGAGTCATATTGATCAAGTTAGAAATTTTCTTAAATCTAGTTTTGATGTTAAAGATTTAGGGATACTTAAATATTTTCTAGAATAGAACTTGCCTACTCTCACAAGGGGCTTGTCCTATCCCAAAGAAAGTACACTCTTGATTTGCGAAACAGTAAATTGTCATTAGCCCTATCTCAACATCTAATGAAGGGAATGATAATGATCAACTATTCAATATACAAAACCATAGACTTGTAGGAAGGCTCATTTACCCGACTATCACCGACCCGACATTGCATATGCCGTGAGTCAAATCCGCTCCTAAGGTGTGCCATTGGAAACGTGGAAGAATCTTAGGTATCTTAAAGGGTCTCCGGGGGGGGAATCGCATGAAGAACAATCAAAGTTCGGAAATAGTGGGCTATTGTGAGTTTGATCTATTGCACGTTTGTTGGTGGGAATCTCATGTCTTGGAAGAGCAAGAAACAATCCGTAGTTTCAAGATCTAGTGAGAGCCATGTTGAAATCGTTTGGTTAAAGGCTCTAGTTAAGAATTAGGATTTCAAGCTCCTCCGATCAAACTTTTCTGCTATTCACATTGCTTCTAATCCTGTCTTTCATGAGAGAACAAAACATATTGAAGTTGATTATCACTTTGTGAACCAAAGGGTTAAAGACAAGACCAATGTCACTCCTCTCGTGAAGAGTAATGAAACGATATTTTTACTTGCGACAAGTCACATGGAAAATATTCTCAACAAGTTAGGCTCCATAGATATCTATTCGCCAAACTTGAGGGGGAGTGTTAAAATAGATCAAAATGAGATTCCTTGATTGATCTAGTCAACCATCATGATTGATCTAATCAACCATCAACCATTCAATCATAATAATTGATTTACTCAATTACTATGATTGATTTAACCATTTCAATTGATTTGGTCAATTATATATATTTGGTTGATTTAATCAATTATTGATATTGATTTAATCAATCATTCTATATTTAATTGATTTAAATAATGATTGATTTATTCAATCCTTATAAACTTAACTTTATTTTTTACTATTTTCCTTTTTACTAATTTTATTCAAATTTCTTTCCTTTTCTCTACTAGCTAAACACTTGTATAAATAGGGCTATTCTCCACATTTTGTAATCAAGCAATGAGAGACAATCCCCCCTTGCATTAGCTCCCCTCTCCCCCCTTGTAATTTTCTTCAATCAATACAAAGAAAGTTCTTTTCATTTTCTTCTTCATTTTCTTCAAATTTTATCTTGATATAATTCTCTTACGTAACATTGGTTCTAGATTGCATGTCTAGAAACATACGAGGAGTCTAATATCAAGATTAAAATTTTACAACAAAAATTATATTTTAAAAAAATTAAAATTTTATTGTATCAAGATTTTTTTATTTTTTTATACTAAGAATTTTATATAATCTCAATTTATCTAATTTCAAAATTGGTAAAATTACTGTTTATATCTTTTAGATCAGATCAAATAACACTTTACATCTTATAATTTGGTCGATCACACTTTTCACCATACATTTTAGAGTTAGTTTTTGATGATGATGATGATGATGATGATGATGATGATGGGAAGTAAGCCATGAACATAATCATAGTTTTATAACCCTCAATTTTTGATTCCCGAACAAGAAATGCTTTTTGGTTCTAATTCAATCCCCGGGGGTTTCCAATCCATTTCTTTCGATTCCGTGGCTCGTGGTTTACAACCAAAATTGATTTAAAAAAAAAAATGATAAGAGTTTTGAACTCAATTTTTGTTTTAAAACTGGATCTATCTACATGTAATAATGGAATATTTAAAAAAAAATCAAAATCTTTATAGTGCATTTATCTTTTTACTCCTTACCATGGTTCAATTATTGCCCTTTGCTTTTATGTCAGTGCTGATCAGCGATTTTGGATCATTGAATATCATTTAGTTCGGTCCAGTTTTACACTCTGATGCAGCCGTATCTACCCCCGCCCTTCCATCGGAAGGAGAAGAAAGCAACATAAGCAGCCAAATGTCACCAAGGGACGTGTAATATTTGGTGATAACTGAATATCCGATCGATTCGAATTAAATTTGAATTCGATTTTTGAAGTCGAATCGATTTTCGGTTAGAACCGAATTCTAAATTTGATTTTCGGTTCGAGTTTCGAGTTGAGATTTTTAATACAAATTCGAATCGAAAACCGAATTAGAGTTTTTAATTATTTTATTTTTTATTTATTTTGATTATTTATTATTTATTTTCGTTTTTTTATGTAAACTTTGATTGGTAATTTTTCTTTTTTAAGTAAACAAAAAAATAATAGTTAAAAAATTCATTGTGTTATCGATTCGAAATTGATTAAATTGGATTTATATGAAAATTTAGATTTTAAAAATTAAAATCGAATTATTTGGTTTATTCGATTCAATTCGAATTCAAACTGAAAAACTGAATTTCAAATTTAAACGAATTCGGTTCGATTTTTGGTTTGAGATTAAAAAATATTAAATCGAATTAACCGAACTGAATTAATCGAAAAATTTAAAAATTGAACCGATGAGTACCGCTACACCTAACTCATGTTTCGAACGACAAAAATTGGGCCGACAGAACTAATGAACTAATAATGCCTTGGTATGGGAACTTTCACATGAAACTTGTTTAAATAATATATATATTTTATTACATAGACATCTGAATTTGAGATATTGGGGAAAAAATTGTGACCGCTACTGTACGCATAATATTCACAAACTTAAATGTCATCCAAATCTATCGGTGTGTTCTTTGTTTTTCAAATTGAAAATCCGCGAGGAGGATTGAAGGTAAACTCTCCTTTTCTCATGTAAAACATAAGTTTTTTTTTATTATAAGATAATATAATGAAGTGAAATCAAATCGGAAAAAAAAAAGAAAAATTCTAGAGATGTAAAACCAACACAATCGTGCCGGCCATTTTGCTAGGCCAATGAAAGCGGCAATGGAATTTGTTTCTTAATTTGGGTCTCAATACTTGAAAATATTTAAAAACAAAATATGGACGTGAGACAAAATTTTAGATTCCATTGCTATATAAAATTATTTCAGCTGAAAACTCATGTGCAGAGAGTATGGAAATTTGGTAAAAAAACACTTACCCCTTGGTAGATATGAAATCTTTGGTGAGACTTTCTATATTTTTTAATTTTATTTTCTCTTTTTCCTAATATTCTGTTAAAAAAAAAAAAAAACCTTCTCTATTGGTTGTCAAATAAATAAAATCTGAATCATTTTATATAAAAAAGTGTTTCACAGTATAGAACGTATTAAGTTTTAAAAAAATCAAAATCACTTTTTTTTTTACCATAAAAGCAACATTTTTCGTTTATTGATGCCATTGTAGGAATAGTGCCGGTACGGTATAGATGTAAGAATTATTTTTGTTTTTATTGTGTTCATTAATTTTGATACTATTAGACAAAATAGCTGGTAGATTCAACACCACATCCCCGGGGTGGTGGCGCAGTTGGCTAGCGCGTAGGTCTCATAGCTTCTGAGTTATCCTGAGGTCGAGAGTTCGAGCCTCTCTCACCCCAACATTCCCCTTTTTCTTCTTCTTCCCTTATATTTTTTATTTTTTATTTTTTTTTTTTTGGGGGAACATTTTCCCTCTCCAAAATGACAATCCTTCTTCTTATCATCACAGCCGCCTTTAAAACCCTAAGCCACTACACGTTTTTCCCTTCTCTCTGTCTCTCGACTCTGCAGAAGAACCCTAATCGTGTAAGATGGTGAAGAAAAGCAAAAGTAAGGCAAAATTCCTCTCATTTATTTGAACTTTGTTTCTCTCGTTTTTCTTATTAATCAAATTTTGAATTGATTGAAAATCAATACTACAGAGAGTAAGAGCAAGAGAGTGCCTTTGAGGCAGAAGTACAAGGTGTTGAGAAAAGTGAAAGAACACCATAAGAAGAAGGCCAAAGAGGCAAAGAAGCTTGGAGTAAATCGGAAGAGAAAGGTAGAGAAAGACCCAGGAATTCCCAATGATTGGCCTTTCAAGGAACAGGAGCTCAAGGCTCTCGAGGCTCGTCGCGCTAAAGCCCTTGAAGAATTGGAGGCCAAAAAGGCTGCTCGCAAAGAGAGGGTATGATTTCATCCCTTTTGTTTGAATCGTCGTTTCTGATTGCCCATGGGATAATTCGCTGCACTATATGTTTAGGACTGAGCTTTTGAAGTGTTTAGTGAAATGTGGATTCTTGTGTGTTGTGAAATTGCCCTGTCTGCTTAATGGGATATTGAAGCCATTGGAGTGATGTAGTTTTAGTTTTTGGCTAGTTGCATGCGTTTTGTAACTATGATGAGCTGCCTAAAGTATTCAGAATTGTCTGATATTTAATTCCGATATTTAGAGCAGAGTGCATTTGTTCATATTATTCTTTTAAATCTTCTTTTCCTTTGATATTCTCTTTGTCGCTTTTAGTGAGATGATCGGAGTAAATTGTGGGATTGAACATAGTTTGAGCCTTCCCCGTTTGTTTATCGAAAATTTGTTCATATTATCTCTGGTTTATAGCTAGTTGGTCTGTTAGCTTGCTATGCTAAGTTTTTAAGGTGCCAAAGGTGCTGGGATTGTTCTAATTTTCGGTACTGTTTTGCTGGAATTTTGTTTTCAAAATATTGATCTATGGAATAGGAGGGTAGGAGCAAATGTAAGAAATTGATTGGCTTTGTAGTCATTTATTTTATAAAGTCTTTTCTTGAAAGTGTGGTCCTTGTTTATGGGGTTCTAGATTTGTGTTTGTAACCCCTTGTCATCCATAAGGTAATGCCTCGACTTTGTGTTCACTATTCTGAATTTATAGGGATTGAACAATGTCAGGAAGTAAGAAAAAAGTAGAATACTTAAAATTGTTTGGTTACCGATGTTTGATCATTGTGAGTTTGCATACTTTAGAAGCATTATGTGCCACGATTATTGGATTTCTTTTGTTTGTATGTTGTAAAATGTTTGTGCATCATTTAACCAATCTATCTAGGGATCGACTGATTGATTAATGCTGATAATCTTCTTCAGGCTCGTAAGAGAAGATTGGGGCTGTTGGAAGATGATGATATGTCCCAACTGGTTAATGCAGGTTCTACAGGAGAGCAGAATTTTGAAGAGGGACAGAATAAGGATGATTTGGTTGGAATTAGCAAACCCCGTGGTATATTCAAAATTACGCTTGTTGAGTTTGTTTTAGATGCTTTGTGTTTCTCTTTCTTTACTCATGTCAAATGCTCTTCATCAATCAGATAACTCGGACAAGGCTTTTTACAAGGAGCTGGTGAAAGTTATTGAAGCATCAGATGTTATTTTGGAGGTTCTTGATGCTAGGGATCCCCTTGGCACACGGTGCGTAGATATGGAGAAAATGGTGATGAGATCGGGTCCTGATAAGCATCTTGTGCTGCTACTGAACAAAATTGGTAACATCTGTTATTTAGCTCTGCTAACTTCCTTGTCATTGTTTGAAATTATTTGGTGTGTTTTTTTTTTTTTATATAATGTTTTTATTTGTGAGGGGGAGAAAAGGAGTTAAGAAAGAACTGAAGTAGGTATCCAGCAATTGATTTTGGACTAGATGGTGTATGGCCACTTGCTGAAGGGTGTCAGACATATGTGGCATACATCATATGATGGTTCCAATGTTTTCTCATTTTTTTTAACAATGGCATTTCTCAAGCGCTTGTAGGTCACTTTTAAACACCTCTGATGTGACTATATGTGGCTACTAATGCAGTTGGAATGCATGTATTATTTAGATAATTACTGATGCCTTTTGTTTGGTTGCTAATCTCTACTCCGAAATGTGTATGAGCAAGTATTAGTTTTATATTGATTTAGACGAAATTAGTCTTCTGTTATAATCTTTTGGATATTTGTCATGTCATGTGAATGTCCTATGGCTGTCTATGCCACTAAGATATTGGGAGAAAGCAATATGGCACAGACAGTAAAAATGCATCTCATTGTGGTTGCACAGGTTGCTCTCATCACATGCATTTGGTAGCTTCATTGTTTCTCAGTTAACAGGCTAGACCCCTTGTTGTATTGTGCTTTATTCTTGGCCTTGGATCCTGCATTAGTCTTGGCCTTCAGGAATGATCGTTCCTGGTAAATTAGGCTATAAAATGCAATGCCAAAGGTTATAGACTGTGAAGGGGATTTGCTGCAATAGACATATTTAACTGTTTATCGAGCTCCTAAATCAGAAAGGGGGTGTTTCTTGCTTCTTGACCAGTATCTGTGTATGTAAATGTACTTGTTTTTGGAAATATGGATTTTCTGCCACCTGAGATTAAGATATGTTGTCTAGGAACGTTTCTATTAGTGTGCTGACAGCTTTTCATATTATTTTGGTGTGAATTCATTAATGCCTATGTTCTTAATTCTTGCATTCCAGACCTTGTTCCACGAGAAGCTGTTGCAAAGTGGCTCAAATATTTTAGGGAGGAATTACCAGCAGTAGCTTTTAAGTGCAACACCCAAGAGCAGAGGTCAAACTTAGGTTGGAAATCCGGCTCAAAAGCTGCAAAATTTAGCAATTTGCTGCAAACTAGTGATTGTCTTGGTGCTGAAACTCTTATCAAATTGCTGAAGAACTACACCAGAAGCCATGATGTATGCTTGTACTTCACCTTGCATTGCTATCTTGAGCATATAACCTGACTATCAATATAGGCATTAAAGATTTTTCTATAAATTGTAGATGAACCTGACATCTGTGTTTAAGTCTGCATTTCCTTTTCTTTTTAACTTCTAATAATTTCACAAGAGGGTTGCTTGTCCCAGGTGTTATGAATTGCTGGCATTTTTTCTATCTCATCAATAGCTTTGCTAGACTTCTGTGGAATTGATTGAACAATTGATTCAGCAGTTTTCATGTGAACAAGCACGCACACATGCATATGACTTATTTAATGTCCTTTTGAGATTGCAATTTCACAGTGGATATTGTAACTCACCATTATTTGGGGAATATTGGAGCTTTTTGTTAGTTATAAGCAGGGCCAGTTTTGTCATTGCTTGCATTAGTAAGTTTAAGTTGGAGTTTTTCCCGTTTCCTTTTAAATAGATGTTATGCTAACTGAGTTAGGTGAACCGTTCTTCTCATAATGGAATGTGGAGAACAATTATTTTTTATTGTTAATTAAAAGTGTTAATCCCTTTTATGGCCACCATCTCTTATTTGCAGATTAAGAAGTCCATCACAGTGGGTGTTATTGGCCTGCCTAATGTTGGCAAGAGTAGTTTGATCAATAGCTTAAAGAGATGTCATGTTGTCAATGTTGGAGCCACTCCAGGATTAACAAGATCAATGCAAGAAGTCCAGTTAGACAAGAATGTCAAGTTGTTGGACTGTCCTGGGGTCGTTCTGATCAAATCTGGAGAGGGTAATGCATCTATTGCTCTTCGAAATTGCAAGAGAATAGAAAAGTTGGATGATCCAGTTGGTCCAGGTAATTCCTTCTAACGCCCATGATTATTATACCATTGTTTTCTCTGCTATGAGAATTGATTGTACACATGAGAGATGCTTAAATGAATACAACAATAACTTAGACCTTAATCCAAAATTTTGAAGTTGGTCATTTGAGAGAAAAAATGAGAGATGAAAAAAAAAATGTTTATAGAAACTTAAAATGACAAGTGAGATGATTTAATTTGTTCGAATTCTCCTATGCCACTCATTACTATCTAAAACCATCTCATTAACTAAATTCTTAAATATCATATCTTTATGGATAAATTATATCTAAATTTTCAACAGCCTATTTCTATGTTTTACTAAATCTCTTATTTTTAAGTTCTCGGTCCTCTTAATTGATGCATTTTTGAGTCTTCGTTGCATATGTCCAAACTATGTCAAGTAATACTTTTGTATTTTATCCACAAACTCCTAACTTAGTAAGTATCTCTTCATTTCTAATTATATCTTTTCTAGATTTACCACACATGTACGTAAACGTCATCGTTTTAGTTAAAGCTATTTTATACTCTTATTGTTATTTAATGGCTCAATACTTGGTGTCACATAATAGTGCAGGCTTTATTGCGGTTTTTTAAAACTCTCCCTTCAAATGCAATGGTGTCGTGTGATCACAAAAAACTCCAGTTGTATTTCTCTATTACATTCTACCCGCTTGAATATTATAATTCACATTTTCATCTATATTGTCATTATTTTGGATGTTGAAATCAAAATATTTAAAACGTTCACTTTTTGGTATGTCATTTCCTTCTAATTTAATCATTTTTTCATCATTCTGATGATTGTCACTAAACGTAGATTTCATTTACTCGGTTTTTGATTAGCTCAATCTAAATTCTTTAGATTCCAGTGTGTTCTTATATAATTCCAATTTAGCACTAATACCCTCTCTCGTTTCATCTACTAATACTATATTATCTGCAAAAAGCATATACTATGGTATTTCATCTTGAATACTCTTTATGATTTCATTTATCACTATTACAAAAAGGATGAAATTTAATGTCAAATCTTGGTGAAATCCAACGTTAATTAGAAAGTTATCACTTAAACTCCCACAAGTTCTTACATTGGTAACAACTCTATCATACATATTTTTAACGAGGTTAATTTATCTCAAAGAGATCACTTTTTCATCAACGTCCAACACAATGCTTCTCTAGAAATCCTATCATTTGTTTTTTCTAGATCAATAAATATTATATGTAAGTTTTTCTTTTGTACTCTAAATGTTTTCATCAAATATCTTACCAAGTGAATTTTTTCGGTTGTAGATCGTCTTGACATAAATTCAAATTGATTTGAGACACACTTATCTCTAATTTCAATTTATGTTCCATCACTCTCTCTCATAACTTCATAGTATGACTTATGAGTTTAATTCTCTTGTAATTAGAATAATTTTATATATTTTCTTTATTCTTATATAGTGGTACAGGTGTACTCTTCTTCATGTTTGGAACATTTTTTGATTCGCCGGATTTTGTTAAAAAGATCCATTAACATTACCATCCCAAATTCATCCAAACATTTCCACACCTAAATAGGAATGTCATCGGGTCCTGTGACTTTATTATTTTTCATTCTCACTTTATAGAAGGTCTAGGTTGTTGTTATTCTCACTTTATATAGCCGAATTTACCATCTAAATTCCCTATTGATCTTTTCTACAGGTATGGTGATATTGCTGATATGTCTTGTACTTTCATTATTAAAGAGATTATCAAAATAATTTTTCTATCGTTTTCTGATGTCCTTATTCTTTACAAATATATTATTGGTTTCACTTTTAATATACTTAACGCCATTTAAATTTTTTTCCTTCCTCTCCTTTGATTTGACAATACTATAAATCTCTTTTTCTCCATCCTTAGTTTCTAGTCTCTTGTATAATTTGCTATACACCTTATTTTTTTTATTCATGAATAATTTTCTTCACCTCTTTTTTTACACTTTTATATTTTTCGAATGCATTGTTATTTCTGTTACTTTTAAGATTCCTATAACACTTTCGTTTGATTCGTATAGTAGTTTGTATTTTCTCATTCCATCACTATGAGTCCTTACTTATTGGAGCCAAAACCCTAGATACGACAAGAATCTCCCTACTTATACTCTTACTATTATTAAACTTCTATTTTCATATTATTTCTGAATCATCATTAGCGGATCAAATTATTACTTTAATTAATTTGTCTCTAAAAGTCGTCACTCTTTAAACTTTCATATTCCACCACTTGATTTTTGGTTTCACATATTGACGATATTTCTTTTATCTTTTAAGCACACATATATCTAAAACTAACAGTCTATGTTGAGTTGTTAAATTCTCATTCGGTATAACCTTGCAATCTTTACATGTCATTCTATCATCCCTCCTGGTGAGAAATAAATCTATTTGACTTGCATTTGACCTACTTCTATATGTGACTGTGCGATTCTTTTTTCTTAAAGAAGGTGTTTAAGAGTACCAAATCAAATGTTGTAATAAACTCTAAAATGATTCCTCCCGCTTTATTCCACTATCAAAATCAAAGTTTCCATATACGATTTCAAATCTCTCATTATTCTCTCTTATATGTCCATTTAGGTCCTCTCTAATAAATAACTTCTTTCTACTAGATATGAATTATGTAAATTCATCTAAATTTTTTCAAAATTGATTTTTTCTAATTACATTTACATCTATTTAGAGAACATACACATTGACTATATTGATTACATTTTCTCCATTGACTAACTTAACAAACAAAATTCTATCTTACTTCTTTCTTATCTCCATTATATTCCCTTGTAAATTCTTATATACAATTATACATACCTCATTTTTAGTTTTGTCTTTACTCGTGTATCAAAGTTTATTACTATAAAATTCTACTAATTTAGCCTTCTTCCTTACCCACTTAGTTTTTTTTGAGACACATGATGTTAATATTTCGTCTATTCATTAATTCTCCTATCTCTCCTTATTTGCTGATTAAGGATCCTATGTTCCAAGTGGCGAGACAAGTTCGATTTTCATGGACTAACTTCTTTACCTGTGTCTATCCACATAAATATGGGAACCCTTACCTATTTGACACCACATCTAGGCGGTGATGTGGCGCGTTGCTTCTGGGTGATACCCTAGAGTCCTTTTTTCTTATATTCTCTCATTTTTATTTTTTTTTTGATAAGAGATCTTACGCTAGTTGTCAACCTACCGTAACTTTACTCCTTTACCCGGGTTTGGGGTCGGCCATGGCGGAGTTTTTCTAAAAATAATAGATAAAATGAAATAGTAGTGATAGTAGTGGTCGTAGTGGTGGTCGTGGTAGTGGTAGTGGTCGTGGTCGTGGTAGTTGTAGTCGTGGTCGTTGTAGTCGTGGTCGTCGTAGTCGTAGTCGTAGTCGTAGTCGTGGTCGTAGTGCTGCAGCAGCAGCAGCGAGGAGTGTTGACCATGGACAGATCTGGTGAAGTGGAGTGGGGGTTGAGGGAGTGAGGGAGAGAGAGAAGGAGGCTGCGTACCTGATCGTGGAAAGCTTAGATCTGGTGAAGTGGAGTGGGGGGTGGGGGGGAAGAGAGAGAGGGAGGGAGATGGTCAGGGGGAGAGAGTCGTGGAGAGTTTAGATGCTCTGAGTGGGGGTGGGGAGAGCTTAGATCTGGTGAAGTGGAGTAGGGGTGGGGGAGAGAGAGAGAGATATGGTCGGGGGACAGAGATGGTTGTGGAGAGCTTAGATGCTCGAAGTGAGGGTGGGGAGAGCTCAGATCTGGTGAAGTGGAGTGGGGGTGGGGGGGGGGGAGAGAGAGAGAGAGAAGGAGACTGCATACCTGATCGTGGAAGGAAGCTGCATACCTGATCGTGGAGAGTTTAGATTTGGTGAAGTGGGGTAGGGGTGGGGGTGGGGGGGGGGAGAGAGAGAGATGGTCCCTTTATTAATGTACCTGTTTATGCTGTCTGACCTATTTGCATGTCTAATCTCTTGCAATTGGTCATAAAGGAGAAATATAAGATAACCGTTGGGTCAGTGCAGTGCACTTCAATTACTGGATATGCTCATTGTAATTGTACAAGTTTCTAATTATGGCCATGCTATCTAAATAGCAAATTCGTTTTGTTAGGTCAAATATTTTGTGATTGTGCATCTGTATTTCTTGTGCATCTAATTTTTGGCAAGAGATAAGTTACCCTTTGAGAGGTTATCT
Organism: Dillenia turbinata; assembly: GCA_037126225.1. Taxonomy (NCBI): domain Eukaryota; kingdom Viridiplantae; phylum Streptophyta; class Magnoliopsida; order Dilleniales; family Dilleniaceae; genus Dillenia; species Dillenia turbinata. The sequence continues at coordinate 5,190,654 of JBAMMX010000006.1, forward strand.
TATTGCAAACAAAATTGAGGTTACATTATATGGAGAGGAGAATTCATCTCCACATTCTGGCTGATCTGTCTTTTGTAAATATAAGAAGTCTACTTGTAGTTCTCAAACAAAGGTAACCTGTTGGATTTTCACATGCTAATTCATCTTCCCCATTTTGTGGAGTATGCAGTGAAGGAGATTCTCAAGCTCTGCCCAGCCAAACTGTTGGTAACATTGTACAAGATCCCAAGCTTTGATACTGTTGATGATTTTCTGCACAAGGTTGCAACTATTAGGGGTAAGCTGAAAAAGGGGGGAATTGTGGATGTTGAAGCTACTGCTAGAATCATCCTGCATGACTGGAATGAGGGTATGCACAAACTACAACTATTAATGTCCTTGAAAATTAGAGGCACATGTTCCCACAACATGCACCCTCTAACTCTAGTCGCTGGAAACTGTGAATAAATTTAGAAAATGAATAATAATATATCTGATATGTTTATAGGAAAAATTCCATACTACACAATGCCTCCTTCAAGAAATCAAGATGAGCCTTCGGAGACAAAGATTGTTTCAGAGCTTGGAAAAGAATTCAACATTGATGAAGTTTATGGCACCGAGTCTTCTTTTATTGGCAGCTTGAAGTCTCTGGATGATTTTCAACCTGTCGAAGTTCCTCCTAATAACCCTCTTAACTTTGATGAGCAAATGATTGAGGTTTGACATCACAACTGATCTCTTGATCTTAGAACTTTAAGCATGTTCCATCTGAAGCCTTTTAGGCCTCCTTTTGATTAAGAGTTAATCCATAGGACTGGAGTAATAGTCCCTGAAAGAAAAGTTACATCCTTGCAAAGGTCGTATGGGATTTAACTATAAATAAGATACAATTGTCTAGATCAGCCAAACATCAAGATTTTTTTGTCACACAATAAGTCAAATGGTTGTGGAATATGGAGTCCACTTTTAAGCTAGCTATTACTTAAAGCAGTGCAGGCCTAGCTATCATTTGTATTGCCCGATGCTATTCATTGTTGTCATTTATGCCCTTTATTGTCCCATTTCTTATGCCTTGCAAGAGGAGGTTTCTAAAGTAAATTAATAGAGAAATTAGCACAACTATTGTGAATGACATCATTATTGAACTTGAATCCCAGGAAGTGAGTATTCATTGATTTGCCATGAGAAATCAAGTAAGAAGTCTTCTTGTTAAAATGATCTTATTTCTTGATAGTATTAAATTCGCTTGATGATTTAACTTCCTGTGATTCTGCCTGATAATTGTTTCTGAACATATGCATTTGGTTTTGAACTTCTTTGGGTCCTGCAGGGTAATCCACAGGTAGTTCCATCGTCAACTGAAGGTGATGATGTGACTAAAGATGTTGCTGATGAGGATGATGATGAGTCCATGGCTTGTGAAGATGATGGATTGAACCAAACTAAAAGCAAAACTGCTGCTAGAAGGCAAAATGAAAAGTTATATGCTGTTGAAGGCATGTTCAATACTAAGCTGAAGAGAGCTGAAAAGAAGAGACGGAAGAAGGGTAATACGTCCTCATCAATGGATGAGGATGCTATGGTTGATGATGATGACTATGACTTTAAGGTTGACTATGCCCATAATAGATTTGCCTTGGATGTTGATATTGAAGATAATGACGATCAAGCTAGGGGTAATAAAGATGGGGAGAAAAAAGATGATCAAACTAAAGTTGAGGCACCGATGTTGGGTGTTGAGTTTGATGAATAGGTGGTAAAAAGATGTGGCCTCATACAGCTGACATTGATCGTCTCCGTGTCTTGCCAGGAGTTTTGATACCTTGGCTATTTTTCGTTGGTGTTTTTGTCTTCCTAGTTTACAGGGAGGGCCATGCTTTTCTTTTTATGTTTTGTTATATTGTATTATCATTCTTTTTTAGGGAGAGTAGCGGGTTTATTGTAATGGTTTTGACTCCTTAAAATAGAGAAACACTGTAAACGACTTAGATGACAAAAATCAACTATTTCACAACACATTCATTAATGGTTTAGATGTCAATATTGACGCCTGCTCTCTCTCTCTCTCTCTCTCTCTCAAAACTTGGCACGCTGCTTGTATAGATTTTGTATCATTCTGCCATTTGCTGTTCGGGTACCAGACATGTCAACTAGACTCTGGCACTGCAGTGCATTTGATTACAGATGTTGTAGGCCTTCACCCGTTCAGCATTATAGAAATGAAGCAACTGGCTATCATTCCCCTCATCAACACACTTTTGCTTCTTGTCCTAAATTATAGACGATAGTCCCCACTTCAAACAATAAAGTAGCTTCAACTTTCCAAACTAAGGTCTTTACCAGGCAACACACCATAAATTTGGATTGTGTATACCATCACCAAGTTACGAAAGTAGCAAATTTAGTAGCTTCAAAACAAACATTAATAGTCTCGTCTCACATATAAAGACAACGTGTGCAGTTGATGTGGCGAAAGAGTGAATGTTGAAACTGAACTAACATGGCATGCTATTCTACCTCCCCCTAGTGTGCTTACAAGACCGCATAAGAAAATAGTATAATCGAGCCTGTAATATTATCTTGATCATAAAAAATGTTGATGTATGCGATTATTCAATTTACAGAATCAAGTAACCCATAATGGGCACATATGCAGTTATACGTAAGCAAATTCAGTCGCCCTTTGACGCTCCTATAATTGGGTCTGTACTAGTGGCACTTGGACCTGTTGCAGAACTAGATGCACCAGAGATGGGTGCTGTAACATCGGGAGGTGAAAACAAGGTCGCTGAAGGATTGCTATCAGTTGATTTGCCTGCCTTATTGGAGGGGTATATTAACCCTTGTGCTTCCATGGCATCACGTGCTGCGTTTTCTTTGGCTCTCTTAGCTCTTACTAACACCTCATCCTGCAAAATGATTAAAACTCATCAGACAATAAAGGCTCTTACTTTGCTAAGTATTAGGAATGAAGATATCTCAAACAAAGGTTTATTCAAATCAAATGAGCAAGCAACATTGGCACAATTTGCTTTATAATAATTGATACAAAAATTATGCGTACCTCAGCCCCATCCATATGGTTCCTATAGTAATTGGAGTAATAAACAAAGAACTAATTACATATAGTTTTCATAGCACGATTGTTGGGATAATTAGGTCTGTAACTCCTTTTCTATTACTTCACTCACAATATTAGCAGTTACCCTTAGAATTCTATGCATAGATCAAAGAAAAAGGATGTTTAATTCGCTTAGGCAAGGGATCTGAACCCAATAGCACAGAGAGAGAGAGAGAAAGAGAGAGAGAGTGCTAACAAGGACTATCAAAAACAAAAATCTTGGTTACCTGGAAATCTTGAACTTGCTTTTGTTGCTCAGCTTGTAGCCTACCTATTGTACTCAAAAACTCACCAACAGTGGACTCAATGCGTTCATTAATGACCTCTGCTAGAGCCTTGCCCAAGAAAAACGCATCAAGGACACTCCTGCTGTCACCTTCCCCTGATAGATTGACACCACATTTTGTCAGTTGAACATCGAATGAAGATTTATCAAGACTAGACAAGGGGGGAAAAAATTCTAGCATAGTTTAGAAAGAGGATGTTCAAGTTCCTTTAGTAGTTCACATTCAAAAGAATGCACACGGATAACAGAAAACATGTAGAATGAAAGCACAACACCTAATGAGCTAAATGTCAACATCCAAGTTGGACCATGGTAAACGAGCAATCATATGTGTCCTGATATCTTTAAAAACATGCTTGACTACCTTTTAGTATTTAATGACCTAATAGGAACAGCTGGAATCGTAAGTAAGATAGGGCAAACACTTCGCAAAATGAAAGTGTTTAATTTTTTGGCTGTTGTCCGACAGAACATCTTATATTTTGAAGCCATTTATCCCTCTCCCCCCCCCACCTCAAAATTTTGCCCACATTCCATTATAATTCCAGCCTCGCTAAATTTCCCTTCCTCAAGTTTAAAACCAACACTTACAAGTGATTGAAAAGTTTCATTAGGGGATTGCAGCAGCTTACCATGAGAGAGAAAATATTCTTTCAAATGAGATCCAATTTGGAACTACTTCCTTCTCAGTTCAATCATGCCCCAGATAAACCCTTTTACATAAATTTCACATGCCAATCTCCCAATATACAAGTACCACCAGGGCCCTACTTCTCTTCTATTTGGGCCAAGCATGAGTGTCTTAATGCTTAACCCAGAGACATAACAGGCCTCTCCTCTCTCCCACTACAAGATATTTTTGATTGCCCCAAATAAAATCACAATTGACAATGACAAATAAACAACACGTTCGTTCCTCCTTGGAGACTTGTGACATTGCCAAAATGACACTGATATGAACTTAATGGGAAAAAGGTTCAGCATCTTAGATTTTTCCATGTAAATTACAAAAACCCACCTGGTATTCAGCTAAGAGTATAATATTTAAACAAAAACATAAGCACCCAATTGTCCCCTGAAAACACATACCCATTCACACATTTCAAATTTCAATATTTTCACTTACGAATCAAAGTTTTCAGAAAAAAAAAAAAAAAAACCAAATAAATAAATAAATGAAATAATAGACGCAAAATTAAAAGGAAAATTAAATAATAAAAAAAAACCGAGTCGTACCAGAATCGAGAGGACCGCTAGGACCTGAATTGCTGTGAGCTGTGAATCTGGAAAATCTTGGGTTGCGTCTGGTTTTGGGATCTGAACTGCATAAAATCCAAGGAATTGGAGAGACTGAAGTACTGCAAAAAGGGCTTCTTCGAACTTTTGGTTGAAGAGAACATGAGATTGAAGCTGAAAGTACAAGCCCAATCATACCTCTTCTCTCCTCTCTCTCTCTCTCTCTCTCCCCCTCTCCCTGTCTCTCTAGATATCTTGTTCTAGGCAGAAGCAGCACAATATGGGAGAGAGATGAGAACAAGAATCGGAGCTCTTGTACCCATGTTTTGGTTTCGGAAAGTGTGTGCGTGTCGTGTCGAGAAGCTGTTCTCCAGAAGCAAGTGGGCCAGGCTTTTTTTAAATGGGCCCGATCCAACAAACGGGCTTCTCTGAAAGCCCATATTAAATTTCTGTTCCGAAACCCTAAAACCCTGACCTTTGTTTTGACGGGGGGAGAGAGAGAGAGGATGAAGAGGAGCTATGGCATTTGATTTTGCAAACACTGCTGAATCGTCAGGATCGCAGACGTAGTCCGGTTCACTTCACAGTAGGTAATCTCTCTCTCTCTCTCTCTCTCTCAATGAAGTGATTGCATCAGTTCACGTTTCAGTTGCAAATTGATACCCCAAAGAACAACTTGTGAAGCCTAGTTTTCAACTCTCACTTTGTAATCTTATTTGCTCCCTCTCTGTCTCTGTATAATTTTCACATTATGTTTTTGTCGATGTGAATGAAAATGACCTCTTGGGGTTCTACGTGTTCGATATTTTGCGTCAAAGAGCACACAATTTAGTGACAGCAAATACAATAGTATGTTTGGGTTTTTGAATCCAGTTTAACGTATGCTAATGTGCAGATTTTTATGATTTGGATTACCTAGAGAACAGTTTAGCCATTTTTATGTTTCTGAAAAGGTTCCATTTTTGATTGTAATCTTTTTGTGATCCAGAATACAAGAGTGTTCTGATCTTTGTTTTCTTTGTATTTTACCCAATTTTAGCTTGAAATGAAGCTAATATTTTGATGGTGATTAAGTTAAACTTTTTGTTGTGAGTTTAGATTGAGTTTTGCAAGGTAGATTTTGAATTTGAGTTGGAATTTCAGTTCACGAGAGTTGGAGCTTTTGCATTTTTTTCCTACACTTTCTAGTTTTGATATTTACAAGTTTCAATTAAATTTGCTAACGGATTTTGACATATACTACTGGCTTCTTTTTCTTTTCCTTCTAATTATTCGTATTACTCCTCTCCATCTCTTTTCCTTTGAGTTTCTTACAAATGAATTACATGGAAGACACCGTGTAGGTTTCTGATTCAGGATATGCTATGGGAATTTCAAATGATAAACTTTTGGATGCAATTTGAAATCCCTTTTTGTCTCACATAGTAGAGGATGTGGATTTTACCGAAGTTTGAATCCTTCCTCATATTGAGCACTCAAACAAGGAATTTGATTGGAACCTCGAATCCTTGTTTCTGGGGACAAATCATGGTTATTGAAAGTTTCATGGGTCTGTCTCCATATAAATTTATAGCTTTATGAACAGTAATAGTGGTTAAAAGCTCAACCTTAGAGCTGCTTTTAATAACACGAGGCGTTAGACCTGGTTGTTAGCGTGAGGCCTCAATAAATTGCTTCGTGTTGAGGTTTTAGACCTATAATTTTTGTTGTCTCTAAGCTACGAAAGACATCGAGCGAATGGCTAGTCTGTTGATAAAAGATCAGATGCCAAGAGTGTATACAAATTAGAAAGTGATTCATTCGCCTTATTAGTTTTGGAACTTCTAATAAATTAATAATCATTTTTAAAATTAATAGTATGGTAAAAGTGGATGCGAATTTGAAGTAGGCTACTCTTTTCTCATTTGCACTGTTTCTTAATTTTGATCCACTGAAACTAGGCAGTCATTAGGCAGTCTTATCTACGCTTCTCTTCTCCTACGTCACCTTGCTCTTGTATTCTCTTATGAGTAGGAAACTTGGTGGTTCCGGATTGTATATATAATAAGTAATAGTTTACAAACTGTTCATTCAGATAGTTGACAAGCCTCGTGTCTTTGGACGCACATCATTCAAAATTATAACTGTATTAATCATCAGATCTGAGTACTTTGGCTTGTTCCTTTGTGGTATTTTCTTTCAAGCATTCAATTTAAAAAGGTGACTTTTTATAGTTTTGATTAGAGATAATGTTTGATTTTAGCAGTCTAAATTTCTTTCTTTCTTCTTCCTTTTTTTTTGGGTAATTTGTAGTTGTCTCTTATGATATTACTAATTGATATCTGATTGATCTTGGTATGGATTTGTGAACATACCTTGTTACAGGACTTGTAACTCAGTTTGAGTGGAAAGGATGAAACCCTTATGTCTAAGATTTTTAAAGCATCTCTCTTTGCAACCAAGCATGGTGAGTTACTTGAAAGAAGCTACACCAGGGGGGGTTGCTGGACCTGTAGGGGTTTTTTCAAGCTTCAGACGATACTTTAGTGAAAAATCTGGAGATGGAAACCCTTTTGATGGTACTTCATCTGATCTGGGTTGGGATGAAGTGCCATCATGGTCCAGTGGACTGGCCAAAGACCATTTCGATGGAGAAGTTGTTGGTCGTCGGGTTCAGGTAACTACTCCAGAAAGAGACACGGATGTTTTGGCCGAAATTGAGGTGGAGAACAAAAAGAGCAAGGCTTTTGTGGATAGTTGGGACAGCAGGGTGATGGAAATGGATGTATTGTTGGATCAAGTGATAGAGCCTGGTGCTCGAGGCTCGTATCTCAAGGACTCGGAGAAGACTGAGATGTATCGTTTGCACAAAGAGAATCCTGAAGTCTACACAGTGGAGAAGCTAGCCAAGGATTATCGCATCATGAGGCAAAGGGTGCATGCCATTCTTTGGCTTAAAGAGCTTGAGGAGGAAGAAGAGAAAAAGCTTGGGCGGCCTTTGGATGACTCTATTGAACTCTTACTTGATACATGCCCAGAGTTTTTCGTTTCCCATGACAGGGAATTTCATGTTGCATCTCTTCCTTACAAGCCGGATTTCAAGGTCATGCCAGAGGGATGGGATGGTAGTACTAGGGACCCTGATGAAGTTCATTATGAAATATCTATGAAAGAAGATGAGATGCTGTATCAGGAGTTCGTGCAAAAGATGAACTTCAACAAGAAAAAATTGGCTGGTGAGGTCAAATGTCACAAGTACAGCAGGAGGCGCCCTGATGAGGGATGGAATGTAACAATTGAGAAACTAGGTCCTCGTGGGAAGCGTGGAGGTGGTGGTGGCTGGAAATTTGTGAGTTTGCCTGATGGTTCAACTCGACCTTTGAATGAAATGGAGAAGATGTATGTAAAGAGGGAGACAGTTCGGCGTCGCCGCAAGATTCTCCCTTAAATCATGTTTCTGTTCTGCCATGTTCTTATTTCCTTACCTGTATCATGTCACTTTTTGCAAAGCTTCTTCCTTTTCAGGTACTTGAACCTTTTTCTTTTTGGTTGACTGAGTAACTAAGTAGGACATTGAAATGCTGTACATCCAGCTATGTTCTTGTTCTAGCTTCGCGAATAATTGAAATGGTGACACTCCGGCAGGGAAAAATTTGGGAAACCCTGTTGTCATTTTTCAAGCCCAGTAGGATTACTTCACTTGAAGGCTAGAATATTTGACCTTTTTGTGTATCCAAGCTGGACATGAGGACATGGTGGCTGCATCTGCAGATCAGATCTCATATTTGTCATGGGTTGTCTGATAACATGACTTATTTCATGCTCCTTAGAAGGTGGCTGGTTTTGCAGTCAGCAAGGGACTTATGCCCTAATCATGCATGCTGTTGTTTATTGTTAGTTCCTTCATATACAATTTGTTTTATTCTATGTTGGAGTTTGTCGGAAGAAATTTCAGAAGAAATGTTCCCATAAACTCAACAGGGAGACGTTTTATTTCAACACTCCTAGATTAGCCAAGGATAGGATAGGACTAAGGTTTGAAATCATTTTTGTTTTGTGGCTCAAAACAAGTAAGGAGAGCATGTTTTCTGTTTAATCTTTCATTTGTGAAGCCTCAGACTTAACCACATCTTAAACACACCCACAAAAAGAATAATTCAACCTTAAAATTTATTAGTATAATGAATTTTTTTTAACAAAAATTTATTATAAATATTATAAATAGAATAAAATAAAACAAAAAATAAGTCAAAGAAATTAATAGAAGTTATGTATCCTTTGATAAATTATATAAATTCATAATGTTCTGATGACGCCTTTTACCATATTCAAACCTTTTCCATCTCGCATTTCTCCTATACTTAGCAAAATAATCATTTTCATCGTTCGTTCCAGTCTTCCACGTAGATACGGTGTTTATAGTGGTATTCGGGAATAATTTAGGGATAACTTTAAAATGAGTGGTTTTTATGTTATTTATATTTTTAGTATCATAATTAAGATTTTGTCAATTTTAACATATCCAATTTAATTAAATACATGGTCTTAGTTTAGCTATCACCTGATATTTTGAGTTGTACTCTGATTAAATCAGATCGACATTTTGTTGAGTCCAGAGTGGGGTGAGGTCTTCTATCATAGTTATTTTACGTTCTCAAGGGCATTCAAACTCAAACCTTTGAAAACGGAATACAATGCTTATCTCATTTTTATTGCACCCAACCTGTCGTGGTATTCTTGTTCAAATCTTAATTGCGAGGAAAGTGTCTTAACATCGTAGTCTTGGTAGCTAATTGCCCACGTAATCCCTACCATGATGTCGTTTTCCATTGTGTGCTTTGTAAAATAGATAAAGGAGGGAGGTTCAACCTCTCATCTGCACTCATCTATAAACTAATTTTCAATTCTAACGAAAGGAAACATCCTAAATGAAATGGAGAAATAGCAATGCTTTAAAGGGGTTTATAATTTAATTTTTTGGTTTTCATCGATCGATATCTGAATTTTACTCGATTAATATGATTTGAGTATTATGATATTTATTAAGGGGTTAATTCTTTTAAATAATTTTTTTTTTTTATTTTTAAAATTTAAACTCCAAAACTCACGATAATTAAAAAAGTCCAAAAAAGAGCCGAATACAAAATAAGTCTCAAATTATCTTTCTCGAGTGGTCAACAACCTTTGTTCAAGATTTTTTTTTTATATATATATAAAAGTTAATATTTAAATTTTTATAAACGCGTCGTAATTTTGAAATCTTAAAATTAATATTAATAAAGTTTTCATTTCACACCGTCGACTGTGACATGTTTTGGTAGACCATCCTTGGGGTCATACTTCGCATTCAAATTGGCAAGGGACAGCATTTATTAGGTGCACGATACCCATCGGCCTCCGCCGTCTGAAATATGTTGGGTGTTTTGCCACAAATGACCTTTTTGGGCTTAACTTTATTCCGGTCGAGTTTTATTTCTTTATATTTTTTTAAGTGACTCAAAGGATTTGTAAAGAAAAATTGAGATTAGGTCCCACTAGAATTAATAAAAATTTTAATACAAAAAAAATGTAATTTTAATTTTAATTATTTCACCTCTATCCCTCTTTTTTTTTTTTAAAAAAAAATAGTTAGGTAGTGTGTGTATATATATATTTTTATTTTTAATACTATTATTATTATTTTTATTATTATTATTATTATATATATTCTAATTATTTTATATTTATCTTTCATGATCAATTCTAAATTTTAAGATTAAAACTCTGATTGTTATTATTGTTGTATTTAGAAATTTTGACTTATTGCAAAAGACTATAAGACAAAGGGTTATACCATCAGCATCATGCTTTTCTTATGTGAAGATTCAAATGTGGACAATTTTTTTTTTTTTTTTTTAAATAAAGTTTATAAAAATCATAAAAATATATATATTCGTAAAAATTTAAATATTAGATTTTAAAAAAGATATTTAAATAATAATTTTTTATCATTTGAATTTTCTATAAAAACTCAAACGTGGACATGTGAAGCGTGACATTTGCAGTGTGGCACTTATAAATGAATGATGTAATAAATACAATTGCAGCGCGTGGCCCAATTAAGGTAATATTAGTAAATCAAGCAATATGGTTCAACTTCAACAAAAACTATAAAATTTTTTATATTAAATGAATTGAAATAGTATTTTTTGTGTTTGTCATTTTGGGTTTTAAAAGAGTTATTTTATTGAATTCAATTCATATCTGACACCATTTTAGGATAAGAAATGTCGTGAATCCAAATGAATATTATTGGCACACTACACAGATAACGTATGATATGATTTTTTTTTTTTTTTTTTTTTTTTGCGTCGTAATTTGTCTGTGAGAATTAATATTTTAAGAAATTTATGCATATATTTAAATAAAATTAAGGAATTATAATAAGAATTATAAATAAAATAAGATAAGATATATAATGTATATGTAATATGGACTTCTATTATTTCATGAACAATAATGTATTATTATTTTTTTGATATAACGAGATGCAATAAAACGGAATTAAATTAAGAAAGTAAGAATGAAAGTAAAGAGACTCTCTCGCTTAAACTGTCAATATATAACAACTAGCTGTGTTTTTAGAGAGAACAACTAGTAAGACAAAGTATGGAAGTGTAGTAGCTCAACCAACTGTAAAACCAAGTGACTAACTGTAGAAACCAACTAACTGAAGGAGTTACAGTCAGTTAGAAAGCTGTTAACAGCATATAAACCTAGGCATGTACAAAAGAAGGTAAAAAAAAAGAATTAGTTGAGCAAATCTCTCTTCCCTCCTCTCTCTCTCTCTCTCTCTCTCTCTCCTCTCTCTCTCTCTTCCTTACCTAAACACCCTCTCACAATTCCACCAGAGGCCTCACGGTGGAATCGCCACTCTTGGAAACTTATAGAATCATTACAAAAACTCATAGGATCATTACAAACTTGGTGTCAGAGCACGGTCTTGGTCAGAAAAATTCCATGGCAGAAGAGACCCGCCAGAAAATTCAAGAAGAACAACTCAAGAAGTTGGACACCAAGATTCAGGAATTGACCAATGAGTTCAGAGAGAATCGACTCTAAGTTGACAAAAGACCGGAGGAACAACATTAGAGACTAGATGCTTTCATGGCCACCTTCAATGCTTACCTTAAAACAGCTCAAAAAGAAAAAAAAAATGAAGAAGCCTATTCGGAGAAGGTACTCAAATCTCCCCCGCTACCTACTCCCCTTGAAGCAAGACAAAGAACAAAAGGAGAATCTCATATGTTCAGGAAGGATAACTCTCGAGGGCTAGTTCTAAATCCTCCCAAGATTGAGTTACAAATCTTCTTGGGAGAAAATCCATGAGCTTGGATAAGGAAATGTAATAAGTTCTTTGTTGTGTATCAGATACCTGATCATCATTGGGTAGACACAGCAAAGATGTATTTGGAAGGCAAGGCAGAAACATGGTATCAAGGAGTGAAATTAGCACGAAGAAATATGAGCTGGGAAGTGTTTTCCAGATTGTTGTGCCAAAGATTTGAAAGCAAGGGACTGCAGGAAGAAATAGAGGAGTTTAATAAACTTCAATAGATTGGCTCATTATCTGAATACCAGGAGAGGTTTGAGGAGCTCTGGTCTCTAATGCTTCAAAAAAAATCCAAGACTCTCGGAATTCTATTTTATCTCAAGTTTCATTAGTGAGGTGAGAGAAGATATCAAGTCCATGCTGAGAATGATGAAGCCATCCACCCTTCTTCAAGCCTTTGAAATTGTAGCTTTACAAGAACAATCTTTAGAGTTGGTAAAGAAGGGAAATAACAATTTTCCAAGGTCTTGGAACATAAGTGAGGCAAGTGTGGGAGGAAGGAACAGTGGTCCACCTTACTCCAATAGTACACAATCATCAGGAAATAACAGACCTTTATAACTGGAAGCTACTGCTACACACAATATGGCCAAAACAACACCACAAGAAGTTCAATACAGACGAAATAACAATTTAAGTTTCAAATGTGGAGAGAAATTCACTCTAGAACACAGGCATAGGTTTAAGCACCTCAACTTCATATTAGCTACAGACACTTCTAAAGGCAATGAGGATGTTGAGGCAGAACCAATAGAAGAAACAATTCAAGCTCAAACTGAGGGAGCTTTGGAAGTATCCTTATGTGCACTTTCAAACTTAATACATAGGCAAACCATTGCATTGCAAGGAATACTTAAGGGAATAATAATCACAATTCTAGTGGACACTAGAAGCTCCAATAGCTTCATACATCAGAAGTTTACTAAGGATCTTGAGTTGATCACCGAACCTGTAGAACTATTGCAAGCAGAAATAGTAGACGGAAGTCAAATTTCCAACAACACCAAGGTAAGTAATATGAAGTGGATGATTCAAAAATACCAATTTTCCTTTGATTTAACGATAATTACTTTGGGCAATGGGATGTCATTCTTGGAGTAGACTGGATGTATAATTACAGCCCAATTACTTTTGATTTTAAAAGACTACAAGTTAGGTTCTTTAATGAAGGGAATGAGGTAGTGTTAGAAGGAAGGGTAGAACAACCTTTGATAAAACTAATCAGAGGCAAGAGTACTAGAAAATTTAGACAACAACAATTGCAGAGTATTGCAACTCTAGCTGTCAGTTCAGATTGTAGAAATTCATAATAGTCAGATGCTATTTCTTCAATCTTAGTTGAACATAAGGAAGTTTTTTGTACACCTACAACTCTTCCACTTAAAAGAAGTCATGATCATTCCATTGTTCTTAAACCTGAATCCCAACCATTCAAATTGAAGCCATATAGGTACCCACATTCTCAAAAATCAGAAATTGAGACACAAATTCAGGAAATGTTGAATAATGGTATTGTCAGGCCTAGTACTAGTCCCTTTACATTACTTGTTCTGTTAATGAAGAAGAAGGATAAGATTTGGCGGTTTTGTGTAGACTATAGATAACTTAACCAACTTACCATAAAGTATAGGTACCCCATTCCAAATATAGATGAGTCATTGGATGAATTACATGGCTCTAAGGTCTCTTCAAAAATAAATCCGAGGGCAGGATATCATCAAATAAGGATTAAGCCATAAGATGTGGAAAAGACAACTTTTCAAACACACAATTGTCATTTTGAATTTCTTACTATGCCCTTTAGATTGACTAATACACCTGCCATATTTCAAGTATTAATGAACCATGTCTTCCAACCATACTTAAGGAAATTTGTTTTTTTTTTTTTTTATGACATACAAGTCTATAGTTCAGACACTATAGCTCATGCTTTTGATCTCAAAGCAGTCTTGACACTACTCAAACAACATCAGCTATTTTCCAAGCTATCAAAATGTACATTTGCACAACCACAAGTGGAGTATTTGGGTCATGTGGTTACAGGTGAAGGGGTCAAGATGGATTCAAAAAAAGTGGAATGCATCGTTTCCTGGTCTATTCCAAAATCAGTTAAAGCCTTGAGAGAATTCCTTGGATTGACTGGATACTATAGAAAATTTGTGAAGAACTATGGAGTCAGTATTAGACCTTTGAATGATTTATTTAAGAAAGATGGGTTTTAATGGAATGAAACAACAGAAGAAATTTTCAATCAATTAAAAATAGCTATGAGTACAGCACCAGTCATAAGATTGCCTGACTTTACAAAACTTTTT